>CM026422.1:5301411-5901411 GCA_014871385.1 Ceratodon purpureus
CCAGGAGGAACCGGATGAGAGTGCACACACACTGAAGGAGGGATGCCCCCAGAGCCGACCATCAGGTATGGGCTTTTTCGGGACGAATCTACGTACGGCGAAGAACAGTTAGAGTAGACTTGTTAAGGATCACCTTTGTTAAGCCATCCATGGTTTAGCATGGATTGCTATGTGGGGACCCGAGGTGTATTAATTATCGCTGAATCATGTCCATTATGTTTTAACCTATAATTATAACAAAAAGAAACCGTACGTGACTGTATGATTTTGTTTTCGAGACATTCAAGTGATGTTATTTACATGCCTTAGGATTTAGAATCAATTAGTATTCTATGAATTAGTATTCCTTGTCAATAGTCTTTGTAGTATGAATATGAGTGAAGAAAGGTAGATTTGAGAAGATGCACCCTCAATCACCACCAATGTGCAAATGAAGCTGCAAGGGGACTATAAAACATCTGTCGAGTAGCACTGACTCTTCTTTTGAAAAATATTCGAACATAACAGTGTTTGACATTGGAGTACCAGTTACATGCTCAGTTTTTTTAGTACATGGCCAAAACACCATGCAATACAATGAATCTTTATATTTTTTTCAATATATATGCGGAGTCAAGCACTTAACATCACATTTAACAAAGTTTTAAATTAGGATAAATTCGCTTCTTCATTAAAGTATTTATGAATTTAAAAGAAAACAATTCAGCATATAGACAGAGTCCATTAATTTTTCTAATATCAAAATTCATTATTGCCCGAGTATTCCAAGGTTCTAGTGTGCCCGGGCAACAGCTGCTGGGGCCCCAAGAATAATGTTGATGCAATAACTTTCTATGTTTCCCTTTTTGTCTTTATCTTCTTGCTTTTAACTTTTTATTTTCAAGATTTTGTCTATAACTTTTTTCTTTAACTTTTTTCTTTGACTTCTTGCCTTTGTCTTTCTAGCTCTGTCATTTTCACTTTGTCTTTTTATCTTTATCTTTCTATATTTTTCTTTTTTTTAGTCCTTTTACATTAGATTAAATTAAGCATACTTTTCCCTTTCAATATAAATAAGGAAAATTATTAGTTTTATAAATTCAAACAGATACTGAAATTGCGAATCTTTAATTATTGAAAAAGTAAATTCATATATTGTAGAAGATAGCAATGAATACTATATACAATAGTATTGTCGAGATTAGATTAAATTAATCGAGCCGATTCATAGAGTTTTACTTTAGTTTACTTTTACATTACCTCCGATAACGTAAACGGTTTTGAATCCTCCATTTTGAATATGTAGTTATATGCCAACTTCAAAATCATCTTTTATTATCTTGGTAATCAACTTCCATCTCTTCCTCTCTTCTCTCAGGGTAGATGTTTTCATGCGGATGCTTTTTGTTTCGAATCAAATATTGATTAAGAAAATTAAGAGAAGTCGGAGTGATCTCAATAATACACCCCTTCTACGTTATTGCTTTAATTTAAGTAAAATGGTAATAGCATTTGTACATGAGTGTAACGTAGTATTTTATATAAGATGGTCTAGGATATATGTACACTTTGAATTTCTATGATGTATTTGTATGCTACACTTTGTTTAGTTTTTCAAATTTTTATCGTACAAGTTATAATAAAACATAATATGATTCTATTTATTATAAAAGTAGGAATGCAAAGAAGAATCTCTTCAACACCGAGGTTTTGGAATTAAGGTCCTCCTCTTATTCTGAGGTTTCACAAGCCAAAATAACCCCTCCAGAGGTCTATGTAATAAGCACTAGGTATTATTGAACTCAGAAAAAAAGAAATCTGTATTTTTTAAGTGGGTGTTGTAGTATATCTTGTCCAATGAGAGTCGAATATCTGTTTTAGAAGAGGCTGCTCCTCAATACACACCTGTGGCGACTCACACAACTAGTTTTAATAATATATTTTTATTTTTTTTGTTAATATGTTTTGTACCAAAAATGGTGTTCATCGTCTAGGCTCACATTTTCTGGGTAACTGATAAAACTCCCTGATTCTAAATAGTGACAACCGAACCTAGAGTGACTAAGTATAAATAACTCCGCCATATATTATCGTTACCGCCGAGGAATCAGATATCGGAGAGCGACTACTTATCATGGACCTACATCGAATGGACACCAGGTCCCGCGGCCGCAGTGTTGTCCTGTGATCTTGCTGCTGACCCCTCCTCTGAGATTTCGATTTGTAGGGAACATGTCTCCTGCAGCATTGCTGCCGAGGCTTCATCTGCGGCCGCATTGCCGATGGCATTGACCTCCTCTAATATTGTCGGCATGTCGTTCACAACAGAAGCGGCCGGGGCGATCTCTAAATGTGCACGTTTGGGAAGTGGTTGGTCTTCATCCACCCTGCCCATTGTCAAAGCGCGTTTCGGTTTTGCCACGGACTCCTGACTACCCATGCCGAGGAGTACATCTTCCATCCTTGCTCGCACACCCACTGCGTCAAGGGGCTTCATCGACCCAGCAGCATCCATTCCTGCATTATAAGCAGCTATGGCGGCACTCAGCCTCTCATCGGTAGTGGGTGGATATCCCCACTGAGCACGCCACAGCTCACCAGGGACGTGGCTGCAGAAAGGGCACTGAGGATTTGCTGACAATGCCACCTTCGACATGCAAACGGGATGCAGCAAGCATCCGCACGGGAGACATACAATGGCGTTCTCCACCCAAAAACGACCGCAAAGCACGCAGGGAAGGCCGGCCTCAAGTTTGCGAAGGCCCACAGCGGTCACTGGGAGATCGCTCAAAATCTGCTTGGGGCAGATCTTACTGTTCTTCAGAATGGTCTCGTCAATCTCCGTGCTAATGGTGCCAAGTGCGTCTTGCACTTCATGCGTAGCTTTCTTGTAAACTGCAATGCGAGTCCTTAAATCGACCATCTGCACGTCAAGATCAGCAGCTTCCTTAGAGATGGAGCTTGCTGCGGCTGTCTTCAAACGCAACTCCTCCTCAATTGTGCCAAGCTCTGCGGGTTGTAATCCCGAGCGCTTCTTCGAGAAGCGCAAGGTAACCATGCTCTCCCAATTTGCCTCTTCCGACAATTCAAGCTCATGCTTGTAGGAGTGTAGAACTTTGAGCTGGTGTTCTGCGTCGCGTAGATTCTTCATACCGCTCTCCCAGTTCGACTCCATCTTGGCCCTCTTCTGCTTTAGTTTCGCCACGGGATCTGCTTGTTCTGTCGACGGCGGCAAACATATCGGCGACTGGGTGCGGCGCGCATTCTGGACACGCCCTGCGCTGCGTGGCTGTCGCACGGGGGTTAGAGTCTCTTCCAAATGTGGCTGCTTAACAGGGCTAACCCACTCTTCCGATTGTAGCTGCCTCATAGGGGTTACGATTTCTACCAATCGTGGCTGCCGCGTTGGAAAATTGGAAGGCTTAACGGGTAAGTTGTGTTGCCTCATCTGTGCTACAGATGCATCCCTGTCAGCGTAGGCCATGCGTAAGTAGTGGCGGAAGACGTAGATGATCTCCTGGATCTGCTCTCTAAGACACGGTGGAGTAAGCTTCTGCGGATTGAGAGGCGGATTCTCTAAGCGCTTCTTGGCAAAGTCGGATGCGTGCTTCGCCCAGTCTACCTTCGTGGACCGTTGAAGTGTGAGAACAAGGCCCCGAATGAATGCCGTCCCGAACTCACCGTTGTCAGGCTGCGTGCCACCATAGACTCGCTGATACATGTCCAGTGCTTCGTTCACTGCATGGCGGTCCGACATGAGCTTCATAGAGTGACGATTCCCGTGGCGATTGAGAGGATACGTAGCTACCAACTCCTCTAATGGAACACCGTGGTCCTCCTTTGCCAGGTTCTCTAACGGAATTCCAGAACCACAGAGCCCGCCAATGGATTTGAAGAAGCACTTGCTGTAACATGCCTGGTCCGACCCGAGAAGGAGAGGTGTCCTCTTCGTCAGCTCCGCCGTGATCGTGGGCGGTAGTTTGGCCAAGTCGAAAGGCTTCTGCCACATGGTTAACTGCTGTTGAGGTTGCTCATCCTTCACCTAAGTTACCGGTAATTTCCCCTTGGACGACATTGTGTTTCCGCAGCCTCGAAGTAGCCACCTGCACCAAAGCTTCAAGACCAAATTCAAGAGATCAGGGAATTAGCAAGGTCTACACTTCGGGAAAAACAACGGCGTGGCAAGAAAGGAGGCGTTGCGGCGGCATGCAGTCGGACATCGATCCCAGGCAAACACTCAGAGCTCCCTATATGCGCCCTACGTAGATTAAAACAAATCTAGAAGGATAATCAGTTAACACACACTCATATTTCAGCCGCTAAACCTGCTCGCCGATAATAGAGTTCAACAACTGTCTACCACTTCGGAGCATTGATCAAACAGGGGGATAGTTCTGCGTAGTGAAGAGAAAACCATTCATGTCCAGAAACAATTTGGCTAGGGAATATAAAGAGGCCTAAGTCAGCGCATGAGGCTCCTGCTGAAAATCCAGAGCGCTGGTTACGGATTTAGAATCTGGCGGGATCAGTCTCTCTCACTATGACGTACATCGCTAGTGACGCATTCACTTCTACAGCCCTCTTCCGCCTTATTATACATTCAAGTCGTATTGTATCCACTTCTTTTTGAATTTAGTGAAATAATTAGATATATAAAAAAAATATCAATATTAATATTAAGACATATTATACCATTTGGATTGCAAAGACATTCTTCCACAAATAATATTTGGATTAAATGTTATAAGAATGTATGATTTATACTTATATAGAACATTTCTACATAAAATGCATCGCACATTGATATGCTATTAAATATGAATTCAAAACTCATAATTTTGCCCACGCGATTCTATTGAGGATTTGCATTCTTTTTAGTGAAAGTTTTATTAAGTAAAAGGTAACAAAATATGTATTCAAATTTCATAATTGCTTGATATAAAGATAAGAAACTGAAGGTGTTAGTTCAAATAAAAATAGATATAAATAAACCTTTCATTATTCAGAAATTAATTGTGTGTATAGTTCATACTGTGTAGTACAATTTGTCCAAATTAAGCTAAAGAATAATCAGTTCTGTAATTAAGATTGGCAGTTCCTTGAACAGTTGAATGAACGTAAACTTGTTGGTTGGTAATATTCCATAGTACATACAAGGTCAATAGATTTAGCAATATCAAATTCAAGCATGGAATGATTTGAGCGTGGCACCCGTGTGGGTAATTCAAGACTCTTACATTTATGTCTCATTATTCAACATTGTTGTGCTAAATAAAAGCCCAGATGACAACACTGATTTATAATTTGAGTGCTAAGCATGCCACTATTAGGTACCGTATGCAAAGAGTGAATTGAGTGATATACAACTAATTATTGAATAAGTAGTGATTTTGGAGGCTATAGTTGATACATACATGTTAATATTAATATTCAATGTTGTATACTCTGAATAACAATATGCCCGTAATATATAAATGAGATATAGCTGAACACGGCATACACTATCAGATAATCAGGTTGGATTTTAGCAAAATAATATTAAGGACATAGGGTATGTGACTAAGACTCTCGCCCTTTAATAATGCCATTTCTAATACGCGTGTTATTTCGCCTCTTAACCGCGGTGTAGAAGTAGTGGCCTGAAATCCATTAATTCTATAGGCTTTTGCAATATAATTTGATTGTACTTCATAGATCAGAACTCGCTATATAGACTCCAAATAGAGTAGCACTTAAAGCGAGGGTGGTATTGTAAATATATAGAGATACGAGGCTACGTTTTATGGTGACTGCACATGAAAGCATACAGCGAGCCTGGAGAACTAGGAAGCATGTTGGCAAATACCATTAGCAAATGTCACCCAAGGTGTACTCTATATAGACCATGTGCTCTAACACTGGATACGTGGCTGTAAATGAAAAAATAACAACTATTTCTAAATTATGCAAAGCCAAGCAATTTTCCTCCATTGAAATTCCGTGACCCATCTTAATTCTGATTGTACTCGATTCTGAAATCGTAGTCCGTGTTGTACGGAAATAGACACGAGAAGACGTATGAAAAAACAAAAAAAAACAAGTATTCTTTCAATTTTAATGAAACCTTAACACCCAATATCCAAACTAAATAAATAAATAAATTAAAAATGCGCGTAATATCTTCATAGGCCATTAAAAGGTTTTGTAATTGAATTCCGTGACCCAGAATATCTTTCAGCCCTACTGGAGTATGAGTATCCTAAGGGTTAAAATATCATTTAATAGTGAATTTAGAAAGATCTATTGTCTACCTGCATATAGATATTTCTGGCTATTGAGTGTTAAAATGTACTTTAAGTGTAAGGTCCTATTACGTGGTTTATTAAGCGCTCCGTGATTTCAAGTGTGCCAAACGCCAGTACTTGGAGAGTTTCCAGATTTTTGAAATCCATGTATGCGAGGGTTGCGGCTAGTTTTAGGAAAAAAAATTATGCAATAAACTGATTGTCTTTGCTTTTGAAGGAAACCTCTTGTTGGAATTGGAAGGTACATATTCTATATAGATGATAGGTCACTGAAATTATATATTGGTAGCCCTTAGAGTACGGACGATTTTTTTAGGCAATAGGTATAATCCCATTCTATTCTTAGGAGCACAGAAATGATATATGAACCGTCTACAGGGTGTTTTAAAATAACATATGACTGGCATGAGTCTAAACACACCTGAGAGACATACCCGGATAATTAATCTACCTCGGATGTTACATTCGATAATCGATTTGTTAACCTCTAAACGCCTGAACGACCAAAAACTAGTCGGTCTCATATTTCCAAGTTCCGTAACTATCATCCAAATGACAAATTTTCATCCCATTTTTTTCCATGTTTTAAATTTGTGATAATTTATCAAATCTCATTAATGAATGCTTAAAGTAATAATTTTATGAATTTTGGTGCCTCCATAAAGTCAAAAACTTCAATACTGTGTGTGTATTCAGAAAATCCTTAATATATACAGTAGAAACACAATTCTGACTATCGAGAAGATCTGTAACTATCCTTCAGGTAAACTAATGAACTTTACTTTGACAATTCTATTTTCCAACCCAATTTGAATTTTTTTAAAACACGTAAAAATGAGTGATTTATAGCTGGTACATGATGAAGTTCTATAACCGTGGCTATTACTTGATCTTCCACGATTTAGGGTTCTCTCACCATAATTTTGAATTATTCTTATAATTTATGAGCACGGTGATTAGTATAAGGTTTGTGGTCGTCACATATATCTACAATACATATTTTGTAATTTGAAACTATACCCTATATTTGATAAGTATTTCCTTTGTTTGTTTTTATTAGAAAATTTATATTAATTACAAAATGAACCCATTAATTTTGATAAAATTATTGCTTGTAGATAACATGTATATCTAGCTTGGATAATTTTTGATTTCATTTTTTACATAAATTATAGTAGCAAAATAGAGCATCCAAAGCCAAAGTCTATTTCGTGGTCATAGCCTCATAGGCTCATGCATTTCGGGGTTAAGGCCCTAGGAATCCTGTTAAATTGTAGTCACTGTGACTACAGTACATCTTTGGGTGCAACGTTTATATTGCTGATTGAAGGGGAACGGGGAACAATCGCTGACTTCCAACAGCATCGTACCTTGCAGAAATTGGCGGCTGTTGGTGGACCTGTGGATAATGTTGAACCACACCGTGGTAGTACCAAAATGGGATCCCGGATTTGGTAGATTCTATAATGGGTGAGGCACGTGATTTCTTATAAACTGGTTAATTTGGGTTCGATGGAGGGACTATAAAGGCCGATAGTGACTTCTGTGTTGTAAACAGAGTGGGGCAATCCAATTATGATTACAGCAACGAAGTGGGGGAGACGAGTTCCTTGCATGACTGGACTTGTTGCATCAATCCCTTGTTTCATGTACTCTGTTCTGAGACCTTTAAGCATGCCAAAACCACATCCAGAAGTTCATTGATTATATAATCACAAGAATCCTACTATCTAATCAATAAAAATTAGTAGGGTAGCATAAAGAGCGGGAATTCTTACCAGGTAGAAGCTGTGCCCAAAAATTAAAACCGAAATATAGTAGATGTACATGATAACTAATAATCCGATGCTAGTCTTCAAGCTTAAAAATTCTATTTGTAGTTGAGGATATGTTGGAAGCACACCGAACCGTCGAATCCCCACGCAACAACCATGGTTGTACCCCTTTGTCTTGTATTACATTCCCACCATTTTGTCTTTTTTCCTTTTTGGAGCGATAGGTTATTTTAGCAAAGCATGGATGGTATAGCGCTGTCAAGCTACATTTCGTTAATTCACCTCCTATACCGAAAACATCGTACGTGTATCTCTAGATTGTTTTTTTGCAATCTATGAGTACACTGGTTAGTTGTTCTGGGTTTTTGGGACTCACCCATGTTTTTGAGAGAGTAAGTGCCGTTCTACATCTGAGTAATGATCCTCCACTTTTGATTAAGATACGCCACAATAGTAACTAGTCAATTTGGACGGTCGTATCTTGAACTTGGGATTTCAAATTCATGCAATTTGGAACTTTGGCCGGGAATCTACAAATTCCGATCTAAGATTTTTAATTTTGATTATGAGTTTTGATTTTTATTTTTGATTATGAGTCATGATTTCAATTACTTGTTCAGCTTATATTTTGAATTCTTATATTTTGTAAATGAACAATGATTTTTGAGTTTCCTTTTAGAGAACAATTACTCGATTTCAAGTTGAGAACTTGAGATAATTGAATCTTGGGTCATCAATATTTTGATGCGGCAAAAAGTAATATGTGAGGTGTTGTTTTTGCATTATCGTTCTGAATTTTCATTGCTCCCTATGTATTCAGACTTATCAGCCTGTCCTTCATTCTCTTATTTTTGGGTTCAATTTAATATGTGATTTTGGTTTTTGGATTTTTAATTCGTAATTTTAAGAAATTGTTCTTATTCTTTATTTTTAATGTTTTATTTTTGTTTATGATAATGGGTCGATTGAGGGAACCAATGGGCTGAGGGTGACTTCAGTGCTGTAAACTCAGTTGGGGGCTCCTATAACTTAGTTGGGACTCAAGTGTTGTAAATTCCATCCATGAGTACAGCAACGAAGTGGGGGTTACTGTTGTGGCGATGATGGGACGTGTTACATCAATTTGTTAGTTGCCGGGGTGATAGGACGTGTTGCATCAGTTTGTCGTTTCATGTATTGTAGTTCTTGGGCTTCAAGCATAGGAGCCCACATTCACGGGTTCATTGCGACTGCTGAACCATACGGTTCGACTGCCATCCGATGATTCTTCATCAACGGCTAATAATCATAGTCTGTGGAACCTCAAGTACTCTTGATATTATAATATGTGTATTACAATATATCATCGAGGGAAACCGGGGTCTATATTCCATATTTGTAGATTTTTGAAATTCAGCATTGAACTTGTAAAGATATAGCGTTAGAAACACTATGTTTTTGGAATCTGGAGTCATGCCATCAAATTCTTCATTCTTAATTTTTGAATTATTGGTATTTGCATCAATAATAAATATGGGGTAACTTAGGTTTATGACTTCTCAATGTATCGTGATATTCATAATTTGGGGTTTAGAATTTTCGGTAAATGTATAATTCTGTATTTATTATCTGATATTTCATGTTTGTGGAAGTTGATACACAAAGAATGGTATATGAATTTTTTTTTCTCCTTGTAGATCCTAAATATGAGTGCTAATGGATTATTAAGGATCAATAAATTTTTGGATTTTAATTATGGTTTTTAAAAAAAAAAATATTTCATTGGTTTCTTTACAAAAAGTGGCTGATTTTTGTGTAGTAGCAAATTGAATTCTTAGCTTTGACTTGTGATGCGTTATAATGTGATTGAAGATTATATTTTTGGCACTTTGGAATAATAGTTTTTTTTTCAACCATGAACTTAGATTTCTAACTCAGTCAGATGATTATCGTAGTCTGTGTTAAATTTTTTCATTTTAGTTTCAACTTCTCCCTTCTGAATTTTGATTCTTAATTTGTGGAATTAGTTATAGATCTTTAATAACCCATTTTCTTGTTTCTATTTAAGATATGGGGCGTCATTGACCTTGATTTTTTATTATTCTATCTCAAATCCTCCATCTACGTTTTTTTGGCATTTGATAATCAAACAGTGCTAAAAGGATCTGTACTTTTGATTTCTATTTTTAAATATGTGTGCTAACATCTTTTGAAAACGCACCAAGTATTTAATTTTGTGATTTTCTATTTGGACCTGCATATTTGTTTTTGACCGCTCAAAATCTATGAATTCAAGCTTCGGGGATATGATTACTGTCTCTAGGAATTTTGCTATATCTGACTTTGTCTTTTGAATATGTCTGGTGCCATATTGTTCTTGGTACAATTAAAGTTTTAATTTGTTTTCCCTATTTAAACCATGATCTTTGTTTTTGTTTCGGCTTTACAAATTCCACTGTTCCGCTTTAGATAATTGACTCCTCTAAATGTTGATGCAATAAAATGTAATATGGGATATATTACTTCTGCACGTGCTACGGGATTGTCGTTTTTCGTTGTGACATCCGATGCCATGATCTAGGCATCGATTGTAATTTTATTTTTAATTTTTTAACTTTTTCCATCCTCAATTTTTGATTCTTGATTCTTAAGCAGTGGAGATCGTTTGGAATTTTTAGTTGAACTTTCGATTTCTGCATTTGGATACATGATTTTTATTTCCCATTTCTTAGTTCTGATGTACGTTCGACTTATTGATTCTTGTTTATCTTTTCCTATTATCACTCTTCAATTGTTTAATTCTAATTTTTGATTCTTAAGCAGTGGAGGTTGTGTTCCTCCTCAATTTTAATCCTCCGCCTTTTGCTTCTTATTTGGAGCCTACAGTGGTTTCTGGTTTGTAGAAGTTGAACCTGGAATCGTAATCTTTGAATGTGTTGAATTTGATTCTTGAACACTAACGTACAAACTTCCGTTCATCTTATTCATAATTATGTATAATAGTATATGTGCGATGCTATTCTATTTTTATATAATTGAAAAAAATAATATATATATACATATATATAGAGGTATATATATATAGATATATATAGAGGTATATATATATAAATATATATATATATGTATATGTATATGTATATATATGTATATGTATATATTTATATTTTTTTATTTATATTTTTATATTTTCCTTCCTCGAAATAGATTCTAGTCTTCGAATTCAGGTAATTGACCATCGTGCTCTAACTTATTCAATGCGGTAAGATCTGATATGGGATATACGAATTTCTACAATATGACATTTTATTTTTCTTGCTTTCTGAATTTGGCATATGATCAAATTCGGAATTTCCTGTTTTTTTTTAATTTTTTTTTTTAACTTGTTTGATCTCGAATTTTTGGGTTTGGATTTATGATTCTTAAATAGTTGAGACTGCTTTCTGAAACCATTCTCTCTACTAAATTATATTTTTTCAATTACAATTTCTATCTTCGCGTTTTATATTAGGAGCTCAGAACTTCCTGATTTCGGATTCTACATTTTAATTTTTAAATATTTACAACCAAATATTGACAAGTAGAGTGTAATAAATTAGTAGAAATTGAAATAAAATATAGGACCAGAGAACATCCAATTTAGACAAAGCACAATGTTCCCTACTTTCTTAGACGTTTGTACTTTCTGTTTCACAATTTCAATGTTATCTTTTTAATTTGAAGATAGAAAAACCTACGCGTCATCACAAACGATGTACGAAAATACATACATACAACATAGATTCACAGAAGAAGCTCTAAAACCGGATTTACAGGGTGGGAGTGGGAGTGCTGCAGGACATGGAGTTGCAGTCGAAATTCTTACTCCACTTCTAGAATAATTCTTATCCCATTTCCAGCCAAAATATTACTCTTCCAACCTTTGTGTTAGATATTAAAAGGATTATAAAATTAATGTATGCAAACTCACAATTATTACCACTTTCTGAGGTCCTCGCGGACCTCTTGTTCAAAATAACGTATGTGCAGTTAGAGGTTGAAGTGGAATTGCAGAAGCTTAAATATAAAGGACGTTACTAATTATTTGTTATCTAATAAGCCAATATTAATTCATGATTCTACGAGGGATTTTTGATTCTACGATAATTAGTTGAAAATCATCTAAAGTTAATTTTAGTCCTCAAAACTATGTTTCTAGGACTGATCAGAAGTGGGAGCGTGAATGGAACTTCATTGGGATGGGGAGCGTGAATGTGGAAGGACATCAATCATGCAACACACTGGCATACGTGACAAGTATGCCTCTACTTGTAACTGATGAAGTGATCAGAGCTCTCTCATCACTAGATTTATTTAATAACTTGTTGCCTTGTGCGGCTTGTTGTAGCAGAGTGTCTCATCAGAACTTATAATCATTCTGATCTCGATCTCCAAATCACTTCTTGTACGCTCAGCAATTGCACTCCCAGCCTGAGCCTTACAATCCAGCAATAAATTATCGCATTAGTACGCCTTCTCTACTAATTGTGCATCATGAAGCTTCACTCCCAGAGGTACTCTTCTACAAAGCTGTTGTTCCCACGTTGATTTACACACACTCCCTCTCTTGTTTCAATCACAAAAGAGTCCCTCTGTTGCTTTCATCTATCCTGCTGTCCTTGTGTGCTTTCAGCTGGTTTTTGTTTTTTGCGAGTCAGGTTGCGCTTCCTCTGTACCTGTACGTGCGTTGGTTGCAATCACGTGTTGTTTTCTATTCAGAAGTTGTACATCTGCCACCATGGTGCAACAGAAGAAGAGGAAGTCCGGGGCTTCAAGCACCCCCCCGAAGAAGATGCCAGCCGCATTGAATCCAGCAGCCGTTACAGAGTCGGGGGAAGAGGAGCGCGGAGCAGGGCAAGTTTCGGAGCAACTCGACATCGAACAGCACGAGATTGCGCTGGCGCATGAAGTCGGGAACTCGGAGTTTGATATCCCCTTCGACCTCACAGATGTTCCCGATGAGCTGCGGGAGACGCTACTTGCGGCAGCTCCAGTACTCCGAGGACGCGATGCAGAATACGACGACGCATTCTTCCACGAGAAGGTGGGACTCTGCGACCGAGGCCCCACGGTGGACGTGGTGCCCAAGGCGTATCCCTTCATTCTCGATGAAGACATCAAGCGAATCTGGCGGGCTGGAGCACACCCGAACCGGTACGAGATCTCCCAGTGCACAAACAAGGAGCAGGCCAAGCTGTTCTCCCAGCACAACTATCGCGTGTATGGGAACCGCCCGGATAATGCGTACTTTGCCATGCGGTTTTTGCAGGCTTCCTTCGCATCGTTTGTGCATGGTAAGGACGTTAATTGGGTTGCAGAAGCGCAGGGCCGTCGTCACATACGCTTCGCCAGCGCCACGAAAAACCCACGCAAGCTGGGTCCGGTTGCATTGCGCCGACAGATTGAGGGGTTGGTGAAGCTCGTTGCTGATTTCGCAGGAGGAAGCTCTTCAGGTTCATCGTCACTCTCACCTGTGCAGGTAGCGGAGAAGAATTTGGATTTCGCAGTGGCTGCTGCGGCTTCGAAGGCAGAGGCGTTGCGGGACGTTGAGCGCCAGCATCTCAAGGCGATGGATGACGTGAACAGGCTGTCTGATGAGAGGTTGGCCAAACTCGAAGCAGAGTGCAACGCCGCGGCCATGGAGCAGAAGAAGATTTATCGCACAGGAACACCAGCGGAGTACAAGGCGCAGGCGGCGGTGGCCAGGGACCTTTCACTTCAACTCGCAGAGTTGCAGGAGCAGCAGATGTGTGCTCGCAGCACCATCCGCACACTTCTCGAGGAGGCCGGTCCACTCGCCAAAGCGAAGTCTGATCACGCGGCCGCGAGCGCAGAGGTTGCCACTGCTGAAGCCGCCTTGAAGAAAGCGAAGCTCGACAATTTGGTGTTGCGTCCCCGTCATCTCTTTGAATACCCTCTTGCTCAATCAGTCCCCCCCATCGAAACCGGCGGAAGCGAATTGTGTGGCTTCTGCTCCAAAGGCTTTGTTGCCAAAGCAGCCATCATGTCCTCCTGCGGTTGTCACTTACACAGCTTCTGTGTCGCGGAGATCATCAACAGCGAGAATCGCTGGTGCCCTTTCTGCCAAGTCCATCTCGACGCCGCTTGGGTCGCACAGTGGGATGGCACCGTGCCAGAAAATCACGAACCACAGCTCGAAGCTACCGTCGCCAAGCTCAAGGAAGTCGCCGCTGCCTCAGCATTCTGCCACTGCCCTTGATTTACGTAGGCTGCTTCATCAGTCCTGGATATCTGTGGCTTCAATTACTCATGTTTTAGATTACGTGATACAGATGTGTAGAGGTTTTTGATTCCAGCAGCTAGCAATTTTTTATTCCAGCAGCTAGCAATTTTGGATCCCACTTACATAGGATTGTGCATAGTCGGTACTGTGTGGTTGCCTCGCCGATTTCCAATTCGTACATTTCGTTCATACTTGCTTATATCCATTGAGGTTAGTGTAGCCCTAGGAGAGAACTGAGATGGCTGTCCATTTTGTTCTGGGCTTTACCGACGACGTCCCTTGTGTTGTGTCCGAACATTCTTATTTTCAATGTCGGAATAATGTTCTGTATTGCTTGTAGCCACTTCTTGCCGTTGCATGTCTACCTTTTCTCCCATTATGATTGTAAATAGCATTTGAATGTGATAGGTTCTCTTATAGTTCAAAGTTCCATGCTTGAATTTTTTCCTTTTCAGTGTCAACACTTGCATGTGTTGAGTTCCTTGCTTCAAGTTTCTGGAGCGTAGCTGCAAGTGTCAAGTCCGCACATGTTAGTCTGTAATCTTACTTGCATTTCTTCAGTTATGCTATTTTGTGCGGAAGCAGTTGCAGTTGAAGGGATTGGGCAGCATTCGAAGGGAGAAGTGTACTGATTTAAGTTGTTTTACTATTCTAAACTCGCAATAGTAGACCGTAAGTGCAGATTGTTCCTAACCCAAGTTACTTGGATGTCTGTCAGAAGCCTCCAGAGATCCCCAGCATCTTAAGTCGGTAAAGTATGGTTGCCTAGTGTTTTGGAACATAGGATGTTGCAGTTGAAGTACGATAAAAAAAATGAGTCAAGTATTGGGCGAGGATTCATTGCCAAGAAGTATAATAATTTCATTCCAGCAACCTAACCCCCCTAGTTGTAAGCAGAATGCTCTTGTAACTGAATTGCAAGTTTGCTGTATAATAGTTTGAAGAGAAGGAAATCAAGCGTCCAGGATCGTATTTACTTAACGCAAACTTACTCTTGGCTTACCTCCCTGTTAATAACTGTTTTGATCGTTGACAGAGCCTCCGATGTAATTAATCGAGTCGGATTGGTTACAGATGGAAAATAAAAATTTCGGAATATTCGTTTGGATAATTTCTGATTCAGGACAGTAGCGTACTCCACTTTACCCGCGAATCACTAACTTTTGGTATAATGAAAGTGAGACGAAATCACCATTCACTTCATAAAAAAAGAAAAAAAAAAAGAAAAAAGAAAAAAAAAAGTTTCAATAAATAAATAAAATAATATAAATAAATGAAATAATATAAATAATAATAATATTTTTTTTAAAAAAATTGAATAAAATTTTAAAAATATATAAAATTAAGATGAAACAATTAAGATTAAACTTGAATGCAATGTCTAGTGGAAGGTTCCAGAACACTCAGTGAAGGCCCTTGTGAATTTTACAGTTTAATTATTAGAGACCATCATCTTCTCATCCACCATATCTGTTATATTAATCAAATTGGAAGATTTGTAGAAATATATAGATATAAAATTTGCGGGCAATGATGAACCTTCAGAATAATTTCAACACAGAATGCACTTCCTAAAATTTAAGTTTCTTTTACCATCCTCAAATGACATTTACTAAGCGTAGGTCCTTTTGGGTTTGAAAAATATAAAAAATATAAAAAAATATGAAAGATGATTATCAAGGTAATGAAAGATGATTTAGAAGTGCCATATAACTACATATTTATATGGAAGGATTCAATCCTTTTACGTTATCGGAGATGATGCAAAAGTAAACTAAAGTAAACTCTATGAATGGGTCTCCAATACTTTAATAATCTTAACAATACTATTGTATATAGTATTCATTGCTATCTTCTACAATATATGAATTTATTTTTTTAATAATTAAAGATTCGCAATTTCAGTATCTGTTTGAATTTATAAAACTAAAAATTTTCCTTATTTATATTGAAAGGTAAAAGTATACTTAGTTTAATCTAATGTAAAAGACTAAAAGAAAAAGACAAATACAGAAAGATTAAGATAAAAAGACAAAGTCAAAATGACAGAGCTAGAAAGACAAAGGCAAGAAGTCAAAGAAAAAAGTTAAAGAAAAAGTTTATAAACAAAATCTTGAAAATAAAAAGTTAAGAGCAAGAAGATAAAGACAAAAAGGGAAACACAGAAAGTTATTGCATCAACATTATTCTTTGGGCCCCAACAGCTGTTGTCGGGGGCCCCAACAGCTGTTGCCGGGCACACCAAGTACTAACTTGGAATACTTGGGCAATAATGAATTTGATATTAGAAAAATTAATGGATGCTGAATTGTTTTCTTTTAAATTCATAAGTACTTTAATGAAGAAGAGAATTTATCCTAATTTAAAACTTTGTCAAATCTGATGTTAAGTGCTTGACTCCGCATATAATATTGAAAAAAATATAAAGATTCATTGTATTGCATGTAGTGTTTTGGCCATGTACTAAAAAAACAAAGGGATATATAGATGTGTGTGAAGAAGGCTTATCATATGCATTTATTATGCCCTCATTACAAATTTTATTTTAGTATGTTTATAATAAAATTTATAAAATGTCTTCAAATTTAAGGACTTTCTTGTCCTTACACCCCTGCATAATAAAACTTTCTTATTTTACACTTATTATATGTTATATCTAATTATGGATAAACAATTTTGAAACACACAATACATATTATGAAAGCTCACAATGTATACTTTCTAATGAACTATATTTCATTATAATCATAACTGATAAAGTCATAGTGTTTTGTAAAATAAGACATAATAAATTTGCTTATAATAAGTGGAAGTTGTCTCCCGGGGTAGAAACCAATTGCTGGTTCTGAAGAATACATCTACTGAAATTCAATTTGGCCAAATATTAGTCGTAGGATCATGGATGAAATGTAGTTGGTCTTATCAGAAAGAAATGAAATAACGGTAGCATTACCTTTCTAAACTTGAAATAAAATATATTCTTATTCGTAGGGCAATAGAGTTTCAAACAATACTTTTTCTTTTGTTTAACAAAAGAAATTATCAATTTCCGATCTTGCTGAATTGGGGAAATGAATCATTATTAGTCCACGAATTTAAATGTAGTAATTTTTGCTATATGCATTAAGGTATTTAGGTATTGTTTTTATTTATACGACTAAATAGATTACAACAAGTGAATTTTTTATTTTAAATAACGATAGTACATAATAAAAATTCATTTTCATATTCCAAATCAGAATATCAAATATAAAACCTTTTACAACCTTCCATTCAGTATAATTATTATATGTAAAAATTGACAGACTTTTTATTTTATGAGCAGAGTTATGAACAATTATATTACTCAAATTTGAAAAGAATATGATCTATTTTACATTATTTCATTCAGTTTTTTTTTAATTCTTCTCCAAAAAAAAAAAAAAAAAAAAAAAAAAAAAAACAAATTAAGTTTTCATTCATTAAGTTTATTTGATTACTCTGGCTTTCCTAAAGCAGACCTAAGTATACTCAAAGATCAAACACCCTCACAGCATCTACGCAAGGGGTGATTTAAGTTTTTAACAATATTACTCGGACTGTTCATTACAAGTCTGCGTACAGGCAAGCTCGGCTTGAAATTCGGCAAAGATACCATATGACATATGAGTAAGTATATTTAAAAATATTATATCCGCACAAAAATGGTTGTGAGAAAAACGCAGGTTGCAACACCCTACTGCGTAATCACTTCAAAGTCCTTCCGCACACTAACTCTATGATATAGTCAGCACAATTTGCATGAAAAAATACCCGGTATTTTGTTAGCTAAAGACCTCTGTTAAAAACTACACAGACTAAGCTAACGACGTTTTGGGATGGTTCTTTGCGGCAGCATCAGCGTGGCACCATCTTCACTCTCCCGTGCGGTGGCAAAACAGCTCCGATCTCTATGCTTCCTTCAAGTTGACGATTAATCTGAAACAACACCACCATCAAATTTTCAAATCTGTACAACCACTATCTAGTGCATAAGATCCTCCACGGCAGTTTAGAGCAAGATAATCCGAAATTCACCTAGTCACGCACCTTTCTATCCCGTTGACCGGCATGCTCAACAACCAGGTCGTAGGAGTCTGGGATGCTATCCCGCGAGAGCACAATGGCAATCTCCTCCCGAACGTGCGCCACAGGCCACGTCTTACCAACCTCAAAAACCGGAAGCACCTCGTCTCCTAATACAACAGTGCATCTCACCATGTCTGGTATATGCACTTGATCAATCGCCACCCAATTCTGACCTCCCTCGCACCTGTACCTCACATAGCAGAAAGTCATGTACAAGATCTGCCGAGCAACATGGAAACGGAACCTTATGCTCCCACGGCTGACAACGGTCTTGACAATATCCCGCCCAACCTGCCACTTCTCATCCCACCCGACGTCCATCAGACTGGCCAGCAGCCTCTCCGAAGGCTCGTTGAAAATGTACATCGCTGGGGTGCGCCGGATATCGTCAGCAACAGCGAATAGATCAACCATAACATGAATTGGCATAAACCACTGGACCCGTGCTACTTTGCTACCGGTTCTGCCCTTCATTGCTGAAGCAATGTCCATAGCCAGTTTCAAGCGGAATGCTTCAGAGGTATGCATGTCGGGGACAGGCCATGCGGCATCAGTCAGCTCGGGGAGGGGGAGAGGCTCCAAAATCCCATACAACTCCTCGCCAGGTCGTGGAACGTAAACGGCCTTCAAAAAGAAGGTCCCGTTATCAAGCAATTGCTTGTGGCTCCTTCCATTGCGACCAGCCTCCCCAATCTCGTGGTGCACGACTAGAATCACATCCAGAATCGACGATGGTGCCACCCAGTCGTCCCAGTATGAAGCATACAGAAGGTTGCATGAACGTGGCTCAGAAGCCGATGCAAGAGGATCAAGATGCAATTGACGGCGCTGATACGCATGCCGCACCTGTATTGCGTCGAGTTTAATTACCTGCCTCCCACGTCGCAATGACGAGGTCCACCTGAAACGCAAAACTTCTGCTTTCCAAGCGCCAGCAAATGATTCATCCCCATGAGTGCGGGCATCTCGAGCCCAAGGTTCGCGGGTTGCGGGCTTTAAAGCAACCCACGACCCGACCTCAACGCGCATAGGGATCCATCTGCCATGCGCATCCTGGGAGTTGAATAACACTACGCTCTGAACTTCCGCTGCGGGCTGATTCACCTCAACACCGACAGCTGGATCCATGACTACGCTCAGCATTCTACAGGTATACTCTAAACTCTCGGGAAGTGTCGACAACCTCAGATTCTTTGCTGAATAGTTCAGCCCAAGTTATACTAACTGAGGATCGCACTACCTCACTGAAACAATGCTGAGGTCACAATTGTTCCCTGTTTCACCAGCTCACTCAAATAGGCGATAAACAAACATGCGGCCGCACTATATTCCAACGGCTAGAGCTAGACTCGAACAAACATGTTTGTGGCAGCAATGTCTCACTCAAACAGCCACTTAATGCAACAGTTTGCGGCCGCAACTGTGTCACTCAAAATCGCATCAACAC
Source organism: Ceratodon purpureus (assembly GCA_014871385.1). Classification (NCBI taxonomy): domain Eukaryota; kingdom Viridiplantae; phylum Streptophyta; class Bryopsida; order Pseudoditrichales; family Ditrichaceae; genus Ceratodon; species Ceratodon purpureus. The sequence continues at coordinate 5,321,266 of CM026422.1, forward strand.
TCTACTCGCGTCCAGACTACCTCGCTCGAAATCTCCTTAACAGTCAAAACCGGATATTGCTGAGTCACATTGGGAATGTTGTAGAGTCAGCGTGCCTCCCGCCAAGATTGTCATCGTGGATGCTGAATGTACTCTAGGGTCAAACATTACAATATTCGTGGTTTAATTAAAAAATGAATTCCCAATTGCACTCCCGGCTGTGCAACTGTCCCGCTCATGTCCTCGCAGACTCGTATTTCCGAATTCTTATATTCCGACCCACTCAGGATCCCTACACTCAACAATTGTAGCTTCTCCACGACATACCAAACGGCCTCGGATTTTACTGGTTGCCACCCCTTACAGAATCCACTCGATACTCAATGTGGCACCATGGGTGATGACACACCCCGGTTGCCGGTACCGTCCTCCACCCCGACCTGCACCTGCCCGGCAGGGGCCTTCCAGAGACCTCAAACATGTTCTAATGTACTTCTATGAATTTTTAGATCCGTAAGCATAGAGTGACCATTAACCGATTATAGTTTTCATGAGAGGTTGGATTCTGAGGACAAAGAACTTTTAGACCTATCAAAAACACTCAATTTTCTATGGCACGAACGTAAGTAGAGCACTCTTGGGACACTTTCTGGAACTAGACTTGGTAATATTTGGAACTAAGATCCAGAATAGTAAGGGTTGGGAATACAACCCCGTTGGAAATATGACCTTTACCTTAGCTCGCTTTATATAAGGCCTACTTTAAACACACTCTGAGACTAGCCGGATTGAACCGTTTTTTAGCCTCCAATTTGGCCCTAACTTTGGACCCAAATTGGAAGTTTGGGCTAAGGAAAAGTTGAAAACCTTGTCCAATTGCATCAAGTCGGCTCAAACATTCTAGTGTTAAATAAGTGCCATGTAGAATGCCACGTAGGATAAATCAAAGTTCCGGTCTGGCCTTAGTATAAAGCCCTTTCGGTCCAATTTGGAAAAATTGAGCAGTCCTAATGGTTAAAGTTTGAGGGGTTTGGGCGAGCCCTCAATCAAGCCCAAAGTATGAAATGGGCCTAAATTTAGGCCTTGGGTCCTGGTAACTGTAGTGAGCAAGCTGAGTAGGTGTGTGGGATTTGCCTCCTACTATGTGGATTGATGAGAGAGCAAACATCTATGTATGGAGTAGTGGTTTGCTGTGAAATCTTGGTGGTATTGTTCATTTGCATTGTAAGTCTACTTTATCTATGGATGAGGAAATGAGAAAATTGTGAATAGTTCTTTTAAGAAAAATAAAAACATGGATTTTAGCTTCTTGCCTCAAGTTCTATATATCAGTGGAATTATTTTTAGTTGAAAAAATCATTCTTTGTAAGTGTATTCTATGGCTTAATCTAACGGAAATAGTTACAGGTATAACTGGTGGATTTGGATATCATCATGGATTGAAATGAATACCACATAGTGTGGACATGGAAAAACAAACACAAATACTGAGTCTTGGTTTACTTTCTATTTTAAATATTTGTATTGATATCAATATTGAAAATAAAATCGATGTAGTAAAACATACATTTCTTCTTAAACATGATGTTGAATAAAGATAAAATATCTTACAAAAAATTATAATTTTTAAAATACCTTGCATTATTTAAGTTGGTGATTGTTGGGAATCAATCCTAGATTATTCTTGAAATTACCCATGGTTTTGAGAGGGAATGTTTGTTTCAAATCCTTCTCATATCTATACTAAAGATTCTATTATGTTGAAAGTTCAAAGTTTTGAAACACATTTACATTGGAAATGGGAGGAAATGACACTTGAAGTTTAATTAGATAACTATGATTATCATTGAAATCCCTAAATTTAATAGTTCCTTTTGCTCAAATATTAATATGACCTTGAGATCATTTAATTTCAAATTTTTGTTGCAAAAGATGTTTTTAAATGTATGCATGAAATATAAAGAACTATTTTGATGTTGATTACGTTCATCATTTCAAAATCAAACTTGTATATTCACAAAACATATTAAACTCCATATATCTAACCATCTATTGTAAACTTATACATATGCTTAAATCACCAATTTCCATCTTATATCTCCAATCATAGAATCTTATTGTATATCGTACTCGAGGGTTAGCTTCGGCAAAAAACAATTCCAAAAATATATGCCCGAAATTTTGGAAAATTATTGGCATTTTTTGTCTAATATAATAATAATTGTTTTTCAAAATTTCCAGAAAGTAAAAAAATTTCACTTCACACCAGACATTTATTTATATTTGAAGCATGTGCTAGATTCAGTGGAGAGAATGTGCTCCTTTTGTAATCAAGCTCACATACATTAGTTCACAATTAATCATGATTTGTCATAACTTTATTGCTGAAATTTTTTCACATGTTCTCCATTAAGTTTTGCACTTTTTCCTAATTTTTTTCATAATTTTCCAATTTGTTGTCAATTTTCTACAAATATTTAGATATTTGGATCATATGACTTGGACTTTGGAGCTTCACACTGCTACCGGCCAAAGGCTTCAAGTGGAATATTTTAATATATGTTTTCAATCAAAAAGTTGTGACCCTCAACTTAGTTGGGTTTCTCAAATGCAAATTTTCTGTACGCTCTCTTGCTTCTCTCTTGTTTCTTGAGGTGGGCTGAGTTTCTGTGCAGAGTTTTCTCGTCATATTGTTGTAATTAATCCGAGCAGTCATTTTTGTGGTTGATAGCATTGCCTTACACATTAGCAGCTGCTTCACTTAGATTTACTGTTAACTCTTTAGAGTCCAGGCAACTAAATCATCGTAATGGTGTGTAAAAATTGCAAACAATAAAATATCTGTAAAGGATTGAATTTTAAATTTTGTTATAGAAAAATTAAAACTTCAGTTTGGAGTTTAACAATTATCAAAACACCTATGAATAAAACGTAAATAAATACAAATAAACTTGAAAATAGAGAAAATACTTACAAATACAACACATATATTATGTAGTATTTTTTGTATTTGGAAGTTTGTTATTGAGTTTTTATTTTTGTTTTTTTAATTTGTGTTCTTTTATTCATATTCCATAATATTACATTGTTTTTAAACTATACAATGCACATGGTTCATTCTAAGGGTCCAAATCAATTAAGGTTTAGCCGACACTTTTTTTATTAAGATATGCTTACATTTATATGGTTAAATATCATAAAAAGTATCACTACTTTCAAGACAAACATTTAAAGAAAAAAATCACTCAAAAATTGCAATTTCTCGAAAACCATTTTGCAGTCCAAAGGATTATTTCCAACAACCCGTGGCCTTTTGGACTTGGGGTCATTACTATAATCTGTATTCATTCAAATGCTACATCTGCCACTTGAAAACTACTAAAATTAATTATTCATTTTATTTTTGAAAATGGATAAATGTGCTAACTATGAGTGAAAGATTTTTATGTTGATTTGTAGGCTTTTCAAATTACTGTGGTTTATTTAATCCCTAAAGGTCCAAGAAACCCGATTTGGGATTTTGCTATTTCGGGCAGCCTAGTTGAAGAGGTTAAAAGTAATATTTTTGCCTAAGATTTTTATTGGATGCTCCCTTTACTGCAAGGTGTACGTGGTAAAATTTTCAAAGGCAAATTCCAATTTTAGAACCTTCATCTAGAAATTTTAGGTTTCAAGTCGAAATAGGGCAGTTTAAATTTAGTCTTTTTTTCAATTTTTTTTTATAAAATATGTTCATAACCAAATCATTACTCAAAATCCAAAGTGATCTAAGCCAAAAATTTTACCAATTTTACAAGGGCAGCCTATAAAAATTCTATGAACAAAGCTTCAAAGTATTCTGTAATTTTACATTTTTTTCTTTCAAAAATTGTCAAAATTTGAGATTTAGGAATTTTTCAAATTTTTTTTTTCCCAAAATTTACAAACTCATAGACGTAACATTTCACCGTTGATTTTTTTTCTGAACCAAAAAACTTTAATGTTAGTGCAAGTAGTTAGGTTGAAGATCTTACAATTGAAAATACTAGAAAAGGAAATTTTATTAGAAACATACATCAATTTCCATAAAGTGGTCAAAATCTGCAGTTTGGGGTCTTGGAGGTCTCAAAACACTATGGACCTTTAGGTTTAATAATAATAATGGAGAGTTTAGGAAAGTATTATTAGGTGGAGTAATAAAAGTATTCCATTAAAATGCCAATTTAGAATGCTATGTTTTTTCTTTCACCATTTTCATTTTTTAATTTGTATTATTAAAAGAATAATATATCCATCCTTCCATCCTTTAGTCACAATTCAATTCTTTACGAAGTCTTTTATTAAACCCAAATCGTGTTCTTTTTAAAACATTTAACCTTTTTTACAAGTTGAAAGGTTCTTTATAGTTCGTTTAGAATTTGTCAAGTATATTTTATTGATTTTTTGGTACAATCTACTTATTACATGCTTATGTATATCCTCACTCAATGCACATTATTGATGCATTTATATATTTTTTTAATTCTTAAATAGTGTGAAAATTATATAATTACTTTAAATTATATAATTACTTTAAATTATATATTATTTTAATGCAAAATTTTAACTTTAAAATACACTTTGTTACATTATGAAAATTATATGCGTTAATGATTGCTTCTTCACAAATTGTACATTTCAACATGCATTCATGATTTTATCTTTAACATCAAAAAATTTGATTAATTTTTAAAAAAAAATCGTATTACATTGTAAAATACTTTGGAATCTATAATTACTTTTTCAATGCAAAAGTTAATAGAATAAATGTATGATTGTTTTTTATTGTAGAGACTTATAATGGCTCATAGAAATGAATTCTCGGTAGTTATAATTTGATTTAAAGTAGTTTATATATCATCTGGAAGATCATTATGTTCAAATTTGAATCAGACAAACATCACTCGCTACTTACATATATACAATTCAATCTTCCTTCACAATTGATGGAGGTAGATTCACATCACATTCACCGAGCTCGCTGCCATGTCCAAAGCAGCTAACATGGAAATGAGGAATTGCCTCCTGAACCCCTAACACAAAGAGGTAATTCCCATTTCTGGACTGTCCGGTACAACATGCTTACGAGTTTTTCAAGCACAACATGCTATTGAGTTTTTCATGCACAACATGCTATTGAGTTTTTCATGCACAACATGCTTACTAGGTTTTCAAGCAGTTTTCATTAGAAAGTTCAACATTTCTAAAGAAGTTTAAGCATACACACAAATGGACTGATTTTGAGACAACAAATTGGATCAGGTTTGCAAGGAAGCGTGCTTATGATTAGTCAAGGACTTACTTAAAATAACGACGATTTGGATTTCATTTATGCACAATTTATCATTTTATAGAAAAACAAGTGGAAGTAGTAATTTTTTTATTTAAAATTTATTTAATTTTTTTTTGCAGTAAAAGTTATATAAGTGATGTGGAATCAAGTTCCTCCAAAGTAATTGTGAAGGTTCATTTCTAATATAATGTATCTTTAAAAACATGTTGTAATATTTACAAATGCTGGCATTGTTAAATGTTATATAATATGTAGAAAACATCAAAGTTTTTCTTTGATTTTCTATAATATACACATATTTGTAATGATAATTAAATAAACTTTAGTGTGATTCCAATGCAATTTACAATTTGGAAATATGTTCATTTTTTAGCATTCATGAGCTTTTTCTAAATTTCACAAATTTGGAATAAATCCTAAAATTCATAACCCTCTTGTATTTGATCGTATAACATATGATACGTGGTACTAATTTGTTTCCAACTCTAAAAAAAATATTACTTTATAATATTTCTAAATCTTTAAGAATGAACTTTTAAGGTCTTATTTAATGCTTTTGTACAAGGATATAATTCACTATTATACAACAAAAAATACATGTTTTAGGTGGTGACTGTTAGATTTTCAAGATACTTTTTAATTCATGCATGTAATATACTTTTCAAATTTAGATTGAAAATAATTTCTTACATTCACGGTATCATATATCAAGTAATATCAATAAATTACAAACCTAATTGTCCATATGATCTTGTTAACCCCTAAGTGCCCAGGAAAGCCAAAACGGCTTTTTGCTGTTTCAGTCAGTCTAGATAAAGGGGTTAAAATTGATATTTTTGCCTAAGATTTTTACCGGATGCTCCTTGTACTGCAAAGTGTATGTGGTAAAATTTGCAAAGCCGAATTCCAATTTTAAGACCTTCATCTAGAAACTTTAGGTTTCAAGTCCAAAACGGGCAGCTTATAATTAGGCTTTTTTTTTAAAAAAAATCTTGAAATATGTTCATAACCAAACCACCACTCAAATTCCAAAGAGACCCAACTCAAAAGATATACCAATTTTACAAGGGCAGCCTCTAAAAATTACAAAAACAAGCTTCAATATCTGCAGTAATTTTTGAATTACTTCTTTCAAAATTCGTCAAAATTTGAGATTTTGGAATTTTTCAAAAATAATTTTGCTCAAAAATAAAAAATTTATTAAGGCACCTAACCACCGTTCCGATTTTTCTAAAACCAAATATACGTGACGTCATGCATGTTTTACTTTATCAACGTTTTCAGACCTGCTTCTAGAAAACAATTTTTATGAGAGCCAAAAAAAGGAATGAGTCTCTCAAATTTTCCATGGAGGTACTCAACTTGATCTCTTATATGGGAAAAAATATGGGCAAAATGTTTGGAGTAACAATCTTCAACTCCCCCTTTGCACCATTTTGACTATGTCATTCAGCCAATGCCCAAAAAAAGTTTTGTTGCAACTTTGATTATTATAATCTCTAAGATGGTTAACATCCAACGGCCTAAAATTTTATCAGTGCTTCTAAAGAAGGTTTAGTACAAGATCTTACGGCTGGATGTCTAAAAAAAGCAAATTGGTTTGGTTCAGATTGTCGGTTCTACAAGGTGGTCAAAAATCACTGTTTTGGAGGTTTTGAGACCCAAAACATGCTTGGGCACTTAGGGGTTAATAAGTAAACGTTAGGTGAGTATATATTGTATTTTCTATTATCAAGATTGAAGCTCAAACCAATTGCAACATTAAATCAAGTTGTCTCTACAATCATCAATGTCTCTACAATCATCAATGTCTCCTAATAATATTTTAGTCTTACAATGCATTTCTTCCAAAAGTAATGATAACCGTCAACCTGCTCTTTAAGATATGATGCTATGGTTTTAGGACAATGTAACTTTCACTTCAATATCAAAAATGCATGATGTCCACAAATCTATGTGAACTTACATGAAATTTATTTATCTTTGTAACAATCTTCAACATGTACAAACTTAACACAAAATACTAAATTGTTACTTATTCAACCACCTTACTTCTCTTATTTTCTAAATATGTCCTCTCTCTTTCTGAATCATCTTTAGCACTTATTGAATAAGTAATAAATATATCCAAAACATCCCTAAACGAAGGTCTTTTAGTAGGATTGTATTCCCAACAACTTCTTATAAGGTCGCACATCCAATCCTCCAAATACTTGGGCAACTTCGGTCGTCCACCATTCAAAACAATGTTGTAGTCCCAAAGTGGATGATTTTCAAATGGAAGTTTTCCTGTCAATATCTCATAACAAGTCATACCATAGGCATACACATCCGCTTCTCTTGAAAACACCTCTGGTCTCTCACTGACCTTCTTGTCCTTGATGGCTTGCAATATCTCCGGTGCCCTCCAAAATCCCGTGCCTATTACCCCAATCGAGCACTCAAAGTCCGCTACAAACACCCAACCCTCTTTACATAGTATATTCGGGGCTTTGAGGTCTCGGTGAACAATGTTGTGTTCATGCAACCAATGCATCCCCTTTGCGATTCTATACATAATCATTTCACCTTCCTCTTTTGTAAAAGGCTCTCTCTCTGGTCCAATTTCCAACATTCGCCGTTCAATGAGACAACGAAGATCTTCATGTTCCTTTACCATTAAAAAAGCAAACCTACCATCCTTCAATAATATGCCATATACTACCTCACAAAAATATCTTATGAGCCCAGGATTATTGCGAGTTGAATACCACTCTCCTTTAAATTGCAAGTATCCATGCGGCCACTGCACCTGCAATTGGCGCAAAGAAGTGCCCTTCTTGAAGACTTTCACCACCCACTCCCTTCCCTCTCTCATATCATACTCATTGAACTTTGAATCCCTCCAAATGACACGGGCATCAAAGAGCTCTGCCTGCCCTCCCTCCGCAAACTTCTTCCCCATAACCAACTCACCTGAACTTCCACGATAATATCCAGGCCTTCCAGGATACGGTGTTCTCAAGTTATAACCAAATGTTTTAAAGAATCGACCCCAAGTGGGATGCGATTGCAGTTCCCTGAACACCGTCCTGTTGTCCAGCTCAACCGCCCCATCGTTAGCCGGATCGAAAGCAGCCTCCGACAACTCACTCCAATGCACCTTGGAAGTCTCGATTCGCTCGTCTCGCTCCACATCGCTGCTGCACTTCCCACTCTCCACCCCATTGCCCAGTGCAGTCAAGAACGACGAAGGAGCGCTGGTCGCACATCCACTCTCAGGTTGCAAGGCTGTGTGGAACTCTGTCTCCATGGATGCTCCTGCCGTGCAACAAGGGTCTGACAATTGCATCTCCTTCAGCTCGCTCGCAAGTGCACTTGTGGACGCCATCACTGCTTACCGACTTGGAGCTGGAACACACGAACAAAACTTGCCGCTACACCTGAAACCTTTCGAGAGAGGATGATGCTGACGGACTGATCAGTCTAACTGATAGATTGTCCAATCTCGCTCGTCCCTTCCCAGAACTGACGCCTCGAGAAAGGAGAGCCGACGCTAAAGCACAGATCGACAAAACCCACTACCTACCTGCCTTAAATCAGCCAAATCGTCTAGTTGAACGGGTATTATGATGAAGATTCCAACACTACAGTGGGCAACACGAAGCACTTGCAGACCTTCAATCACCCGGAACTAACCCCACAACACGAAAAACTAGATCTCCAGCTACTCAGCTTAACCCGGAATCCGCACACTTGAAAGCACAGTACATGTGATGAGATTTTACGCAAAAAAGTAGGAAGGATAGTCTCACCAGATAGCACTGAAGACACAGGGTTAAGAGCAGCAGAACGCAGATCCAGTGACAGAGAGTCCCGATCCCAAAGCAATTCCAAGACGGAGCGGAAGATCGGTGTACCTCACAGCGGAGCAGATGCAGAGCGATGTCGCAAGCTTACAGCGAAAGAAAAATGGTGAAACCAGATATAAACACCTCCAAACGCGTCGAAAGATGGTCGAAACCTTGAGATGCTCTTGCTGATGAAGCAAAGGTTTGGAAACCTTGAGATGCTCTTGCTGATGTAGCAAGGGTTTCGAAACCTTGAGATGCTCTTGCTGATGAAGCAAAGTTTCGAAACCTTGAGATGCTCTTGCTGATGAAGCAAGGGTTTCGAAACCTGGTCAAAGAAGCAGCACCGCTTGAGGTCAGCAAATCACTGTAGACGCCGGTCTCACCAGCAACCTTTCCGTCGTCAAAAGGAATCGGAACCGGCAGCAGGCAGTGGTTCCATGTCAGACACCTTCTGCAAGAAATCGGCCCACCCATGAAGCCAGGCACCTCTGGATCGACACCTCTGGATCCATGTCAGGGATTTTAGGACTTCAGCAAATGGGACTGGAAATAGGAGAAGCAACTGAGGTTTGGGTGAAATGGGTGCAAGGTCAGGCACCGCAGTGCCTTTCTCTGGCGGTGAAGGTGACAATTCTCTTGCTCCTGGTGACCACTTTGATCGTCATTTGGTGGCATCATCCTTTGTACGGAAAGAATGCTGGACCGAAGGTGTATCCACTTGTGAGTAACTACCTCAGTTTCCTCAGAAACTCTCACCAAATGCTTGATTATCTTACAAAGGAGATTCACAAGTCGCCGACTCAGACCGTAAGGTCAGGTGATGTATAGCACGGCAAATGCGGCGAATGTGGAGTATGTCTAAAAGGAAATGTTTGAGAATTATCCCAAGGGTAAATATCAGCGGGATGTGCTTAGAACTCTTCTCGGGAAGGGGATTTTCAACGCCCATGGGAACCTGTGGAAGTCGTTATAGCGGAAGCTTGTGAGCCATGAGTTTACGTCGCGATAGCTGCGCGAGTTTGGTTTCGAGTGTGCACAGAGGGAGCTAGAAGACCGGCTGGTGCCTTTTCTCTTTCAAGCTTGTGAGAAGGCAGACAATGTCGTTGATTTGCAGGACCTCTTACTAAGGTTTTCGTCTGACAGCTTATGTCGTTTTGGGTTTGGAGTCGACCCCAAATATTTGGAGCTCTCCCTTCCGACCGTACAAGTCGCGGTGGCGTTAGACAAGGCCTTGAAGTGCATTGCCTGGAGGTATCGGACATTGATTCCAGTGATCATGTCTATGAAGAAGTTCTTCAACGTTGGCGACGAGCGAGAACTAGAAGAAGCCATGACGGTTGTCAACGGATTCGCAGAGGGCGTCATTCGAGCGCGCCGGAAGGAGTTGTATGGTAGTCAGAGGAAGATTGAACTCCCTGCTCGCCATGATTTTCTCTCCCGGTTCATGGAATTTACCGAGTCCTCAGACAACGGCGAGGTAGTCCAATCCGAGCTTGAACAGAGGTGCATGGATGATCTAAACCTGAATGCAAGTGACCCAGTTGCCAAAGAGCAAGCCTCCAATGTCTTCTTACGAGACATGGTGGTTAGTTTCATCCTTGCAGGCCGTGATACATCCTCCCTCGGGTTAACCTGGTTGTTCCATGCTCTCAGCAACAATCCTCACGTTGAAGCCAAGATATACGACGAAATCAAGCAGCACCTGCAAGCCCGGCAGTCATCGGATCAAAACGATCATCCCCCACTTCCTGGACACTCATTCTCATTCGAAGAGTTGAAGCAGTTGCAGTAGATTCTGCATGCTGCCATACATGAGTCGCTCCGGCTCTTTCCTCCGGTGCCATTGGACACCAGGGAAGCAGCGGGGGAAGACGTCCTTCCCGATGGCAGTAGCTTTCGCAAGGGTGATCGTATCATGTACAACATCTTCGCCATGGCTCGAATGGAAACCATTTGGAGTCCCGACTGCAACGATTTCAAGCCCGAGAGATGGCTCAAGGACGGCATGTTCGTTTCTGAAAGCCTATTCAAGTTTGCAACCTTCGAGGCGGGTGCCTTGGCAAGGAGCTGGCCCTGGTTCAAATGAAGTTTGTGGCGTCCAGCTTGATCTACAACTTCAAGTTTACTGCGATGCAGATGAATATTCCAGTCACCTTGCGCTCGCTGGTGCTTCGCATGGTCGATGGCTTCCATGTGCTTGTCCAATATTCCCGAACTCATGATCATTCGATAGAGTTTCAGTAGATGATTGTGCAGTGATACTGATACTTGTTCGTCAAGTCACAAGTCATCGACATTATTGTAAGATCATTCCAAATACGTTCTCTCACCCCACTCGATTCCTGATCATGTAGCAGTATTAAGTAATATGTACATTCCAGATTATGTAAAAAATCTTGTTACATTTTCACCTCAAAGGCGATTCCAAGTTTCGGATTGAATTGAACATCGATGACGAGACTGAGAAATTGGACAAATCCATCAGTCTGATTCAGTCAGTATTATGGTGCATTTTGTCTTCAGAAGAGATAGTCAAGAAATGAAGTATGGAATTTCGCGTTAAAGGTCATATTCATTAAAATGGCCAATCCTGATTATATTGGCCGCGCAAATAGTGTGAATTCAGTTCATTTTCTCTCCTTATTTGAATAGTGTGGCGGCCAATATAATCGGGAGTGGCCATTTTAATGAATATGCCCTTGTTAGAGTTTTGTGAAGCAAATCACACCATGGGTGAAGTGGAGGCACCATGGTTTTTGCTCAACTGTTAATTTGACTTTGAGATCATTTAATTTCAAATTTTTGTTGCAAAAGGTATATCTAAATATATGCCTGAACACTACTAGAATTACCCCCTCGAAGCAACGTTTGAAAACAACATTTTCTTCGTTAGCAACGTTTCCTCGAATTTTTGTCTGCCAAGCTTGCGAAGCAACATTTTCCCAGGGATAGCAACGATCAAGCAACGTCTAGCGTTCCCGTCAAGAGAACATGGCACATTCTTGGGGTTTATATATCCCATATATGCTTTGTAGACAAACTGACACTCAATCAATACAAAGATCCCCCCTCTCCAATAGAGCTTCAGGTGGGTGACCAAATGAAATCCATCTGCTCCTCGAAGTTGCAAATATCTCTGGGGTATTGTGAAGTTTAACAAATAAACTTCATCGGTGAAAATTAACAAAACCTAATCAATAAAATCAACGTGGCTAATAAGGAGCATGTGCTCAGTCCACATGGACAACCGACGATCCCTTCCTTGAGAGCGTAGCAGGTTCCCATGGTTCCCCTTCTTCCGAAGAAGCGTAACCTACTAACCCTAGACATTGCTATTTAATACTTATGTTTTTTCCATTGCTTTAGCAACGTTTCTCGAAGTGAGCGCCGGCAGGTTCTAGTGTATTAAGCACTTTTGTAAACGTGGCTTCGGGGGGATGATTCTAGTAGTGGAAATATAAACAATTGTGTTGATGTTGATTCCATTCATTATTTCAAAATTGAACTTGTATATTCATACAATATATTAAAAATTTCACATACTTAACCAACTATATCTAATTATATCCATCTATATCTCCAATCGTAAAGTCTTATTGTTTACTATTAAAAAACTAAATTTTTGAACTTTGTTTTTGACTATGATGCTTGTATGCTGAAAGCATTTAATCCTTTAAAAAGTTAAATTATGTAAAAATTGAACAATAAATTGTTTATATATTAAGATCTTCATTATCTAATCTTTGGTTTTATTCATTTTTTTAAAAGTCACAAAGACTACCATTAGGAGAAAAATCAGGTCACAAAAAGGCCGTGTAAGCGGCACGTGAGAGAAAAAAACGGGCGCTGCCCGCGTACTTTTTGACATGGCATGTGAGGTGCCACCTTGCTGCCAGCAACCGCCACGGGGGCTCGAACCAATGACCTCCGAGGGAGGCGTGTGGAGGGCACATCTACAATGTCGGGCTGACACAACCTGCCCACTTGGGACCAAAGCCCGAGCTGAGGCATTCATGTCTCACCTAATATTCCGAGGACCTTTCTTGTGAGTGCGCCACGCAGTTCTGTGCGGGCAGCAACTCTGGCATCCGCTGCCCAAAGTAGGGAGTTCACCTAGAAAGGGCAGGCTTACACGGCCTTATTTTGAGCTCATTTTTCTCCTAATGATTATGTGTTATTTGAAATCCTTTGATTGATGACTATAAAAGTCTATTACATTTCTTATAAAAGCAAAAAAGTGCTAAGGTTGCATTAGGAATCATTTCAACTTCATTGATTCCTTTGACCTTTAAGGATTTGAGTGTAGATAAAGGTTTTGAGAACCTAGTAAAAAAAGTGAAGATTAAAGACGCTTCACACTATGGTTGTCGGGTAAGAGGCCGACTGTTTTTACCAATTAAATAGCTAGAATGCCCAAAGTTTATCAAAATTCTCTTCATACTATGATCAAAGGTTGAGAGGCTGACGTCGCTGAAAGAGCCTAGATGGTAACACTTTTTGGAAGTTTTGGCACCAAGGCGAAACTATTACAACCGGCCAAAGGCTTGAAGTTGAGTTTTTTTAATATAATTTATGTTTCCAGTCAAAAAGTCTGGACTCTCAACTTAATTGGGTTTCTCAAATGCAGGTTTCTTGAACATTCTTTGCTTCTCCCTTGTTGCTTGAAATGGGCAGAGACTTGGTGCAAAGTTTTCTCTGCAAATTGTTGTAATCGATCTGAGGCCCCTTTTACACTAGAAATGAGAATTCGTGGAGAAAATTAGCCAAGGGGCATGGCTCATTCTTGAGAAGTCCAACTTTGAATCTGATGTCCTTTAGATATACTGTAAAGTGAGAAGGGGTCTAAAAACAATGTGCTCAGTTTTATTATATATTTTCTAATATAGGGTTATGAAAAAATATTTTAAAAATGGAAACGATTGGCTTTAAGAAATTTGGCCAAATGGCCTCCTGGATTATTAGTTAGGCCCACCTTAAGAGGTGGGCCTGACTAAAATTCTGGGGGTCATAAAAAATGTGCCTTTTTGCTCCCACCAAGGACAAAAGTGATGTCCATGTCATATTCTCCTCACTTTGTCCCTTGGGCTGAAATTTTTGGGTTTAAAGTGACATTTCTTGGTCCTCTCAATTTCTACAAATGTTATTGGCTCAAAAATCTTTTTTCACGATCTCTCGCCTGTAGTGTAAAAGAAGCATGAGCAGACATTTTTGTGTATGATAGCATTACCTTAAACATTATGAGTTCCTTCACTTAGATGTTTTGTTAATTCTTTGGAGTCCAGGCAACTACATCATTGTAAATGGTGTGTAAAAAAAATACAAATTACAAAATACTCGTCAAGGATTGGATTTTGAATTTTTTAATAGAAAATTCAAAACTTCAGTTAAGAGTTTAACAATTATCAAAATACATATGAATTTAAAAAAAAATACTTACAAATACAAAACGTATATTATGTAGCACTTTATATAGATGGAAGTTTTTTATTGAGTTTTTTATTTTTATTTTTTTATTTGTATTTTCTTATTTATGTTTCATAATATTAAATTGCTTTTGAATTATACAATGGACATGGTTCAATCTAAGGGTCTAAATGTATTACGGTTTAGTCAACACTTGTTTGATTAAAGTGTTCTTACATTTATATGGTTAAATATCATAAATAATATCACTAATTTCAATACAAAAATTTCAAGAGAAAATTCACTCAAAAATTGCAATCTTTCTGAAACCAGTTTGCAGTCCAAAGGAGTATTTCCAACAACCCGTAGCCTTTTGGACTTGGGGTCATTACTGTAATCTGTATTCATTCAAATGCAACATCATGCCACTTGAAACCTACTAGTATTAATTATTCATTTTATTTTTGGAAATGGATGAATATGCTATCTATGAGTGAATAATTTTTCATGTTGATTTGTAAGCTTGTCAAATTACTGTGATTTATTTAAGAAGACTATGAAAGTGATAGATTCAATAATTTTAAACATTCTCATAAAATTTAATAAGTGTTTTTCATTTCTTTAATTTTTAAATGTCAATGAAGAAGAACATGGTGAATAAAAAATCACTCATTTTCATGATATTAGTTAAATGCCCTGTAGCTTGGTAATATAAATTAAGCTATAATTATAATAAAATTCCTCACTTATAAATATTTCAAATGTTCTATATGCAGTGGAAATCAGAATTAATAGACTTTATATATTTATGTTCGGTTTAAATGTTATAAATTTAAATCACCAAAATTTGACATTCCAAAAGAAAATAAAAGTATAATATTACCAAAATTACAAGCCTTACAAATACTCTCTAAGTTTTGCACTTCAATCCCTTAATAATGCCAAAGCAATCTGATAATTTTAAATTTTAACCTTGTTGAATCCAAGTACTTTTATAGAACTTTTTAAAAGTCCTTAAGGACTTTTAAGTCCAAATCAAAGGCAATTTCAAGAGTAATAAAATTATTCCATCAAAATGCCAATTTTTAATATCAATAACATTTTTTTTGTTCACCAATTTAATTCTTTATTTTGTGTTATAAAAAGAGTAGTATATGATTATTTGTCCATTCTTCTTTCATTTAGTCACAATTCAATTCCACAAGAAGTCTTATATGAAACCCAAATCATATTCTTTTCAAAACATTTAACGTTTCTTACAACTTGGAAGGTCATTTAAAATTCATCAAAATATATTGTATTGATTTTTTTGGCACAATCTACATAATACACGTTTGTGTATATTTTTACTCCGTGCACATTATTGATGCATTTATGTATATTTTAAAATTCGTAAAAAGTTTAAAAATTATATAATTAATTGAAATTATATATTATTTTAATGTCAAATTTTAACTTAAAAATACACTTTGATACATTATGAAAATTTTATGTATTTATGTGTGCTTCTTTACAAATTGTACATTTTAACATGCATTCATGATTTTATGTTGATCATCAAAAATTTTGATTGATTGTATTAAAATTTTGTATTATATTCTAAAGTACTTTGGAATCTATAATTACTTTTTCAGTGCAAAAGCACCTTACTTGACTTGAATGAATGATTATTTTTTATTGTATAGATTTATAATGGCTTATAGATATGAATTTTGAGTAATTATAATTTGGTTTGATTTGGTGAATTCTTTGATAAATTTTAAAGAATATTTCAAAGAATATCTTCAAAAATATAAATTGTTTTTGAAGTTTCTTTTTTTTTAAATAAAATCTTTGGATGGTGTTTTGCTTTAAAGCCCAATATGAAAAATACTAGATTTATAGGTTAACTCTGAGTTAAAAGACATTTATTTTACAAATCAAGTTCTATGTATGTCCAACTCAATTTTATCTGTATGGAATTGAATTTCAAGATTAAAGGTTTTCCTTATCAATTTCTAATATATATGAATTGAATTAAGTCCATACAATAAAAATCATTTACAAAGCCAAACCTTCATCCGTTATAAGTTTACGCTTCAGTGCAACAATATTGTATATAATGTCGAAGTAATGCAAGTAATCCAATTCTATTAATTGAGGTCATTCAACTTAACTTCTAAAATATAACCTAATTTCTTTATTTCCATAGTATACTATTTTATTTTTTTGAATTGTTAATTCCTAAAGGATTGGACTCCTTTTTTGGACATGTGTGTAAAAAAATGACTTGAGTGAAAATAATGGCCATTTTTTGAACCATTCTTTTAGCATCAAATTTAATTATTGTAACTACAAGATACAATCATACAACACCTATCTTGGCCTACAATAATGTCTTCAAATTTCGAAAATAGATTATATGTCATTTGGAAAATCATTACGTTTAAATTTGAGTCACACAAACATCACTCACTATTTACATTTATACGATTCAATCATCCTTCACAATTGATGGAGTCATCACATTCACCAAGCTCGCTGCCATGTCTGAAGCAGCCAACATGGAAATGAGGAATTGCCTCCTGAACCCCTAATACAAAAGGGTAATTTGCATTTCTGGACTGTCCGGTACAACATGCTTAATGAGTTTTTCAAGCAGTTTTCATTAGAAAGTTCAACATTTTTTAACAAGTTTAAGCATACACATAAATGGACTGATTTTGAGACCACAAATTGGATTAGGTTTGCAAGGAAGTGTGCTTCAACTTTATAACTATAATTTGGAAATATCACTAGTGCAAACATGGTCCTGCTCTAGGCGGGTGTCCACCCGGGAGTCCACCTGATCCAGCCCAGTCCACCTGCGTGGAGTCGCAGGGCTGTGCGTGGAGTCGGGCAGGCTCGTATTAGCTGGACCCTCGAAATCTGTAAAGGGTGTCAGGAGCCCCGTCGGGTGAGTGCGTATGTGGGACCAGGGTGGATTTTGGGTTTCTTACCTCAAGGATTACCGATGGATAGCAATTACTTGATGTAATAACCGGGGTGGATGAACATGGGTGGGGGTAAATATGGACTTACGTTTTACCGCGTGGGTTCTACTGTAACTTCAGAGTTTTGTTTTTACTGAAGATCCCCAAATCATGTCCGGGCTATGTCCATTTGTAGTACCCGTGTGGATATTGATACCTACGCTCTATACCCGGCGTATGATTATTGATGCCCTGTTCGATGCTCATATCCGTTTATGGGATTGATGACCTTTGAAAAACGTGGGGATGATATACCCGGCCTTCAATGCGTATCCGTTACAATTAGATGTTGATATCCGGTTCACACTTATATCCGGATGTGGTACATAACCGGCTTTCAGATTGGATATCAATACGTATGACGATTAGGGTTTAGGTGAATTAGGGTTAGAAATCTAAAATCCAGGGTTTCGGTGGTGCTCATTTCCGATTAGCATAATTGTAGGAAAATATACAATATGATTTGAATTTCTGCATTAACTCGGAGTTGTACTGTTTTTATTCCCAATGATTGGATAGAATGATTACATCAAGACTTCATACCGAAGCACACACGGAATTACATTTTAAGACTACCTCCGAATAAACCTACAGATTCTTGTCGGGCTAGTTTCTCGTCAGGCAGGAAGAGCATCGTCGCGGAGCTTCGGCTGTAGTTTAGGCTTTTGGTAAACCAGACTCAAATGACTCTTTGTCGCGGACCAGAAGGTGGGTGGCCCATTTGACTTATACACCTGAGCCAGATTGTGGAACCTTCGCTTCGATTAGGGTTTGGAAAGGTTGGCGCTCAAGCTCTAGGAACAACAGGGGGGTGCTTGTTTCGTACACAAAATGGACTTGCACCATTTGTTGCCCCTGATCGCACGGTGTATACTGCGAATTTCTGCTCTTCGACTTCCAACTGATTCCAGATTTTCCATACGCGACTGGCATTTCTGGGTGATCGGGATGTAAGATCCAGCAGGGCTTGTTACATGCGATGGGGCCGACGTCCTTCTGTCTTGCTTCGATGCGTCCGCGAATTGGCGCCTCTACAGAGGGGACATGGTGGATGGCAGGCTTTGCCTTCAGGTATTTCTTCGGGACTTTCTTCTTCACGGGACTCGCTGTGGATGTTAGGCGAGAGCGAGTGATTCTACTCGGGGGCTGCGTCATGAAGTCGGGGTCGGAGGACAGCTCGTCTTCGGCATACTCGGAGTTCCTGGAAGCCATGGGAGCTGATGGCGTCGTAGTCTTGTCCACTTGAACCTCAATTGGGACTGCGGCATAGCATCTGGGCGATGAAGGACCTAGAGCTGGGCTTCTGGAGCGCTCATTCTGCAGCAACATATCGGCTGTGTTACTATGGATATGTGTGTCATAGGTAAGCCTCTTACCTAAGTGTTGAGCGTTGGGAAGAGGAGACGGGACGTTCACTCCGATTCGAGAAGGTGAATTTGGAGGGTTTAGGGTTTCAGGGGATTTGAACGGGTTTTTCATCTGATTGGCGTGCGTGTTGCTCGCCATCATGGCCAGCATCTGCTTCATGTCCTTTAAAACTCCGATGGTTTCCAACTGGCTACGATCAAGTCTCACGACGGTAGCCTCTATGCTACTCTTCCAGGCTTCGTCTCGTCTTTGATCTGCTGCTTTGTTGATGTGCTGGCTTCGAACATACTCAAGGGTATTCTGTGATGTTTAGAAGAGTTAGAATGTTAATTTCATCGATGAATTCGTCTGTAGGTGAGAATGTTAACAAGATGGAGACATCGATGTGGAAAATGAAAAGACCTAGGGGTACCAGGATGTTGTGCACTGAAGAACTTCAAGAACAGCAAGATTTCGTCGGGGATTGAATGCAGATGAGGTACTAAAGGCCTATACAAGGAAAGGGAGAATTGGGGGGGGGGGATACGTGGTGATTAAAACTCACCTGAGGAAATACGGCCGTATCTCTGAGTTCAGCACCGCCAGCTTGGGAACTGGTAGTGAAGAATGTGTCAGCGAGTTGAGTTGTGCGATCCATAATTTTGTTGTCCAGGGTGTTGGAGTGATACTGATGTTCAGGTACGTCAGAATGGTGTTGGTCGGTGTCCTGAATTACGTGAGAGTACACAGGGGATACCTGCCATTGCAAGTGAGTTGAGGCAGAAAGAGGTGTTAGTTAATTAAAATAGATGTTTCCATTAACGATGGGTGATCTTGGGACGTGACTGCAGGTAGGGACAGAGTACATCATCGAGGGATATTGCAGAAAAGAGAGGGTAAGGTATTGGTACCTCTTCACTGGGAGAGTATGTGAAAAGGCGATAGGTATCGCCGGGGGATCTGGACGATGGTAGAGAACCACCGCTAGCGGCAGCTGATATGGAGGACTGTGCTCCAAGGGCCCGCTTCGACTGCATCTCCTTTGACTTACGGCGCCCTTCCACGCTATCCTAGAGTGGTTGCCAAGCCGTCCACGCTTCGTCGGGACAATCCTCATGCTGAAGGCCCTGGTCGTAATAATGCTGTCGCCAAGTGCTTTTCCAATGTGCGAGGGCGTCGTCCAGATACTTCGACAAGTATCCCGGGTCAAGCTCCGTTGGTGTGTAAGTGTAAATGCTGTCCAATTCACGTTGTAAGGTCAAGAGGAGAAGTTGCCACTCACCTTGATGTTTCGCATATGATAGATAGCTCCAGTTTATAAGCCGTCGAGCAATTGACTTGCACGTGCAGTGCCACTTGGTGCGTAATCCCACAATTCTACCTTGATCGTTTGTAGGGATCGGGTACTTTGGTTTCCGACCTTTTGCGTGAGAAGCTGCTGTCTCCTTGAAAAAAACGGGCTCGTAGCTGCGTTGTTCTCGGCGCCTCTTGTTCTGGCCATCTCTGTCTAGGGACAATGATGTCCTTGGGTTCCCTGAATGCCGCGCATTTAGGCCAGGAGGGCGACATGGGGCAGTAGAAGACGGCAGTCGAACAGGGGGGCCAAATTGGGCTTGGACAGATCCATGGATGGTCGTGGCTGGATCTTGGAGCGAGGGCTCCGTAGGCGATGCTGCTTCAGGTTCGACGAAAACATCCGAACGCGCTCCTGTTGCTGCTCCAGATACGACGTTGCCATAGTGGCCACCTCTCTGGGATCCATGCACAACTGGTAGAGGTGCGTAGTTCCTATACTGTAATGGTAACGTGTTGTTAGGGTTACAACGATAAGCAAGACTCTACAGGGAGAGAGTGAATACATGATAGATAGATAACTTGGACGATCATGACGGTGTACTTGAAGAGAGTAGTTGTTACTTACCTGCGGCGGTGGATGCTGTATTGCAGCACCGGGTTCCAATCTTTCTCGCTGATTCATGTTTGATGCACCTAATCGAAATAGTTGAGTGATGGCCTCAGCGTATCGATAAGGAGGGACCTTAGCACATTCTAACGCAAATGAATCTATAGACGAGCAGTCCTCTTCGTCATTCTTGGTGTCGTCTGTGCTATCAACTACTGACATTGTGCACATTAGGGTTTAGGGCTGGAAAGGCGACGGCGCTACTGGAGATCTACAATTCTGCTGGCAATGACGGAGGCCGATATCTTTTCGCAACACAAATAGGATATTACAAATGCAGCATGCCTTTTCATCTCCTATTTCCTATGGTACGAGGCCGCCGTCACAGGAGGATCTATAATTTCTCGAAGGAGGGAGGATTAGTGGTTTCGGCGTGTCAGACGAGGTACTGTGAATGGCTTGAAGGATGGTTGCACAAGTTGACGGCGGACACGGGGAGGTAGGCGATCTGACACCTAACTCAATCGTGCTTTACAGTGAGGTTCAGTCTTTGTTTTTAGTGTGCATAAATAGATTCTATTCCTAGTCACGTTCGGATTCTCTAATTTTGGGTTTATCTGATTTTTTCTGAAGGTGATCAGGATACGAGGGGGCCCTGGTGGAGGGGGAGGGGGTTTGTGCCAACGGACATTGAATCGAGGATCCACTCAAACGGTTAGATGATTCTCTTCGTCATGGGTAACGGACTTTAACAGGTGAAATAAACTCGTATATAATGGACTTGGTGTAGCTTGGAGTGGACAGCAGTGTTCTTGTAGTCATGGACCCTGAGTTCGCACATTCCACATTGCATCTTAAATGGAGGATAGACGCAAGAGATGCAAAACTAGACGCTAGGGAGGATAGATTGGCTGAATTGTCTGGTGTTGACGCAAGGGTATGTAAGTGTAACATCTGCATTGGGGAGGTTAGGTCAACGAGGAAGCGGACTGCTGTACGGTATCATCTTCAGCGATATGGTCGATCACCTATGCTGCGTGGATCTACAGAGGTACGAGAACGATGATTTAATCCCGTCTTCTGTCAATTGTGATTTATAGGGTACCAGCGTGTTCATGGAATCTAAGTCGCATGCGTTTGAACCTGTCCTTTGCAGAATTTTCCATCCGACGAATCGGACATTGAATGGGATGGTGCAATTCAGCGTGACTTTGGCATTAGGGGTCGTGCGTACGCAGTGAACCAGGACGAGCAACCCATGGACGACGAAGTCAACATTGTGGAGGCGGTTCAGCATGCTTTCCACATCTATGATGAGGAGATAGGAGTCGCTGGAGTCGGGCCCGATGGAGAATTCGTCAATGTGGCCGAGGAGGACTTGCCAGAGTTGCCTGTTAGGGATGAACCGCTGTTTCCAGACCCAGTGGAGGAGGATAATCGTCCGGACGATGACTTGCCAGATGTGCAGAATGCGGAGGTACCAGACATGGGTGATGCACCCCATGTTCTCCAGGACTCGGCTACGACACCGCTCTTTGCAGGCTCACGGCTGTCCTCACTGACTGCAACATTGCTTTTATTGAATTGCTTGAGGACCCATGGAGCAAGCAACATTTTGATAAACGAGCTTTTCCAAATCCTAGGCCAGAGTGTTCTGCCTACACTGAACAACTTGCCCTCATCAGAGTACGCAGCATCAAAGCTCCTGAAGTTACTTGGACTGTCGTACGAGCTCATACATGCATGCCCTCGGGGTTGCATGTTGTTCAGGGGAGATGATGCCATGCATTTACTTCGGTGCTCCAAATGCAACGAACCGCGATTCAAAGAGGTGGGTCGGACTCTAGTCCCACGGAAAGTTCTGCGTCATTTTCCGCTCGACCCTCGTCTCCAGAGGATGTTTAGTACCCCAGAACAAGCTCAGTACATGACTTGGTATGTGCAGAACAAGTCGGTAGATGGTATGATCAGGCACGTAGCTGATTTGGCACAATGGAAATTCGTTGACGAACACTTAGGGGATTTCAGCGAAGAACATCGAAGCGTTCGGTTGGGATTGGCGACGGATGGCGTAAATCCGTTCTCCATCAAACGGAGCACGTGGAGCACTTGGCCTGTCATATTGTTGAATTACAACATACTGCCCTGGATGACAATGAAAAAGCATTTCTTAATGCTCTCATTGATCATCCCAGGAAGACAGGCTGTAACTGGAGAGAATTTTGACGTCTATCTCCAGCCGTTGCTGGAAGAGCTTCATATTCTCTGGGTCGATGGTGTGCAGACGCACGACGCAGCAAATTACGGAGGATCACCTGTATTCACGATGAGAGCGGTCCTTTTATGGACCATCCATGACTTCCCTGCATATGGAGTCGTGGCTGGGTGCGTTACGAAGGGATATAGAGCCTGTCCCTGCTGTGGACCTCAAACCACATCAAGGCAATCAAAGGCTTTAAAAAAAAATGTATATGGGGAGTCCCAGTACCGGCGATATCTCCCAGTGGACCATCCATGGCGGTTTCAGCTATCTTTCAACGGCCTGGAGGAGAGACGTGGTCAGCCTCCACTGGTGAGTGGCGAGGACGTTATCAGGTGGGGCGCAATCAGAGAGGCGTGGGTAGCCGATGGCGGAACTCCTGCAGCCGCCGACCTTGCGAGGACCTACGGGATTAAACGAGTTTCGGCTTTATATCAGCTGCCATATTGGAGGGTAAGCTCTGGCCTCGTACTTTATCAGGTTAGGATAGTCACTTCTGTGGAGAATAGATATCTGGTTCGTGAGGTGGATTTTTTGTGGCAATTATGATAGATTGCGTGTCTCGCTGGGGCAGAGGATGTGAGGAGATGGCGGTTGATTGGGTAATACGGTGATGTTTGCGAATGCGGTGCTGGGTATGGTTTTGTGTTCTTACCTGGAAGAGATTTGCGAGGATGAGAGTACTGGTTTGGTTTAGTGATGACGTTTGTGCGGGGAGATCATGAGAATGTAGGCACGTTTTTTTTGTTTCTTTGTTGTTCTGAAAAAGGTTGTTAAGCTGCGTAAGTATTTGTGGCGCTTTATAGTAATCATTTTGGTGCTGAATTCAGTGTTTGCGGTGCATGGTTGTGTGCAATTGAGGCGGTAGTGGGATACGGAGTTTGATTCCATGTGAAGGATTTTATGACTTTGATTGGAGTCAGCAATTGCTGTGTATTTCTATGGACGTGTAGAATAGAGTGCTCTACCGTTAGTGCCAATATTCCAGCAAGTAACAGGAGTTCTTGAGTCTAACAGAAGTGCTCTTCTCTTTGTAAGTTTTGCGTGTCTTTTGTAAGTGCTCTTCTCTTTGTGATTTTGTTCCTCCAGACAGTGACTAGCTGGTACCTGGTTTGATTAAGTTCGCACTTTGGCAGCGACTGTGAGCAATATATGTGATGTGTTTTCATTTGTGTCTAGTATTCTGCACCGAGTATTGCTATAGGTTTTGTAGATGCGTGCTGGTTGATGTTAGTGTACCCAATTATACAGAGTGGATAGAGCTACTGTGGCGGGGTTCTGGTATTCTGTGCTGTATCATAATTCACATTGTGTATGTGACATGCTGTACTAATCACGCAGAGTTTCTTGTCTCAGATGCTCCCAATCAGGCACACGCTTGATGTAATGCACGTAGAGCGCAACGTCTCGAGTAACGTTTTGAAGCACGTAATGGGCGAGAAGGACACAATTGCAGGGAGACGGGATATGGAGGAAGCTGGGAAGTTTCAGAATCTATGGTTGCAACGACATGGAGACGCAGGCGATTACCTGATGCCAGCTGCCCCGTGGGTGTTTTCTCCCCGTGAAAGGACAGAATTCATAAATGTGGTGTCTGAGACGCGAGTACCTACTGGTTTCAGCGCAACCCTTACTAAGCATGTAGGGGAGCAGAAGTTAGCCGGCCTAAAAAGCCATGACCACCACTGTCTATTGCAGCAAATTATGCCAGTTGCTGTTCGGAACAGCCTCTCTCGTGGAACCAGGATAGCAATTATCAGGTTAGGAGATCTATTCCACCGCATTTGTTCGAAGATCATTAACCCTGTAGAGATGCCAGCCTTGAAGACGTTCGCAGCGGAAACCCTGTGCCTCATAGAGCTCAATTTCCCCCCAGGATTCTTTGACGTTATGATTCACTTAGTGATCCACCTGGTAGACGAGCTCATGCAATGCAGCCCCGTTCACAGTCGCTGGTGCTACGGAATCGAGCGGTATCTGGGAGTATTAACCTCATATGTTCGGGACACCTCCAAACCAGAGGCCGGAATGGCGTCTGGCTACGCCATTGACGAGGCACTCGGGTTCTGCACCGAGTACTTCTCCCTGTACTCTCATACACGACGTCGCATATGGGACCCTGAACAAGAGCTAAGGGATTCTGGTGAGGTGCTACTCGGAAAAGCCAAGCAATACACTCTCCCTCCGTCAGAGATTGCCCAAGTCCACGAGTACGTTTTGCGGCACTCAGTGCACACCGCAGAACTCCTAAGGTAAATCAATCATGTATATTGAGCACACACATTGTTTTCGTAGTCTTCACCATAAGTTGTTTGAATATTTCGATACCTGCATGTTGTATCCTGTACGTAGTCATGATACTGCATGGACAGTTCTGACTTTTTCTAGTCCGTAATGTTGGTAGTGTGTACGATGGTTCAGAACAGTGTATGAGTTCAGTTTTATACAGGGCTGTCGTCTCTTTTCTATTCTGCAGGACAACTCTGACTGTCCCTACTCTATGATCTCTGTAGTGAGTACGAAGAACAGAAGACCGCTCGCAATGAGGCTCGCAATACTTTCCGAGCCCAGGCTAGAGCCCGTCACGCGTCGAATCCCACAGAACCTCTTCGAATTGTTTACCCTCATGATTTAAGCGGTCAGTTTCCGAGTTTCGCTAGGTGGATATATGCACACGTGAAATCCCTTCGAGAAGCTGATTTCCCGGTGCCCATGGCTGTCATCAACTTGTCGCAGCCTCCGGATTCAAGGGCCCTGAAGTATCATGCCATGTGGGATCCGAGAAACTCAGAATAAACCGGAAGAGCCCCATCCGGCGTAAGTATTCCATTAATTTTTCATTTTTTCGGTTAATTAGGTAAAAACTAGCTAGACACTAGCTGTATTAGGAGTTAACACAAACCGGATACTCCAGAAACATTAAAACAGTTAACGCAGGAAGTATTCTCGGAACCTTGAATCCGGAAACTCGGAAGAGAAAACACGGAACGGGTCAAAGATCCGAAAAACAGACCGTTACTGTAACCGCGTCTAGGATCCGAATCGACGCGAAAGTCATCATGACTCGGATAGGCATCTAACTCGGTACGGTGGCGGCTGCAATTACGGGCCGCCGCAGCGTTTATGATGCCTGGGGTATATAAGCGAGGGTGTTAGGGTTTGGAGTTCCTCTTTGCGAACTGGGAGTAGGGAGTGAAAGAGTGGTGAGGTGTTTTTGTCTTTTCCGATTCACCGGCAGTTGGATTGCCGGGTTTCTTGCTGTCGGATCGTAGAGGGAGAGAAGTAAGGCGTAGAAATGGCGCACGTGCAGTGTAGCGTCCTTAGTCCCGGAACTCCGGTGAGGGAATCGGAGATGGACGAGCTGATCATCGACCTCACCCGGATGAGGTGTGAGGGATTGTTGTCACGGCCGTGGTTACTGAAGAGTGAAGTGATGGTGAGGGAGGTCCTGGAAGGGCCGGACAATCGGTGGGATAACACGATCCGAGGCAAGCCCACGCTATGGAATGCGGAACAGTGGGCGCCACCTTACGGATTCGAGCAGACCGGGCTCCTTTGGGCGACCCGGACGGATAGATACGTGCAGGATAAGTTTCACGGAAAGATCCATAGGAATAATGGATACGAGATAGACGCCTGCAAGGATAGGAGGCAGAGGCAGGTCTTAGCTTTCCTCGTTCCGATCCTGTATCCGTTGAAACTGGCACAGGTCACCATTACGGTCGGGAACACCATCCTCGGAGCGTACTCAGGAGAACGTCCGGTGAATTGGGCCGCACTCATGGCGGAAGTGGTGCAGCAGATGGTCCCGGGGATTGGAAAGAAGCCGACCCCGATCTCCCCTTTCCTCTTTCACCTTTACAAGGCGTATGAGCTGCTGAGCGATAAGGAGGAGGAGACGTATACGGCGGCGACGAACTTCCTCAAATTTTCGGAGATTCCGCCCGGAATGGAACCCGATCCGCGAGGCGAAACCTCGGATACATCATCCACGGAAGATGAGGACGATACGAAGGAGGTTCCGAACCCTAGCGCTACTAGGGCTCATTCCAGGTCACGATCGGAGCGGGCTGCGTCACAGCACGCGGAGCCCTCTACGGCCCGAGGAGATACGGAACGGAGGGAGGTCAGTTCCGAGCGGGGGTTTCCGGTGGAGCTATTCTGGGGGATTCGGGAGGAGACTCACCAGGCGCAGGCTTCTTACGATCGGATCGAGACACTGTTTTGGAGGGTCTGTACATCGCTGGGAGGTTGCTTACCGGAGGAGGTGATCCGAGAAGTGGAACTGTTGAAGGACGCCCCGAAACTTCGGAGTGAGAAGAAGCAGCTGGAGCTTCAGTTGCAGGAACTGACGAAGGAACTGGCGGCGAAGAGTGAGGAGATCCGGAAGTTCCATGCCGAGCAGGAGGAGACCTTGGGGGAGCTTCGGATGTTGGTAGGGAGTTCGGGTGCGGTAATCAACAAGGCCCGGCTGTTTGATGAGAACGTATTGCAGCCGGCCGACTTCGAGAACAAGCAGAGGATCATCGGGAAATGCTATTCTGCGAGCCTTGAGCGGTGAGCGGAGAGCGGTGAGCGGTAACTTTGCGGATATTTTGATGTTTTTGGTGAAGTTTCTCACACTCTATAACTGCAGCATGTTGGTTTGATTTTTATTTTTATTTTCAAAAAGTATGACCTTAAAAACGCCTATCACCGTGCGTGCCTATTCCCGTGCATGCATGGATACAGATTAAGGTAATCAAGACTATCAGATTATTCAGGAATTTTTTATGAATAAAGTATTATCCTTTGCGTAGTATCTAAGTCTATTATCAAAATAAAGTAAGTCTAATATCAATATAAAGTATAGCCATGTAAGAGAGACAAAGGATAAATTGTTCATCACTATTAGACTACTAGGAATTGTTCCATTATTAGAAAGGATTTTAATTTAGTCGCTGAGTCTATTATTATTATAAGGTCTAGGTAGAAAGAGAGATAAAAAGACTGCTCAGCAACTGCAGATTTCCTTGTATTAGATTTTTTCTTTTATCCGATTTGAATTTGTTTATGTCAGTTTGGGAATGGCCCCGGCGATTATCCTTTGCGAGGTACGACGTCCATTGCTTTCTCTCGAGAAGTATAACACACCGAAGCCACTGCCCAAGTGACGAGATTATAATGTCGCAGGTTTGGTTATATTGAAGTAAAATCCGGTTAAGCCAATGCTTATGGGATAATGCGGCTTGCGAGTTAATAATGAGGTTAATAATTTGCTCTCAACAGTTTGAAGTGCTGCGGCCTCGACAGCAGGGTGAGTGCTGATTACTTCAAGCAAATATTAGTGTGGTTGCGTTAATTAGTGTGACTGCATGGGTTAAAACAAAAATTAAAAATAAATACTGTGGTTTAGGTAACTAGTGTGACTGCATGGGTTAAAAATAAAAATAAAATTACTGTGGTTGTAAATAAGATTCCTTCATGTCAAGACTGCATGGATATAATTAAGCAACTTCATCTTAAAGAACAAACTTAAATTATAGAGCAGGCCTGTGAGAGTGGAGATTCTGTGATTCAAATTTAGGATATGACTTAGTGGGTTCTGTCTCCCAGAAAAAAAAAAACAAATAAGTCGTATACCATTTAAAATAAAAAAGAAAGGGAATTAAAATAAAAATCAAATAATCATGAAGAGAAAAACAATTTGAGAAAGAAACAGAATAAGTTTAAAAACATTTACGACAAAGGGGAAAAAGAATAAGGCATGAAAGAAAGAAAAGAATATAATATATTAAATGATTATGTGACTTCAGTTAAAATGTAACATACCTGAAGGTAGGTAATCTGGTTTAGGGTGGATGGACGTGATGTGTATCATCTGAGTGTATGTCATGGCCAAACAAGAGGAATAAAGGATAAATAAGATTTAAATTAGACTCTTGATTTATGAATTCATAAGCGATAAGTCTCTAGAAAGAGACCTCTGTAAGAACCACAGTTTCTATGAACAATAGTTTCTGAACTTCCACTTTCGCAACAAATGGGTTGGTTAAGGGTAATCCTCATATAATAAAGTATTTATAAATCTAAAAATGTGTACGGTCTAGGTGAAAAGAGAGGTAAAAAGACTGCGAGCAACTGCAGGTATTTACTTTGAATTCGCACAATGCCTCCGGGTTCGAACCAGAGTCCTCTCTTTGGTGACTGTTTGCTTATATTTCAATGCATTTAGTTCCCTCTGAAGCAGCCGTGAAGCCCCCGGCATTATGCCTCGGTGCCGAGCACTTCAGTAAGGGGCCCTGTCTTTGGTGAATACTTGCTTTAATTTTAATGCATTTAGCTCCCTCTGAAGCAGCCTTGAAGCCCCCGGCATTTGCCTCGGTGCGGAGCACTTCTCTTAGAAGTCTGTTGCAGGTTTGGTTATATCGAAGTAAAGTCCGGTTAGGCCAATGCTTACGGGATAATGTGGTTTGGGTTGCGAGTTAATAATGTGGTTTGCGAGTTAATAAAGCGGTTTGCGAGTTAATAATGTGGTTAATAATTTGCTCTCAACAGTTTGAAGTGCTGCGGCCTCGACAGCAGGGTAAGTGCTGATTACTTCAAGCAAATATTAGTGTGGTTGCGTTAATTAGTGTGACTGCATGGGTTAAAACAAAAATTAAAATTACTGCGGTTGCAAATAAGATTCCTTCATGTCAAGGCTGCATGGATATAATTAAGCAACTTCATCTTAAAGAACAAACTTAAATTATAGAGCAGGCCTGTGAGAGTGGAGATTCTGTGATTCAAATTTAGGATATGACTTAGTGGGTTCTGTCTCCCAAAAAAAAAAAAACAAATAAGTCGTATACCATTTAAAATAAAAAAGGAAGGGAATTAAAATAAAAATCAAATAATCATGAAGAGAAAAACAATTTCAGAAAGAAATAGAATAAGTTTAAAAACATTTCCGACAAAGGGGAAAGAGAATAAGACATGAAAGAAAGAAAATAATATGACATATTAAATGATTATGTGACTTGAGTTAAAATGTAACATACTTGAAGGTAGGTAATCTGGTTTAGGGTGGATGGACGTGATGTGTATCATCTGAGTGTATGTCATGGCCACACAAGAGGAATAAAGGATAAATAAGATTTAAATTAGACTCTTGATTTATGAATTCATAAGCGATAAGTCTCTAGAAAGAGACCTCTGTAAGAACCACAGTTTCTATGAACAATAGTTTCTGAACTTCCATTTTCGCAACAAATGGGTTGGTTAAGGGTAATCCTCATATAATAAAGTATTTATAAATCTAAAAATGTGTACGGTCTAGGTGAAAAGAGAGGTAAAAAGACTGCGAGCAACTGCAGGTATTTACTTTGAATTCGCATAATGCCTCGGTGCCGAGGACCCCTGCTGAGGGCTCTCCGGGTTCGAACCAGAGCCCTCTCTTTGGTGACCATTTGCTTTTATTACAATGCATTTAGCGCCCTCTGAAGCAGCCGTGAAGCTCCAGGCATGATGCCTTGGTGCATCGTTTGAGTCCATGTGATGTGGCTGATGTGTGCGTATGTCATATGCATCCTTCGGGTCTACGTGCTGTGTAGCATGTGAGTGTATGTGAGATGTATCATGACACTGTATGCCGTGTATGCCGTGGTTGTATGTATCTGGTGAAATATCTATTACGAATATAAATTCTAACCACAGAAAAAAGGGCGAGGATTCATTGAAGATCAGTAATAGATCTTAGATACTTGTATCATTATTAAATTGGATTTGAATTAGAAGATCATGTAAATGCAGTGGATTGGTAATTCTATTCAAGATTTTCTGAGTCTCCCGAATTCAAATTATTATTTGAACGCATCAGCCTAGTCTGTGGTATTTGAGGTCATAGGTCTTGCATTAACTATTCAATTACAATCCTAAATAAAAATGGGGAAAATAAAAGTGTTCAGATTGGGTCGTTTCCATTTTTCCATCGTTCGTTCACTAACCATGTTAGTCAATTCTAATGCGTTGCTGCGCCATTCATACTTTGTTCATGGGGTCCGTTCTTAATGCCCGCACTCTTGTCGAGCCTCATACAGAATTCCGGATTCGTCCCTAATAAAGGCCACCTGAAGTGTACTGTTCCGTGCTGGAGTATCAAGAGCTGACATTTTCGTGTGAAAGTAAATTGGGCCGTGATGGCGCCGGCGCCATATCATGTGTTCTTAACACTATATCGAATAATGCAGCGGACCATTTAGAATTTGCCTGCCGGAGACTAGACTCGGAGGCTGTGTACCATTAAGAAACGCGGATCTACGGTTACAAACCTGGACAGAGAATCCTGAATATCAAGGGGATATCGGGGCTGCCTTGGCGTGAGATTGACGGTAGACTGCATCATATATCAGGTGCAAGAAGAACACGCTTGTCTCAAAACACCTGAATGCTGATTTCATTCTAAGGCGGATAGTGTATCATCATTTTCTGCCTCCTAACTATGTCTCCTCTCATGTTTAGCCTCCACTCTGAATCACAATTCTTGCTCAACCTTGGGACAATGCTGGAACCGCAAGTTGGAGATATAGTTATACGTAGAAGGCAGGCGAATTCCATCATCCGGTACTACCCATACAAGTCTCCGGAACAGTGGAATCAGTATCATAAGGCATGGCTGCTGAAGATCTTCCCGGCGTCGGTTCTTTATGCTTTAGATAGTGATCGTAGTAGTGATCTCCCTCGGAACATGAAGTGCATGATGCTTATGGTTTGGGAGTACGGGCTTGGATTCAAGGGGGCGATGACCGGAGGAATACTTATTCCGGAGGCACAAGACCCCGGACCGGCACAAGTGATTGGTCTTGGACGCGGAGGAACCGTCCCCGACCAGAATACTATTGTCCTGGCATTTACGCAGCCGAGTATGCCTTCTGGTCCGACATTCTTGCGTGCAGATTTCTGGAAAGAAAAGTACCTCCACGATGACTACGCAAACCTTATGGTCTTCTCAGTTGTAGACTCCCTCATTGGACCTAACAACTCCACTAGAACAGTGACGAATTGGAGCAGAGCGGGTTTGTCCTGGGAATCCACTAACTCAATCACAGGGGCTTTATCGCAATACTCAGGATTGACCCTCGTAAATCTAGGTTAGGCTCACTTCCGCAAGGACTGTTCAGTGGTTGAACTGTTTGGAATCGAAGATGGTCATGTTGATCTTGGAGGATATGTGTACGTTTCTGAAGTATTACCAAGGATGTAAATAAAATGTGTTTTTATTTTCGGTGTGAATCGCATCGTCTACCCCTACGGTGACAACCTCTCTATCAAGGGGCTCTTACTGTGGTCAACGCATTTTTCATTTTCGATGTTTGTAGCTCCCTCCGATGCAACCAGAAGCACTTGCCATAATGCCTCGGTGCCGGGTACTCTTCCTGGGGGCTACCAGTCTGGTGAACGAATGTATTTTAGTTGTTAGTAATACAGTCCATTGAAGCAAGCGTGAAGCACTCGGCATAATCCCTCGGTGTTCAAGACTCATGCGTTTGTATTGTTATCATGTGCTAATTTTATCCTGTAGTTTGCCATGTGCTAGGGCCCTTAGCAGCAACGTTGCATATGAGCCGTCCCTTACTATAAATATATTTATTGCGAGTTCTGAGTAATCGAAAAGTGATAATGGGAAGCAAATACAAATACGATATGGATTACCTGAAGACAAAGCTAATCACGCGACTAAGGGTCCTATACTACATGATTGGAGTCGCTAGGATCTGTACTGAACAGAGTGACGCTAGAGTCTGTCTGTTCGGATGATGAGGTGGTCACACTAGATGGACTACTGAAGGCCTCGGAAGGAGCCTCACCGTCGGACTCCATAGCTTCGCTATCGATAAATTCCAGAGTCCTACTGGGGGGGTTTCTGGACTGAAAGGTACGGTGGTTGCCACGAGCTAGTTGAATAGCTGCATCGTTCGCATAACTGGGGAGATGCCATGATTTTGGGGGGCTTGGGTAAAAGTGGGGATGACAAAAAAAAGGAAGACTCATTGAAGTACTCATAATGCCGCATCTGCAAATATAAATGGCACATTTTTCATAAATCCGGTCCATAGCAAATCATATTATAAAGAGTATGTAACATTAATAAACAAGTTTCTAAACTCACGTAGTAAACCGGGATCTCTTCGCAACCTTTGTCACAGTGACTTCTCCATCGGGATCCTCACTAGTGACCAGTCTTCCGGTAGCGACATTCGGGGCAGCTGTAGATCGAATAAGAGGTTTCAATACAGCTGCAAAGATGTCGTTGTCGGCCTCCAATGCAACAATATGCCGATCAGCATGTCGGCAAGCGTGAATTGACGAACCTGAGAAAGAGTGCAAGGTCATCAATACTCCGCACCGACGCTTTCTTACAGGTGCTTCAAGACTGCTTCAGAGGGGGCCAAATGCAATGTAATAGAAGCAAGCATTCACCAAAGACAGGGCCCCTGACAGGAGTGCTCGGCACCGAGGCACTGTGCCAGGTGCTTCATCGCTACTTCAGGTGGCGCTAAAGGCATAGAAATTAAAGCAAACATTGACCAAGGTCAGGGCCCTTAAGCGGAGTGCCTCGCACCGAGGCATTATGCCAGGTGCTTCTTCGCTGCTTCAGAGGGAGCTAAATGCAATGAAGTAAAAGCAAACAGTCACCAAAGTCAAGGCCCCTTGGAAGAGTGCTCGGCACCGAGGCATTATGCCGGGGGCTTCACGGCTGCCTCAGAGGGAGCTAAATGCATTGAAATGAAAGTGAACAGTCACCAAAGACAAGGCCCCTTAGAAGAGTGCTCGGCACCGAGGCATAATGCCGGGGGCTTCACGGCTGCCTCAGAGGGAGCTAAATGCATTGAAATAAAAATTAACATACAGCAAAGACAAGGCCCCTTAGAAGAGTGCTCGGCACCGAGGCATAATGCCGGGGGCTTCACGGCTGCCTCAGAGGGAGCTAAATGCATTGAAATTAAAGCAAACAGTCACCAAAGTCAAGGCCCCTTGGAAGAGTGCTCGGCACCGAGGCATTATGCCGGGGGCTTCACGGCTGCCTCAGAGGGAGCTAAATGCATTGAAATGAAAGTGAACAGTCACCAAAGACAAGGCCCCTTAGAAGAGTGCTCGGCACCGAGGCATAATGCCGGGGGCTTCACGGCTGCCTCAGAGGGAGCTAAATGCATTGAAATAAAAATTAACATACAGCAAAGACAAGGCCCCTGAGAAGAGTGCTCGGCACCGAGGCATAATGCCAGGTGCTTCTCGGCTGCTTCAGAGGGAGCTAAATGCAATGAAGTAAAAATTAACATTCACCAAAGACAAGGCCCCTTACAAGAGTGCTCGGCACCGAGGCATAATGCCGAGGGCTTCACGGCTGCCTCAGAGGGAGCTAAATGCATTGAAATGAAAGTGAACAGTCACCAAAGACAAGGCCCCTTAGAAGAGTGCTCGGCACCGAGGCATAATGCCGGGGGCTTCACGGCTGCCTCAGAGGGAGCGAAATGCATTGAAATAAAAATTAACATTCACCAAAGATAAGGCCCCTTAGAAGAGTGCTCGGCACCGAGGCATAATGCCAGGTGCTTCTCGGCTGCTTCAGAGGGAGCTAAATGCAATGAAGTAAAAATTAACATTCACCAAAGACAAGGCCCCTTACAAGAGTGCTCGGCACCGAGGCATAATGCCGGGGGCTTCACGGCTGCCTCAGAGGGAGCGAAATGCATTGAAATAAAAATTAACATACAGCAAAGCCAGGGCCTCTAAGAGAAGTGCTCGGCACAGAGGCATAATGCCAGGTGCTTCTCGGCTGCTTCAGAGGGACCCAAATGCAGTGAAGTAAAAATTAACATTCACCAAAGACAAGCCCCCCTAGAAGAGTGCTTGGCACCGAGGCATAGTGCCGGGGGCTTCACGGCTGCTTCCGAGGGAGCTAAATGCAAAGGGCGATACCACAATGCAGATAATAGCTTACCTGTCGAAGTCGTGCAGTCAAGCACCACGTCTCCAGGGTCGGTCGTGGCCTCGATCAGCATCTGTAAAAGGGGAACGGACTTCTCGCGAGGGCCGCGCCAGGGCCTTCAGGCGTTCATCAGCTGGTTGTCGCGGGAAACGTGATTCTGCAGGACATCATCCCGACCAACATCGTATCCAAGGCGCTCCAGAGCAGGCACCTGGCGAAAGGAGAACCGGGATTTCCGACCTCCGGACTTGAAGCTCCTCACAGCAAGTAGAATTCCGAACTTCATTGTCTGTCGAACATGTCCAACTTAGAGTAAAACCTTCTCGACCGCAAATAACATTGTTGCAACAAAATGAGAAAGTCCATGATCATGTAAAGTACTCTAGGGGGGTGACGCATAGGCTACGGGAAGAGAACTTACAGTTAGTGAAGGATTGATGGGAGATGTGAGGTGAAGCTTATTGGTCCCCCACCACTCTTTCCGAACTTCGAACTCAAAAGCATCGCAGTACCCGAAGATCTCACCCTTTGTTGAGGCACGAAAGGGGTGGAATAATATCACTGCCCCATCATCCTGCAAATGGTTGTCGGCAAAATCGAAAATGGGCTGCAAGCAGTTATCGGTGTCAACATTCCAGGAGGGAATTGATGTGGGAGGATCGGAAATTCCTGGCACCGGAAGTCCCTCAGGAATGTCTGCGATGATGAGATCCACAAATGGATGCACCTTCGGCTCGCCTCTGAAGCGCAAAGATCTCCCTTCGGACTGCTGCAGAATTTCAAGCGATATAATCATCAATACGAAGTCAAAGCTGAGTCCAGATTCCCGGGTTCAAAACAGAATTTCTTCAGAGTACATCGACGTAGCACCCCTTGCCATCATTTCCATGTGCACTCTAATATTATCCAAGAAATAAGAAATTGCTATTTGAAAGTACCTTAAGCAAGAAGCTCTTGACGTCGAGGTACGCTTGGGTGAAGTTATCAGAGGATCCCGCGAGGACATCCTTTAGTGAGGAATTGATGATGACCTCGCGGTTGTTGCTCCCCTCCTCATCACCTACGTTAATGTTAGGGACCTGTGTCAGTGCTTCTTCATAAGTAGAGTCCACCGTTCGTTTTGTGCCCCTCGAGTTTGGAGGTGCCTGTGAGCCCGAATTGCTTATAGGACTTATTCCAACTTCACCGCCGGGAGACTTCACTTTCTTCTTCCCTTTCTTCGAACTCTTCTCCATGGCTTTCTGCTGCTTCTCCTCCTCCCTCTGAAGCGCCTTCTCCTCGGCCTCCTTGACCTTCTGTGCCTTCCTGCGATCCTCCTCAACCCGGCGCTTTAAGGCCTTCGCCCTCTCGGCCTCGTCTTCGATCCCCAGAAGGTCTTGCATCTCAGCCCCAGATTCTCCTACGGAGTCTCGTGACTTCCTGAGCTCAACTTCGAATGACGGTGTGAAGGTAGAGAGGCAATCTAAGTACCAAGCACCTGCAATGAGGTGCGCTGTGGTCCAAGTGCGTTGCTGAGCAGCAGAAAACATACAGCTCGGACTCGAGCGATCTACCCAAGCTTGGAGAAAAATAGGGAGATTTTCCTTCGAGATTGCCCCTTTGGCCAGAAGCTCGTACTTGAAATACCTGCAAAGCATATGATCAAAAGGGACATCAATCAACGCATATTAAACACAGGAAAAGAATGCATTGAAATTAAAGCAAACAATCACCAATGAGAAGCCCCCTTAAAATAGTGCTCGGCCCCGAGGCTTAATGCCGAAGGCTTCACGGCTGCTTCAGATGGAGCTTACTGCCTGAAATTAAAAGCAACTACTCATCAAAGAGAGGGCCCCTTAGTGAAGTGCTCGGCACCGAGGCATAATGCTAGGTGCTTCATGGCTACTTCAGGTGGCGCAATATGCATTGAAATTAAAGCAATCAATCACCAAAGCTAGGGCCCCCTCGGGAAGTGCTCGGCACCGAGGCATAATTGCAGGTGCTTCATGGCTACTTCAGAAGGCGCTAAATGCATTGAAATTAAAGCAAACAGTCACCAAAGACAGGGCCCCCTCGGGAAGTGCTCGGCACCGAGGCATAATGCCGGGGGCGTCACGGCTACTTCAAGGGGCGCTAAATGCAATGAAATTAAAGCAAACAAACACCAAAGGCAGGGCCCCTTCGGGAAGTGCTCGGCACCAAGGCTTAATGCCGGGGGCTTCACGGCTACTTCAAGGGGCGCTAAATGCATTGAAATTTAAGCAAACATTCACCAAAGACAAAGCCCCCTCGGGAAGTGCTCGGCACCGAGGCATAATTGCAGGTGCTTCATGGCTACTTCAGAAGGCGCTAAATGCATTGAAATTAAAGCAAACAGTCACCAAAGACAGGGCCCCCTCGGGAAGTGCTCGGCACCGAGGCATAATGCCGGGGGCGTCACGGCTACTTCAAGGGGCGCTAAATGCAATGAAATTAAAGCAAACAAACACCAAAGGCAGGGCCCCTTCGAGAAGTGCTCGGCACCAAGGCATAATGCCGGGGGCTTCATGGCTGCTTCAGGTGGCGCGAAAAGCATTGTAATTAAAGCAAACATCACCAAAGACAGGGCCTCTTGCAGGAGTGCTCGGCAGTGAGGCATATCCCCAGGTGCCTCACGGCTCCTTCAGAGGGCTACAAACTCATTGAAATTAATGCATAAAAAGGCATGAGTAGAGGCCCCGAAGTTGAGTGCTTGGCACCGAGGCATTATGCCAGATGCTTCATTGCTGCATCAGAGGCCGCTGCAAGCGTCGAAACCAACCGTGGACAGAAGCAAAAGACATACCTGAAAAGGACTCTTCGAACCACTAAGTCGGACCCCTTGTATTCCTTGAAGTCGTTTGTCTTGGTGAAAGCGTCAGTCCCTTTGAAAGACGACAAGAAGGCATGGTCAAACAGTTTCATTCTACAATCCTCCACATATGATTCCAAATTCATGGGCTCTGTTGGCACGTTCATGTTCATTGGAATTCGGTCCGACCGGAGTATATCGTCCAGAGAGGCGGATGCTTCCTCACTCAGCTGAAAGCCGAAACAAGCATGCGTTATATGCTGGAGTAGGAAATAGCAAAGAATAACTGAAAATCTGAAATTCAGGTTAGCTTAAGGTAGATTACAGAGGAATGACTCACCGCAGCCCAGTAGCACGCCCTTGCCAGCCAGTGGGTTAGCCTTTGCTCGTTGCATGGTTTAGGTGGTAGGCATCGGGCCTCTCTTGTGGCTACGGAGGAGTTGAATAATTCGAGCCATCTTATTTTCGCGGCTGGAGATGCCTTCGCCGTTGCTATGAGTTGAAGCTTCTCAAGGTTCAACTCGACGCCCGTCGTGCCGCTCAGCGAGTAGTGCCGCTCAATCTGTCCCGACAGCAATATCAGTATAGCATAATTAGGATAGTTCTAAACGCGGAGATTGGTATACTATCAGCAGAGGCGATTTGAAGGAAGTGTAACGATACCTCTTTCAAAAATCCCGGTGTCAGCTCCGGGTTAGCCACCGCAACTAACTTGTTCATTTTCTTCATCAGGTTGTCCGTCTTCTTTGCTGCAGCGACCTTCATAGCAGCAGCTTTATCCTTCTCAGCAACATCGCCTTCGGCATTCTCCAGGTAAGCACGAAGCCCCTCGTCCGCTGCTCTGCTGATCTCGTGCTGTACTACCCCAGCAACGTAATTAATAACCATTCCTGGCAAAATGCTTGGGGCTTCACGGCTGCCATAGGAGGCGCTAAATGCATTGACATAAAACCAAACATTGACCAAAGACAGGGCCCCTCAGAAGAGTACTCGGCACCGAGGCATCATGCCGGGGGCTTCACGGCTGCTTCGAGGATCGCTAAATGCATTGAAACCAAAGCAAGCATTCACCAAGGACAGGGCCCCATAGCGAAGTGCTCGGCACCGAGGCATTATGCCGGGGGCTTCACGGCTGCTTCTGAGGGACCTAAATGCATTGAAATTAAAGCAAACAGTCACCAAAGTCAAGGCCCCTTGGAAGAGTGCTCGGCACCGAGGCATTATGCCGGGGGCTTCACGGCTGCTTCAGAGGGAGCTAAATGCTTTGAAATTAAAACAAACAGTCACCAAAGTCAAGGCCCCTTGGAAGAGTGCTCGGCACCGAGGCATTATGCCGGGGGCTTCACGGCTGCTTCAGAGGGAGCTAAATGCATTAAAATCAAAGGAAGCACTCACCAAAGACAGGGCCCCTTATTGAAGTGCTCCGCACCGAGGCATAATGCCGGGGGCTTCACCGCTGCTTCAAGGGGCGCTGAATGCATTCAAATTAAAGCAGACAACTACCGAAGCCAAGGCCCCTGAAAAGAGAGCTCGGCCCCGAGGCATAATGCATGGGCCTTCACAGTTGCTTTAGAAGGAGCCAAATGCATTCACATAAAACCAAGCATTCACCAAAGACAGGGCCCCTCAGAAGAATGCTCGGCACCGAGGCATCATGCCGGGGGCTTCTCGGCTGCTTCGAGGACCGCTAAATGCATTGAAATTAAAGCAAGCATTCAACAAGGACAGGGCCCCATAGCGAAGTGCTCGGCACCGAGGCATTATGCCGGGGGCTTCACGGCTGCTTCAGAGGGAGCTAAATGCATTGAAATTAAAGCAAACTGTCACCAAAGTCAAGGCCCCTTGGAAGAGTGCTCGGCACCGAGGCATTATGCCGGGGGCTTCACGGCTGCTTCAGAGGGAGCTAAATGCTTTGAAATTAAAACAAACAGTCACCAAAGTCAAGGCCCCTTGGAAGAGTGCTCGGCACCGAGGCATTATGCCGGGGGCTTCACGGCTGCTTCAGAGGGAGCTAAATGCATTAAAATCAAAGCAAGCATTCACGAAAGACAGGGCCCCTTATTGAAGTGCTCGGCACCGAGGCATAATGCCGGGGGCTTCACCGCTGCTTCAAGGGGCGCTAAATGCATTCAAATTAAAGCAGACAACTACCGAAGCCAAGGCCCCTGAAAAGAGAGCTCGGCCCCGAGGCATAATGCATGGGCCTTCACAGTTGCTTTAGAAGGAGCCAAATGCATTCACATAAAACCAAGCATTCACCAAAGACAGGGCCCCTCAGAAGAGTGCTCGGCACCGAGGCATCATGCCGGGGGCTTCACGGCTGCTTCGAGGATCGCTAATTAGAACAAGGATAACATAACGATCGATAATTAGAACAAGGATAGAGATGTTGTTAATCATGGTTTACCTGGTAGATAAAACTAGTGAATACATTAAGAGGTAATGTGTACCAAGTTCCGTGCTTAGTTTTCTTGCATCTATTCACATCCGAGGGGGAGAGCAATTCCTTGAACTGCTCGAAAGGCATAAGGCCATACTTCTGAACTCTGAAAAGTGTGTGGACGTCATTTGTCTTTACATGACTGTCCTCCGTGTGCCTGCCACAAGTGTATGGGATTCAGGAAGTACCAAAATGAAACACAAAAGGTATGTAATAATCAAAAAATGAACACAGTCAAGGCTGTAGGTCACGTACTTGTTGATGTTGTGCATGACCTGCATGACTAACCCAATTTTCCCCTTGGTATCAAGAAGGATTGAATCCACGAGGTAATGCCAGGAATCATCGGTCTTGTGAAGGCGCTCAATATGGTTCATCCACGCTTGACATCGATGATTACCGTCACACACAAAAAACATTAGATCGACCAATTCTCCAAGCTCAGGGATAGAGAGTAGAAAATCGTTGAACTCTTCGTTCTTCTTGTTCCAGATAGGGCCCCATCTCGCCCTATCAACATCAGTCACTTCCCTTGTCCTACCACCCTCATCTGTGGTTGACACATAAAACACAGAGGCCCCCTCCCGGTACCCATGCGAAAATTCCTCCTCCAGTTTGGAGAGGTCGCACTGCATCATTGGGCGCACAATAGGCATTGCCTGCATTCTACACAAGGGAATGTCGAATCGTGATAAACTGTACGGCTTCACTCTCAAACTCGAAATAGTGGCCACTGAGTTCAGTTTCTGCCGACATCGAATTTCATCTA
Organism: Ceratodon purpureus; assembly: GCA_014871385.1. NCBI lineage: Eukaryota > Viridiplantae > Streptophyta > Bryopsida > Pseudoditrichales > Ditrichaceae > Ceratodon > Ceratodon purpureus. The sequence goes on from CM026422.1 coordinate 5,362,281, forward strand.
AATCACCAACGAAGGCATCATCGTCATCAACATCGTCATCGTCATTTTCGTCAAAGCCAGGCGTGTCCTCTTCATACTCCGCAGAAACGGCTCCAGGGCCGACCTCCAAACATGTCATCATATTCGTAATCAATGAAATGATTTCAGCAAAGAGAAAGCCCCTTGAAAGAGTAAGGCAAATGCATTGAAACTAAAACACAAATCCACCAAAGTCAAGGCCGCTTGGAAGAGTGCTCGGCACCGAGGCATTATGCCGGGGGCTTCACGGCTGCTTCAGAGGGAGCTAAATGCTTTGAAATCAAAGCAAACAGTCACCAAAGTCAAGGCCCCTTGGAAGAGTGCTCGGCTCCGAGGCATTATGCCGGTTGCTTCACGGCTGCTTCAGAGGGAGCTAAATGCATTAAAATCAAAGCAAGCATTCACGAAAGACAGGGCCCCTTAAGAGAGTACTCGGCACCGAGGCATACTGGCGGGGGCTTCACGGCTGCTTCAAGGGGCGCTAAATGCATGAAATTAAAAGAAATTATTTACCAAGAACAGGGCCCCTCAAAGAAGTGCTCGGCTCCGAGGCATAATGCGGGGGGCTTCACGGCTGCTTCAGAGGGAGGCAAATGCATTGACATAAAAGAAAACAAGCACCAAAGCTAGGGCCTCTACGAGAAGTGCTCGGCACCGAGGCATTATGCCTGGTGCTTCAGGGCTGCTTCAGAGGGAGGTTAATGCTTTGAAATTAAAGCAAACACTGACCAAAGTAAAGGCCCCTTGGAAGAGTGCTCGGCACCGAGGCATTATGCCGGGGGCTTCACGGCTGCTTCAGAGGGAGCTAAATGCATTGAAATAAAGGAAAACAGTCACCAAAGTCAAGACCCCTTGGAAGAGTGCTCGGCTCCGAGGCATTATGCCGGGGGCTTCACGGCTGCTTCAGAGGGAGGCAAATGCATTGAAATAAACCAATCATTCATCAAAGACAGGGCCTCTAAGAGAAGTGCTCGGCACCGAGGCATTATGCCGGGGGCTTCACGGCTGCTTCAGAGGGAGCTAAATGCATTAAAATCAAAGCAAGCATTCACGAAAGACAGGGCCCCTTACGAGAGTACTCGGTACCGAGGCATACTGCCGGGGCTTCACGGCTGCTTCAAGGGGCGCTAAATGCATGAAATTAAAAGAAATTATTTACCAAGAACAGGGCCCCTCAAAGAAGTGCTCGGCTCCGAGGCATAATGCGGGGGGCTTCACGGCTGCTTCAGAGGGAGGCAAATGCATTGACATAAAAGCAAACAAGCACCAAAGCTAGGGCCTCTACGAGAAGTGCTCGGCACCGAGGCATTATGCCTGGTGCTTCAGGGCTGCTTCACAGGGAGCTTAATGCTTTGAAATTAAAGCAAACACTGACCAAAGTAAAGGCCCCTTGGAAGAGTGCTCGGCACCGAGGCATTATGCCGGGGGCTTCACGGCTGCTTCAGAGGGAGCTAAATGCATTGAAATAAAGGAAAACAGTCACCAAAGTCAAGACCCCTTGGAAGAGTGCTCGGCTCCGAGGCATTATGCCGGGGGCTTCACGGCTGCTTCAGAGGGAGGCAAATGCATTGAAATAAACCAATCATTCATCAAAGACAGGGCCTCTAAGAGAAGTGCTCGGCACCGAGGCATTATGCCGGGGGCTTCACGGCTGCTTCAGAGGGAGCTAAATGCATTAAAATCAAAGCAAGCATTCACGAAAGACAGGGCCCCTTACGAGAATACTCGGTACCGAGGCATACTGCCGGGGCTTCACGGCTGCTTCAAGGGGCGCTAAATGCATGAAATTAAAAGAAATTATTTACCAAGAACAGGGCCCCTCAAAGAAGTGCTCGGCTCCGAGGCATAATGCGGGGGGCTTCACGGCTGCTTCAGAGGGAGGCAAATGCATTGACATAAAAGCAAACAAGCACCAAAGCTAGGGCCTCTACGAGAAGTGCTCGGCACCGAGGCATTATGCCTGGTGCTTCAGGGCTGCTTCACAGGGAGCTTAATGCTTTGAAATTAAAGCAAACACTGACCAAAGTAAAGGCCCCTTGGAAGAGTGCTCGGCACCGAGGCATTATGCCGGGGGCTTCACGGCTGCTTCAGAGGGAGCTAAATGCATTGAAATAAAGGAAAACAGTCACCAAAGTCAAGACCCCTTGGAAGAGTGCTCGGCTCCGAGGCATTATGCCGGGGGCTTCACGGCTGCTTCAGAGGGAGGCAAATGCATTGAAATAAACCAATCATTCATCAAAGACAGGGCCTCTAAGAGAAGTGCTCGGCACCGAGGCATTATGCCGGGGGCTTCACGGCTGCTTCAGAGGGAGCTAAATGCATTAAAATCAAAGCAAGCATTCACGAAAGACAGGGCCCCTTACGAGAGTACTCGGTACCGAGGCATACTGCCGGGGCTTCACGGCTGCTTCAAGGGGCGCTAAATGCATGAAATTAAAAGAAATTATTTACCAAGAACAGGGCCCCTCAAAGAAGTGCTCGGCTCCGAGGCATAATGCGGGGGGCTTCACGGCTGCTTCAGAGGGAGGCAAATGCATTGACATAAAAGCAAACAAGCACCAAAGCTAGGGCCTCTACGAGAAGTGCTCGGCACCGAGGCATTATGCCTGGTGCTTCAGGGCTGCTTCACAGGGAGCTTAATGCTTTGAAATTAAAGCAAACACTGACCAAAATAAAGGCCCCTTGGAAGAGTGCTCGGCACCGAGGCATTATGCCGGGGGCTTCACGGCTGCTTCAGAGGGAGCTAAATGCATTGAAATAAAGGAAAACAGTCACCAAAGTCAAGACCCCTTGGAAGAGTGCTCGGCTCCGAGGCATTATGCCGGGGGCTTCACGGCTGCTTCAGAGGGAGGCAAATGCATTGAAATAAACCAATCATTCATCAAAGACAGGGCCTCTAAGAGAAGTGCTCGGCACCGAGGCATTATGCAAGCATTCACGAAAGACAGGGCCCCTTACGAGAATACTCGGTACCGAGGCATACTGCCGGGGCTTCACGGCTGCTTCAAGGGGCGCTAAATGCATGAAATTAAAAGAAATTATTTACCAAGAACAGGGCCCCTCAAAGAAGTGCTCGGCTCCGAGGCATAATGCGGGGGGCTTCACGGCTGCTTCAGAGGGAGGCAAATGCATTGACATAAAAGCAAACAAGCACCAAAGCTAGGGCCTCTACGAGAAGTGCTCGGCACCGAGGCATTATGCCTGGTGCTTCAGGGCTGCTTCACAGGGAGCTTAATGCTTTGAAATTAAAGCAAACACTGACCAAAGTAAAGGCCCCTTGGAAGAGTGCTCGGCACCGAGGCATTATGCCGGGCGCTTCACGGCTGCTTCAGAGGGAGCTAAATGCATTAAAATCAAAGCAAGCATTCACGAAAGACAGGGCCCCTTACGAGAGTACTCGGCACCGAGGCATACTGCCGGGGGCTTCACGGCTGCTTCAAGGGGCGCTAAATGCATGAAATTAAAAGAAATTATTTACCAAGAACAGGGCCCCTCAAAGAAGTGCTCGGCTCCGAGGCATAATGCGGGGGGCTTCACGGCTGCTTCAGAGGGAGGCAAATGCATTGACATAAAAGCAAACATTGACCAAAGTCAGGGCCTCTACGAGAAGTGCTCGGCACCGAGGCATTATGCCTGGTGCTTCACGGCTGCTTCAGAGGGAGCTTCATGCTTTGAAATTAAAGCAAACACTGACCAAAGTAAAGGCCCCTTGGAAGAGTGCTCGGCACCGAGGCATTATGCCGGGGGCTTCACCGCTGCTTCAGAGCGAGCTAAATGCAATGAAATAAAGGAAAACAGTCACCAAAGTCAAGACCCCTTGGAAGAGTGCTCGGCTCCGAGGCATTATGCCGGGGGCTTCACGGCTGCTTCAGAGGGAGGCAAATGCATTGAAATAAACCAATCATTCATCAAAGACAGGGCCTCTAAGAGAAGTGCTCGGCACCGAGGCATTATGCCGGGCGCTTCACGGCTGCTTCAGAGGGAGCTAAATGCATTAAAATCAAAGCAAGCATTCACGAAAGACAGGGCCCCTTACGAGAGTACTCGGCACCGAGGCATACTGCCGGGGGCTTCACGGCTGCTTCAAGGGGCGCTAAATGCATGAAATTAAAAGAAATTATTTACCAAGAACAGGGCCCCTCAGAGAAGTGCTGGGCTCCGAGGCATAATGCAAGGGGCTTCACGGCTGCTTCAGAGGGAGGCAAATGCATTGACATAAAAGCAAACATTGACCAAAGTCAGGGCCCCTTAGAAGAGTACTCGGCACCGAGGCATACTGCCGGGGGCTTCACGGGTGCTTCAAGGGGCGCTAAATGCATGAAATGAAAAGAAATTATTCACCAAGAACACGGCCCCTTAGAGAAGTGCTCGGCTCCGAGGCATAATGCGGGGGGCTTCACGGCTGCTTCAGAGGGAGGCAAATGCATTGACATAAAAGCAGACAAGCACCAAAGCTAGGGCCTCTACGAGAAGTGCTCGGCACCGAGGCATTATGCCTGGTGCTTCAGGGCTGCTTCAGAGGGAGCTTAATGCTTTGAAATTAAAGCAAACACTGACCAAAGTAAAGGCCCCTTGGAAGAGTGCTCGGCACCGAGGCATTATGCCGGGGGCTTCACGGCTGCTTCAGAGGGAGCTAAATGCATTGAAATAAAGGAAAACAGTCACCAAAGTCAAGACCCCTTGGAAGAGTGCTCGGCTCCGAGGCATTATGCCGGGGGCTTCACGGCTGCTTCAGAGGGAGGCAAATGCATTGAAATAAACCAATCATTCATCAAAGACAGGGCCTCTAAGAGAAGCGCTCGGCACCGAGGCATTATGCCTGGTGCTTCACGGCTGCTTCAGAGGGAGCTTAATGCTTTGAAATTAAAGCAAACACTGACCAAAGTAAAGGCCCCTTGGAAGAGTGCTCGGCACCGAGGCATTATGCCGGGCGCTTCACGGCTGCTTCAGAGGGAGCTAAATGCATTAAAATCAAAGCAAGCATTCATGAAAGACAGGGCCCCTTACGAGAGTACTCGGCACCGAGGCATACTGCCGGGGGCTTCACGGCTGCTTCAAGGGGCGCTAAATGCATGAAATTAAAAGAAATTATTTACCAAGAACAGGGCCCCTCAGAGAAGTGCTCGGCTCCGAGGCATAATGCGGGGGGCTTCACGGCTGCTTCAGAGGGAGGCAAATGCATTGACATAAAAGCAAACATTGACCAAAGTCAGGGCCTCTACGAGAAGTGCTCGGCACCGAGGCATTATGCCTGGTGCTTCACGGCTGCTTCAGAGGGAGCTTCATGCTTTGAAATTAAAGCAAACACTGACCAAAGTAAAGGCCCCTTGGAAGAGTGCTCGGCACCGAGGCATTATGCCGGGGGCTTCACGGCTGCTTCAGAGCGAGCTAAATGCAATGAAATAAAGGAAAACAGTCACCAAAGTCAAGACCCCTTGGAAGAGTGCTCGGCTCCGAGGCATTATGCCGGGGGCTTCACGCCTGCTTCAGAGGGAGGCAAATGCATTGAAATAAACCAATCATTCATCAAAGACAGGGCCTCTAAGAGAAGTGCTCGGCACCGAGGCATTATGCCGGGCGCTTCACGGCTGCTTCAGAGGGAGCTAAATGCATTAAAATCAAAGCAAGCATTCACGAAAGACAGGGCCCCTTACGAGAGTACTCGGCACCGAGGCATACTGCCGGGGGCTTCACGGCTGCTTCAAGGGGCGCTAAATGCATGAAATTAAAAGAAATTATTTACCAAGAACAGGGCCCCTCAGAGAAGTGCTCGGCTCCGAGGCATAATGCGGGGGGCTTCACGGCTGCTTCCGAGGGAGGCAAATGCATTGACATAAAACCTAACATTGACCACAGACAGGGCCCCTTAGTAGAGTGCTGGGCACCGAGGCAAAATGCCGGGGGCTTCACGGCTGCTTTAGAGGGAGCTCAATGCATTGATTTTACAGCAAACATTGACCAAAGACAGGGCCCTTCCTGAACTGATCGGCAGTGGAGTAGGAGCATAAGGAATAGGAGCATGAGAACCCAACAACATTTCCTCCAGCAAGAGTGCTCTACGAAGGTCGCAAACCTGATTGTTTGTGGGTGTCGCCAGCGTATCATCCTCTCCTCCTCCCATGATGAATTGACCTACGCTCCCGCCGTTGTTGCTTTGCGATTCTGTGTGCTCCTGGGACATGGAGATGAGGCACTCTACGATTATCCTTTAAAATAAAACTGCCCCTTAGACCTTATACTAAGAACTTGAAACTTCTGATTAAACTTAAACGATTACCATCGACAGTACAAGAAACACGCTCTACTACAGCAAGCAACTGTCGCGAAGGCAATGTGAAGAAGTTGGCACCTGGAAACCTTTGGTGGGCTTCGGCTTTACTGGGGCTCGCGTAGTCCTGTCCACTGACTCACTCTCCATACTGTCTTCCTCTTCGATCTGCTCGTGAAGCTACAAAGAGTACGAAGTGATTAATCGGCTTCTGCACAGAACCGGGAAGGAACCACATTCTCAACGACTCGAGACTCAGAAACAGTAGAGAATCTCTCGAAGCATCCGATCCAGCGTGCATGCGCTCCCTCTCGCTTACCCTAAGCCCCTCCGTCCTTATTGCTGCAGACTGTGACGCCCAAGCAAGGTAATGCAACGTTGAGCCTCCTAAATCGGTCCATGAATGCGGTAGAACCTAATAACGGTTTTCAGAGCATCCCTGATTGCAACCTCTCTGAACGTAATTAATATAACGAGAACGCCCAGTAATGTCTGGCTTCGGTTAAAGCATCGTTAAGGCTGTATACATCTTCAATAAGTTGTCATAATAGGCCTTTATGTCCCCGGTAAACCTCCCTTCCTAAGCCCTGAAATTTTAAACTACAGCGAAGTCGATGACTCTGCACTGGGAAATGATTAAGTATCTCATACTCATGAGGACAGTGATTTTAACCATCTACCAGTGAACTAAGTTGACAAGCGATAGAATGAATCCCTATGCATTTGAGCATACCTTAGCGCAAGGATTCTGGATTGGCGTTCCGTCGTCGTCCACGTAGTTTAGAGTCCGCGGTGAGACATCGTCTCGTCCAATTGAAGCAGCACCCCGTCTAGGTTGTCCTCCGGCAGCCTGACTAGAATTCCCTCCCTTCTTCCCCATTGCTGAACGCAAATTGTACTTAGTTTCACCCGCCCCTCTCACTGCAAACCTCTTCTTCCTCCAAAGACGCCTCTGTTTCTCTACAGACCTGGAAAACTCTGCCTGCGCCTTCGAAGCTGACCGAGTGATCATCTCTGAGTCTAATGGACCATTGTAACCATTACATAATGGCTTCAAAAAATAGCTGAGGACGGATCTATGACCTCTAAATATGTCCCCTCTCTAAAATGTCTAGAGGTGTGTAATTATGAGTTCGACTTCGATTTATGTCTCAATGACATTTGGGCACTAAATAAGATATAATGTTGGCATAATCAATGAGCCGGCGTCGGCTTTACGTCGAATGCATGAATTCAGTTACCTCATAAGATTCCAGTATCCATTCACCATGACGTAGCATTTGTTCTGCAGCGGAAGTTAGTTCACCTTTCATACTGTCAGGTATAAAGTACATGTTAACAACCCTGCCAAGAATGCGCCGTCTCTGATTAACTCCTTGCATTAACATAACCCTCCTAAACACGTGTTATAACATGAGCGTAGCCTAGGTCCATTCTATTCCTATATAAGAAATGTCACTGGCTCTTGTATTTCCAGACTAAATTAATCTTAGTAGAGACTTTAGGGGAGATGGAGACGGAACAGCTCGTGTCCCGTTCTCATATACTTCCAGATTCACAGCAAGAGAGAGAACATGGCATGTCCTTAGATGATTTTCAGGGTCCCTTTGATCCGGTTCCTGATTGCAACATGCCAGACTACGACGAGCCACCCACTCAAGTTGCTTTCGTTGATGTCATGATTGTGGACGCCCGTGCCCCTGTCCAGTCGGCCACCCCAGGCACGGTAGTGGGAGAACCGACTGTGTGCAATGTTATTAGTGCAACCCATGCGTACGCAAAAGTTGGAAACATCAAACCTGGGACCTACTCTAGATGTCTTCTGAGAAGTACCCCTCGTCCGAGAGGACGTAAGCTACAAAGTAGAGGGTGCTCCACTGTTGTTGGCACTCATGGGCTACTTCAAGACAATATCGAGGACAACGAAGCCAAGGAGCCTCCCAGAAAGCGCATTCGTCGAATTTGATACATAGTACTGAGTTTAAAGACCTTGGATAGCTGTACTTGAATGTGAACGGAATGGTTCCACTGTAATGAAAGCGTATCGTTTTAATGAAATGTCTTTGAGTAGTGGGAGTTGCCTTCATCTACCAGTCGAGTCTGTAATATTCCAGCCTCATATATGATATTCATGATTCCGGCGGCCATATAATTTGGACTTGTACTAATCCTTGATTAATTAGTTTAAATAAGGATATTCGTACTAGAAATCTTCCTTACTATGCGTGTTAATGTTAACCGTCTCCTTAATCATGTATTCGACCTGTGAGATTAGAAGGGGGTCGCAGCGAGAAAAGTAGGTACTGTTATGTGATCGTCTCCTCCGCAGTCTCTGCTTGTTCACATTTCGCTGTTGCCGTGAGGTCTTCCTGTCCAAAGTATGGCTTACCTTCGTGCAGATTCGCATTCTGTTCCGATTACGTTTCCTTTGGGTGTAGATGGGTGTGCTATGATCAGTTCTACCACTCTGAGTCTTCGATTCCAGTACAGGGAGGAATCACTTCATGTAGAGGAGGAGATTTTTGACGATATCAGTGGCGAACTCTCGCATGCAGTGGGTCAGTTGTCAACTCAGAAGGAGATTGGGACGTTTTGGTTGCTTAAACCTGGGAAGTATAGAGTCTACGGAATTACAGAGTCTGTCCTAGCTGCTTCTACTGAATTGCTTACCCCCCGATCGTCCACAACAGTGTGCATTGAGTCTGACCCGCCGTTGAGGAAAGTTAAGACAGAGCCAGGACTTCAAACCATCTTTGAGTTAAGTGATTCTGAAAGTGAAGACGTTGTCGAGACGACAGTAGTTCCAGAGAGGAAGGACACGACATTGCCAACTGCAGTTGAGATTCCTGAGGAAGTACTTGCCTCCGTGAAGTCAGCCGTTCCATCTACCGCTGCATTCTCCCCTTCAGAAAGTGTCGTTCAGTGCCTCATGAAGCTTAGCGCTCGTAAGAGGTCCAAGAGTGTTCTGTCGCGCATCAATTTTAATGCAATTAGAATGCAGGAAGTTCAGTACCTTCCACCTCAGTACAACGGCGATGTCATTTTCGAGTTCCCACCCCTAGGCCCTCACGGCCATCACTCCGCTGCAAAGCAGTTACGGGGAATGGATAGGAGATACGATGGACACCCTTGGACTCGCACAGTGACTTCGAATATTCAGAACGACCTGAAGTTGGTCTTCCGTTCTTCCTCGTGCCTTGGCCATCTCCGTTGTGAGAATGTCAAATGTGAGTATCTGACACGTGAGAACAGGGCTTCTGTACTGAACGAGACTGAATGGGATGGGAAATCTGAGAGAGTGTTTGAAGTAGGGTCGCACCCGCCGCAGGGTTCCACTGTGGTCTGTAAATCTTGCAATACACCGCCGACCTGCGTTGCGCTCTGCCCTGCAAGGATATACTATGTCAGTGCGGGACCTCACATGACGAGAGCGTGCGTTCATCTAGGTACTCACGATCATCCTGTGAAGTCTGGTGAGAACCGCGACTTCGTCGACCATACGGAGAACTTGATCAGGGAGCAGGTGGAGCGTACTCCGTCCGCCACTCCGTCCGCCATCGTACTCGAGACTGCGAAGGAGCTGCTAGGCCCGTTACTTCTGGCCAAGGAGGGTGAACCGCAGAAGATTCTGGAATTGGAGGAGCTCGAACCAATATTCGACCGCTGTAAGCACCTCTCTTCCCCAAACATTCGAAATTGCATTACGTCGTTCAAAAATGTTAGGCGCTTTGGGACCATGGATGGCATCAGAATGCTACGAGGCTTCAGCAACTGGAAGTTCATCCAAAACAACATGTTTCCGGGGCAAGGCGATGATGCGGCGAAGGTGTATGTCTTCAAAATGTCTGAGGTAGGGCCGGGCAGTGGAGTCGATCTAGTTAAGCGTATGCAGACAGGCGGTGACTTGGAGGATGCGTGGATTATGTTTGACCACGTTAGGCGGGTTAGGGACTGGGTAACAATGGCCTGCCATGTCTACGACCCCACGTACTGTCGGATAATGACAATCGCAGCGTGCGACATGCAGTCGGAGGACACGGTAGCCCAGTCCGTCCTCTGGAAGAATTTGAATGCCATCATGGAGACTCACGGGGTCTTCAGAGTTAACTTTAAGGGCTTCATGGCGGACGGTGCACAAGCAAACTGGAACGCAGTTCGAATTATCTATGGGAGCGGTGACGCCTCCGAGAGGATGATCGATAGGGAGAGGACATGTCTTTTCCATTGGAGGCAGTCTTTGGAGCAACATACAAACGCAAACATTCGGCAGGACCTCCGAGCGCAGCACATCAGACTGTGCCAACAGTACAAGAACGCGACGACACTAGCCGAAGCTGAAACAAAATTCTTGGCACTCCGAGCATGGTGGATGTCATCCGGCGCTGCAACTGGAAAAGGGCTCTCCAATATGGAGACGTGGCTTTCGTTCTGGCACCACCGCTATCGCCAATGGGGAGGCTTCATGGAATTGGTAAGCAACCTCTCCGCCTTCCAATCTCTGTCGCATCATGAGTATCCTGTTGGAGGTACAAACTCTGCTCTTTTCGAGTACTCCGTGCCATGACCTAGCCCCCAATGCAGCAGCCTTGCACTGGTTGGCAATTGGCCTCCGTTCCGATCACTCTTCCTGGGGGTACAAACTCTGCTCTCTCCGGATGCTCCGTGCCATGACCTATCGCTTACTGCAGCACTCTTGCAGCCCTTGGCAATTGGCCTCCGTACCGATCACTCTTCCTGGGGGTACTCAGTCTGCTCTTTCGTGATCCTCCATTCCTTGACCTAGCCCCGAATGCAGCAGCCTTGCAGCCCTTGGCATTTTGCCTCGGTGCCGAGCACTCTTGCTGGGGGTACTCAGTCTGCTAATTCCTGATGCTCCATGCCACGAGGTAGCCCTGAATGCAGCAGCCTTGCAGCCCTTGCGAGTTTCCCTCGGTGCCGAGCACTCTTGCTGGGGGTACTGGGTCTGGTCATTGCTGATCCTCCGTGGCATGGTCTAGCGCCAAACACAGCAGCCTTGCACCCCCTGGCAAGTTGCCTCGGTGCCGAGCACTCTTGCTGGGGTACTGAGTCTGCTCTTTCCTAATGCTGCATGCCATGAGCTAGTCCCGAATGCAGCAGCCTTGCAGCCCTTTGTAATTTGCCTCGGTGCCGAGGACTATTGCTAGGGGCAGTATGTTTACTTCACAGTCAGTAATGGGACCCCAAACCCTAACCTAATCCGTAATGTGTGCAGAATCACAGTGAGGAAGAGCTGGCGGAAATGCCGTCGTGCAATCTTGCTGAATCAATTCACAACAGGTGGAAACAGCAGTCCGGAGATCGGGGCAGCGACTTGTACGTTGCAGCTGTCGACGACTTTGTAAGGGCGTTCATGCAATGCGTTGCCTACTTCCAGTTCTTGAAGGGGGAGCGTCCTGGGAAGGGTCCGTCGAAAGAGGAGCTCAGCCTCCGACGTGCACAAAGATCTGCAGCAAGGACAGGGAATCCGAAAGTCCTACATGAAGCGATTATGAAGATGCCTGGAGCTGAGGAGTGGTGCACAAGGGACCCGCATCTTGAAGGGGAGGAGGTCTGTGTCTCACTGAAACGTAAACCTGATGTTGCCTTTGGAGATGAACGGGAGTCTCATAGGCCTGACAAGATCACTGTGTCAAGACCTCGTGTCCAGACTAGAGCTGCACGCCGGGAGAGCGACTACCCTCCGACGGTGGTAATAGCAGAGTCTCCTACAAGCAGCGAAGAGGACCAAGCCGACATCCACCCTCAGCAGTCTCCACCTCAAGTCGACTACCATCACGTCACTTCAGTTGAGGAGACCGCCTGCAACCCCTCCGAGTGGCACATTGCACGACTTCCTAAGACATCTGCTAAGGCTTGCTTCGCCCAACATGCTGTGACGAAGAAGAAATGCGTGGCACGCATTGTGCAGCACGGAAAGAGCACGCCTGCGCCCACATATACAGGCCCCATGAAGAACTACCAGAAGGACAGAATAGAGACTCATCAGTTCTTTTTCTGCAATGACGACATTGACAGGTGCGTCAAGGGTAGCAAGCGGAAGTGGGTACTATCGGTGCCAAAGGTACCTGAGGTGTGGCCTGTGAAGATTGGGACGAAGTTGACGAAGAAAGAGATCCTCTCTCTAGAGAATGCCGGCTTCAGACTCCCTCAACTGAAGGAGATGTCACCAAGAAGACTCTTCCAAGACCGCGCAGCTGCAGTGGACTTCTCGGCCTACCCTACGCCGGCATACCCCGATGAGTTCCCTACCCGGCGATCAGGAAAGCTCATCCGACGGAACAAGAAGGCCCCGTCGACCAAGCATAGCAATAATTGTGCCTCTGCCTTATCGTTGAACGGGAAGGTGAGCAAGTTGTGCATGCTGCCTGCCCCAGCCCTGGGATGCATCGTCACATTGGATTCTGGGAAACTTCCAAAGGTACAGCAATACTACCTGACCATTTCGCAACACCCTGCCTGCACTTGCCCAAATTTCAAGGAGATGGCAATCACGGCACTTGGGAAGCGAGGTCAATGGGCTAATTGCAAGCATTTGTACTACCTGTTCACTGTAGTTTGCGGTCTTGAATCAGAGTCGGATACATTCATTCATGCAGCTAGTTTTAGCTTCAACGAAGTGAAGCGAGTCCTGGAGAGTGGCCTTCTGAAGTACCTAGACAAGTAGTGATATCTGATTTGTTATTCGCACATGTATTGCGTGAATTTCTTTTAATGATGAAGTAGTGAGACTAAAAGGGCCACTACAAAAAATTTGCACTTGCACCGTATACCGTTTTTCCCAGTCCTGTGAATCCGCTGATAATATACGTAAGCGCCATTACGAACCATTTTGCAAGTCATATAAAGAACTATGTAATTCCTAAAGAGGTCCTAGTAAAAGGGTTTGGAAGGGAGTCACGTATGTATGCTCAGGCCCGAAGAAACCTTTTTCAGACTCCCTAAACCTAGAGAACTATTAGTGAAAGGGAGGTATACTCATGGCCCACCTTTGTCATAGGACCATGAATGGGGTAAAGGCTTCTGACCATGTTACACGACCTTAGAGTGTCTACACTGTCTTCAATTCAGGGTCCTCTGCGGTATTTTATATCTTTATCAGTAACAGTCTTTTTGTTTCAATTTCCAGAACGTGCATACATTTATATGTTATGTCGCACATGTATGGTCTAATCACTTGATTCGTGTGCGAAGTAGTCAGAATCCATTCTCTTCCAGGTTTCGACGCTTCCTAGGGTCTGAATCATCGACACAGGCTGTTGGCTGACGTTCATCCACTACCACTGCTGGCTCACGACATAATGAACTAAAATTCACGCACTCGGTTCACTCGGTTGAGTCTAGGCAAGAACTGGTCAATAATTGATGTTCTGTGTTTTCGATCGTCGGAGGCACCTCATGAGGTAAAAGGTTCTTGTAATATCAAAGGTCACTTTAGCATGTTTAGAAAGGTACGAAGTCTTAACTGTCATACAACAGTAACAATATGTGTACCTAAACCGACATTTGCGAATTAGAATAGAAGGCCGCTACAGTGTTACGTCACTGCATGCCCTTAAAACAAGACCTGGCCGTTTCTATAACAGTTTCTATAACAGTTTCCATAACATGAATCCACGAGTGCAGGCCCCTACTGCCCACTCACCGCAATACCAAGATTTCCACGGCCATAGATCAGGGCGTCTAGTCATTTCACTAAGATTGTCCACGGTCATAGGTCACATTACGAACTAAATTTAGATTTTTTAAAACCCAAAAAATTGTTAGTCCATAAGATAACATAACCATACCGCTCTAAATTCCCCTAAACATCTAAATACTGAAGAAGTTACCGCTCTTCGCTCTCCGCTCGCCGCTCACAGCTCGCACTTTAGTGACGTCCGAGGATCATCCTGATCCTCTCCAAATGCGAGCACTCGATGAACCTGATCCTGAAGAAGGTCCGGCAGCTGCTCAATCCGAGTACCGGAAGTCCTAGTTTCGGAGTCGCTGGTCGGAGCCTTCCGCTCCCCGGATCTCCGGGGGTAGCTTGTATGCGTGCGGCGAGCGGCGAGCGGAGAGCGGCGAGCGGAAATATTGAGAGCGGAGAGCAGAAAATGAATGTCAATATCTAAAAAAAGTAATTTTCTTACTAAAAATAAAAACTATTATTAGCAGATTCGAATATTCTTCGAATATTATTGGAATATTCGAACTAATTTACTATTTTTAGTAACATTAATGACCTATAACCGTGGACTTAGATTCACATGTTTTGATAATCTTCAATCTAGTTCCACTTGGTTTAGGTAAAGTCGATATGTCATATAAACCAACTTTTGAATTCTATGTCATTTTCTTCACATTTCTACATTCCTACCCATCTCATCTTGTCATTTTTTATTATTTTATACTTATTTGAATGAACTTTTCGTTCTGCATTCTTCTATTCTACCAATCTATTCAATTCAAATGCTATCTCTCTTTTTTAAAATCTCCAGTAAATGTGTTACATCGTTGATGTTAATCGTCATTTAATCCTCCTTTTTTTGGTGATCAATTTTCTGCTAAATATTTTTTTATTAATTCTAATTTTTAAATTATCTTTTCTAATTTGTAATTTGAAATCATGTTTCCTCTTCGTAATAACGCATCCTCCTCAAGTTTCATTTCATGAATTTAATTCTAATTTTCGGTCTTTTATTTATTTTTTAGTTATAATTTTATATATTTTTTATTATTTGACACTACTTATCATTTAATCTTTTTATCTTTGACCGTTTTTATTACTTTTTAATTTTTCATACCTTTTATCTAATTGATGTTTTTATTTTGTATATTTTTTAATTTTTTTTAATTGTGCACATTTCTTTCTATTTTTTAATCATATATATATATATGCATATATATAATTTAATCTTGTATCGTTTTAAATTTATGATTTTTTTAATCATATATATATATATTCTATTTTATTTCTTAGTTCCATAATTTATCCATTTTTATTTTAACTTTTAACTTTTTAACTATACACAATTTTTAATTTTTCTTTTTCTGTTTTTGCACTATTTTTATTTGTCTTGATTTTCTTATTTGTTTCATCATTTATGTTTCTTTTTTTTTTATAATTTTTTCATCTTATCCATTTTTTTATTGTCGTATTTTTCTATCTCTTATCTTTTACTTTTTTTTTTTTTTTTTAACATTTATCTTTTAATTTCCTACTTTTTAGTTTTCTAACTTGTATCTTTTATCTATTAAAATAGCTTTAGTTTACCCTCAGGTAATGGATTTGGGTTTTACGATTACAAATTAATCCAAAAAGTGAAAAAAACCTATTTGCGCCATTGAGTAAGATAATCTTTATACATTCTTTTATTTCCCAGTATTCAAGGGCGCCGAGCACCTACCTCCTCGATATTTAAGTAGTGGCAGTAGAAGGTCTCATCCTCTTTGATCGTTCTCTTCTTGTATCAAGTTCCAACAAGAGCGTGTTGAGATATGGAAGTTGCGGGGGAAACTACTATCTCACTTGGTGATGTCGATTGCCCATTTCATCCGTATGTGGAGGTTGAGGGGGAAGAGGAGTCGAATGGGCGCAGTGAAAGTCATCCTGGAAATGATGGCGTGGAAGTAGAAGTACATAGGATAGGAGACGTAGTGGCTGTTCAAGACCCAAGTCTTCTCGTAGTTCTCTAGGAGGAACCGGTTGTCCCGTTGGCACCTCATGCATACTCCAAGGTCGGGAAGATTCCACCGGGCACTTATTCTAGGGAGGCGTTACGTGGAAAGAGTGAAGCTATTCCAGTGTTGAAACGTCCCCGCCTAAGACAAGTGCCAACTAGGGAACGAACGATGGATGTCAATGTTGCTTGTCCTGTAGTGCAGAAGATAGGTTGTGATTGTGTTGAAAATGCGAAGGGGATACCTAAACGCATTAAGTACAAGGAATAAAATCTATATTTAAATGTATTCATGGAAATAGTGCACTCGAAATGAGCGTTGATATAGATAACAAAAGCCACTTGTCGAAAAAAAAGCTATTGTAACACAATGCAATAAATGTGAATGACAAAAACTTTATATAGAAATAGGCAATACGAGATTTGTATCGCTGACCCCATACAAGGAAAAATTCAATCACCTTGGACTAGGTATTGCACGAACCATTGTCCACTATGCATACTAGTAAAGTGCCTCCTACTTTGTGGCCAAGGGGTGTGTCAAGATTCCGCTCTCTAGGACTAGCTTGACTTCGTTGAAACTAAAGGTAGGTGCATGGATGAAAAGCTCGGCCTCCGGATTACGGTTGCAGACCTTTAAAAGGATGTAATAAATATGTTTACAGTATGAAAACTGTATCTTACCTCGAAACTTAGTCATCGTCTTCCTGAATGCTGGACAAGTGCAACTCGGGTAAGAGGTGATGGTGATGTTGTACTGTGTGATGTTTGGAGCAACGCCCGAATCCAGCCCGATGATGCAACCATGGCCTGGATGAGGTATCATGGTGATGGAACGGAGGCGAGCCTTGAGGGTCTGAGAGGAGCCCATGGAGAGTCGCTGCGCTGGGTTAGGTTGAGTTGCTGTGCGTTTGACCATCTTCCCATCTCGCTTACCAGGGTAGCGGTCAGCCTCTGCTGGAATTGGCAACGAAGCCAGGTTTGCAGGAGGCGGAGCAGACGAGAAGAGACGTCTTGGGGAGACTGGCTTCTTCGGCGGGAGTTGGAACCCTGCAGCTTCTACGGCGAGGATCTCAGTGAGCTTCAGGTTAGTACCTAGTTTTACGGGCCACACCTCTGGAATCGGCGGCACTTCGAGGTCCTTGGAGTAGTGTGCAACCCACTTGCGCCTTGTGCCTTTCACGCAGCGCTCAATATCATCGGAGCAGAAGAAGAACTCGGTCCTCTCAACCGTATTCCTGCGATAGTTGGTCCAAACTCCGGTGTAGGTTGGTGCAGCAGTGAAGTTTGGGCCCCTGACGATTCTCTCAGTGCACTTCTTTTTTGTACCAGCTCTTTGGGCCGAGCAGCACTTTGCAGAAGCTTTGTGAAGTCTTGCAATGTGCCACTCCTTCACATCAACCTTGGTTTCTTCAACAGCGTTGACATGGCGAACGCCGACCTCGTTCACAGGGGACGTTGGGGGCGAGTAAGCTTCTTGGGCGGGAGATTCTTGGGCCTCTTCTTCCTGAGAATCGTCCTCGACGATGATGGGCAGCTGGACAGTGCGAGCTCGAACGTTCCGTCCAACATCTCTAGGACGTGAGAAGTTAACCTTGTCTGGTCGGTGTGACTCCTCGTCAGCTCCGATGGGAACGCTCGCCTTACGCTTCTGTGATCCAAACACCTCTGCACCGGCCATGACAGGCTGACGGGTACAGAACTCATCTGCACCAGGCATATCCAGCATGGGATCTTTAAGGACTTTAGGATTTCCTGTTTTTTTCGCCAAGCGTTCCGCCATTCGAAGCTTGAGTTCCTTCTTCGAAGGTCCAGTTCCGCCTACATCACCTTTCAGGAACTGATAGTAGTTTACCACCTGCAGAAAGCCTCGAACGTAATCGTCCACAGTCGCAACATAGAGGTCGCTGCCGTTGTTACCTGATGCTTGTAACCACTTATTGTGAACTGTTTCGGCGAGGTTATAGGTCGGCATCTCCGTGAGTTCTTCTTCAGTAAATTTCTGCAGTTGAAGCAATTACGGTAATTAGAATCAATTATAGAAGTGACGTCGATTAAGTTTACCAAAATAGAAAACAAGTACAGTAGAAGGGTTTAGTAGCATCATACCGCAGACATGAATCCACCCCACTGACGGTAGCGGTGGTGCCAGAATGCAAGCCAAGTCCCCAGATTGGTAAGGGCCTTCTCTCCGAGAACCCCAGTAGATATCCACCATGCTTGCAACGCGTGATAAAGAGTGTCTGCCTCTGTCAAAGTCGTTGCTGTCCTATACTGGTTGCACATCTTCTTGTGCTGTTCCCGGAGATCTTCGGGGAAGTACTTGTCAGTGTACTGGACCATGTTCTGGGTCCAGTGGAACAAGCATGACCTTTCCCGATCCTCCATTTTGTCTTCTTTGTTGCCGTTTCCGTAGAGAATTCGCACCGCATTCCAATTTGCTTGTGCGTTGTCCGCCATGAACCCTTTGAAGTTTGGCGCTGCAACGCCATTCCTCTCCATAACGCTGTTTAGGTTCTTCCAGAAGACCAGCTGAGCCTCAGTGTCTTCGGATTGCATGTCGCAACTTGCAATCGTCATGACGCGGCAGTATGTGGCGTCATATACATGGCAAGCCATCGTGGACCAATCCCGTACACGCTTCACGTGGTCGAACATAATCCAAGCATTGTCAAGATCCCCACCAGGTTGCATTCTGGTGACTAAGTCGACACCACAACCCGGCCCAACTTCTGACATCTTGAAGACGAAGACCTTCTCTCTGTCAGCTCCTTGGCCCGGGAACTTGTTCTCCTGGACGAAGGCCCACAAACTGATCCCACGGAGTTTGGTGATGGCGTCCATCACTCCGTACCTTGCAATTTGCTTGAACGTCATCACCTTGTTGCGGATATTTGGGGAAGCCATGTCCTTGCACCGGTCAAGCACAGGAATGAGCTCCTCCATGCTCAGCTTCTTCGGTGGAGCGTCCTCAGGCTGTAGAAGGTAGTTCCCAATCAGGATCTTGCTGGCCTCCAAGACAACGGCGCTCTTTGTAGCCCGGGGAGTATTCTCCACCTGTTCTTCAATCAAGCTATTGATCTCTTCCTTAGTATCTCTATAGTCCCCAACCTTCACTGGATGATTATGTGTTCCTTGATGGATACATGCCCTAGTCTGATTGGGTTTATCAACAACGTAATAAATCTTGGCCCCGCATGTAGCAATACAAGCAGGAGGCTCTTTACATACCTTGCAGACAAGTGTTGCATCCGCTGGGGGTGGCTGATTCACTGTATAAGCTTGGAGGGTACTACCCTCAAACTCAGTCTCGTTAACCTCAACGATTCGAGGTCGACGGTTAAGAAATTCACAGTCTTTGTTGACGCAATGGAGCCAACCAACGCAGCTGGAGTAGCGGAATGACAGGCCGAACTCGTTAGTGATGTTAGTTGTGATTGTCTTCGTCCAAACGTGGCCGTCGTAACGCTTGTCCATTCCCTTCATAGCTTTCGCTTGCGTCCTGGAAGCCCCGTCACCAACTGGGGGGAGCTCGAAGATCACGTTGTTGTTGAAGACTGCAGGTAAGAACTCCACCTTCTCCTGTTTAACTGAGGAGAAATCTATTCTTTTCAGAATATTTTTCCTGCCTGGTCTCTCCGCAAGAATCTTAATCATTGACAATACATTGACAGTCTCCTCCTTTGATGTCTGAGAAGTACTGGCACATTTATCTGGAAGTGGAGCCGGCATGCTAGTTACTACAGGCTGTCTAGGAACATCAGATGATGCTTTCAGTGGACTAGTCTCCTCGTCTGAGGAGAGGGAGATGACTGGTGTAACATCAGGACTGCCCAAGCCAGGCTCTATCTTAACCTTCACATCACGTGGCAGAGGGGTCTGAATAGTAGATGATCTACGAGGAGTTAGAATTTCAGTAGACGCCTGCATCTGGGACTCTGTAAGACCATAAACTCTGTATCTACCAGGATAAAGGTTCCAGAACCTGTTATCGTCATCATCTTTCTCAGAAACCTGATCTAGCGTATGTGTAATCTCATTTGTCACGTCATCATAAACCTCTTCCTCTAGACAAACAGTCTCCTCTCTGAAGTGAAATCTGAGGCTAAGGCGCTGTGCCGTCACAAGAGCCAACCCATCCTCATCTACACGTACAGTAAGTGGAATTCCTTGACCATGAGCTCTCAGGACTGCCATGCCTAACACTCTGTCTGCAGGGAGATAAGCCATCGCAGGGAGAGAGAATAGTACTTGAGTAAAGAATTTGAGATTCTAGAATGAGAGGAATGTTGCTTGGACTGTCATCATTTTATGTGGACTGTCCTCTGGAGCTGGCATCTTCAACGGCACTTCAATGAACGAATTTCTTTTCTGTTGGCAAACTAACCCAAGGTTTAATTTTATCATAACGCCGTCACTTTCATGACCACATCGTGCTACAGATTCTACTTGTCCAAAGTGTTACCTAAGATTAGTATCAGCCGTCTTTGATACTAAACAGAGGGAGAATGTTTTAAAATGGAAATTAATCATAAATATTTCTGACATGTATTCCTGGCAAGTGGACATCCATTTAAATTAAAGGTAAGTGGCCTGAAGCTACATTAGGGTTAGAGCAACTACTTTGATACTACATAGTACTGGATTGACTCTCACATATTAGGTCAGATTGATATGAGGATTGTTTCGATATGTTTCTGTATTGGGTTCGTTGTTTCACGGTGATATGCAGGCACCTATCAAGAGGACGAGGAGAAAGAAGAAAGGTATATATTTTAGTAATCCGAAAGCATTAGCAAGTAGTAGGATGGCTAGAGTGAGGAAACAGAATGACCGTTTTATGAAGGATGGGATTACGAAGGTGCTAGAATTTGACAAGGTAGCGGTTCGAGGAGATAGACATTCTGGGGAGCACACTCCAACAAAGCAGTACGGGCGACGAGGAAGAAACGCACAAACCGTCCTCTCAGAGAGAAGTGAAACTAACGACTCACCGGTAAGCAAAGCAATCAACTATCATTTAATTTAAGGTGAATCTTTGTAGTAGATAAGAATTGAGAGAGGATTAAGTGAATCATGAGTCGGCTACTGCATGTGTGTGGGCTGAATAATGATGGGTTACAGCATTCGCATTCTCTTATTATATTGAAATGTCAAATCAATTCCGACAACGACATTCAAAAATATGATTGAAAAGTTGGTAATATGACAAATTAGCGTACCAGAATGCCCCTAGGTTTAGGGCTCAGTAGCTTTTCCAACTCCAAGCAATCGCGGTCTCCTAGTTCGATCGTCCTCAGGCCGCCAGTATTGTTCTCGCATCTGCTGAACCGCTTAGGTCTGAAGGAACTATCTTAGGTTTGCGCAGAGGCGACTGCTGTTTACGATGGTACTCCAAGTTGCCCCTTCTTCTAGTGTCGCGAGATTTCTAGGATTTTCTAGAGAGACCTTTTCAGGATCTAACCTTTTCTTTGCTTTGGGCAGGGACCTCGTCCTGGACGCCAACGACCAACTGGGTCTGCATCCATGGAGGTCGACAAGGATCAAGAAGACGTCGATATGGAGGTTGACAAGGAGGCCAGCGACAGGCAGTTCAAACAACAAGATTCTGATGCTGCGGACGTTCAGCCCACACAACCCGAGCAGAGCGGTAAGTTCCTAACCTAAACCCTAAATGCTCCTAGAAGGCCCGAAATGTCCCGTTCGTGTGTGCCGGCATTGCCCTCAAGTTGTGCCGAAATGGGCACCGCCAATATCAAGTCCGGCAACGGCATGGCCTCTAAAGGTGAATGAGGAACCTCTCGCGATGCCGAATGGGGCACGCCCTGATGGGGTGCCGGTACCGGCAGACTGTCTAGCTGGTGTCGGCATCGTCTCTCGCGGTGCCGAAGGGGGCACGGGTCGAGGGGGTGCCGGTACCGGCTACACTATAGATGGTGCCGGCATCGCCTCTCGCGATGCCAAATCCATTACGCCCTAGTGGGTTGCCGGTACCGGCAGACTGTCTAGCTGGTGACGGCATTGTCTCTCGCGGTGCCGAAGGGGGCACGGTTCGAGGGGGTGCCGGTACCGGCTACACTATGGATGGTGCCGGCATCGCCTCTCGCGATGCCAAATGGGGCACGCCCTGGTGGGGTGCCGGTACCGCCAGACTGTCTAGCTGGTGCCGGCATTGTCTCTCGTGGTGCCGAAGGTGGCACGGGTCGAGTGGATGCCGGTACCGGCATCATTAAAGATGGTGCTTGCATCGCCGCCAACAATGCCAAAGGGGGCAAGTCTTGAGGGTGAGCCGGTACCGGCAGACTATGAAATTGGTGCCGTCATCGTCTCCTGAAGAGCCGAAGGGGGCTCGGCATTCTAGTTAGTGGTATGTAATCTTAATTAGGAATTTGATAGGGGTGACTTAATATGATGCCGGTGACGGCATATCATATAGAGGTATGTTTTAGATGGAAATTGGCCCTCTAACAGAGCACATGCGTGATTTTATAGGCCATACCATTGACAGTCTGACCTTCTGAGAGTTTAATTGCTACCATTAGAGGGAACTCCGGTACCAATATATTCTAGATGCTACCGACAATAGGGGCGCGGAGAGGAGTTCTGTAAAGGGTGTTGTGCCGGCATTGCCCTTGTGATTGTTGTAATGGCAGCACCATAAGGGGTGTCGGCATCGGCATTGTTACGAAGGTGCCGGCAACAACTCATACTGTGTCGAAGGCGGCTCCATCAAAGGCGATGCCGGCAACGGCATCGCCTTATATGGTGCCGGCATCGCCTCAGGCTGTGGCGATGTCGGCACCATGTTAGGCGATGCCGGCAACAGCATCGCCTTATATGGTGCCTTCATTGCCTCAGGCAGTGCCGAAGGCGGCACCATATAAGTCGATGCCGGCAACGGCATCGCCTTATATGGTGCCGGCATCGCCTTATATGGTGCCGGCATCGCCTCAGCCTGTGCCGAAGCCGGCACCATATAAGTCGATGCCGGCAACGGCATCGCCTTATATGGTGCCGGCATCGCCTAAGGATGTGTCGAAGGCGGCACCTTGTAAGGCGATGCCGGCAACGGCAACGCCTAAGATGGTGCCGGCATCGCCTCAGACTGTGTCGATGCCGGCACCATTAAAGGCGATGCCGTTGCCGGCATCGCCTGAGATGGTGCCGCCTTCGACACAGCCTTAGGCGATGCCGGCACCTTCCAAGGGGTGCCGGTACCGGCATTGCTTCACGGCTTGCCTGCTTCGCTTCATGATGAGCCAGCTTCGCCTCGGCATTTCCTGAACGGCACCTTTCAAGGGGGGTCGTTATCGGCATCTCTATAGATGCCGTCGCTGTTCTGTCAGATGTTGCCAAATGACAGCAACGTTCAACGCTCAGGCAGTGGCGAATGCGGAGTCTTTTTTAGGGGTGCCGGTACTAACATGCTATTTATTATGATGTGCAGAGGGCGATCCGGTTCTCCTTACAAGGAGCGAAGTGAACCTGAAGCTTCACGATCTAGTCGGGGCAGCCACAGGGAACACAGCATCTCGTCTCGATGCATTAAAGTGGGAGCCAAAGTCAAAGTGCCGATTGAGTATACCTCTTTGCAGGATGATCTCACTTCCCGTGGTTCGACCTTACCTTAAGAGTGATGTCTCTAGCCTCGCTTCCTATTTTATTTCCAGCGGATATATGGAAGGCAACGGTTTTTTTTATGTTGCGGCGGTTAATGAGAATGGTCATTCGAAGGAGGTAACTGATGCTATCAGAGAGTCCTGGAGTCCTGAGTGGCGACAAGTAGATCATGAATTCAAGATGAAACTTCAGGCAGACAAAGATTTATGTGTCTTCTCAAACCTGATGTTTATGGTTTGGGATGGCAATCACCGGCTACAGGCTTGGTTGCCTATCTTTGAGGAGTTCCACAAAGGCGATATTTCTTGGCACTACTCGGTCGACAGCATAATATTGGACCCTAAAGGAGACGTGCCGTCGATTGTCACTGCACTACACGATGTCAACTGGTACGTTTTGTATCCTACATTGCAGAATTTTCCAAGGAATTTTATATCTGTATCAGTCTCTGCACATATGTTTACGTCATTCTGAGCGCAAGTTTGTTACTTTGCAGGAGAAACCAAATGTCTCATGTGAAAGGCAATATAGTTCACAAGTTGTACCGCATACAGAGTATTGCACCGCAGCCTCTCTCATACTTTGAGGGACTTGTGCCCAAGGCAGCGCTGGAAGCATCCAAGGCAAAACAAGCTGGCCGAACACGAACCTGGTACACATTGACTCTTGAGTCCCTTAACGCGGTACTCAATCAGGTACGTGCTACTTCTTCCGCATACTGAATTTGTCATTTTATACACGCATTTAAAACTTCACTTATTCTGAACTTAATCGATTTCGGATTTACAGCAAGAGCTTGGAGAGGCGGCAGCTGCAGCAGAGCGGAATTTTTATGAGATGCATCCCGAGGAGCGTCAATGGACCCGAAAATCTGTTGATGATTGGGTGGCAACCGCTGTGAAGAAAGTTGAAGACAGTCAGCAGTCGGAGCTCAAGAAACTGCTTCCAATTGCAGATCCCGAACTCACCCCGGCTTTTCTCGAAGAAATAAAAATCCATTACGAGAAGTTCTCCACCCCTGAGATGTTGAAGGAGAAGCTATACAACTTTGCGATTTTGGCCATGCCAACCAAAATGAAGATTAAATGGCTCCAGAGGTGGAATATGTCTGAAAAAATGAGGGAGTCCCACAAATTTCCGAAAAAAAACTTTTCGGACAATGTCTTCGGGGTTTGGCTACAGCGTGCGACTTGGTGGGCACAGGTTAGTCTCTGAGACCTTGTCCATGATATTTTTTGCCTTAAAAGAGTTTTTTAGACCCTAAGTTATTACCCTGTTGCTTTTTCGTGTCGGCTCTGGCTGTATAATTGTTACTTAGAAAAGGATATGCTTGCATGTTTTTAGCTTACCATTTGGTGTGTGCAATTGTAGTTGGCAGTTGAGGCAGAGGAGCACTTCAATGGCGTGGTGGAGGATATGGGTGTAGACATTAACTACTTCCCGGATGGACAGGACCCTATCGAGACGATATCGGACTATGTAGACGGGATGCGATGTAATCTATGGGAGACGGCATTCTTTCGGGAATTTAAAGGACCTGATGCAGTGCACAAAAACAAGACAGCGCAGCAGCAACCTAATTTCAACCAGGCTTTACGGAGGGTCATCTACCGTTACTTCAAGTACATTCTCTTCCCTAGGAAGGCCGTGTCTAAAGTGCCAGCTTTTTTCCCTAATTACCTTGACACAAGTGGTTCGGAGTGTATGTACACCCAAGCCATCCTGAAGGCCTGGGATTCATGCCATTACGAGCGCTGTGGGTGGTATTTAGACTGCCCACCTATGAAGCCTCCTACTTTTGATATAGCTCTTCGGGATTCCCTCCAGCCAGCCCTATCGAAGCTCCATGCGGTTACACCTCCTGGGTCCGAAACTCAGTCTCCGGTGGTGGCTCCGATTAAAGCAAAGAAGAAGAGCAAAACACACGGGGCAAAAAGGAAAGCCATGGAGGAAGGGGACGATGGCGACGACGAGGACATCCCGGCCAATACTGCGGCAAGTAACGAGCGTGGCGAGCAAGGTAAACAGGTAGATGTTGCTCCGAACGACATCGGAGTTCTCGAACCGATGCCCAAGAAACGGGGCCAAACCGAGGGTCGGGCAGGTGGCGTTACTGGCGTTACTGCTCCTGTAGGAAAGGTGCCTGCTGATAGCATTCGAGATTTTACGCCTCCATCAATGAAGAGTATGGTTCTCTCTCATGGGGGCACATCATCCGGAACTCTTTCGAGAGTTCTCATCATCAACGACTCATTCCACAATATGCTGAACTACAAGACCTTGCACAAGACATTTCCACCAGCATTCGATAATTCGATTGCTTTTTTAACAGAGGTTCGGGCCATGTTTCTTTTCATACTGTTTGTCCATTCCTCGTGTGCACTCCCCAGTCACCTTCCCTTCTCCCCTAAACCCGCCCCTCTAATTTTATTTCAAGCTCCCCTATACCCTGCCGGCAACGGCGATTGCTTGTATGATGTTGCTTATCGTTGAAGATGATCCTCTTACCCCCCCCCCCCCTCTCAATCTCTTACTACTCCCATCCCTGCCAGGCACTCCTCGCTACTCCCTTAATTGCCTACCAGCTCTCGCACTCTCTAATCCTCCCTTACTCCCTAACCAACGCTGGTACTCTGTAATTTATCTTCTACTCCCACTACCCTCGCTGGCCGTTGCGAATGACAATTAAACCCGCCTTTGATTGTTTTTTCCAACCATGCTTAGATTGTACCGGTAACGGCAGTGCCATAATTGTGCTGCTCCCACCTATGCATGAGTTTCACTCTATTTCCAATTAGCGACTGCCGGCAACGGCAGTATGTTAAAGGGATGGATTCTTTTACTTTTAAGTGCATTTCTGGACATTTGAGCTTCAAAATTCTAAAGTTTATTTACGCCGTGCAGGTTGGAGCGAAGAGAGAATTCTTCTTTGACGGAATTCAACAAGTCAGACCTGCTGCTGACTTGGTGATTGCGGAAATCCCTGACGGCTTGCCTGTTCCCGGACTTTCTGCAGTATCTCCTACGGTTCCTGATTGGAATGCATTGGTACCTGATTTTCTGAAGATAGTTATAGGGTTCTGTCGGAAATATATGCATGACGAAGGGGCTCTTTTATTATTCCATCCAGACAACCCCCAGCTAAAGAGAGAGATTGCAGCTTGGCTTAACAACAACAATTTGAAGCTGAAGGATGATTGGATGATCGTGAACTCGATGCACTTAACTCATCCTACTACTCCATCGAAATTCGTAAGTAGATCTTTTCTCATAAGATCTATATTACCACATTTCATCTGCCTGGCTTTAAATGTCTTTAAATTTCTAAATGTTTATACGGAGCTCTAAATGTTTTTGTTTTAATTTTACAGACCCTCATGTTCAGAGCAACACTGCTGGTTCGGTCTTTGGATCATTCCTTAAGACAACCAAAGAATTTAGAGATTAGGCACGACCCTTGTTTTGGAAAGGTTAATCTTCTAAAAGACGACTGTATCCACAACGTTGTCACTGAGGAGTCTGCTCTAAAAGTGAAGCATGATGGTAAGATGTGGAGGGGTCCTAAGGAGAAGGCAGTCTCTTTAATGGAGTTGTTTATTACGGGTCTTAGCCCAAATGAGGGCATAGTTGTCGACCTCACTGCTGGAACAGGTAAGACCAATACCTTGAATTACCTTGCAATTAAATTGTACTTCATTTTTTTCTTGAAATTTTCTAACTGTATTGTCGTTCTCAGGAGCTTCTATTAGGGCAGCAATGAACACTGGCAGGCAGATCCTTGCACTCGAAGGTGACAGTCATATTTTTGAAGAGGTACTCAAGCCTCTTCAAATAGTTCCGCCCACAGAGGTTACGGATGCTATTATGGTGGACAAAGAAGAGCCCCTGCCTGACATGGAGCAAATAGACCTCTGTAAGTAAGTTCTGCTATGTTAATTTCTCGATCCACATATTTTAAATGAGATTTTTCGAGTAAAAATTAACTATTTGATTGTACTGCAGTCTGAGTCAGATAAGGACTTTGGGTGGGTGCCAGTTCACTGGTATATCCGATAGTCCAACTAGCTCTTGGACAGGATACAGGTCCCCCACTACCTCCGATCTTATACTTCCTTGTTATGCTGAGGATATTGCAAACGTATTGGCAGAGGAATCTACACAAAGCACAAGCGAATCCTACTCTACTACCGATAAATTGGATCCCAGGGCCCGAGTTTTCTTAGACATGAGTGCCTCAGAAAGTGAAGACGAATTTATACCATGAGGTGTAAGGACTACTAGATAATTCAGGGCTTTTTTGTTGAATTTCCTATTTATCTATGTACCTCCGTTTTAATATGCATTATGTCTTCTCGTTACATGCCTCGGCATAGTATTGCTTTTGTTGATTATGTTACATCTTAATCCATTTAATGTTTTTTTCGATCTCTCTCTGCCTCACCTTGAACTGCTGTCCCGGGCCTCCCTTTACTTCCTAACTTTCACTCCCTCTTCCTTTAGTCACCACCCGACAACCCAGACCCCTCTCTCACGGTCAGTCATCCTTCAGCAGTGGAAATCATTGCTTCGGAAGGTGAAGACGAATACAGCCCTAGAACGGTTAGTATCACAAGACGTTTGATTTTAGGATTCTTAAATTTTCTGGATTATTGTATTGGATTTTTTTGAATACTTCAATTAATGGCGGTTCTTTTTTCGAAGCGTCCATCTTGTTAAAAGATTAGATATTTGTTCCATTCTGGCTAACATCTCGCAAGCAGTGCTGGTAACAACGCTGGTTGGATTCATGACTTGTGCAATCACTCCATAAGTTCCCCATCCCATTCATCACCCCTTCCCCCCTTAATTTCTCCATCCCCCCCTTTACTCCTCCCTCGCGATCCCTCCCCATCCACCCTAACCCCTCCCTCACAGTCTATCCCCATCCCTCTATATCCCCTTACCCCTCACTCGCGGTCACTCCCTATCCCTCCCCACCCCCCTCTACGTCCCTGTCACTCCCAGCTATCCCCCTTACCCCTCCACCTCTACCTCCCCGTCACTCCCTGTCCCTCCCCACCCCCCTCTACCTCCCCGTCACTCCCTATCCCCCTTACCTCTCTCTCCCCCCGCGCGGTCACTCCCTATCCCTCCCCCGTCACTCCCTGTCCCTCCCCCCCCTCCCTTCCCTCGCGCGGTCACTCCCTATCCCTCCCCCTCACCCCTCCCCCACCGTCACTCCCTGTTTCTCCCCCCTCACCCCTCCCCCTCGCGGTCACTCCCTATTCCTCTCCCCCTACCCTCCCCCTCGCGGTCACTCCTTATCCCCCTCCCCCTCCCTTCCCCCGCGCGGTCACTCCCTATCCCTCCCCCGTCACTCCCTCACCCACCGTCACTTCCTATCCCCTCCCCCTCACCCCTCCCCCACCCACTCCCTCCCCTCCCCCTCCCCCTCGCGGTCACTCCCTATCCCTCTCCCCCTACCCTCCCCCTCGCGGTCACTCCCTATCCCTCCCCCGTCACTCCCTCACCCATCGTCACTTCCTATCCCTCCCCCTCACCCCTCCCCCACCGTCACTCCCTATCCCTCCCCCTCACCCCTCCCCCCTCGCGGTCACTCCCTATCCCTCTCCCCCTACCCTCCCCCTCGCGGTCACTCCTTATCCCCCTCCCCCTCCCTTCCCCGCGCGGTCACTCCCTATCCCTCCCCCGTCACTCCTTATCCCCCTCCCCCTCCCTTCCCCCGCGCGGTCACTCCCTATCCCTCCCCCGTCACTCCCTCACCCACCGTCACTTCCTATCCCTCCCCCTCACCCCTCCCCCACCGTCACTCCCTATCCCTCCCCCTCACCCCTCCCCCTCGCGGTCACTCCCTATCCCTCTCCCCCTACCCTCCCCCTCGCGGTCACTCCCTATCCCTCCCCCGTCACTCCCTCACCCACCGTCACTTCCTATCCCTCCCCCTCACCCCTCCCCCACCGTCACTCCCTATCCCTGCCCCTCACCCCTCCCCCTCGCGGTCACTCCCTATTCCTCTCCCCCTACCCTCCCCCTCGCGGTCACTCCTTATCCCCCTCCCCCTCCCTTCCCCCGCGCGGTCACTCCCTATCCCTCCCCCGTCACTCCCTCATCCACCGTCACTTCCTATCCCTCCCCCTCACCCCTCCCCCACCGTCACTCCCTATCCCTCCCCCTCACCCCTCCCCCTCGCGGTCACTCCCTATCCCTCCCCCGTCACTCCCTGTCCCTCCCCCCCTCCCTTCCCCCGCGCGGTCACTCCCTATCCCTCCCCCGTCACTCCCTCATCCACCGTCACTTCCTATCCCTCCCCCTCACCCCTCCCCCACCGTCACTCCCTATCCCTCCCCCTCACCCCTCCCCCTCGCGGTCACTCCCTATCCCTCCCCCATCACTCCCTGTCCCTCCCCCCCTCCCTTCCCCCGCGCGGTCACTGCCTATCCCTCCCCCTCACCCCTCCCCCACCGTCACTCCCTATCCCTCCCCCTCACCCCTCCCCCTCGCGGTCACTCCCTATCCCTCTCCCCCTACCCTCCCCCTCGCGGTCACTCCTTATCCCCCTCCCCCTCCCTTCCCCCGCGCGGTCACTCCCTATCCCTCCCCCGTCACTCCCTGTCCCTCCCCCCCTCCCTTCCCTTGCGCCATCACTCCCTATCCCTCCCCCTCACCCCTCCCCCACTGTCACTCCCTATCCCCCTCCCCCGTCACAATTTAATTTGGACATCTGAAGCTGTAGTTACAGTATATTTCAAAATTTATGATATTCAGTTATTACAGTAGAGCAGAATTTTACGAACTGCCAAAACATGACTACAATTGAAGCTGCCGATATTACTTGAGCGCCTAACTACTCCATGAAGCTCTGGAAAGGTCTTCTCATCTTTTAGATCCATTCACTGCTGTTCCCTTGATAATATTCTTAGCAGCCATTAACACCTTCGTGAAACTACTGCACTCCGCCTCTTGTTGGTTGTTCAGCTCACCCCCAAGTTGGGCAACCCAAGGCTCCGCAAGATGAAGTGGAGACGACGCCAGGAGAAGGTCCTTGCAAATCATGCATCGGTAACTCTGCAAACATATAATCTCTGCTGCACATGGAGGATGCAAGAAACAACCGCAACTAGATAGTACAGCAGCTTTCCAGATAAATCCGAGCCCACAATAAGCACAAGCATCTTTACCTGGTATACCCAAGGGCGGAATGGACTGACTCTCTGGATATTCAAACACTCTTGGTGTTTTTAGAATTAGCATCTTCTCTCTTGCGACCCTGACTGCTGTCTTACAGAGATCTAACTCTTTCTTGATTTCCGCCAAGGTTGTAGCATCATTTCCCATCTGTACTTCCAAATCCACAACAGTCTGCCGGTTTTGAGCATCAACATCCCTCATGTAAGCAAGATCCTTGAACAACTCCTTGTGGAAAGTGATTTCCACGGTTGACACACCGGAATACTAATTCCGGTAGGAAAATGATAAAAAAATTAAAAATTTTATGTTAGAAATACGGAAGTACTAAGCCTATAAGTAAAACAACCGGTTAAGCCGGTCGGCTGAATAAATAAGAGACCGGAAGGCCAGCCGGGTGAGATCCGGTCGTCTGCGGTGGAGGAGAGACGGGTACAGTCCATATGACAGAGCCCTGACCCGGCAGACTTAAAGATAACCACCAAAAGGTACAACGCACACGGGGATAATGGCTGCAACCATTAAAACGCCGCCGGTCGCGACCGTCCAATGATGAGGGGCTACGACCGTCCGTCATGATGAGCTACGAACGGGTGGGCGCGAGGGCAGGTATAAAAGGAGGAAGAACCGCCATGCTCCTCCTTTCTCTTTGTCATTTTGTGGCACGACGGGTCCTTAAGCTCTAAGGCGGAGGGCGCAGTTAGGGTTAGACGGTAGGAGAGAGACGGTGAGACGGAAGTGTTTCCGTTAGGCGAGAGATTGTGGTGAGGATCGTGCGTGCAGGTGTTACCGGAGTGACGGAGAGGAGGACTTAGCAGAATGGGTAGGAAAGGGAAGGAACCGGCGGCGGAAGGACAGTCGTTCAGGGTACAACGGGTAATGCCGTTGATGCCGGCCGACGAGAAGGAGAGGGAGCTCCTCCGGACCGCCTTAGAGTCTATGAGTTGTGAGGTCCTACTGGACAAGGCATGGGGTTGGAAGCATGCCCTTCCGGCCCAGGAGATCTTCGTCAAGAATCCCGAGAATCGAGGAACCATCCGGGGAGAGCCGGATAAGTGGACGGCACAACTCTGGAGGGAGACGTATGGTTTCAAGAACTCCGGCGAGGTCTCGACACCGGAGACCCGGGACTTCATACACCGGTATCTCAAGGGGGCCGGAGACCCGAGAGAAGGATGGGAGCTGGATGACATCGCGAATCCGGAGGCCCGGAGAGTCGTAGGGTTTATGAACCCTATTTTCC
This sequence comes from Ceratodon purpureus, assembly GCA_014871385.1. NCBI lineage: Eukaryota > Viridiplantae > Streptophyta > Bryopsida > Pseudoditrichales > Ditrichaceae > Ceratodon > Ceratodon purpureus. Next base: position 5,394,295 of record CM026422.1, read on the forward strand.
ATCCGGAAAAGCCCAAACGGATCACCATCAAGTGGGCGTCCGTTTTCATTGGGGCCATGATCGGTGAATTCACGGTGGACTGGGGTGTCATGATGAAGACGATAATCGACCGGCAGGTGGCCAATCTCCGGAAGACCAAGAAGCAGGCCACCTGCCTTCCGTCTTTCCTCATTCACCTCTACCGTACTAAGGGGCTGTTGAGTACTGAGGAGGTCCAGGAGTACGATGAGCTCTTAAGCTATCAGCAGTTCGCTGAGCCGGAAGAAGTGTCCGAACAGGACGACGATGATGATGTTATCGAGGTCTCCCCCACGCCGGCTAAGAGACCCCGTCCCAGCCCGGAAAAGGGACAGCCATCCGGATCACCTCGGACTCCCATACCGGCCAAGCGAACCCTAAACACGGAGATCCAACAACCCACCGGACCACCGGAGCACACCGGAGATCCGTACCAGGACTTAGTTAACCTATCGGAACAGGCGACGACGTATGCCCGGTTCTTACAGTCGACTAGGCAGGTGGAGGGCCGGTTGGCTAGGGAAGTAATGATCCTTACGGGTTCGGACCGGTTGGAGGATTGCCTGAGTATTCTTCGCAAGCACCGGGACTTGGCCAGTCTCCAGGACAAGCACATGGACCGGCTAGCGAAGTACCGGGAGACGAATCGGAAGCTCGAGCAGGAAGTGCTTGATGCCCGGAAAGATTTCAATGACGCCCGTGACCGGTCAGTCGAGGCCATCCGGTCGGTCGCCGAGATCAAGGCCACTTTAGCTCTTCCGGTAGATGTGGCCAATCAGTGCGCCGTTTACCAAGCCTTCCTGACCCGTCAACCGGATCCGACTATGAAGAATATTATAAAGTTCATGCACGACCGGACGCAGGTGATGAAGGACACTTGGATGCAGATGAAGAACCTGGTGGAAGTCCTCGGTTACGCAGAGGCCGGTCCGTCATCAGGGCCACCGGCAGATCAAGAGGATCCCAGACCACCGTCCCCAACCAGGGAACCGGCACCGGTGCCACCTCCAGCCTCTCCGATACGGTCGGCCATCCGGCCAGCCCAACAGGAGGTAGGCCACCCGCTGGAGGATCCTATTCCGGATACCTTGAGCAGTCTGCACACTCTACCCAACTTGGATGGAGTCGAGACTGTTAACCCCGGAAACATTCCTTTGGGACCGGACCAGAGACCACCACCGGTAGATTTTATGCCGGTACAGGGATCTCCGGAAACGCTCCAGGTGGATCTCAGCGCAGTTCCGGTGGCGGCACGATCTCCATCCCCGGCAGTTCAAGTAGACCGATCCCGGAAGTCCAGCGAACCATCAGCATCTGAGGCTCCGGAAGAAGGCCCCTCGTTGAAGAAACTGAAGCGGCCACAGAAGAAGGAACGGTTGGACGGAACCCGGCACAGTCCCCGGCTCGATAAGCACAAGGAGTAGGGTTTAGGATAAGGACCGGATAAAATGGCAGCGACTAACGATGGGGCTCCAGTGCACCCGGCTGCCAATCCGGATAGATAGCGGCAGTAACTAGGAATAGAAGGCGGCCACCGGTCCGGAAATCCCGGATCCAAGATCCGGAATTTCTGGATCTCGGTGGGCCACTTGGTCGCTTTAGGAACCGATAGGTTTTAGTATTTAAGTTAGACGTTTTCCCAAGGCCGGGGCCTTGTTTTTGTACGCCGTTTTGTTGTTGCAATTGAGAATATACTTTTGGATTTGTTGTGTCAACCGGCTGCTGACGGGTCCGTTGCCGTATGGTTTGTGGTACTATTGTCTTCAGTAGTGTTCCGGAGGAGTGTTGAACAGTAGGAAGGTCGGGAGAGCGCCCGGAGAGACTGGGGAGGTGTCAAGCGTCGAGTGTTGACGGTTTCCAGTCCCGAAAGGAGCCCGTAGGGGAGGAGAGACGTATTGCAGCAGGGCTGGTAGTCTCAAGGACACGGAGAGCCGTGTGTACACCGGGATCCGGAAACGGACCGGTCGCTTCCTGTAGATGGGATAAAAGCCGGATGCCCTACTGCGAACCAATCCGGAAGGAAGATAGTATGGTAGAATACCGTGCAGCCGTAAGGTGATGTCATTGTAGTATGATTTCCGTATCCGTAACCGGTACTGAGTAGTTATCCGGACCGGTCCATAGCCGTACGGAAGGATTATTACTCCACTTCTCGGGTGGTAGATAGGATTAGTGGGGTGTCCAGCCACTATAAGTCACAGGACGGTGGAAAATCCAGCCACTTGAAAGGATAGACGGATCAGTGGGAACCGGCCACTAGTCTAAAAAGCCGGAAAATAGGAACGAGGCAAAAACTACCGGATTTGTCCAACCGTCTGTAAGACGGTGTACGGTCGGACACGGGTGGTGATTTCCGTTAATATCTAAAGGGAAGAAAACTATAGGTCTTCGTGGGAACGAACACGGAGTGGTTTACTTTGGAGGGTATTTAGTGTCAATTAAGTGCCTTCCGGAGGAATACTGATACCACGTCGTGCTACACTCCTCAGACTCGGCAATGGTCTGTTTGTATTGGATTGTAGCACCCTCCCTACGTAGAATCTGCCTTGCCTCCTTGAGTTTTGAAGAATATTTTTCATTCAAATCCTCTTCAACACTCTCAAGTGATTCACCTCTCATCCTCTCTAGACTAGCATTGTACCTCTGGCGTGTAAGGTGAAGGCGATCCTCGACTGACTGTAAAGCAGATATCTTCAGTTGCTCCAGCTCCAATGCTGCTTTCAGCTCACGACCTTGATAACCAGGCTGGGCCACAATTGTACCTGAGTGAGAGAGTTCCTTAATTATCCGACACAATCCCTCCACTTGACATCTTGTCGCAACTGGGCCCAGCTTTGAAGGATTTCGACTAGCAGACTTCTGTCGCATCTGGTGTCGGTCCAATGCTTCAGCGCACCAATTCACTTGCTTCCCATACACAAAAGTTGCAAAACAGGCTCTTAGAAAACGAAGACAAAAGTAGTTGTTGTGGGGCCGATTACCATACACCTTGAAATATTGTTGTCCAAACATCTTTAGTTGGCCATCGTCTTCACACTTGGAGAACTCGTACCGCCCCTTCGCCTTTCCTGTCTTCCACACCGCACTGATTTCATCATCTGAGATGAAACTGTAAGACTTCGCAACATCCTTCAAATACGGACCCTTATCACAGAGCCCTACAACCATGGTGAAGAAGTCGCTCCCATACTGAGCGTCACGCCCCATAAGCATAGGAGCAGCAACAACCATCCGTTCACGCAGACCCTCCTCAAAGTCAGTAAGATCAAACGGGTCACTGAACTCCTCGGTGCTGAATACTTTGTCACAACTGCCTTCTCCATCACTTCTAACTACAGTAGTATCGTCACTAACGTCTTGGACCTCTAATACATGTTGCACAGAATTGCGAGGTATAGGTCTGTGCTGCTTGCTAGTCTTTTTCCTCTTTGACGTCATCTCTTCTCTAACTCACCCCTGAAATGTATGAACGTTCTGCCTTCAACTTCTCCAAGATAAGCAAACTAACATACTAACGATGCACTGGTAATGCAAGAAGATGGACAGTTCAAAGCAATACCGCGTAGACAGTTTGCTATGTGTGAGTAAACAAGAGTATAACCAAGACCTACAGGCTGTATTGGATGCACCGAGCTCAGAGAACGTGAGGCAAGAACTAATGATGGCCACTAATGATCTAAGCCGCAAATCCCATGCCCATATTAAATATTCACATTGAGAGTGTGTGAAAGCATTGATTTATAGGAGGCAACTTTATTATAACTAGAGAACAAGGTCATTAGAATTGGACCTCCCGGATCTGTACAGTCATGAGGGGAGTACATATTAGCGTGAGGTACATTGAAACGCCTTAAGACGTTGGAGTCAAGGAGTGCATCTATTGATCTACACCCCTAGCCCTTAAACCTCTAAACCTCATCTGTAACAATACTAGTCCGCATCCTTTCATCTGAAAGTCTTCTTTGATCAATATATCTTACCAAGTATCGGCTATGGAATCACTGACTATAAATTCGCGAGTGATATACATTGCAAAAGTGCCAAGTGTGTGTTATCAACGATCCTTTCATGTTATCCAGAACTTGACCATACTGAATTGTGATTTTAGTGAGCAGTAAAAGGCTCTCTTGAATATATATTGAAATTTAATATGACCATTCATTTATATAAATAAATAAAAAATGCAAGTCCGGCAATTAGCCAGATTGCACCTACAATGTGAACTCTCAGAATATAAATACGTCTCAGAATACAATTGTGTTGCATTAATAATCAATTTAATCGTACCACTCTCATCTATGCTTGGGAGAGACCCAAATCCCATCACGATGAATGACTTTGTCTCCGGGTTCCACCCAAATTGGTTCATTTCTATTATCAATGAGGAATGACCTCAACTGATCTAACTCACTGCAACTAAGTTCGCCAAATGACGCTCTTTCTAACCTGTCATTGCAAATCGGATGTGCTAGAATCCAGGAACTCTTAAAAATATTCCAGTTCACGTTGAACCGAAACGCTTCATAGTCTTTCTTGGGAGTCCAGTGTCCCTCCGAATTAGAATCATAATCCCACTTTGCAAGTCGCATGCATCCGTATTCTAGACTGTTGTCAATCTCACGTTTCCAGAGCTTCGACACAGCACGAGCATTCTCCACATCTTCAAACGTGATCACTACTGGAGGACTCCACCTCTGAGTTGTACTAAGACACACTGATTCCCACAGGTCAGGTCCATCTGCCATCCGGCGAAGCAGATCATGAAGAATAGTTTCACAAGCAACAACTTCAAATAAATCGCTCATTTGCTCTAACTCTGTAGTAGTCTATGTTTCAACATATGACTCAAAACAAATACTCAAGAAACGTCGACAATCTAAATGGATGTGTGAGACATAAAAAGCTATGATAGATCCTATCTGTAGTCGTGGAATTATCAGTGAGGACAAGCAAATTTAGGATGGATAAAAGTTGGACTTAGCAATACAATTATTGAGCACGATTTTTTAGAAATTTTAAGCAGATCCCAAGGGCATGCTTTACATTCCTTAGTGAAATACTTTCAACTTCGCATTTTTTCTCACATAGTGACAGAAGCAATGAGGCATCCTAAACCTTTCACAAGTAAGTTTTACATTCATTTTTTCTAAATGTTTTTTTACTGTTCTCACGGTATCAGAAAACATATCAGAAAGATAAATTCCTGTTGTCAATCGAGAAGGTATATGAAACATAACAAGAAATAAGATTTAATAATGCGAGCAAAGTCTATAAACGGGCATGACGTCACCATGACATCAGCCCTAATTTTAACACCTCAATGTAAATCTGGATAAATAATTTAGTTTCCTCTAATTAATTTCACGGACTTAGGTACACTTAGTTTCCAAAATCTAAAAATAGTATTGTAATTTTAGAAACTGTCCACGGTTATAGGGTTCACATGTTTTCAAAAAAGTTGATGAAAGGTGCAATTTCTGCTCTCCAATTACCGCTCGCCGCTCTCCGCTCGCCGCTCGCCGCACGCATGCTAACTTTCCCCCCGGATCTCCCTCTCGGGCCGTTGTAGGAGAGTCTCGAGGAGTAGGGTTCCGAACCCCGATAGGAAGTAACCTCCAAGTCGAGGAGCGGGTGACAGTCGACGCGGATACCGTCATGACGAATTGGACGATCGCAGAGATGATCCGGGAAGTCCAAGCACAGGCGGCGTCACCCGGAACCAGTACGGTCCAGCAGAGCTGCGCGATTCCCTCCGGTCAGGCGGAAGTTACCGGAACCACAGTCACCGAGAGACGGATCGAGGAGAGGACGGTTACGGAGCAGGTGACCCGGTCCGTGCAGCCGGATGTTCTTCCACGACTCGGAGAGGAGGTGATTATTGCGAATTACCGCGGGGAGGTAGCGGGACCGGAATGGGGACGAGCCAGTTCACCACCCGGACGGACCCGGGTGACTCAGGAGGGGGGACTTACCCCTTCTCCCACAGCCAAGACCGGAACGGTGACGCCTACTCCCACCGGAACGCCAGCAGCGGATTCCCCTTCGGACAGTGTCGGTGCTCGGAGAACTTTGCGGAAGAGGAAGGAGCCGACGGAGAAGGCCACCATTACGATTTCAGAGTCCGACTCGGAGACTTATGAGAGCTCTCCGGTTGGGATAGCCGGAACTGGGACTCGGACCCCTACGACCGGAACCCCTCCCGCACATATGATCCCGAAGTCTCCCAAGTCTCCCAAGAACCGGATCGTTACCCGGTTGTCCTTGGAGGCTCATGCGAGGGAGTCTAAGGCGTAACGGAGTGCTAGGCGTAAGGCGGAGCGAGCAGCAGGAGTGGGCGGATCAGAGCCGCGGGTGACCAAGTCGAAGGATCGCGAGCAGGAGAGCCACAAGAAGACAAAGAAGTGATAGATTCCTCTCGCTACCACTAGCCGTAACTTTCCGGATTTATAGGAGTAGATTTCGGATCGGGAGATCCGGTCTAGTCGTAACGTAGAATTCTAGGTAGATAGTTAGGGATTAGGGTTTTGATTGAATTACCGGCGCCGCCGCTTTTGTGAAAGCCCCTGCTTACTTAAACAGGGCAGGCGATGCGGTACGGGTCTTCGTTCTTTGCATGATTTCTCCCTATATTCCTTATCAGTAAAGTATTCGTGTTTTGCAAGTACTGTGCGTGATTTCCCGCTAAGTGTGAATGATCCGGGACGGATATGAGAGTTCCGCTGTAGCTCGGATAGGAAGGTGATGGGAGTTGTGACGAGACCCGAACTGGAAAGGAAATGGGATTGAGCGGAAAGATTTAGCGGATTGTCGTAGGAGTGAAGCCTCACTGTTCCGTCCCCAAACCAACCTCATACGGAATAGCCGTCGCTAGGGTCGAAGCGGATCAAGGGGTACTTAATCGGGCTCCCTGAACTTCTGAAGAGGTTCCGTGCACAGTGAGAGGGGGAGTCGGAACGTGGTACGGGTCGCCTAGGGATAATCGGATCCTGGTTCTCCCAGATCCGGATTGGTTTGTCGTTGTAGTCTCACGGATCGGAGAGGATCGTCTGTGTGACCTGCTGGCCAGAGTACTCTAGGACAGTTGTGAGACGGTAACTGATCCGAGACGTTGGGGTTTGTGGACGAAACACCTGATGAGAGAGAGGAAATGAGAGAGAGATAGTTAAGGAGTTACGTTCCGAAGACACTATCCGAGCAGTGGCAAGGCTCGGAATTATTAGAAGTAACTACTTGGTGAAACACTATTGAATCCCTGGACAATACTCGGAACCTAGTGACAATACGGAAGTTTACGCTCAATTAGAGTGCTATCCGGATGTTAGTTGCGTTTCCGTGTTCCGACACGCCATGTGGGCATATGGGGCACACTTTCGCAGCAACATCTCCGACGGGATTGGGCACGTGACCTTCGACAGCGGAATTGCCCATATAACTGACGAGGGCCTGGAAGATGTCATTGACGTAGGCATCTTGAAGTCCATTCTGTTGGTGACATTCGGATCCATGAACGTTGTTCTTATGGAAGGGAGATGGTTTAAGAAAATTGACCAAGGACGTGCGTCTACTAAGAGGGACCGGTATGGTTTCTGGACTGTTCAACCGGATTCCTTTGAAGACAGTGCCACATATAATCCATATGCACTCCCTGAGAAGATAAGCCAAGTGTTCTTCATGGCAGACACCCGGGACCCTAACACCCGGGTTGTACTTCGGAATGACATTCGCAGCATTCAAACTATCGGGAACAGGGAGTTACCCTACTTCGGGGCATCTGGGTCTGAGGATGATCTACTGAGTATCCCTACATTGTATGTTCCTATAGGGCACACCCAGACTCAAGAAGCGCCATTACCAGGCGTTGTTGTGCACGAGGAAGACGTACAGGTGGTGGACATCGAGATGCAGAACGAGGACCTTGAGAACGAGGACAATGACGAGCAGTACGAGGACGAGATGGCACAGGCATATGAGAACATTCTGTAGCGTGGCTTGTAGAATTAGTTCTTGTGACTCAAGAACTTAACTTGGCATGTTAAGCCTTTCAATCTGGTGGTGAATTTTCCTTCAAATACAGTAATACATAATGGCCGTGTCTAGGCATTTGCCTCAATTCGTGTGTACTCTGCTTGCCTCATTCTATGAGTTACTTGTCTTATTTGTGTGATAGAGATATGTTCCAGCTTAGAAGATACGCAGATTTTATCCTGGTTTTGCTCAAGGTCTTCTTTGGGATTTTTTGTTTTTCTGGGATTGATCTCACTAAATTCTACATTTCATGCTTATTTTTCTTAGTAGTGTAGACAATGTATTAGTCATAATCCGTTTAAATATTCAACAAGAATTGTCAATTCATATGTTTGTTTCAGTAAAGTTTTCTATGGCGAAGATTGAGTCATTCCTTAACAACAATGAATTTGGATATCAATGCAGGACTTGGGAGTACACGGCCATGCACAGTACTATTGCGTAAGTCCCTTTTCGCATCTTCGTTTTTTTTTCAAGTAATCAGCTTCTCCTGTAACTATGCAGCATCCCTCGAAGCTCTGTAATCTCTTGTTTTATGTATTAGTCGAAATACTTTCCTGCGGTCGACTGCATTAACTTAGAATTTTAACGGCCATCTTGATGATGCATGTTACGACAGGAGATTGCTTTTACGCATAATTGAAGTCAATGGAATTATGCTGCAATTGGGACAAGACGGTCATAAAATGTACACGATTGTGTTCTCATTCAACAAATTTTATTCTGTACGTTACACTATTAGTACTATGACTTGGAAATCTAGTAATTGCAAACAGTCTATTCTATTTATTAATCCAATCCGTCCCATATCTTCATGAGTGCATGCAGATCGGATCGCATCAGCTACACTTCATGAGCACACAACTTGAGTCGGCCATGTAATTTCTGCTATCAATGACAGGTCAGTGAGAGCTCTACCCTAAATTCACATTGACCTAATTCTCACGCACCATATAAGACCGTGTCCTGCCACTTCGATTACTTCGCTGTAGTTAGTTATCTCCACCATCTCAGCTCACACTCACATTGGTTTTCCAGAGTCCTTGAAGATGGCTGAATCATCTAAGGAGATCGTGAGGAAATGGCTGAACCGTTCTCTTCGGCTTCCACTTGGTGGATTTCTCCCAGGCGATCCGGAGAATAAGCTCCTCTACCGCAAAGAAGCCGTGGCTGTTTACTGGGGTGTGAAAGACCCCGAGGGTTATTGCCTCCGCGAAGAAGAAGGCGATGCATATAACAACTACGTCAAAGAGCTCTTCGAAAGAGTGCACCAGCGAGAGATGAAGGATCCTCCGCGCCTTCCACTACACTTTGCTCGGGGATTGATGGCCGAGGCTCAAGGGCTAGAAGTTGACTGGTGCGAATTTGCTGTGAAGCGATGCTTTCACGGGAAGAAGAAGACAGAGTTTGAGCCACTACAGAAGTTTGCCGACATCACCGGACCCCTCCCCTTTACGTGGCCCAGGGTGTTTCCAGGCATAAGAGCACCCGCCATCCCCAATGCACCTCGCATCGCGCCAGAGGTGACAATCGTCTCTACCGTAAACGTTGAATTACAGGGTGGAAATTTTTAGGAATTGCCTTAGCAACATATGCACTTGCGGGATGTTATTCCCATGTTATGTGCAATTTCAAGTCCCTTTAAATTCTCCCATCATTCTTATCATTCTTGTTAATGGCGGTTGACTGCAGAGAGCGGCTGTTGATTTACAGACACCGGATACCACAATGCAGCCCAGGGTGTTTCCCGGTACAAAAGCACCCGGCATCCCCAATGCCCGTCGCATCGCGGCAGAGGTGACAATCGTCTCTTCCCTTCCTTGAATTGCAGGGTGGAATATATAGGAATTGTCCTAGTAACATATGCACTTGAGGGATGTTTTTTCCAGGTAATGTGCAATTTGAAGTAACAATCACTCTCCCAGCCTTCTTATCATTCTAAGTCATGGCGGTTGACTGCAGAGAGAGGCTGCCGATTTACAGACACCAGATACCACAATGCAGCCCGAACCCGACATCAAGAACGACACCCACCCCGAAGTTAAGGAAGAGAGTCTAATTCCCGTCGCCAAACTTCCAGCCGTAACAAAAACGTTTCTTGAAGGACTGTGGCTGATCCAAGACGAAATCCGAGTGGCAGCAAAGACAAAGAAGCGTCGCATCTGTAAATTCAACGAAGGCTTGCAGGAGGAGATACGCAAGAAGCGGGAGTCAATAGAAGTAACACGTGCTCGTCTGCAGGAATTGAAGGCACATGAGGAGGAGCTAAACCTCGACAGTCTACAGCCCATGCATGGCACTGTTCTTCCATGGCACGTCAGTCACCGCCGAAGTGGTTCAGTGTCGGACCCAGAGTCAAGTAATGGATCACAATCATTGACTGCTGCACGAAGCATTTCCGGAGAAATGAGTGACGACACCGATGATTCAAGCTGTACCGTGCTGGACCTGCTCCGACGACGCGTGATCGACATCCAAAACCGTGTTGAAGCTGCAGAAGAGAGTATTCGCACTATGGAAGCGGAGCTGCGAATTTTAGAAGACACCGCGGGGTCAGTGGATGTCCAACACATGCAAGAGTTAACCCGAATCGATGCTGTCTTGAACCATGTCTACCTAGGAGAGGAGCAGCTAAAGGTACTCCTCCAGCGTTGAGAACAATCATGATCCAGGTTTATCGTCCTCAGGGTTAGTCTTTAGCATTGCAATCTTCGATCCAGTCTATCGCCATCGATGTGGATGTTGTGCAATTTATCAAGTACATATAGTTGAGGTCGGCTCTAGGTCTGTACAGGTCTCCATTTCCGTGTTTTAGTTTCTTCGAGAGTATTGCGATCCATTTTGATTAAACACTTTCGAATTGCCGCATGTAAGAGCTGGACTCTTCAAAACTCCACAGTTTATCGAATTCGTTTTTTTCAATGTGTAAGTCCCTACATGAACACGTCACTCATGCCGTAAACCCTAAACCGCTTTTTCCTCAGTCTGTCGATGCTTACATTCTGTCGACTATCTTTTAACCTTAAGTTATAAATTTCATCTACCTTCGGTGTCCTCTACTTAGCGCTGTCCAAACCCTAACCTGAACTCCTCTAGTTTCCCATACTCTGCCTCCTTCTATCGTCTTTGACAATGCATTCACCCACTGTCTCTCGTACTATCGCATGGGGTTCGGCCTATCTAGATGAGAACGGATCGCCTCTTCAGCTACTTGCTGATGGCTCCCTCGTGAAGGTCTGGAACTTCAAGGAATTGGACGACGCCCTCAACGCCATTCAGGACGATCTGGATCCCACCTGCACATCGCGTGAAGACGAGGTCGACTACCATCAGCATTCTCTCTCGTCCTTGAACCCTATACCTGAATCACCGACCTTAGAGGTGACACACCGCACGCCACCTCCGAACGCAGATGTGAGCACACCTACCTTGGACTTGCCGTTGCTCACAAACATGGTGCGCTCAGACACCATCACATTGACTTCTTTAGTTGCCGAGAGTGAGCCCCGGGACATAGCCGTTCCTATTACTTGAAACGAAACCCTAAACCCGGATTCAAGCTCACTGTTCGACCTTTCCGCAACCTTTGCTTCAGTCCACCAAGTAGTTTGCAATGCAGTAGATCTGAAGCGATTTGTGAACCTCACCTACAAAAATAAAGGATTCGCCATTTCTCTACTTCTCCCGATCATACAATTTCTTTGCTTCCTGTTAATTAGTCCGCATTTTGTCTGAATGTCGTGTCCCTCTGGTTTCCATCGCCCTAAACGTTGTATCCAACATGTAAAGCTGTCTTCAGGTGCAATTCATTGCAAACACCCTTCTTCCTCGACGGAGAAGATGACCTCAGATCCGTCACATCATATTTGTGACTCCGGGTATATGCCGGGCTTGCACCTCAGTAAGTGCACAGTTTCTGAAATCACCCCCACCAACAGAAATCAGCCATGCTCGATGAGAAAGGGGTGTGTTCCCGAAATCAGTCCATCTCACATCCGCCTAATGGGTTACTGCGATTTAAAAAAAAAAACAGACTTTTACCTACATGGGGCAACTCACGCCGCGGTGGCCCACACCAGCCTGGGAAGCTACGCTACACTGTTCACCGCGTTTTGTTCCGAAAATAACACTGACTCAGCATAACTCAATCAAACCCCAAATTGGAAAAATCACTCCACCCCCAGTCCACCCCCAGTCCACCTGCAGTGTCTCCTGCGTGGAGTGACCGGGTGGAGAAGTACGTTGTTTCCACTAGTGTAGACTCTCGTGTAAGGTAAACACATCCATTACTTACGTTTTCAGTTGGTGTTCTGAGTTTTTAATAGTAATAGAAGATTGTTCATACACTTTGATGAATGAAAATTAAAGTATGATCAAGTGTAATGAAAAGCAAAAACATAAAAGAATTCTTAGAAATACACTCACAAAGTGCATTCTTTTATTGTTTACCCATCTTCAAAACTTCATACATCCTAAGTTTACAAGTTTTTGAATTAAAAACGTCAAAGTCCATTTTCAATCTAAATCCACTGTTTGTAATAACTTTCTTGAGTAGCCTTACCGTGGGATAACACCATGGTCATGAAGGGTATGGTTACCTTTTAATTTTTTAATTTTTTTTATATATATAATAAATTGGTTGAATCATTAGTTGTTGAATACAAGAACTTTCAAATTGGTTCCAACAGTTTTAATTGTTAATTATTCGTTGAACTCCTAAGCACACTCCAAGTACTTTCATAAATTTTAAAACTCTATGAGGACTTTTGAGTCCAGATCAAAACCAGGGGAGGCGATTTCAACAGTAATAAAAGTAGTCCATCAAAATGCCAATTTAGAATGCTGTGTTTATGCTTTCACCAATTTTGTTCTTTAATTTGTGTTATAAAAAGAATAATATATGGTTATCTGTCCATCCTTCCCTCCTTTAGCCACAACCTAATTTCACAGGAAGTCTTTTGTGAAACCCAAATCATATTCCTTTCAAAACATTTAACCTTTTTAACAACTTGGAAAGCCTGTTATTTATATGTCGTTTAAAATTCATCAAAGTATATTCTATTGATTTTTTGGCACAAACTACTTATTACATGTTTATGTATATCTTCACTCAATGCAAATTATTGATGCATTTACATATTTTTTTAAATTCTCAAATAGTGTAAACATAATATAATTACTTAGAAATATGTATTATTTTAATGGAATATTTTAACTTTAATATAAAATTTGTTACATTATGATAATTATATGCATCAATGTCTTTTTTTTCACAATTTTTACATTTCAACATACATTCATGATTTGATCATCATAAATCTTGAATAATTTTAAACAAAATCGTATTAAATTGTAAAATACTTTGGAATCTATAATTACTTTTTCAATGCAAAATTTAATAAAATGGACGTATGATTATTTTTTATTGTAGAGATTTATAATGGCTTATAGAAATGAGTTTTCAGTAGTTATAATTTGATTTGATTTGGTGAATTCTTTGTTAAATTATAAAGAATATTCAAAGAATGTCTCGAAATTTTTTATTTTTTTGAAGTTTGATTTTTAAAAATAATTTAACATTTGGATAGTAATTGATTTAAAGCCCAATATGAAAAATATGAATATTTGATTTTCAAGTTATCTTTGAATTAAAAAACACGGTTATTACAAATCAAATTTTATGTGTGTTCAAATAAAATTTATCTTTATGGAATAGATTTTCAAGATCAAAGGTTGTCCTTATCAATTTCTAATACATATGATTCAAATTTAGTCTATACAAACAAATCATTTACAAAGCTAAACATTCATCTGTTGAAAATTTACACTTGAAATTTACACTTCAATGCAACAATATTTTATATATTGTTGAAGTAATGCAAGTAATCCAATTCTATTATCTGAGGTCATACACTTAACTTCTAAAATATAATAGAATTTCTTTATTTCAAAGTATATTTCCAAATTGGATCAGGTTTGCAAGGATGTGTGCTTAGTTAGTCAAGGAGGACTTACTTAAAATAAAATGACGTTTTGGATTTAATTTATGGACAATTTATCATTTTACAGAAAAACAGATGGAAGGTAGTTAAATGTTTTTTGCAATACAAGTTATCTTAGTGATGTGGAATCAAGTTCCTCCAAAGTAATAGTGAAGGTTCATTTCTAATATATTGTATTTTTAAAAACAAGCTGTAATATTCACAAATGGCGGCATTGTTAAATGTTATATAATATATAGAAAACATAAAAAAAATTATATGATTTTCCATAATATATGAATTGTGTGATGCTTATTAAGTAAACTTTAGTGTCATTCCAATGCAATTTTGAAATCTGTTCATTTTTAAGTATTCATGAGCTTTTGCAAAATTTCACAAATTCAAAATAAATCATAAAATTCATATTCCTCTTGTATCTAATTGTACAACACATGACGCGTGGTACTAATTTGTTTCCAACTCAAAAAATAATATTATCTTATCATATTTCTAAATCTCTAAGAATGAATTTTGAGGTCTTATTTGATGCTTTTGTACAAGGACATAATCCACTATTATACAACAAAGAATACACATTTTAGGTGGTGATTGTTAGATTCTCAAGATACTTCTTAATTCATGCATATACACTTTTCAAATTTAGATTGAAAACAATTTTTTACATTTATAGTATCATATCAAGTGATATGAATAAATTACAAACCTAATTGTCCATATGATCTTCTTAATAAGTAAATGTTAAGTGTGTTTGTATTTTTTTTTATTTTTTTTGTCAAGATTGAAGCTCAAACCAATTGCAACATTAAAACAAGTTGCATTTACAATCATCAATTATGTCTCCTAAATATATTCTTGGTCTCACAATGCATTTCTTTAGAAAGCAATGATAATCCTCAACATGCTCTTTAAGGTAGAATGTTGTAATTTTAGGACAATGTAACCTTCACTTTAGCACAAAAAATGCATGTTATAAAAAGCAGATGTCCACAAATGTATGTGAATTTACATGAAATGCACTCATCTTCGAAACAATCTTCAACATATAAAAACTAAATACAAAATACTAAATTGTTGCTTATTCAACCGCCTTATTTCTCATATTTTCTAAAAATGTCCTCTCTCTTTCTAGATAATCTCTAACTCCTACTGAATAAGTAACAAATATATTCAATATATCTTTAAATGAAGGTCTCTCTTTAGGATCGTGTTTCCAACACCCTCTCAGAAGGTCACACATCCAATCTTCCACATACTTTGGCAAATCTGGTTGTCCACCATTGAGAACAATGCTGTAGTCCCAAACTGGAAGAATTGCAAATGGAATTTTCCCTGTCAATATCTCATAACAAGTCATTCCATAGGCATACACATCCGCCTCTCTTGAAAACACCTCTGGTCTTTCACTGACCTTCTTGTCCTTGATGGCTTGCAATATCTCTGGTGCCCTCCAAAACCGCGTGCCTATTACTCCAATCGAGCACTCAAAGTCCGCTACACCAATCCAACCTTTGTCACATAGTACATTGGATGCTTTGAGGTCTCGGTGAACAATGTTGTGTTCATGCAACCATTCCATCCCCTTTGCAATTCTATACATAATCTCTTCACCCTCTTCTTTTGTAAAAGGTCCTCTCTCTTCACCAATTTCCAACATTCGCTTCTCAATAAGACAACGAAGATCTTCATGTTCCCTTACCAATAGAAAAGCAAACCTCCCATCCTCCAATAATACGCCAGACATTACTAGACAATGATATCTTATGAACTCAGCAAAATTTCGTGTTGAATACGTTTCTCCTATAAATTGCAAGTATCCATGCGGCCACTGCACCTGCAATTGGCGCAAGGAAGTGCCCTTCTTAAACACCTTCACCACCCACTCCCTTCCCTCTTTCTGCTGCCACTCATTGTACTTCGAATCCCCCCAATTTACACGGGCATGAAAGAGCTCCGCCTGCCCCCCCTCCGCAAATGCCTTCTCCTCCACAACCAACTCACCCGAACTTCCACGAAAATATCCAGGCCTTCCAGGTACCGGTACTCCCAACTTATAACCAAATGTTCTGAAGAATCGATGCCAGGTGGGATGCGATTGCAGCTCCCTGAACACCTTCCTGTTGTCCTCCTCAACCGCCCCATCGTCATCCGAATCGAAAACAGCCTCCGACAACTCACTCCAATGCACCTTGGAAGTCTCGATTCGCTCCACATCGCTGCTGCACTTCCCACTCTCCACCACACTCTCGCTGCCCAGTGCAGTCAAGAACGACGAAGAGGCGCTGGTCGCACGCTCACTGTCAGGTTGCAAGGCTGTGTGGAACTCTGTCTCCATGGATGCTCCTGCCGTGCAACAAGGGTCAGACAATTGCATCTCCTTCAGCTCGCTGGCAAGTGCACTTGTGCACGCGCCCATCCCTGCTTCACCGACTTGGAGCTGGAACACACCAACAATACTTGAAGCTACGCCTGAAACCTTTCGAGACAAGACGATGCCGAGGGATTGATCAGTCTAATTGCTAGACTGTTCAATATATTTGAAAACTTCAGAGTGTGCAGGTAATCTCAAGTGCGCAAAGCTTATCCTCTGTTTCAAATGACCCGAAACTCAAACTTCACAGATCTGAAAGATCTCCGTCTGCGGCTACTAACGATCAACCACAAGTTCCACACAGGTAGCAAGTGCTCCGCACATGACGAAATTCCACGCTGAAGAGAAGCGAGACAGGCTTTCCAATAACAGAAACAGTCACAATAGCAGGAAGAAAAGAGATCGACTGAAAGGCAGTCATAATCTCAAAAAAGAAAGACTGAAAGAGTTTGCAAGATGAAGGAGGGGAGGGTGTACCTCGCAGTCGAGCAGATGCAGGGCGATGACGTGATTTCGGGAAGAATAGCGGTGAAGATGGCGCTGGTTACACTCCTTGAAGCGCATCCAGTACGTTCCTGTTCACCCGCTCACACCCCTAGCTGTGTCAAACACTCTGTCGCATCTCGCTGTTCCTTTCCCAAAACTGACGCCCCGATGCTAGAGCACAGATCGACAAAACCCAAGTCCCATCTAGTCGAGCAGGTTAGAACAGGTTAGCTATGATGAATTTTCGAACACTTCTGTCGGCAACACGAGGTGCGGACCTCCAATCACCCGGAACTAACCCTGGCACAACACGAAAATTTAGATCTCCAGCTACTCAGCTTAACCCGGAATCGGCACACTTGAAAGCACAGTACATGTGATGAGGTTTTACGCAAAAGAGTAGGAAGGATAGCCTCACCAGATAGCACTGAAGACACAGGGTTAAGAGAAGCCGAACGCAGATCCAGTGACAGAGAGTCCCGATCCCAAAGTTATTCCAAGACGAAACGGAAGGTCGGTGTACCTCACAGCGGAGCAGATGCAGAGCGATGTCGCAAGCTTACATCTGAGAAAGAAAAATGGTGAAACCAGCTCTAAACAGACACCTCCAAACGCGTCGAAAGATGGTCGAAACCTTGAGATGCTCTTGCTGTTGTAGCAAGGGTTTCGAAACCTGGTCAAACAAGCAGCACCGCGTGAGGCCGGCAAACCACTGTAGACGCCGGTCACACCAGCAACCTTCCCCTCCTCAGAAGGAATCGGAACCGGCAGCAGGCAGTGGTTCCATCTCAAACACCTTCTGCATTAAATCGGCCCACCCATGAAGCCGGGCACCTCTGGATCGACGCACAGGCGTGCATTGGACGCCGTCACGATCGACATTCTGCAGTTCGAGTGGGTCCGGATGAGCGATCCAGAACAGTTCGATTCAGAGAAGTTGCGGTCCAGGATTAGGGTTCATTCATTAGAATCTGGGAACGATTCCGGTCCCGCATAGAGCAACGAGTAGGTTGTGAAGAGAAGCTCACAAGCTCATATTGCAGCCTGCCAAATGGTTCCACGACTTCATGGAAGAGCAACTCGGGATACTTAGATAGGGTAACTCTGGGAGACTCGAAAGCAGAGAGTGAGTGCAACTGAACTGACAGCATGATCACTTCATGCAAGCGATGATGGGAATTTACTCGCTGTGTCGCAGTGAAGAGTTGGGTGTTATGTGAGGCGAGGGAGGAGAGGAATTAGGGAGGGGGAATTGCAACCCTGGAACCTTGCATTTGGCGAAGGAGTTCGTAGTATCATGGCGGGCGACGATGCGAGGTCGAGTAGCCAGGTCGTGGTGGTGGGCGATCACGGCACGGGCACGTCGAGTCTGATGATTGCGCTCGCGACCGATTCTTTCCCCGAGAAGCCGCCCCTGTGTTGCCACCCACTCGCCTCTCGCCGGACTTTTACCCTGATCGCGTTCCGCTCACCATCATCGACACGTCTTCGAGGTTTCCGACGTCGCCTTGATTTTGTTTCTGGAGAATTTTTCTCTTTGATGAGTGCGTGGTTTGGTTCAGTCTTGGGTGAGGAGGAAGTGGTTTGGGTTTATTTTGACGAATTTGTGGGAATCGGGTGTTTTTCTGGTGATTTTGTTCTTCTGTGGTGGCAAGGTAATCGAGGAGACAGATGGAATGGTTTTTGTTGGTTGAGGGTTGCTTGATCGTGGCATTGAGATTTTATGGTGCTGTTTGCGTTGTGGTGTTTTGGTGGTCAGGCAAGAAGATAAGATCAAGACGGAGATGGAATGCAAGAAGGCGGATGCTGTAGTTTTGACTTATTCCTGTGATCGGCCGCAGACTCTTGAGCGGCTCTCAAGCTACTGGTTGTCCGAGCTCCGGCGATTAGAAGTGAGTGTGTCTCGTCTGGGAGCTACTTGAAACGACATGAAGGTGTTGTGTTTGGACAATTTGGGGGATGCATTGCTTGGGAGCATGTTTTTAGAGTAATTTCATGTTTGATTGTTTTCGTGATGTAGATCGAGGTGCCCATCATCGTTGTCGGATGCAAGCTGGACCTTCGTGACGATAGTCGGTCCAGTCTCGAACAAGTGAAAGCTCCCCCGATGGAGGAATTTCGGGAGATTGAGACATGTATAGAATGCTCAGCGCTGAAACAAATTCAGGTATTGTTTGGAGTTGAGAAGTTAGGCTGCATGTGCCTGATATGTTATATACTCAATTTTAGGTCTGTCGCAATTTGACAATGGGCCTACTGGAGAGTGTTAGAACTCTCACCATTGGCATGTTCAGGTGGGATTTTCTATGTAAGACTTCACTTGGCATGGTCTGTCTACATCTCAGGCTTCTCTACGTAAATGGTAGGGGGCAGATAGTATTATCAGGTGGTGCTTCTGTGCTGGAGGAAATGCTTACTGGTGTCTTGGTGGTGTGCAGATTACCCAAAGTGTTTAACTATGCTCAGAAAGCAGTTCTTCATCCAACTGCTCCTCTTTTTGACCAGGAGACTCTGACCTTGAAGCCCCGTTGTATTGCAGCATTGAAGAGAATCTTCATCCTTTGTGACAAGGATATGGATACAAGTGCGCTTAATGATGCAGAGCTCAACGAATTCCAGGTTCCCGCAACTGCGTCTGTCGGGTGCTAATTTCCATGTGCATTGTTATCGTATAGGGAAATTTTATCCTTGTGCGAAGCAACTATTAGTAGAGAAATGTGATAATCTTATGTTTTTAAGGAGTTGAACCTTTTGTGATGGGTCAGGTCAAGTGCTTCAGTGCACCTTTGCAGGCGTCTGAGATAGAAGGAGTGAAGGATGTGGTGTCAGAAAAGATGCCCGAGGGTGTAAATGCGAACGGTCTCACTTTGACGGGATTTCTATTTCTGCATGCCTTGTTTGTTGAGAGGGGTCGCCTGGGAAATACATGGACAGTTCTTAGAAAATTTGGATACGACGATGAAATCATGTTGCGGAAAGACCTGATACAAAATCCATCATTTAAGCGGAACCCTGAATCGGTAGGTTGTGTACTTCATTGTTTAACTTGTGCTGTGCTTAAATTATATCTTTTTTTGGTGTTTAATCGTATTGCTTCTTGAGGAACACGTTGCTGGAACTATCATTTTGATGAAGTAGCGATGGATTTGTGTGATAGCGGATTCGGGCAAATTCTGGAGTCCTTTTGAAAGACGATATGCAATCTGTGGATCTTTGCTGCTCTCTTGTCTAACATGCTTGTCGGGTGCGTTATTCTGCTCTAGTTTTTAGTTCGTGTTTATGCAGTCTGTAGAGTTGACTGAAAAGGCGATTGAGTTCTTGAAGAAAATGTTGACAACTTTTGATGAAGAGAAGGTAATTAGGAGTGAGAAGATAACTAAAAATGCGCTCTCGAAGTCTATTCTCTGTTGTACAGTACTTAGAGGAGTGATTCGTTAGTTACAAGGAGAACAGCACTTTTCTCAAGGAATTTTTGGTCCAGCCTAATTGAAATGACGAAGGCTTTATTACATGACTATCAGATTGAATAATTTCTGAAAGGATCAAAACTGTTGAAATCGCAGGATTCTGCACTTCGACCGCAGGAGGTGGAAGAACTTTTCTCTACAGCCCCATCCAGGTCAATTGCGTATTCCCACACAACAAACCTCTGCGAATCCATTGACAACCGTCATTTCTTCTTTTAGTTCTCGCTCGTCGCCAACATTGAAGAACTTCTTTACAGACATGATCATTGGAATCAATGTTCGATACCTCCGGAGTCCGGACAATGCACTCCAAGGCCTTGTCGAATCCCACCGAGACTTGTACGGTCGGAAGGGAGAGCTGCAAACAATCGGGGTCGACTCCAAATCGAAAACGACAGATGCTGTCAAACGAAAACCTCAGTAAGAGGTTCTGCAAATATTCGACATTGTCTGGCTTCACTTAGATGTTGTGTTAAATGATATATTCATGAATTATAAAACATTCTGACATCTTTTTGAATAAATTCTCACCATTTCTTGAATTTTTCATATGTTAATTATACAGAACATGGAGAATCAAGAATCACTTATTTTTGCGACTTAGTTATCAAACAGTTTTGCATAGTTATAAAAATTGACTTGTGTGCATCACATGGGTAGAGTACCCCTACGACACATATTTCTCCATTAAATAAATAGTAACTGACATCTAGAATACGAGGTTAACAGAACCAGCGACACGGGTTGCTGATCAAACCACTAAACCGTCATCTTATCCTCCTCGCAAGATGCGCAGGAGGATGATCTAGTTTCTCTCTCTCTCTTCGCTACTCCATGCACCAAATCCATTACAGATATATCATCTGCGGCATTATGTATATCCATGCCTGTTTGGTTATCCTACAATCAAAGGGTGAGCCCCGTCCTCGCCTTTCCCAGACTCAGAAGCCGTCAACGACGTTCACAAGAGGAAAATGAATCCATGAGATTGAATATTCATGTGGTGTCTGAGGTGAAACCATCATCAGTGGTTTTTGCTTTGCAGCTTGACAAGTTCGAAGTAAGCGCCTTTCTTCGCCATGAGCTCGTTGTGCCTGCCCTGCTCGTAAATAGAACCCTCCTGGATGACGGCGATGGAGTTGGCGTTCTGGATGGTGGACAGCCGGTGAGCCACTACGATGGTGGTTCTCCCCACCATGATGCGGTCCAGCGCGTCTTGCACGACCTTCTCAGACTGTGAGTCAAGCGCGCTCGTTGCCTCGTCTAGAAGCAGAATGCCAGGGTTTTTGATGATGGCTCTAGCGATGGCAATGCGCTGCTTCTGCCCTCCCGAGAGCTGCAGGCCCCTTTCGCCAGTGTTGGTGTCGTACCCGTTTGACAGCCCGCAGATGAATGTGTGCGCATTCGCAGCCTTCGCTGCCTCGATGAGCTCGGCTTCCGAAGCATCCTCTTTCCCGTAGAGGATGTTCTCCCGGATGGTGCCGGCGAACAGCGTGGGTTCCTGGCCCACGAGACCGATGTGGCGACGGAGAGTCTTGAGCGGCAGGGTTTTGATGTCGCGTCCATCAATGTAGATGGCGCCCTTCAGCGGATCATAGAATCGCTCAATAAGGCCGATGATGGTGGACTTCCCGGACCCGCTCTGACCCACGAGCGCGATGCTGTGGCCTGCTTGCACTTTAAGGGAGAAGCCCTTGAAGACCACCACATCGGGGCGCATTGGGTAAGCAAAGTGGACGTCCTTGAGCTCCACTTGCCCTACCACTTTCTCTAGGTTGCCCTCTTCGGCAATAATGCGAGAGTTCCGGTCGAGAATGCCGAAGATGGCAGCGGCCGATTTGGAGCCTTTGGAGAGGTCGGAGGTGGCGCTGCCGGCTTCGGCGATCATGCGGCCCGTGCTCACGAGGACGAAGAAAACCTTGAACATGCCTTCGAAACTGATCTTGCCTTCGTTGATCAACTTCGCACCGTACCAGAAGTAGAAGGCCCATGTGCCCAGCATGCAGAACTGCGCCATGCCGAGGCCCATGCCCGCAATCAGCGCCCGGGTGCGTGCGCCCTGCTTGAGTGAGTTTTGGGATCCGTTAAAGCGCTCGCACATCTTGTTCTGGGAGTGGAATGCCGTGATGGTTCGGTGGTTGGACACTGCCTCGCTCGCGACCAGCGTGGACCGCGCTTGCGACTTCAAGTTCCCTTCGCTCATCCGCTTCAGCAGCACCTTCTTGCCGTAGAAGCACATGATGGTGATGGGTTGGGTCGCGATCATCACTATGGCGAGCGGCCACGCAACAACCAAGCCGATAATGCAGGCGAGCAGTAGAGCCGCACCCGTTTGGATCAAGAGCGACATGCGGTCTCCAACCAGTGATCGCACCACGGCGGCGTCCGTGGCGAGCTGGGAGCACACGGCGCTGCTGGAATGCTCCTCCTCGTCGAACCACGCCACCTCGAAGGTCATCACCCGCGTCAAGATGAGCTCTCGCACCCGCTTCGTCAGCCTCTCCCCCATGCTCGCAAAGTTGTAGTCGCGGGTGACGTTCGTGAACACACAACCGATTGCGAGGGCCGTGAATATCAACGAGAAATTGCGAATGCTCGTCCTCATCTTGTCGTGATCCTGCTCGAAGAAGGTCGACACCATGCTCCCCATCGTAAACGCATACAAGGGCTGAACAAAGCCGAACCCGGCAGCTCCAATTGAGCCCAGGATCGCCTGTTTCCATTCCGGCCTGTTCAACTTCAGCAATCGTCCGATTGAAGGAGACTTTAACTTCTCTCCCGTCTCATCCGCAAATTTCGTTGCATCTGCTGAACTATGCACACTCAACGACCTGCGCACACTCGCATCGCGCCTGAAACTCGTAGAGTTTCTCTTGCTGGATGAGCTCCTGTACGCACAACACCATACCCAGATCAGCTAAGAACACATTTAGGATTCAAGCCTTGAGAGTTCCAGAGAGAACGTACAATGATCTTCTTGAAGAGATTGGAAGAGATGGGATCCATACCTGAGCTGGAATGTCGAAGGACTACTAGGTGAATCTTCAGCTATGTCGGCAGCGACCTGAAGATTGTCATCCTCAGGGCGGGAGTTCTGAATGTTGACAAGTGCAGAGTAAGCGCCGTCCTCAATCTGGAGCAACTCCTCATGAGAGCCAGTCTCGACCACTCGTCCACCGTGAACCACAGCAATTAGGTCTGCAGTGCGAATAGTGGACAACCGATGCGCGACCACCACGGTAGTTCGTCCCACGGCCGCCTGGTCCAACGCAACCTGGACAACACGCTCAGACTCCGAGTCCAAGGCGCTTGTGGCTTCGTCCAGGAGCAGAATCGGCGGGTTCTTGAGCAGTGCCCGAGCAATTGCAATCCTCTGCTTCTGCCCTCCCGACATTTGCACTCCTTTCTCTCCCACCATGGTGTCATACCCTTGCGGCAGCTTTGAAATAAATGTGTGCGCATTGGCAGCCTTGGCAGCCGTAACGATTTCCTCCATCGTGGCTCCATCCTTGCCGTAGAGGATGTTCTCTTTGATTGTGGTGGCGAACAAGCTGGGCTCCTGGCTCACTAGCCCAATCTGCATTCGCAACCACCGCAGCTGCACGTCCTTGATGTCAATGCCATCTACCATCACAGCTCCTCCTAATGGGTCGTAGTATCGTTCCAGCAATGCGATCACCGTCGACTTTCCGGAGCCACTGGATCCCACCAGCGCCACAGTCTTGCCTGTGGGAGATTAATTCACAAAAAATAATCAATAATTACAACCTCATTAGAATCTAGGTCACCAAGAGTGCTATGAGGTCGACTAGCAGTTTCTCGAACATTGGTCACTGATTGTGATTGATTTCTAACCTGTAGGTATGACCAAGCTGAAATCCTCGAAGATGATCTGCTTGGGGCGAGACGGATAGGCAAATCTCACACTGCGAAGCTCAAGGGTGCCGGTAACCTTCTCCGGAGTCTGGCCCGACATGTTTTCTGAGTCAATGTCAGGCACGCGGTCGATCATTGTGAACATCTTGTGGGCTGCCATCTGCGCCTCCGCAATGTACCGCAAGTTGGGCAATGCCGTCCCCAAACCCCTGTGACAAGCCATTCACAGTGAGGCTCTGATGTGATCATGGTGTCCCGAGAGAAAATACACAAAAATGCAAGCCATGAATTAAATAGATTCCCTGGATTGGTAAAGATGGATCTTACAATCCTCCCATCATTGCTGCGAGTCCGCAAACCAGCACAGTGCCGCCTCCAAGACCTCGGTTCATGATGAGCAAGCTCCCGTACCACGCCATGACAGCCCAGAGAATGAAAGTGACGCCATTGGCGCCGGTCGCCAAGCCCTTGGCCAAGCCCATCTTCAACCCTGCCTTCACCGTCAAGTCCAACGCCTTGGAGTACGCCGTCATCGTACGCTGCTCTCCAACAAACGAATACACAGTGCGAATCGATGACAGACTTTCCTCCGCCACGGAAGACGCTTTGTTGGTCGCAGCGTGCATATCACGCGCAAGCCCAATGAGGGCACGCCCATACAGCAGACCGGGGATCATGAGCACCGGCAGAAACGCCACCAGCACCAGCGCTAACCTCCATTCCAGGTAGAACGCCACAGCGAAACCGCTGACAAAGCTCGATGTGTTCATCACAAAGTTTCCAATCTGACCAACATTCGGAGGAGCAGTGTGAGAAAGGTTGACAGAAATACTAAAACAAAAATCTGGGACAATCTATCAGAAAATGTAAAACTAACTAACCTTCTCGCCGACTGCATCTTGAACCACCAGAGTGTCCGTCCCCACACTGTTGACGACTTCAGCAACGTTGGCACCGGCGGTGTCAAAGAACCCGACGTCCTGCCTCAGAGTGGCTTTCAGGTATGTAGCACGCATTTTCGATGCCTGGCGATCAGCTGTCCTGAGCGCGCACGCAGCCTCTGCAAGCGACAGAAAACGAAATTTAATCACATGCTCTGTATCCAATTCCAGACTGGATTACAGTGCACACAACACCACGATATGACAAAGAGGTGGAAGGAAACGCACCCAAGAAACTGCAAACAAATGCGCCGACAGCGATGTAGGTCAGCGCCAAAGTCCCCTGCAATGCACAATTTAAGCATCGAACGTTAATACAAAATTGGTTTGCCATAAATCCACATTGTTGGACCTCAAATTATGAGAGCTCTCCGCAGATTAAGATATCGATTACAAAGGGCTGGTTCCACTTCTAAGCTGCTTGGAGAATTGTGGATTCCACTTCCAATCTAGTTCGAATCCACGAAGTCTTCCAGAGAGCAGAGTCTTCCAATCATTGGCACGGGTTCCATTTCTAAGCTGCTTTGGTAGACTTTTTGGATTCGCTACCCCTGTCATAGAATGAGAGAATGGCTGAACCCATGGGGCAATGCAGACTAAGTTACATGATTTCGAAAACAGTGGAATTAGCACAAATAGCGAGAGGAGCGGCACTTGCTTGAATGACTTTATCATCGAATTGCGCCTTGCTAGAGCCATTAGAGTGGTTGCCGAAGGAGTTGATGAGCCCACCAAGAACAGCCAGCATAACAGCGAACGAGGACCCATCGCCCACAGCTCCGAAGAATGCCAGCGTCATCAACAAGTAGTCATACAAGTCTGCGAATTTGAACAACCCGAAGAAGGAAGCCTTCGGGGCGACGGCTTTCTTCTTCTCTTCCTCATCCGAGACTTCTTCCACCGCAACCGCTTCCTCCGCGTCCTTGACAAATTTCCCCGGTGGCAGCGCCTGCACAGGGTCGACAGGCGATGGATTGCTCCCACCGTTGCCCTCCATTCTCTCCAGATCTGGTGTCACCCCTACACTCCCATTCCTCCCCTCTCCTGGCCCCTCAACCGCGCCCGCCATGGCCGCAGATTGCACACACTAACCCCGAGTGCACACAAACGATTCGACAAAGATTCTCCCGCCGGAATCCAATCCTCACCCACACAAACCAAAACCGCTCACCCTCTCACCCTCAACCAACACCCCCCGCCACCAAAACATCCCCGACTGATGTCAAAAGCCACAAGTACCCCTCACAGATGCGCTATCCTGATCACGGGGGACAACCAGCACCCCTCTCCTACATCATTTCCACCACCTCTCCACCACCTCGCATTCCTCCGTTCATACTCTCCCCGCACCTGAAACTGCAACAGTCTCTCAACCTCTCACGCAATCCATCATACCTGATGCCCATATCAACACCTCTCCTCCATCACTCACTCACTCACCAACCAAATCCACGCCAGTCAAAACAGCCTCTTCCACACAAACGGCGTCACCTCAGTCGCCAAACCAAACGTACCACCAGTCTCGTGCGAAGACCAGCGGTGTCTAAACGCGAAGTAACGTGTCTGCACTGCCTCTGCGACGAACGACACAAAACAAAAATACTAGACAAAAGGCGTCCACGACACCGGTGCATGTGATAATACTATTCTGTAAACAAAACTTATGATATTGTTGATGAGTTGAGAGGAATCTAGACTAGTTGCTGTGGTGATCGAGCCTCCAGATCGGGGGCCGTCGAAGCGAGAGCCATTCGCGAGCTGCTTCACAGTTCACTGCTCAGAGTCAGCTGAGTCGGTTCACTGCAAGCATTCACACATTAAAAAAACCGCACTATCTCATCCAAAGTATAGATTTTGAGCTCCAAAGCCTAGAATTTGAGCACATGGGGTAGATGATGGTGTGTTTTTTTTTCAAGGAAAGGTGTAGATGATGGTGTTTGTGGTTTGATTTTTCAGAGTAGGATGGAGTAGGCTTGGGTGGACATGGCCCTTGGGAGCAGGCTTTTAGCAGCGCGAATCCGGGCAGGGACTCTTGAATGCCACTATTTGGTGATGAGACAGGCTCCTGGATTGCACTAATTTTTCACTTGCAAGGCCTTCTAGAATGCGGCTTTATCGTGGCCAGCCGGGCGCTAAATTTGCACTCGATCGTTGGGTGCACCGAATCAGTTGTCTGCTCTTCTGGTTCAGTTGCTGCAGTTCGTGTCCAGGAGATGCATGTTGGCTCTTCTTTTTAATTAGTGTGGATTGCACAGTTATTGCAGGTCATGATTGTCAAGTGCATGTGAGGGTCAGTTTACTAGACAGGAATTCACTTGGTGTAGGGTAAAGAAATATGAACGTGCTCATGTATGTGCTCATATAGGGCTGCTTTGCGCATAGAGGTTGGGCCAATTTGTTGTGTAATTGGCCTAAAGGATGAAATCCGCCCCAAATCCTTTTAAAACTAGAGCCCTCTTTTTTTTCTTTTTCTTTTTTTCTTTTTTTTTTCTTTTTGAGACAAATGGAGCAATTTTATTCCATTGTAAGGTAAGAACAAGATGGCGTCGCTGCAAGAACTTGAGCCATCTTTGATTTGGTGGTATGAATTTTTTTTATCAATAAACACATGGTTTGACATGACTTCAATTCATTCGATTGGGTGCATTCAGAATGCAAGGCCAATTATTGGCATCATAGCAAGTGTCAAATTTCTATACTACGTTTATATTTACACTTATAATTATATTTATAGATATACTTGTGTTTTCTACAAATCAAATTACCGGTATGTGGAAATCTGACAGTCCTTTTGGCTCATTATGATTTCATCTTCTCATATCTCTATTCTAATTGATTTATTGAAATGACCTCACTTATTAATTCTAAATCCATTGAGTGTAGGAAAATTGGCCTTGTCGTAATCTTATTATAATGGGTAATTGATGTCAACTTCCAATTTGAAAGGGACTAAACTTCACGCAACCAACTTCAAAAGAAATAGGTTCAGCTTCAAGGTGTAAAGTAGTCATCAAATGTGCCACTTCTGCACATCCACTTTTCTATTGTTTATAATAAACGAATTTTTAAATTCAATTTTAATGATAAAAAGAATTCAAAATCAACTCAAGTGAATTAATTGTGAGTTATAATCTAATTCCAATTGTATGGTTGCTAAAGAAAAATGACTTTGGCTTTATATTCTACTTTATAATATTAACAGTGTATTTCAATTTGAAATTCCCACGAATGAGGTGATTGTACATGAAAACATTTCAGGTCGAATATAAGATGTCAAGTAAATTTTTTTCACTTACTTCTATTCATTAGAGATCCTTCATGATTTGGCATTTTTTATTGTTAACTACTTTGGTTTCACATACCACACTGCTTAGACATTCTTTCTATGATGATTGAAGTTGAAGTTCAAAGGTCCAATTGAAGTTATTGGCCAAGAAAATTTAATTCAAAAATAACAACTACTCCATTCCTAGCCTCTGCTTCAGATTATAATGGAAAAAATTCTAAACATGGATAAGAACAGTTCTACACCCTTACCATACATTGGATATGCTATGCACATATGTCTTATAAGTTACATGTAAATATTATATTTACAATTGTTCTTGTAACTTTCAATTGTCTCAACATCCAAATTTTGCATGTTATATTTTAAGAAGTCATTTTTCCTTCATCTAGAATTCAATTGCAATGAGAATTGTTGGATTCAATTCTTGTTTAAGTTTTATTTTTATTGTAAAATTCTTAGGAAGATTCAAAGTGTTATCAAGATTTTGCAAGTATTTTAGTGCCAAAGGGTCTCAATTTTCATTTTTTTTTTTTAATGTATATACTGTAAAACATTTGTTGACATTGCAAGGCTGTTTTGTGACAAATTCATTGTTTTCATGATTTTCCTTTTGTACATGTGTGTACATAAGATGATCTTAAACAACTTTGAAATTGAAAATTCATTATTACAAAAGTTATTAAAAAAAACATTTAATTCTAAAGCGTCTACATCCATGTTTTTTAATATGTTTTTATTATAAAACATTGTCATCTTCCAATTTACAAGGCTTCAAGAGTCCAAATTTTATGCACATCATACATAATACGTCTACTACAAAACAATGTAGTTGAGATTTGTACTTCCATTTACATTTATAGTACTTTTAAAACAATGAAGTATTTCGACTAATAAACCATCAAACTAAAGATAAAACTATCTCATCAGGCCTTATAGATTTTCATTCTACCACACACTATCTTTCAATTTAGTGAAATTTCTGGCTACAACTAGTTATGATCATGTTTCTTCAATTTATTTAATAACTTATTCTTCCTTATTCATGGATTAATCATTTGTTCCAATAAGCTCCCTTTACTAAGGCCCACTTTATACACCGTCATGGGCTAGTTAGAAGGTGAGCCGGATTGCTCATCAATTTAGCCTACAATTGAGGCCTCACTTCTGGCCAAAGTTTGGAGTTGGGGCCAAGGAAAACCTCGTTCCAATTGCACCACTAAGGCCCAAACATTTTGGCGCCAAAACAATGCCACGTAGGATGCCATAGAGGATTAATTAAAGGTCCAGTTGGGCCCTAGTATAAAGCCCTTGGCCCGATTTGAAAGAATCAAGCAATCCTATTGGTTGTAATATGAAGAGTTTGGGCTGGCCCTCGTCCCGGCCCTGAGTGAAGAAAATTGGGATGACTTCGTCAAGTGAGACACAAGTTATGGTAAACTCGTTGACTGAGGCTGCCACTTGGCGCTGATCCTTGAATCCTCAACAATGGGATTCGGAAAACAGTGACACACAGGTAACTTATGATTAGTTTAATCTGAATAATACTTATCAGAATCACTATCCAAGACTAAGAAGTTGTGTAAGGTAAGCACACCCATTCATGAGAGTGTAAGGGAATTGGTAACATGGAAGTGCAAAGAGCATGAAGTGGAATCATGAATGTGTTAGCAAATTGGAGAGGAAGTGCTTGGTCTTGAAATCAGAATTTTTGGAGGTAAGAGCAATTTTACACAAATTTTTGAAGTGAAGGTGTTGTAGACACCTATTCATGACTGTAGACTTATCCAAAACAAACCCTAACAAAACTTGTCAATACTCCCATTTCATTGGTTCCATCTCATTGATTCCAGTGAAATTTTAGTAAAGGTGTGTTCAAGTTTAGATTCACAACCGGGCACTTTCCGGTCAAATTGTAGCTGGCAGGTTTGGGTCGTTGACACATTAAGGTTCTGCTACCTTAACAGTCTTGCAGCAGACTTTGCCAGCACCCTTCACGAAAATGGAACCTTCTATACCTGCGACTAGCAACTTCAGTAGAAAAGAAATCACAAATTAGCTACGTAAATTTTGGAAAGTTGCAATGGATTTCTCACCATTTGACTCAAAAAATAAAAAATTTAAAAAAAATAATTAAAAAAAAATAAAAAATAAAAAAATAAAAAATGGAAAGTTTTTGGGGACTTCCCTAACCAGATTGCACTTGGAAGAATAACTTGGCTTTACAAGGGCCGAAAATAATAAAGTTACAAATCTAAATTGAAAAAATGAATTATAGGATGGAATCACTAGATTGTTGATGAAGATGGTACAAAATTGGGATGTGTATTGACTTCTATCCAACGTATGAATGGATGTTGAAATATGGAACACCACGAAAACATCTTGTATGACCTTGTTCATATTTATTCAAATGAAATTCAAAATAGTAAAAATATTTTCAAAATAACATAAACTTCAAGTTTTTATTTTTATTCCTTTGAATTGTCTTACCACATTTTACACTTTGATTAATTGCTAAAAAAAAAATTATCCAAGTTATTAAAGAGGTACATTTAAGAAATTCAATTACCCTACCTCGTGGTCAGTTTTGAAACAAATTAATTCATTTTGTCATTAAAGTGCCACATGTCATCTTATGATCGGTTTATGATGATGTAGACCTCTCAAAATCCGATGTGGAAATTAGATTTCGATACAACACTGTCCAAATCTGACCACGACGTAGGGTATCTTATTTTCATATTTACATTGGTAGGGCTTTGGTAGGAGATGTAGTCCCCTACATTGTCAATTGGCATGTATTGGTTATAAAGATCTTTATTCATTGCATCTCACCTACCACATAGTAAAAATATGAAACCTTACTTTGATTTACATATAATTACTAAATGAGAACATCAATATTAAGATGACATTTAAAATTCAAATGAAATTGGCACAAGATTCAAATCCACATCGGATGATGAATCACATTCATTGCAAAGATGCTAATGAATTGAGTTCAACTTCTATAGTTCTTTGTATCTTCTATTTGTAAGGAAAATAAGATTATGAATTTTCAAAAAAATCTAAACACTTTTTGGATTAATTATTATCTATCAAACATAGAAGGAAGCTGTATCATTAGATATCTACAAATGACTCAGTGGACTCCAACTCAATATTCTTCTATGTAAAGACGCCCAAACGTTGACGACAAAATGGTAGCTTTTAAAGATAGAATTATACCTTTGATAGTCAAAGAATGTGTTACACTGCTACTTGATCAATAAATAAAAAACATTGTTATCAATTCTTTGATAAGATGATATAGGGTTGATGTATCTAAAACCACCAACCACCCATAACTGACATGTAGGTCTCCCCATAACCGCAACCAAGATGAACTAGCATTGTCAACACACTCAATTCAAACTGACCAATCAAAACACAAAAAGACAGTGGTTTTGGGTTGGATCATGAGTGAAAATTAGTACTAGCTAGGGTGTGACAATGGAAAAGTCTACAGATCACTTTTGGATCACGAAGTACTTTTGGGTTTAGAAATTTGTATCTATTTGTGTGTTGGGAAAAAAAAAATGAAAAAATTACATTCCATGAGAAAACTTCTTTTCTATACGTAAAAAATACACCCCAAAAATAAACCTAAAAAAACAGGCTCAAAATCCTTAAGTTGGTGGTTTTAGGTACATCAACCCTAACTGGAGAACTGTGGCGTACATCCAAAATTCGTTAAAAGCTAAGAGGAGAGAATTGAATGGGGGAAGTGCAGTGGGACCAGAATCCAGAAGTAAAAGCAGCCGCAAGTTCTCTCTCTGTGTGTGTATGTCTGTGTGGAGCAGTGTGCCATGATGCTGTCAGGACAATAATCCAGAATAGCCCTGTGCCCAGGCTGAGAGTCCTGGCTTTAACTTATTCCACGTGTCCCAAAAAAAAAAAACTTATTCCAGGTTAAACTGGGGGAATGGTGGGGTGCCCACCGTACTCTGTAGGATTCCAAAGTTCCTCACAGCCACCAAGGCCAGCAAATCAAACCCTCAGTGCCCTTCTCATTCTACCCCTTTCTCGCCTTCTAGAAGGGCTCCCTCACTGTCTCCCCCCTCCCCACTTGCTCCCCACCATAACCCATCTCATAAACCTCACAAACCATGAACTGGTTTCACATGGTTTGCTAACCATCTCACTCACCTAGTAATCTTCACAAATCATGAGATGGGTTGATATGGTTTGCTAACCATCTTACTCATCTTGTAAACCTCACAAATCATGAGATGGGTTGATATGGTTTGCTAACCATCTTACTCATCCTGTAAACCTCACAAATCATGAGATGGGTTGATATGGTTTGCTAACTATCTTACTCATCTTGTAAACCTCACAAATCATGAGTTGGTTTGATATGGTTTGCTAACCATCTTACTCATCTTGTAAACCTTACAAATCATAAGTTGGTTTGATATGGTTTGCTAACCGTCTCACTTATGTCCTAAACTTCACAAATTACAATAATATGGTTCATATGGTTTGCTAACCGTCTCACTCATGTCACAAACTTCACAAATTACAAGAGTATGGTTCATATGGTTTGCTAATGGTCTAACTCATCTCACTCATCTGACAAATCACGCAAAATCTTTTGCATTTATGCTCGTGCGACAATATATTGATTTTCTTGCTTCATTTAAAAATATTTTTCTTGGTGTTAGATATGGTTGAATTGAAAAACTATTGAGGGTTTGGATTCTACATATTGTTCATGGGAATCTAGAACCAGATTAAATAAATAATTGCTTTTATTTTCTATTAGATTTTTTTTGGTGAAAAACTAATCATTAGGTAGTAGGAAAAAGTGACCATGATTCACAATGCATAGTCAAAGAAAAACAATCTGAAGCCGAATAACAATTTCAAAATATAAGAAGTAAATAAAAAATGCTGAATAATTTGAAACTAAAGAAAATTTGAAATGTCAAAAAATATTAGTAGCCTATAATAGGTTGTTTGGTACTTTAGAAATTAAATACATGTTGAGTTTACATATCCGAATATTCTATCAAAATTTTCATGCTTCTTCCAAAATAGGACATTTTGAGATTTTAACCCCTAACTATCCTTAAAACCCAAAATGGGTTTTTGCAAATCCGGGCAGCCTAGATGGGGAGGTTAAAAGTAATATTTTTTTTCAAGATTTTTACTCAATGCTCCCTTTACAGTAAGGTCTATGTAGTAAAATTTTTGAAGCCAAATTCCAATTTTAGAACCTTCATCTAGAAATTTTAGGTTTCAAGTCTAAAACGGACAGTCTAAAATTAGGTATTAAAAAAAAATTGAAAGATGTTCGTAACCAAATCACTACTCAAATTCCATAGTGACCCAAATCAAAAAGTTTACCAATTTTACAAGGGCAACCTCCAAAACTTACAAAGACAAGCTTCAAAGTTTTTAGTGATTTTTGAAATTTTTCTTTAAAACTTTGTCAAGATTCGAGATTTTTGAACTTTTAAAAAATTGTTTTGTCTGAAAATCAAAAATTTAAAAAGATACCTAGTCACCGTTCACTTTTTCTTTAGCTCTCAAATTGTTTTTGTAATGCATGTTTTACTATTTTGTCAATTTTCTACCTTCTTATAGAAAATAATTTTTATGAAGGTCTAAAAAGCGTTTTTTTTGCCTAAAATTTTGCATGAGCAAAGCGAACTATGTTAGGTACATGGAAAAAAATGTGACCAAAATGTTTGAAGTAATAATCATCAAGTCTCCCTTTGGCCCATTTGCACCATGCTCTCGGCCAAGGCCCAAAAAAATATCTGCTGAAACTTTGAACACTAAGATCTCACTAATTAAAAAAACATCCAACCATTGAAATTTGGATCAGTTCTTCCAAGTAGGGTTAAGTATAAGATCTTACGGTTGAAATTCCGAAAAAAGTTAAAAAATTTGTTTCATATCTTTGGGAGGGCATAGTGGTAAAAAATCGCTGTTTTGAGGATTCAAGCTATCAAAAACACAAGGAAATTTAGGAATTAAACGTAGAAATATTTGCTAAAAGCAAAAGTTATAATACAAGTCAAAGTATGCAAATTAAATTTCCATCTTGGCCCAAACAATGAACTTCCCATCACCGTTCAAAACTTTCTTCGGTGTAAAAGAATATAATTCTAATCCATTGTTTAAAAAATATAAAAAATTGAAATGGATTCTTGAATCCGAAGGTTTTCATACTTTGGTGCTTTGGTGCATGAAAATTATATATGTAAGTAGAATAAAATGCTTAAATTAGTCATTGTGTCCTCTATCTTACCTGGGTGCCAAACAGATTCTAACAAAGGGTTATGGACTATTTACCCTCTGCTGTACAGTACCCGGAAGAAAAGATACGTGAATTTTACTTATCTCCAAGTTAACTAGAGTATGGACAGTGAACTTCAAGTGACCACTACACTTTCACTTTGTGAGCAATTGCCTTGGGGTTTTCACCTATTTTTAGAACTAGGAGTAAGGTTGTGAAAAGTAAATGATTTGTGTCTAATTATAGAAAAAATCTATGTAAAATAATAGTTCTCCATTGCCCTATCTAAAGTGTGTCCACGCCTTTTTCATGCATTAACTATTATTAGGCCTCATTATGGTATAATAATGTTTTGGGCCGCAGTTTAAAAAATATATATGTATGTGATATTGAATTGTGATTGCATTGTAAGTTGTAGGGTTAGCTTTTGAGATGATTTTGGGTGTTAGCGTGACTTTGTTTAGTGTGTGGTATATTATTCTTATTGAAATAAGTTTGTGGGTAGGTTGAGTGGCATAATCTTTTGAGAAAGATGAAGACTAGAGCGTTGACAGATGCTGAGAAAGGACAAGTGGTTGGAATGCACAAAGCTGGAAGCAAAGGTGTGGAGATAGCAAGAGAATTAGGTATGCCTTCTTCCACCGTTTATGGTGTAATAAACAGTTTCAAAAAACGAGGAACTGTAAAGTCACCAAAGCCAACATGTAGGCCTCGAAAGTTTACAGAGCGGGATATGAGACAGTTAGAACGTCTCCTTAATGAAGATCGTCGTAAACCACTCACAGAAATTACAAATGAGATGGCACGTATTGCAAAGGTTAGTACTCGTACTGTAAGGAATGCTTTGCATACCCTTGGTTATAGAAGCTGTGTTGCAGTAAAAGAACATTTTCTCAATAAAAAGCACATGACAGATAGGTTAGCATTTGCTAAAGAGCATAAAAATTGGACAAAGAAAAATTGGAAGAAGGTTATTTGGACTGATGAATCATCTTTCGAAATAGGAAGGAGTTCTAGACAAATTAGAGTGTGGCGAAAGGCTTACGAAAGATATTAAGATAAATGTCTAGTACCAACTTTCAAGTTCGGGCGTACGTCGGTGATGGTTTGGGGTGCTTTTAGTGGCTTTGAGAAGGCTCCTTTGGTAATCATACCTCCAGATAAGCGAAGTGCAGGTGATTTTGTGGAACTTATTTACGATGGCGCTTTAACTCCATTTTATTTTATCCATAAACCTCACAAAGACATGTTACTTATGGAGGACGGTGCTCCAGTCCATCGCAACAATTTGCCAAACAAGGGAGACAAAAAATCGGTATAACGAAGTTGAAGTGGCCTGCCAACTCTCCAGATCTAAATCCAATTGAGAACCTATGGAAAATTATTAAAGATGAAGTTTAAAGTAAATCCCGGCCACGCAGTGCACAAGAATTGGTGGAACCACTTCAAAGAGTATGGAAAGAGATACCTTTTGACCTCTTAGAAAACCTTATTGATACCATGCCTACACGTATGAAGGAAGTAATTAGTGCAAAAGGTGGTAGTACTAGATTTTGAGTACTATATAGGAGAAAGCAAATTTTGTGTTGATTTTGTTTATTTTTTTATATAAACAAATATTATTATTGAAATAGAGTCTAAAGGCTTTCAAATGCAATTTTTTGCATTGAATTCCATGAATTTTCAACCTCGCATGAGCTCACCAAATTCTATGTTCAGTCTATTTTTCTAGCACATAACACAGAATCACGTATCTTTTCTTCCGGGTACTGTACTGTGCAGTCCTGTGTAACTATAGCAAGAGAAGTCAAGAGACTAGAGGTAAAAATTATTAAATGCAAGTCCAACATATGTACAATTCTTTATTTTAATTTTTTTTTTTTTTGGGAAGAAAATGAATGTATTATCTTCAATCCTGATCTTTCATATGGAAAAGGCACTCTCTTTGATTTTTTCTTTGATTGCTTCAAAGGCGAGTTATGAATAACTTATTGAACATGTCAACAGCTCATTTGGTCTGTCTTCTTCACAGGTCATGATCTGTAATACTGACCATTCCTTTTCTTTTCCTTTTTAATTTAAATTAGAAAATATCCCTACTTCTTGTGTTTGAGGCGGTTTGAAAGCATGTTTCACCACTCATTGGCAAGGGTAACCTTTGGGATGTCCATTCCTTTTTACCATCCACCAAAAAAAAACAATTGAAAAAAACAGAAAACAAAAAGAAAGCTGAACTTTGGTTTTTGACAATCCTGTATGAAACTGAGGTCCGCTTTAAATGAGCCAATAAAAATTTGAAACCTATTGGCTCATGCAAAGGAAATAATGGCTCGTGCTGAGAAGGAAGAAAATCTTGACACGACCATGGTACGGGCGTGTGAGGGAAGCAAATTGTGTGTTCATTTTTTAAATTTATTTTTTTATTTTTTTGAAACAAATGGAGCTTGTGTTTTCATTTTGATCCAAACTAATTCACTTTTCTTGGACCATGTCACATTTCTTCTTTAGGGTAATAAAATTCAGGTTTAGTCCATTAAAATATAATTTTGACTTATTAGGATATGTATCTCAAGAAATGACCTTGATTCCATCATGTAAAGGTTTTGTACCTACAGCGGTGTAACTTCTTTTTTTGCAATGGAAATTTCACCATTTGTCTCCAAAAAAAAAAAAAAAAAAGTTTTGTACCTACAAGGATTCAATCATGTGAGAGCTCTAAATTGGCCTTCACTCTTTGCATAAAGCCGACCCTAAGGTATACACACCTATGAGGGATCACTTAAGCATTTCAGCAAAGTAAATCTTGGGTTTTCAATAAGGAGTTATTTTTTGTGTGTAGTATCATAAGGTTCATGAAGAATGAGCATTTTTTCAAAATTAATTCAGTAAAATTCAAATTACTACAAATTTTTTTGTCCAAAAGTTAGGGTTATCCATGACTGACATATAGGTGTACCAATGACCGACCATACTTTGATTAGTAAACAAACATATGACTACTTGATTATGTCACACTCACAGAGGCATTCTATTGGACGATGCATCCTAAATCTACTGTTCATCAATTATCCGTTCCTGGTTTTCCATTGCTCTGGAATGGGGAAGCCTACATATCAGTCATGGGTAAGTGATCCCTCATGGGTGTGTATACATTAGAAGCTGGTATGAAGAATAACCATGGTGTCATGATTCGAGGTGCAAACTTGTTAAGTCGTTAGAATCATTTGTAAATCCATATACTTAACCCCTAAAGCTCTTTGAGACTACGTTGTAGTCGCATCATTTCCAGGCAAGCTATGTTAAGCTACAATATTTTTGAAATTTATTAATATTTAACTTCACACAGATTTCACCAGTTGCTTTCCAATGGCATAATTTTTAAAGCATTTAAAGTTACGATGCAAAAGTATGGATTTTATAAGAATTTGCCCTAAATTTGGACAACAAATGATGAATAAGTTACCCTTCATTCACAAAAGTGGAAAGTGATAAGACTAAATTTCAAATGATGGGCACTTGCAACTTAACCCCTAAAGTTCTGAGGGTATTTTTCATCAAAACTGCCTGAAAACAGCCCGTCTTCAAATCAAGGTGGATTTTGCTAAGTTGGGGTCTTCTTTAGTACATCTAACCGTGAGATCTTGTAGCTAACTTCTATGTCTACATGTCCACCAAATCTTAGACACTCATTCCTCACCAATTGCAAGATCGTAACGTTCAAAGTTGAAAATCAAGTTTTTTTTCCTTGCGCAAAAAGGAAACAACAGAGTTTTGAAGGCCCAAAAAACCATTTTTTTGCATTATGGATTTTGGCGGTTTTGATGCACATCAAAGAAGACTAAGTTAGCTAATTGCAGCAAAAAAATCATATTCAAAAAAGTTGTGGAAGGTTGCCAAAAAAATCATTTTCTGCTAGGGGGTATACTGAAATTCACAAACAAAGGCCGTTTTTTTACAATAAAAATAGCATATGAAAAAAATTTGGATTGAAAATCCGAACGGTGGGAACATGCTCTACTGCCTTCTTTATACATAAAAATTTTTATTTTTGAAAAATATCAAAATCTCAATTTTTGGTAGAATTTCAAAGTTTTGTCTTTGGGCAGATTTTGGTAATTTTGGGCAGTTTTGGGCAGTTTTGGGCAGGATTTGCTGCATTCACTGTCATTCTCATTGGCTAACTGACTGCCCTTGGAGGAGCTTTTGCGGTTCAGAGGTGAATAACTTTTCACTCCGACATCGGAATTGAGAATAAAAAATACCGACACGAAGCTCTCACCAAGGCCTACTTTCATTAAAATTTTCATAAATTTTGAATTCAAATTGCATCCGTAGGTACATGCCCAAACTCCAAAATAGCCCCATTTTGCCACATTGTCCTTTAGGGGTTAATGGGCCTAATTGTTTTTCATCTATACACATCGTTGGATTTTTTTTCATCTAGTGAGCATTTTTCATCAAACAAACGGTTTCCATCAAGAGGGGTTGATTTAATTCCTATACATTTTCCATCCGATTGACAATCATAAATCCATAAATTTATTTTCATCCAATGTGTGTTTTTCATCAATATAACAATCTACATCCAACCTTTCGTTTTCATCTAGAATTAATATATATCATCATGTTTTTGTAATGTGGCAGCAAATTCATCCACAAAACCTACTATTCCAAAGTTGCCCCTTCAAAATTATAGAAATCATGTCTCTTGGATACTTCAAAATTAACAAGAATTTGAGACTACTCCTAATTCATTGAAATGTTTTGAGGCTCTTTTTCTTAGTTGACAAGAACATATTTATCGTTGGGATTTTCAATTATATATGTTTATGTTATCCTTTTGGTTATTTAAAATTCAGAGAATACAAGGCATTTCCAGCAGACTTGCAAAGATCAAAAATAAAGATTGTTTGTTCATCTCAAGCATGTATGGGGCTCAAAGTCAGTGAGCATAAATCTAACTTTCTTACCTACAAGAATTTTTACCCTCCATTATCAAATGCATTTGCAAAGAGTACTTTATGGGCATCAAAACTTACGTATACAACTTGGGCAATGTCAAAAAATAAAAAATTCAATGACTTTTAACCTTATAATTTCTCAATTTGTACGGTGGATTGTACTCCAATTTGATATAAAACCTTTTATACAAGTTAGATAAAAGATTCTACGGTTACAAATTTTATGTGATGTCTAATTTTAAAAATCAAGAGGTTGCTATTAATAGGGGCATGTTTGTGGCAATTTTGGCCCCCAAAACACTAAGAAAACTTTAGGGGATAATTCCAAAGTTGAATTCATGCTTGAATGCAAAATTTGCATTCATATATTTCAACATATTATTACAAAGGAATTACAAAGCATAAAGAAATTAGAAAATCATTAGGAGAAATATAGGGTCTCAAAGGGGCCCTCTAAGACAACCCGTGGTAGGTGAATCGTTGCCTACACACTCCTCTACATAAAAGCCCATTGGTCCATGTCGCTGCTCGTTGACAGCGACAGTCGCTACATTGCTGGCAATAATGGTAGTGTTGGCAACATCGCCGATTGGCTGGACCCTTCGCTGGATCCACAGAAAATTCATTGCTGTTTGCCAGATGGCACCATTGGTGCCACTATCAAAAGTGCACAGTTTGGGATCAATTTTTTTTGCATGTGTGAATGTCAAAGGCGCCTTTGTGACCACAATTTTCTCCTAGTGAAGTTTGGTTTGTTGCTTAATCAACTCTTTATTTCAAATAGAAAAGGTCGTACTTATAGAAGTAAAATAATAACATTATCTTTAGTTGTGGAAGTAAATTAACTAAATTAATATTATTAAATAAATTTTGAATTTACAAAGAAATCTTTATTGACTTTTTATAGCAAGTTTTTGTTTAATTTTTTGTTGTCAACTTAAGTTTTACTACAAAGATGTTGTCCTACATGGTTATCTATATGTCTGTTTTTATGTTATACTTTAAAATTGTTTTAAATTTATCTTCTTTGAAAATCCACCATAATTATGATTTTTCTAATAGGAATTTTTGGCAATTATTTTGTTTTAAATTATAATTTTAGGAAGTAGAAATTAAAAAACACTTAAACATTTCAAAAAAATCATTTGTATTCAATGATTATCTACATTGGTTTTACTATTATTGTAATTAATATGATGTTACAACTTTTTACTCTTAAACATCAATAAAAGTCAACATGGCAAGTGAAACCGCACTATTTTCCTTTGTACAAAGATTTTAGGTAATAGTCTCTTATATTTTAAAATGATAACTCAAACTACTTGGTGATAGCATATGTAAAGTTCACTCAACCGTTGGTAGAAGGCACCGTTGAGCAAAGTAGTATAATTCTCACTTCGAGTGATTGAGAATGTAGAGTACCACGTTAAAGAAAATAACTCCATTGTAGGGAGCACACTTGAATAGTTCTCTACTTGCTACCCTATTGAAGGTAGTCTCTATGTACGCTCTATGGTTAACCCTTAAAGGTCAACCCCAGCCCCTCGGGCTTGGTTTTATTTTGGGAGAATTTTGCTCATGTTTTATACTCCATTGCATAAAAATGAGATTTTTAGAATGTCGAACCGAGCATCTTAAAGTGGTCTATACTTCTTCAAAAGAGAGCCAAAGCAAATTAAAAAGAGAATTGTGCTTAAAACGGAGTTTAAAAGAGATTTTGCAGTGCAGTATCATGCAAGGAATTGGCCTTTAGGGGTTAAACTCGATCTCTAGGAGCACCTCATTTTTCAACGAAACGAAGTCTGTGCGGCCCCCAGAGACCTTGTATTCTTTCTATAATATTTTTGATGTACCATTGTGTGGTTAGACACCGGTGGCAGGGAATATGACATTCCCAAATTTCCAAAATGGTTCCACTTCATGGTTCCTAACTTTATACCGTAGTTGACACTCCAAAGAGTTGGACTAACGGAAACAGTCATCATAGTTTGGACAGTCCGAACAGTTAGAATCATCGGAACAATCCATGAAAAGGCCATGGGGCATTGACAATGCATCTAACTTAGTTTGAGCTGTGCAGGAAGCAATAACAAAAGAAGAAAAGTACTGTTCCATCTGGGTCCACAGGATAGAATACCTGATCAGTTTGTGAGTACAATAAGTTAGATGCCAGAGGAGTACTACAGACACTGGGTGCAAACAGTTGCAACAGATTCTAATTCAGAGCTCAGAACCTCACACTGTTGGTTCAGATCCATGGGCAAATGAAGCTGCAACTTTGAAGCATTTTTGTCTGCAATCTGAGCCTGCTAACTTAACAGGAATCAGAGCAGATAACCAAGTTGCCTTTGGAATCGCAATGGAAACTATGACCCATGGTCAAGTTCGCAAAGAATTGACAACCGTCGATCGGAATTTTCGATCTTCAGTCATTTTCCTAAAATGAATTTTATCTCTGATTCTCTGGACTTGTACGTACATGTACATGCAACGAAGGGTATGGGAATACAAGTCTTCAAAGAACGTCACCCGTCTGCGTCAGAACATGTGAATACTGCACAGCTTGCGTAAAGAACATGTTGATGTCACAACAATATCTCCAAGCGTTACCGGATAACTGGTTTTGAAGGAGGTTGGAGGGGCTGGTGGTTCAGAAAGGCGGCTCAAGGATTAATTTGCATGTGGTGGTATATGAGGTGTCAACAAGAGTGTTTCAAGTTATTGCAAATTTGCTTTTAGAGTGGGTAATATCCATTAATGTACTGTACACGTACACCGGGTTTACGGAGGCGTTAGCGAGAGTGTTAAAAGGGAACCTACCTTTGATTCTAAACTAGTTCATTTCTTGACTTCTTCACACCGCTCCAACTACCAAGTACGATCAATCGACCTGTCTAGCAGATTTTCTCACAATTCAAAGATTGTTAAAAAAATAAAATAAAATCATGACCATCGGCAACGTCGGACTAAAGCACCTCTTCTCCTGCATGTATAATATTATGCAAACAACCTTAAATCGTCTGGTTGGAACTTTAGAAACATTGCTCATCGATAGACATTAAAAGCTTTAGAAAAATGCTTCACCAACACTGCACCTCGTCTTTATGGACAACGAGGACCCCAGAATCCACGAGGCTTCCTGGTCTTCTGATGATGGTTGGTTATATTGTTGATGGCCGTATCATGTTTGGATCATGTTTGGATCGTCTTCGGCTTGGACTGCAGCTCCCTTTGCTCGCTCCATCTCTGTTTTTCTTGGATTTGCCACTCATGGTCGATTTCTTTCTGGTCCTTTAATACTTGACTTACGTTCAGCTGAATTACACCGTTACCTCCACTTTCACCAACCAACAATTGCACTCTGCACATACTTGGTTTTACAATTCACTCTACTCTCCGGACTCGTCCGCCAACAGACCCGCCTACATAGTACTCAGACTTTCCTTATCGAAGGAACGGTGAACTGGTAAAATATACACAATTCCACAATCATTACTGGAAAGTACAGGAGGCAAATTGGGATATTCATTATTATGGCAGTTTTACAACTGCCAAAATGAGTCGGAATCCTGAAAAAACACTACATGTGCAGCTTTAGAGAGTACTCCCTGAACTGCCAAAATTGTAAGGAACTGCCTGTATAACGAATATCTCCTGCAAATGCCGTGGAGAAATAGTGATTGATATTTTCCACCTTAGCTTCGATCCTTGCGAAGTGGGCCTTGGGATCAAAGTGACATCAGCATAGCTGACGTCATTGACCCAGCGACTTTCCTTGTACTCAACACTGAACACTGCTGAAAAGCACCAGTGGGAGTTTGGCCCACAAGGGAAAAGAGCAAGTGATGCTGATGCTGATACAGATACAGGGGCCACACCGCAAATCCCAGCAGCTGCAGTCACCAGAAACATCAGCCCACTATTGCTGGAAATACTGTAGTGGGTTAATGTTTTGCAAATGCACATTCTCTTCAGTGAAGGCAAGAACTCAGATACAACCTGCTTGAAGAATAAGATGCATATGAATTTGCTTGTCGAGCGGTGTGACAGTGTCTTGGATTTTTTTGAGAAAATCAATAATTATCCTATATTCTCTGTAAAACAACCAGTCTCAATTATCAATCCATTTGGTTACTGTTTGAGTATTGTATAGATAT
Organism: Ceratodon purpureus; assembly: GCA_014871385.1. Classification (NCBI taxonomy): domain Eukaryota; kingdom Viridiplantae; phylum Streptophyta; class Bryopsida; order Pseudoditrichales; family Ditrichaceae; genus Ceratodon; species Ceratodon purpureus. Next base: position 5,438,174 of record CM026422.1, read on the forward strand.
CACCCAAGTATTACATATTTTATTTTGGATTTTAGTTGAAAGCTTTGAATATCAACAAGTTTTTTTGTAAAATTAGTTGGCCAATCTGTAACTAGTTGCCGGTTCTCCCCGTTCATTGTTGTGGAGGTCTAAATGACAATACTGTCCTCACAAGGATGAATTAATAATGCTAAAAATCCTCAATCAACTGCTATGTAGAAGAGCATCATTGAATTGCCTTACTGCAGGTGTTAATTGGATCTGTCTAAATCCCCCCATCAAGCGGTGGCTAAGAGGCCAAGTTTTTTTTTGGGGGGGGGGGGGGTGTGGAGGCAAATCTATGCCCTTATTATTTGCTTGAGTGGGGGTCTTATTGATCTCAAGAGGATCTCCATAGAGTAATTTGGAGCATGCAGCCCGAAATTTATTAAAAAAACCAAAAAAAACCAAGGACCTCAAAACGGGGAGGGGAAGCAAATGGAACCCACCAAAGCAAATGGAACCCACCAAACCTGGCAACCGAACTGAATTGTACTTATCGCAGAATGGATGACGATGGCGAATTTGAAAATAAACTGCAATAGCGTGAAACTTTCAAGTTTTTGCGCCACTTATCTAGACCCTACCACAGCTTCTTGTAAGTTGTGATGCTCGCATTGCCCCCGTCAACTAAGTTCTACGTGTACAGTGGAGGCACCTATAACCGACAAGTTAAGAGATTTGCCACTAAGATTGGAAGTGTATAAGTTGAGGGAGATTTTTCCTAGAAGGGAAATAGGTTTAAGGAGGAATGCAACTTTAAATGTCATGTTTACTTCAATATTTAATATACTAGGAGTATTATTTATTTAATGGAGAAATATGTGTCGTAGGGGTACTCTACCCATGTGATACACACAAGTCAATTTTTATAACTATGCAAAACTGTTTGATAACTAATTCGTGAAAATAAGTGATTCTTGATTCTCCATGTTGTTTTTAATCAACATTTGAAAATTTAAGAAATGGTGAAAATATATTGAAGAAATTTGAGAATATTATATAATTCATGAATCTATCATTTAACACAACATCTAAGTGAAGCCAGACAATGTCGAATATTTGCAGGACCTCTTACTGAGGTTTTCGTTTGACAGCATCTGTCGTTTTCGATTTGGAGTCGACCCCGATTGTTTGCAGCTCTCCCTTCCGACCGTACAAGTCTCGGTGGGATTCGACAAGCCCTTGGAGTGCATTGTCCGGACTCCGGAGGTATCGAACATTGATTCCAATGATCATGTCTGTAAAGAAGTTCTTCAATGTTGGCGACGAGCGAGAACTAAAAGAAGAAATGACGGTTGTCAATGGATTCGCAGAGGTTTGTTGTGTGAGGATAAGCAATTGACCTGGATGGGGCTGTAGAGACGAGTTCTTCCACCTCCTGCGGTCGAAGTGCAGAATCCTGCGATTTCAACAGTTTTGATCCTTTCAGAAATTATTCAATCTGATAGTCATGTAATAAAGCCTTTGTCATTTCAATTAGGCTGGACCAAAAATTCCTTGAAAAAAGTGCTGTTCTCCTTGTAACCAACGAATCACTCCTCTAAGTACTGTACAACAGAGAATAGACTTCGAGAGCGCATTTTTAGTTAACTTGTCACTCCTAATTACCTTCTCTTCATCAAAAGTTGTCAACATTTTCTTCAAGAACTCAATTGCCTTTTCACTCAACTCTACAGACTGCATAAACACGAAGTAAAAACTAGAGCAGAATAACGCACCCGACAAGCATGTTAGACAAGAGAGCAGCAAAGATCCACAGATTGCATATCGTCTTTCAAAAAGACTCCAGAATTTGCCCGAATCCGCTATCACACAAATCCATCGCTACTTCATCAAAATGATAGTTCCAGCAACGTGTTCCTCAAGAAGCAATACGATTAAACACCAAAAGAAGATATAATTTAAGCACAGCACAAGTTAAACAATAAAGTACACAACCTACCGATTCAGGGTTCCGCTTAAATGATGGATTTTGTATCAGGTCTTTCCGCAACATGATTTCATCGTCGTACCCAAATTTTCTAAGAACTGTCCATGTAGTTTCCAGGCGACCCCTCTCAACAAACAAGGCATGCAGAAATAGAAATCCCCTCAAAGTGAGACCGTTCGCATTTACACCCTCGGGCATCTTTTCTGACACCACATCCTTCACTCCTTCTATCTCAGACGCCTGCAAAGGTGCACTGAAGCACTTGACCTGACCCATCACAAAAGGTTCAACTCCTTAAAAACATAAGATTATCACATTTCTCTACTAATAGTTGCATCGCAGAAGGATAAAATTTCCCTATATGATAACAATGCACATGGAAATTAAAACCCGACAGACGCAGTTGCGGGAACCTGGAATTCGTTGAGCTCTGCATCATTAAGCGCACAATCCATATCCTTGTCACAAAGGATGAAGATTCTCTTCAATGCTGCAATATAACGGGGTTTCAAGGTCGGAGTCTCCTGGTTAAAAAGAGGAGCAGTTGGATGAAGAACTGCTTTCTGAGCATAGTTAAACACTTCGGTAACCTGCACACCACCAAGACAGCAGTAAGCATTTTCTCCAGCACAGAAGCACCACCTGATAATACTATCTGCCCCCTACCATTTACGTAGAGAAGCCTGAGATGTCGACAGACCATGCCAAGTGAAGTCTTACATAGAAAATCCCACCTGAACATGCTAATGGTGAGAGTTCTAACACTCTCCAGTAGGCCCATTGTCAAATTGCGACAGACCTAAAATTGAGTACATCGCATATGAGGCACATGCAGCCTAACTTCTCAACTCCAAACAATACCTGAATTTGTTTCAGCGCTGAGCATTCTATACATGTCTCAATCTCCCGAAATTCCTCCATCAGGGGAGCTATCACTTGTTCGAGACTGGACCGACTATCGTCACGAAGGTCCAGCTTGCATCCGACAACGATGATGGGCACCTCGATCTACATCACGAACACAATCAAACATGAATTTATTCTAAAAACATGCTCCCAAGCAATGCATCCCCCCAATTGTCCAAACACAACACCTTCATGTCGTTTCAAGTAGCTCCCAAACGAGACACACTCACTTCTAAGCGCCGGAGCTCGGGCCACCAGTAGCTTGAGAGTCGCTCAAGAGTCTGCGGCCGATCACAGGAATAAGTCAAAACTACGAATCCGCCTTCTTGCATTCCATCTCCGTCTTGATCTTATCTTCTTGCCTGACCACCAAAACACCACAACGCAAACAGCACCATAAAATCTCAATGCCACGATCAAGCAACCCTCAACCAACAAAACCATTCCATCTGTCTCCTCGATTACCTTGCCACCACAGAAGGACAAAACAACCCCACTCGATCAACCAAAACAACACCCAATTACCACAAATTCGTCAAAAAATGTCCAAACCACTTCCTCCTCAACCAAGACACCAAACCAGGCACGCATCAAAGAGAGATATTCTGCAGAAACGAAATCAGGGCGACGTCGGAAACCTCGAAGACGTGTCGATGATGGTGAGCGGAACGCGATCAGGGTAAAAGTCCGGCGAGAGGCGAGTGGGTGGCAACACAGGGGCGGCTTCTCGGGGAAAGAATCGGTCGCGAGCGCAATCATCAGACTCGACGTGCCCGTGCCGTGATCGCCCACCACCACGACCTGGCAACTCGACCTCGCATCGTCGCCCGCCATGATACTACGAACTCCTTCGCCAATTGCAAGCTTCCAGGGTTGCAATTCCCCCTCCCTAATTCCTCTCCTCCCTCGCCTCACATAACACCCAACTCTTCACTGCGACACAGCGAGTAAATTCCCATCATCGCTTGCATGAAGTGATCATGCTGTCAGTTCAGTTGCACTCACTCTCTGCTTTCGAGTCTCCCAGAGTTACCCTATCTAAGTATCCCGAGTTGCTCTTCCATGAAGTCGTGAAACCATTTGGCAGGCTGCAATGTGAGCTTGTGAGCTTCTCCTCACAACCTACTCGTTGCTCTATGCGGGACCGGAATCGTTCCCAGATTCTGATGAATGAACCCTAATCCTGGACCGCAACTTCTCTGAATCGAACTGTTCTGGATCGCTCATCCGGACCCACTCGAACTGCATAGTGTCGATCGTGACGGCGTCCAATGCACGCCAGTTTCGATCCAGAGGTGCCCGGCTTCATTGGTGGGCCGATTTAATGCAGAAGGTGTTTGACATGGAACCACTGCCTGCTGCCGGTTCCGATTCCTTCTGAGGAGGGGAAGGTTGGTGGTGTGACCGGCGTCTACAGTGGTTTGCCGGCCTCACGCGGTGCTGCTTGTTTGACCAGGTTTCGAAACCCTTGCTGCAACAGCAAGAGCTTCGACCATCTTTCGACGCGTTTGGAGGTGTCTGTTTAGAGCTGGTTTCACCATTTTTCTTTCTCTGTAAGCTTGCGACATCGCTCTGCATCTGCTCCGCTGTGAGGTACACCGACCTTCCGCTTCGTCTTGGAATTGCTTTGGGATCGGGACTCTCTGTCACTGGATCTGCGTTCGGCTGCTCTTAACCCTGTGTCTTCAGTGCTATCTGGTGAGGCTATCCTTCCTACTCTTTCGCGTAAAACCTCATCACATGTACTGTGCTTTCAAGTGTGCCGATTCCGGGTTAAGCTCAGTAGCTGGAGATCTAGTTTTTTGGTTGTGCCAGGGTTAGTTCCGGGTGATTGGAGGTCCGCACTTCGTGTTGCCGAAAGTAGTGTTCGAAAATTCATCATAGCTAACCTGTTCTAACCTGTTCAACTAGATGGGACTTGGGTTTTGTCGATCTGTGCTCTAGCATCGGCTCTCCTTCCTCGGGGCGTCAGTTTTGGGAAAGGAACAGCGAGATGCGACAGAGTGTTTGACACAGCTAGGGGTGTGGGCAGGGTGAACAGGAACGTACTGGATGCGCTTCAAGGAGTGTAACCAGCGCCATCTTCACCGCTATTCTTCCCGAAATCACGTCATCGCCCTGCATCTGCTCGACTGCGAGGTACACCCCCCCTCCTTCTTCATCTTGCAAACTCTTTCAGTCTTTCTTTTTTGAGATTATGACTCCCTTTCAGTCGATCTCTTTTCTTCCTGCTATTGTGACTGTTTCTGTTATTGGAAAGCCTGTCTCGCTTCACTTCAGCGTAGAATCTCGTCATGTGCGGAGCACTTGCTACCTGTGTGGAACTTGTGGTTGATCGTTAGTAGCCGCAGACGGAGATCTTTCAGATCTGTGAAGTTTGAGTTTCGGGTCATTTGAAACAGAGGATAAGCTTTGCGAACTTGAGATTACCTGCACACTCTGAAGTTTTCAAATATATTGAACAGTCTAGCAGTTAGACTGATCGGTCCGTGGGCATCGTCTTCTCTCGAAAGGTTTCATGCGTAGCTTCAAGTGTTGTTGGTGTGTTCCAGCTCCAAGTCGGTAAGCAGTGATGGCGTCCACAAGTGCATTTGCCAGCGAGCTGAAGGAGATGCAATTGTCAGACCCTTGTTGCACGGCAGGAGCATCAATGGAGACAGAGTTCCACACAGCCTTGCAACCTGAGAGTGAGTGTGCGACCAGCGCTTCTTCGTCGTTCGTGACTGCATTGGGCAGTGAGAGTGTGTTGGAGAGTGGGAAGTGCAGCAGCGATGAGACCTCTAAGAGAATCGAGACCTCTAAGAGCCATTGGAGTGAGTTGTCGGAGGCTGCTTTCGATGATGGGGCGGTTGAGCTGGACAACAAGAAGGTGTTCAGGGAACTGCAATCGCATCCCACCTGGGGTCTATTCTTCTTGACATTTGGTTATAACTTGGGAGTACCGTATCCTGGAATGCCTGGATATGTACGTGGAAGTTCGGGTGAGTTGGTTATGGAGGAGAAGGCATTTGCGGAGGGGGGGCAGGCGGAGCTCTTTCATGCGCATGTTAATTGGAGGGTTCCAAAGGACAATGAGAATGATCTGAAAGAGGGAGTGGAGTGGGTGGTGAAGGTGTTTAAGAAGGGCACTTCCTTGCGCCAATCGCAGGTGCAGTGGCCGCATGGATACTTGCAATTTAAAGGAGAGAAGTATTCAACACCAAATTATCTAGAGTTCATAAGATATCATTGTGATGTAAGGCATGGTGTCTTATTGAAGGATGGGAGGTTTGCTTTTCTTATGGTAAGGGAACATGAAGATCTACGTTGTTGTATTGAGCGGCGAATGTTGGAAGTTGGTGAAGAGAGAGGACCTTTTACAAAAGAGAAGGGTGAAGAGATTATGTATAGAATGGCACAGGGGATGGAATGGTTGCATGAACACAACATTGTCCACCGAGACCTTAAAGCATCCAATGTTTTAATAAGTAAAAATGGTGCCATTAGTGTTGCGGACTTTGAGTGCTCTATTGGGGTGATAGGCACGGGGTTTTGGAGGGCACCGGAGATATTGCAAGCCATCAAGGACAAGAAGGTTGGTGAGAGACCTGAGGTGTTTTCAAGAGAAGCGGATGTGTATGCCTATGGAATGACTTGTTATGAGATATTGACAGGGAAACTTCCATTTGCAACTCATCCAGGTTGGGACTATCGCATTGTTCTCAATGGCGGACGACCAGATTTGCCCAAGTATGTGGAAGATTGGATGTGTGACCTTCTGAGGGGGTGTTGGAAACATGAGCCTAAAGAGAGACCTTCATTTAAAGATATATTGAATATATTTGTTACTTATTCAGCAAGAGTTAGAGATTTTACAGATTATGAGAGGATGTTTCTAGAAAATATAAGAGGTAAAGTGGTTGAATAAGTAACAATTTAGTATTTTGTGTTTAGTTTTTATATGTTGAAGATTTTTACGAAGATGAGTAGATTTCATGTAAGTTCACATAGATTTGTGGACATCTATTTTTGATAACATGCATTTTTTGTGCTAAAGTGAAGGTTACATTGTCCTAAAATTATAGCATTCTATCTTAAAGAGCATGTTGAGGATTATCATTGCTTTATGAAGAAATGCATTGTGAGACCAAGAATACATTTAGGAGACATTGATGATTGTAGATGCAACTTGTTTTAATGTTGCAATTGGTTTGAGCTTCAATCTTGAGAAAAGAAAATAGAATATATACACACTTAACATTTACTTATTAAGAAGATCATATGGACAATTAGGTTTGTAATTTATTCATATCACTTGATATGATACTATGAATGTAAAAAATTGGTTTCAATCTAAATTTGAAAAGTGTATATGCATGAATTAAGAAGTATCTTGAAAATCTAACCATCACCACCTAAAATGTGTATTCTTTGTTGTATAATAGTGGATTATGTCCTTGTACAAAAGCATCAAATAAGACCTCAAAATTCATTCTTACAGATTTAGAAATATGATAAGATAATATTATTTTTTGAGTTGGAAACAAATTAGTACCACGCGTCATATGTTGTACAATTAGATACAAGAGGAATATGAATTTTGTGACTTATTCCGAATTTGTGAAATTTTGCAAAAGCTCATGAATACTAAAAAATGAACAGATTTCAAAATTGCATTGGAATGACACTAAAGTTTACTTAATAAGCATCACATAATTCATATATTATAGAAAATCATACAAATTTTTAGATGTTTTCTATATATTATATAACATTTAACAATGCCACCATTTGTGAATATTACAGCTTGTTTTTAAAAATACAATATATTAGAATTGAACCTTCACTAATACTTTGGAGGAACTTGATTCCATATCACTAAGATAACTTGTATTGCAAAAAACATTTAACTATCTTCCATTTGTTTTTCTGAAAAATGATAAATTGTCCATAAATTAAATCCAAAACGTCATTTTATTTTAAGTAAGTCCTCCTTGACTAAGCACACTTCCTTGCAAACCTGATCCAATTTGGAAATATACTTTGAAATAAAGAAATTCTATTATATTTTAGAAGTTAAGTGTATGACCTCAGATAATAGAATTGGATTGCTTGCATTACTTCAACAATATATAAAATATTGTTGCATTGAAGTGTAAATTTTCAACAGATGAATGTTTAGCTTTGTAAATGATTTGTTTGTATAGACTAAATTTGAATCATATGTATTAGAAATTGATAAGGACAACCTTTAATCTTGAAAATCTATTCCATAAAGATAAATTTTATTTGGACACACATAAAATTCGATTTGTAATAACAGTGTTTTTTAATTCAAAGATAACTTGTAAATCAAATATTCATATTCTTCATATTGGGCTTTAAAACAAATACTATCCAATTGTAAATTATTTTTTAAAATGAAACTTAAAAAAAATAAAAAATTTAGAGACATTCTTTGAATATTCTTTATGATTTAACAAAGAATTCACCAAATCAAATCAAATTATAACTACTGAAAACTCATTTCTATAAGGCATTATAAAGCTCTACAATAAAAAATAATCATACATCCATTTTATTAACTTTTGCATTGAAAAAGTAATTATAGATTTCAAAGTATTTTACAATTTAATACGATATTGTTTGAAATTAATCAAGATTTATGATGATCAGATCATGAATGCATGTTGAAATGTAAAAATTGTGAAGAAGGAGACATTGATGCATATAATTATCATAATGTAACAAATTTTATTTTAAAGTTGAAATTTTACATTAAAATAATAGATATTTTAAAGTAATTCTATTATTTTCACACTATTTGAGAATTTTAAAAAAATATGTAAATGCATCAATAATTTGCATTGAGTGAAGATATACATAAACATGTAATAAGTAGTTTGTGCCAAAAAATCAATAAAATATACTTTGATGAATTTGAAACGACATATAAATATCTTTTCAAGTTGTTAAAAAGGTTAAATGTTTTGAAAGGAATATGATTTGGGTTTCACATAGCACTTCCTGTGAAATTAGGTTGTGGCTAAAGGAGGGAAGGATGGACAGGTAACCATATATTATTCTTTTTATAACACAAATTAAAGAACAAAATTGGTGAAACCATAAACACAGCATTCTAAATTGGCATTTTGATGGACTACTTTTATTACTGTTGAAATCGCCTCCCCTGGTTTTGATCTGGACTCAAAAGTCCTCATAGAGTTTTAAAATTTATGAAAGTACTTGGAGTGTGCTTAGGAGTTCAACGAATAATTAACAATTAAAAATGTTGGAACCAATTTGAAAGTTCTTGTATTCAACAATTAATGATTCAACCAATTTATGATATATATATACATATATATATACATATATATATATATATATATATATATATATATATATATATATATATATATATATATTTATATTTATATATATAAATAAATAATTAAAAGGTAACCATACCCTTCATGACCATGGTGTTATCCCACGGTAAGGCTACTCAAGAAAGTTATTACAAACAGTGGATTTAGATTGAAAATGGACTTTGACGTTTTTAATTCAAAAACTTGTAAACTTAGAATGTATGAAGTTTTGAAGATGGGTAAACAATAAAAGAATGCACTTTGTGAGTGTATTTCTAAGAATTCTTTAATGTTTTTGCTTTTCATTACACTTGATCATACTTTAATTTTCATTCATCAAAGTGTATGAACAATCTTCTATTACTATTAAAAACTCAGAACACCAACTGAAAACGTAAGTAATGGATGTGCTTACCTTACACTAGAGTCTACCAACTCAATTTCAAAATTGAATTTATACTAGTGGAAACCATGACCCATTTGACCAAAAAAATTGGTCAAGTTGGTCACAAGTTTGGTCAAGTGACAAAGAAGTTACTTGAGTAGTCTGGGGACTTAAATAACCACAGATGCTTGTACATTGAAATTTCTGAAGTAACAAAATTGGTATAATTACTTGCTACTTGAAAGGGGAAGTCTCTAAGACTCAATGGATAGTGGTTTAGCAAAGATTGGTAGTTTGTGTAGTATTCAATTAGGAATTTAGGATGCACAGCAAGGAAGGAGCTGCAATAACTTAGCTCACCCTGGGAATGGGAGGCAAAACCAAACAAAATCTAGATGGCGGACAAAACAAAACAAAACAAAAAGAACAAACAGATTACTTGAGTGGACTAGGGACTTTCTTGCTAGAGATGCAAATTTCTGAAGTAACAAAACTGATATAATTACTAGCTACTTGAAAGTGGAAGTCTCTGAGACTCAAAGGATTCTGGTTTTCCAAAGATCAGTAGGTTGTGGGGGAATGAAGGATGCAGAGCAAGACAGGAGCTGCAATGACTTCAAAGCTCACAACTGGGGATGGGAGCCTAGACCATGGACACTTATAAGGTGGAACCACCTATTTTCGTGCATTTAAGGATTATGTAAGGAATCTATATTCTTGGGTGATGAAATGAGTGGGTTACTATTTTTCAGGGATAAGGAATAGGAAAAGACAAGTTTTCCCTATTTTTTTGATATTTTAAAGCACACACATAATTAAGTACAAATTTTCAAAGCCTTGAGAAGTGGAAACCTATAAGCGGGCACCCTATTTATGTACGCATGAGGCGCATGCAAAGAAGGTCATATCTTTATAAAGGCAAGAATCTTAGGGCACGCCCATGGGGTGGTGCCCGCTTATAGGTGGTTTCACCTTACTGTAACAGGTTCCCGCATGTGCTCTGCTTAGAATAACTTAATATAAGGATGTATTGCACGCAAGCACTTCTTTATTACTCCAAAGACATGAATGCAGTGTTTTACCATGATATGGCACATTGATATAATGTGGCATGTTGATACTATGTGGAATGTTTAGATAACCAAAAGACATTGAAGTGTTTTACCATTATGGGGTGTGTTTAGTAAGGGCCCGCAAAATCTTCAATCCTTATCTGATTTGGAGCTCATTTCTAGCATGTGATTGGTCAATGTGGTATATGGAAGACTCACATTTGAGTTACAAAATGTGTAAGACCTACAAATGTAAATGCTATATATTCTATACATCATGCCATGACATGTTGAAGTGGGTGTGACAAAAAGAAGGCCTTTCAAGAATTTTTAAGATTATTTCTAGAAGTGATAGTAATATGTGTTCAATTGAGGTGAAGAACTTCAAGATTCTTTTGCTTCCAAATCATAATTGTGAATTTGATTCATGCTTCTTTTAGGATTGTAGTATTTTCTCATATTCAAACATTTGTAAAGTTTATTCCCTTAGATTTGATTCTAACTACCACGTCTTGTAGATTTTACACTAAAATAAATCAAACATTGACTTAATTTTGAGAGTCATTGTGGATGCAAACACAAGTATTGCTTAATGTATACCGTAGTACTTACCTTTCTTTTTTGAAGTACAACATCTCTACTCTATAAATCTAGATGAATATACTTGGTTATGGTCATTTTGGTGTCAATTTGACTACAAATGACAATTTTTTCTGTTTGTTATGTTTCCTTTTTAAATCATTTAGATTTTAAAATGATATAAAATTTAAGAATAGGGCTTTGCAATGCCATGTACATTTATCTATAAAATAACCATTAAATGCTTAAATTTCAATCATTGAATATATAAATAACATACATCCATGTACAAAAAATGATAGAAATAATTTTTTTTATTGATGTTACAATTTTATTTTTTACATTAATACCTAAAGGCTCTTGGTATTTTTTGGAGCCAATTAAAGCTGCATAAGACAGACCCCTACCGATAGCAACCTATTAATTTCTAAAATTAAATACCAAATGGAATATGTATCCGTAGGATATTGTACCTACCTTGTCTAAAAAGGTGTATATCAAATTTTAGCTCATTCCGCAATACAGATTTCGAGATTATTAGGTTGGAACTCACCGTAAAAGTTTTTTTTTTTTTGACATTGCCATGACAATATTTCCGAGTTTTAATGCCCAAAAAGTATACATTGCAAATACATTTGATGTATGAAGGATCATCAATTCTTGTAGGTATAGAAATTATTTATAGGCTTACAAAGTTTGAGACCGTCACAAAAAGGATGTGCTCAAAGTGCCTTACATTCTCCAAAGTTAAAACTACCAAAAGGATAAACTAAATGTGTCCAATTAAAAATCCAAACGGTAGATATGTTCATATCAAAAAATTAAAAGAACCACATAAAATTTCAATGCAATTGGAGTAGAAACTCAAGTTTCTAATTTTTTTTAAAGTGTAAGTTGTATATTTCCCCTTAATTTCAAAGAGTAGATTTAATTTCATGTGGATGGACCCCCAACGGCTCTATAAATATTGGATGACGTATGTTAAGTCTGGATGAAAAATAAAAATTGGGCTTAATATTTTATGTGCATGAAAAATTAATTTTGAATGCAAAATGAGATCTAGATGATAACTGTCATTTGGATGAAAATTTTTAGCAAACAATCTAGATGGTTACGGTTAGTTAGATGAAAAAAATTTATCTGATGAAAATGGTCATCAATATATATGGATGAAAAAAATATTGGGCCCATCATTTGGCAAGTGCCCACCTATGAAATTTTGTTTTGTCAATTTTTGCCCTTGTAAATGATTGGAAACTTGGGCAAAAAATAGGAAATTTTGATTGGTCAATAGTTGCCCTTATAAAGTATATAAATGTTGCATCTTAACTCTAAATGGTTTGAAATTTGAGCCACCGGAAAGCTACTGTTAAGAGCTATATGTAGTGAAAATTTAGAAAATACTTAAATTCTTGAGATCTTACAGTAGCTTGCCCAAAATTTTGACAATATAATTTACGGATCTTATGCTACTCAAATGTTTCACCATGCATTTCTCTATTTAGAAATGTTAATTTTCCTACTATTTGAAGATAGCTTATTTATCATCATTATTATTATTTATAGATATTTTCTATATATCTCTTAATATAATATATTATATATATATCACATAATTTCACACAATGTACATTTCCATATGCATTCTCGTTTCTTGTCAACATTATAGAAAATAGTATCATAGCCATAAAATACATACATTATGTTCAATGACTTATTTTAAAGTCATTTTTTGCATTGTATATAATACTCCTATGAATTTTGAAAGACATTTTTTTTGTAATACATATAACCGATATGTAGGCCCACCTAAAACCGACCACCATGACACCAAAACTTGATCACTCTGCTACTACCAAAATTTTCTCGTATGATTCCCTTTGATTCCCTTTCTACCAATCATGCTTGATACTTTCTTCTAGATCTCCCAAGATTTTGAATAGTAAGTGGTTGGAAATGGAGGTCGGAAATGGAGAAGTCTACTGATTAGTTATGGGTGCCTGGTCGGCTATGGGTGCCTCCACCTTAATGTCGTACCGTATTGTTTACGTTTGGCAGTAAAGAGGTGTACTACAGGATTTTGAAGCTTATGCTAGCAACATATCACCTTCAACTTGCTATTGACATATGTTCTTAATAATCTGGTGTAGAAAGGAACACAAAGAAGGGGCTGCGCAAAAGCACTATTGAGAAGACATGGTTGGCAAAAGACTTGTAGTAAGAATCGCATAATACACTAATACTGCCTCATTGATTAAAGAACAGTTGCTGATCAGTTCATGCCCATTCGAAGAAATACGGCCTTCTCGAATGCTAGGAGAAATCTCTTGCTACAACAAAATCCTCCAACAGCTGCAACAGCAACAACAAATTTGTATTTCCTAACCTGAACTGAAGGTCATAAGAGCGAACAAATCTTGAACTATGCTTGCTACCAAGGGACCCACTGTAGATACAGTAAAAAGACTACCTTATATGTCATATTCTACTTCAAAAGAGACTCAATGGCTTCAAAGAACAATGGCGCCATTTCTGGGGTTGGTGTCTTCACTGCACACTTCACACTTGGATAGCCTACTTTGCAGGTCAGCTCAACAAGGAACGGAATGGATGGTGGCACTTTGCCAGACAGATACAAAACCTGCAACAGTACAGTTCCCCAAATAAGTTAAAACAACGCAAAATTCAAAAATAAAAAGAATCCCTCTAGTAAAATACATAAGCATGAAGAAACGTAGAGTCCAAGTAGCTCTACCTCTTGATTGGTGTCCTTCAGCACCCGCCGAGCAATGTAGAAAAGGTTAGTTGTAGCAAGTTTCTCCAGAGTGGCATCAACATTTGTAATCAACGCATTGGGCAGATCCTTAGCAACCTCGTGAGAATCGGGCAGTGACTTCCAGGTCTGATGTAGAGAAAAATATGCAAGATTAGAAACACAACTCTCAAAAAACAGAAAAGAAAACCTGATGATGCTAAGAAAATGCATGAGCCCTCAAAAGCAAGAGCAGGAACACATTGGATGATGTAAAAACTACTGCAAACTTTGATATACTCATAATAGAACACGGGAGGTAGGTGTGCAGAATGGTACCTCCAAGAATGCTACCCTTTCCATCTTGCCGTCTTCAACGAAAAGTGCTTGCAATGGGATTTTGTCGGTGAAGTACCACACAGGCTGTTGGTTGTTCTTAACAGCTACTTGAAGCACCGAATTGGGAGGACCCTCCGAAACGTTCTGGAAAAGAACCATAGGCAGCAACGTGCTTGCTGAGCCTGATGGTTGAATAACAGGTACCTACAAAACATGATTGAACGATGAGCAGCGGAGTTTCTGGAACGATAATAGAGAGAATGCGTTATGACAGCAAAAAACTAGTATCACGAAATAAGGTCATTTGGCATGCAGACTGCAATTCCCAAATACAATGATTGAAAAACCAGCCAGAAAGATAATCTTCATAACATCCTAGTAGCAAAAATGTGGCGAATTGAACATTGTGATGAGATAAAAGAAAAAGCTACAAAAGTGCTGGTTATGAGAAACTTCAACAAATCAGACATGCACCTGAAGTGGTCCTCCCGCAGCAATTCCGAAGGTATTCTTGTTAAATTGAATCATAAACTTATCCAAAGGAGTTTGGGTATGATTTTCGAAATTAAGATTGTAGAAAACTTTTCCTTCGCGCCTCGTCAACTGTCCAGAAATTTGTAAACCCTGGCCAGAGGTTGCTGGAAGTAGCACAGGTAGAGGAGGCCTGTAACACAAGCCATCAACAGCTTATGTTTTAGTAAATATGTCGGAGTTTGAAGAACAAGGTATCCAATCTGGCATGACACCGGAGATGCATGTCCTAGAGAAACTACGACCAGACTCGGTAGAAACACAAAAAGATCAACACCTGAGGGGCTGGATTTCAGAGCTTCAAAAACAAAGTGACGTACCAGATATGAAGGACGATCACCAACAGTAAACAAGCAGACAGGACCGAAAACTTCCAAACCAATTAACAAAGTGATGTGCATGTGATGCTTACTCTGCTGTAGCAGCTGTTGCAGGTCCAACTGGTACCAGGGCTCCATCAAAGCCCATCAGATCTCCTAACAAATCAGGCACAGGCACAGGAGCTGGTGCAGCAGCAGGTACCCCCTTCCCAGCCGCAGCAGTAGATGGTACTGGTGCACTTGTTGTGGCCATCTCAGGAACTGGAGCTGAAGAGTTGCCAGACCCAGAATCCTGGCCTTCGGCATATTCGTCATCCTCCTCCCTAGGAGCCACCGCTCGTGCACGACTTACAAATGCATCTGCACGCTTGTGGTACACAGATGCAAGCGTGGCGATATTAGCCAGCAGATCATCCAGAAGAGATGGGTCCAAGTTATTGGAATCGTCACTGATTGTAGGCTTCTCAGCCAAAACAACGTCTTTTGCAGCCTGCAAGAAAACCCAAACGGTTAGCTTCGTCTCACAATTTTTGCGTTATTAAATCTTTGCACTTCTTAAATGGACATGAGCAGTTGTTAACAGAATTTTTAGCACTACTCTTGCGAACAACACGCAACTAGTG
The DNA here is from genome assembly GCA_014871385.1 of Ceratodon purpureus. Classification (NCBI taxonomy): domain Eukaryota; kingdom Viridiplantae; phylum Streptophyta; class Bryopsida; order Pseudoditrichales; family Ditrichaceae; genus Ceratodon; species Ceratodon purpureus. Next base: position 5,453,962 of record CM026422.1, read on the forward strand.
AATAAAAAAAATTCCAACCATGGCAAGAAATTCCGTATAAAAATGTGATGCATGAATCTACTTGTGTCAGTGCAGGGAGATCACAGTTCATACCAGTATTTACAAGTTACTTTTTGTTATCAAATTCCCTGTGATATTCACGGGCAGATATAACGAAATAAAAATTAACACACCTCAGGGTCCGTGGATAGCAGACGCCAATATACATATGCACGATCGCGCAAGTCTGGATTGTCGGTTTCTTGTGTAGCATTGTTGAGCACAACCTGGGCAAAAAAACACAGTTCAACGTATTACTAATTACTCATAACAAACGCTATGTGGACCTCTGAACTTTCAACGCCCATGACAAGCGACGAAATAAGATACTGGTACTAAACCTGACGACACTCACAGGCTGTGTCCTAAATTAGGTTTTTTCCCTCTAAATGAAAATAATCCGGATCAGTGTGGTACCTGAGGGAAAGACAAGTACCTGAATCATTTGCTGAGGACCCTCGGTAGGCTTCTTTAAAAATAATTTCACAGCAGCAGTGAGAAGCTGCAACTGAACCTGGGCAGGCTCCTCAGGAAATGTTTCTAGGAAACTTTCCAGTAGCTCGTCTGCATTGTCGATACGCTCAGCATATTCACCTATAATCCATATCATAGATGCCTGCATATCAAACCAAAATATCATGTCATGTCAAAAAAAAAAAAAAACTTGGTAGCAAACAGATGATGTCTTCTTGTATCCCAAGAAAAGACGATATCTAAGAAGTACAGCAATCCCCACAAAATTGGGAGACTGACTACCAATTTTTTATCATATAATGATACAAGGAATATATGGCCCAATTCCACAGCAGTACCTTCGCTTCGGGTTCATCAAGAGTATCCAAACTTTCGCAGAGTGTAGCAATTATTGACTCATACCTGTTCACACAACAATAAGTACACGTTAATCCAGATAGATGTGGCAAACCTCTATCCACAAGCAAACATTAATTCCAAGTGAACTACACCAGTAACAGTTCGTAGGAACATTTTCCACACTTCTATCAAAAATCCTGCTCACAAATAATCATCAAAGTATCTAGCTGTGTTCACTCTTACATGTTAGGATATCTTCGGAAAATATCCTTGATCACAATAATTGCCTCTTGGACGACGTAGTTGACCTTGATCTTGATCAGATCCAAAAGAACATTGATGCAGCGCTCAGCCGCCCGCTCCAATTTAATTGCACATCGTCCTATGGCTCGTACTGCTTTTCTCACAAAATCCACATCAACCTCCGTGGCATACTCCTTGAACTCCAGAAGAACCTGAATGAGAGAGCATGCTTGTCAATTGATAGAGCCACCAAAAACAACAAAAATTTCACTAGTTCTGTACCACGTCATATGTCTGCATTGTGCAACGTTTATCACCGAATTCTCCAGATTTGAGCCCGTACCCAGAATAAAATCAATGCACAAGCTTAGAACCAATCTCAAATAGCCCCGCAACAATGAGGATAAGACGGGCAGCAAGACCTGATCAATATTGCGGTCTGAGGCAAGTTTGATCATTATCTCCAGCTTCTCCATCTTCACGTAAATAGGATCATTGTACTTGCAGAAAAACACCTGCGGTCATCAGACGAACCTAGTTTAGATTGACTGGTTCGATCTACATCATCAACGACAGAGATTACTTCGACTAAATGTCACACTTAGCTCTAGATATTTTGAGCATCTCTAACTGTTGTGATCGCGTTATGTATAGCAGCTCTATACAACATCCATACGTGATAGCAGCAATAAGTCTTCATTTTACTTCACCAAAATAATGCCAGACATTTTAACTGCAGTTCCTCCGAGTGTCAACCAAAGCTGCGTTAGTAGCAAACCAAAGGGCTCTCAGTAAGCACCTTAATCTCATGTGCAAGAATACCCGGCCGTCGTTGCACGATAAGATTGATATTGCGAAGTGCCACGTACTGGATCTCAGGCTCGGCTGATAGGAGTGTCACCAAAGGTGGTGCCATCTTTTTACACAAGTTTCGCACAACATCTGTGCTCGTAATAAGCTCCATTTGTAGCAAGATTACCTTCATGGAAAAACTCATTCAGAATAGAATTCTTATCGAAAACAGATTACAGAATCTGCAGAAAAAATTGATGAAAAAAGTGAAAGCAGCCTACTACGGTATCTAAGGTACCCAAGAATCGTTCATGTGCTGGGGGAGAAACATAACTGTAGAAAGTCACAATACCTTTACAGCAGATAGTACTACAGCACAGTTGGCATGCTGCAAGCGAGGAGTTATGCGTTCCACAATATTTTCAGCATCTCGAACATCCTTTGCTTTGTATTTAGATAAGGCATCCAAAATAAAAACCTGACCCCACCTGCAATCAAATCGCCGAGCACCATGCTCAAAATGAACCTCATAAAATAGCATCTATAATAGCACTATTATTCAATAAGATGCAATGAAGGTTGAAAATTTGATGTGTGATCAAAACTTCCCAAAAAAGATAACCAAAGTGAAAACTTACTCAGTGCACTCATTGAGAGCCGCCAAAAGCTTGAACAATGTATGATTTGTGATCTCGAATACAGTTTTACTGCTACCCTCTTGGATTTCAGCAAGTGCTGCTACAGCGTTTGCAACAACCATGGGATTGCTATCAGATATCATATCCTTTAGGGCCTCGAGAAACCCTCTGTCCTCCACCAGTTCTGCGTTAATGTCATGCAATTTGGCAACGCAAACTGCTGCAGTCTTTCGAACGTAAGGATCATCATCCTGCATATCAACCAAGTTCTGGTTACCAACAATGCCCATAGAAAGATGAAATATAGAAATAAAACTCCCAAACCAGGAAAAGAAAATGGAAAACGAAAGAGGATCATAGAAATTATCTAAAACAACAATGAGATGAGCTCTCGAGGTTGGTGCAAAGTTCCGCTTGTAAATAACCACTAAACCTACACAACATCTGCAATGTAATAGTGCATAATTATACGAATCAAAACTTAAATACTTCAGAAAAGTGAACAATAATCAAGGAACCTAAAAACTAACCTTCAGACACCTTTGTAAAGGGTCACACAGGTACTCCGTGATCTTGTCAACCCTAATGCAACCCATTGTCCTCACAGCTAGTGCTCGTATCAAAGGATTTGGATCTTGCGAATCCTGCTCAAGGAAGTAGACATCATTATAACCCAAAAAAATAAAAATGATGTAAGACATCTGACATATGAAAGCTCTAATTCTTCTGGGTCAGTCAAAATAATCGAAAACAGCACCCTGCAGACTGCATTACAATCTAAAAGCCACTTAACAGGAGAGAAGCAAGTGGCAGCCATCAAAGTGTTTACGTCAAAGTATGTAACACTTCAAGACATCCATAAAGTGTTTAGATTGTTTTTAGTACAAACCTTCACAAATGTGTTGACGGCAAGGATCGCCAAGTCAGGGTGGCTCTTGGCATAGTTGATAAGGTACAAATAGACAAGCTTCTTCAGCTCCAAATTTTCTGTTTGCATACAGTTGACCACATCCGTGAACAGCATGGACACATCCTTGCCGACGGTCATTGCAGCAATAACCTTCTTCACTGCATCTTTTTTCTTGTCCTGCATATGCCACATCAAACGCATGTTATTCAGCGTCATGAAGCGAGCGCCAGCCCCGAGAACTTAAGCTTGCGGACTGTAGTCATATTTGTCCAGCCTCACTTACAGTAAACTCATACGAAGAGAGCTTCATTCTTTGAGGATAAAATTCCGTGTTCACAGAATGGAGCATCTACAAAAGATGCCTGTACAAATTACATGAAGCACAGGCGAGCGGATGAATTATATCATCCTGCAATATGCATGCTACCAAGAAACAAGGCCGGCAAGCCACGCTCATTAACGGAGATTCAGCTGAGAAGTGAGAAAAGTGAGAAAACCTGAGAGGAGAAAAGAGTGATACATACGATGAAAACACGAGAAGAGTTCGAAGGAATCAGCTCATTGAAAAATGTCGAACTTAGGGTTGGATTATTTACAGCAATCACCCCCCGCTAAAGAATTCTAATGTCACTTTCACTCATTCCCGTCAAACCCCAAAGCATACAAGTCCCACTATAGAACACAATCTAAAACATAGAAGGCAAAAGTAACGCAAACGCCAATATACGCATAGTTCCTTTCACGATCCCGTCCGCATATATGCATGACACATGTGGCACCGAAGAGATAGGAACTATGATTGAGTCCTTGCAGATTCTAAAAAAATTGAGACGCACTCAATAATGCTGGAATGTGAAGTCAAGGGTGAAACAGCAATCAACGAAACGGTCAACTTCTCAGGAAGAGAGATACACACACACAGAGACACAGGCTCTCTCCACATCTTCATTATCCCAGTAGGATCCCTCCACATTTCCGACCGTCAGGACACGCTCAGAAACGGATTGATCCACAAGAGAACACCACGATATCCCCCGGAATGAATCGCCTGAACTAAGGAAATCCCAGATTGATGCTTCTCGCCCAAACCTAGATCAATCTCCACTTCAAAACCTCCCTACACGATCACCAAACTAAGCTCCAAGTGATTCAAAACCTCCGATCGCGCTACCAACGCAGCATATATCCCCTTAAATCCCCCAACACACACTTCTAACACCAGATCCCTACACTTCCCTCACCAGAACCCCAACCCTAATCCCTCACACAGAACAACCACCCCATTCCCAACCTCATTTCAATCACAAAAACCACAAACTCACCCATCGAAAACCACAGAACTCTTCCTCCCCCGACCTCCCACCGCAAAGAACTAGAGGCAACCCAAGCCCCCAAACCCCAACCCACCTTGTACTGCGAATTGAGCTCCTCCTTGAGCTCATGGATCTCCCCCTTCTTCGTGGTAGTGAAGTACTTGGCGTCATGGCCGCTCATTGTGCCCTGATTCGATCCAACACCATCCACCACTCCCGCACCGTCCTCTACACCACGCTGCAACGCAGATCGGCGCAACCCAAATGCACAAAACACCAACAAACAACAACAAACAACACCAACAACCCTCAAAACTTCTCCAACTCTCTCTTCTTCCTTCGCAAGCCCTCCTGCCTCCCCTCGCCCTCCCCGCCCCAGTATCTCCCAGGACCTCACCTAGTTATAAGCATCCCGCACTTCGGATATTGAACAGGTATCTGGGTAGTATAGGGGTAGTATCGTGGTAGTAGTGGGGTAGTATTAACCGGGTGTTGAGTAGGTATCGGTGGCGATGCGCGGAGCGGAGAAGACAGTGGGAGACGAGGAAGTCTCCTCTCTCTCCCACATTCATCCACCCCACCCATTATTCATCTCAATCATCCTCATTTTCATTCGATTATGGATGAATTATCTCTCTTCGTCAACGAACCATCTCTTCATTCATCCAACATAGTCATCTTTCTCAGTTTGGTGAAGTTTTCTGAGAAGTTTGGTAAATTTGGAGAAGTTTTGGAGAGCTTTGATGAGAGTTTTGGAAGTTTGGGGAGTTTTTACGTGGATTTTGGGAGGGAGTTCATGTGTGGGGGGTTTGGGTTAGGGTGTTGGTTTGGTCTTGGTATGTGAGGGTTATGTGTTTGGTGTGATGAGGTGATGTGTAGTTGGGGTGAGTTGGGGATGGCTTTTGTTGAGATGGGGGGGAGGAGGGTGGTGTTGTTGTGTGTGGTTTTAGGGTTATGTGGGTTGTGGAGTGGGGTTGAGGGGGAGGTGGTGTCTGAAGCTAGGTGTGATGAGTTAGGGTTTACTGGGCTGGTTTTGTGCTCCGATTGTGATTCTCTTGTGGAGTATGTGAAAGATAAAGGTGTGAGTGCTCTTTCCTTTTGTTTTGTGTCTTTTTGGGATGCGTTAGGGTTTTGAGGATGTTCTGTTGATTGAAGAGTAATCGGTGGTGCATAATAATTTGTTTGTGTTGTAAGTTCGAGTGACTCTGCTGCATGTATTGTCGAAAATTGAAGTAATTTGTATTTGTTTGTGTTTAAAGAATTGGTCTGGAGATGTTTGAGGTCTATCTTTGGTACGTTTAAATTTCTTTGATCATGTCTGGGATAGGTGAGTTTTCTTATACAAATATAATCCAAGGTGTGTCGAGGTATTGTCTCTAGAATTCATGCATTGAGAGTTGCAATGTGACTTTGATCCTGGATGTGTTGTAGAGCTGGAGGCCGACTGTCGAAAATGTTGTGCAGAGGAATTCGAGAATGATCTTAGCAAGGTTAGTCATCTTGAACCTCAATGCAAATCGTTCTTTTATGGACTTTTTGGCATGATATCTCTTGCAAGTTCTTTGCTTTCCAGAGCGGTTTGAATATTGAAGTTGGCAACAAATTCCTGGAGCCTTCAAGGTGGTGCACAATCATGAAGAAGTTGCTCTTTTTGGAAAACTGATATCAACCCACGTAACAAGTTTCTGGTTCACAGATGAAATATGCCAGAGCAGTGTTGGAAATCTGTTTAAGAAAGGTGATGTTTTATCCAAACATCCAGACCTTCATTGACGAGAAACTGAGTGACTTCCCTGAAGTGAGTGTCAAGTACCGTTTCGGTGCACCACCAAAGCTCATCATGAAGGACGAGAAAGGCAGCCAGAAGGAATCTATCCGGTATGGATTCAACTACACACCTAAATTACTATTGTCTAACATGTAGCATAATCCAATATTTCTGCTACTTCATGCACATGGAAGGCTTGTGTGCTGTAGGACATCTGTGGCTCTTTCACCTCTCTTTTCAACATTCATATAGTTCTCTCATCATCATTATGATGCATTTTGGACATGAGAATTTTTATTTTTTATTTTTTATTTTTTTTTTGGACATGAGAATTTGAATACAGTCGAGGATGGAATTGAGTTTTCTGGTGCATGCAGGATTGATAACTGGAAGACAGAGCAGATTGAGCAGTTTTTAAAGCAAAAGGTGATCTCAGAGGCAAGTTTATGAAGGGATCAGCATACTTCTTGTCAATATCTGGAGAGCTCTGTCATTAGAAGAGTAGTCTCGCATAGAAAAAGAGTATTTCAAATTTCTGGCTTAAAAGCTAATAAGTTCTAAATCAGTGAATTTGAATTTTCCACATTGTTAGGCGATTGTACATGATTTGGTTTGTGGGACTTGTGTTTTTGTTCTGGACATTGGTATCACTAATTTTGGCAAGAATGTGTCATTATTTCCAAGAAATTGATTCATTAGAATTGTTTTCTAAATCATCTTGAATTCTTGGAAGATACCATGAGTTTTGCATTATTATATTTTTATTTGTTTTACTCCAAATATTTGGAAGGTATTGAAGAGTTTGGTGGTCTCAATATGTTCAATGTATTAAAGTTTAGTGGTCATACTAAGCTTGGTGAACAAGAGCTTGGTGGTCTCTAAATATAAGGTCCATTAATTTTGTTGTCATTTCAGCTTGAGAACTAATTGTTCAAAACATTGGTCATAGTATTGGATTATTATCTATGTCTTCAAAATTTAGAGTTGTGATTTATTTAAGATTATGTATCTTTTGAATCTTAAGATTTTTTATGAGTATTTTATATATTTTAAGAATGATGTAATTTGTATAAAATAAGTTAAGTATGGCTAGCATTCAATTTGTATTCATAATTGAAAAAGAATGTGGAGTGGTTTTTGTGGTGATTGATGTGGATTTAGAGATGTTATTGTTAGTAATATTGTATGTAAAAACAATTGTAATTGTATAAATTGAATGGATATAGTTGTCATTGTTTTTTTATTTCTCTAATTTGTGCTTATAATGTGTTTAACCCCTAAAGGTTCAAGCCGTTTTTGGACCTCCAAAACCAAAATCTGTGATTTTTGACGACCTTGTAGAAGTTGAAGTATGATTCTTAATTTTTTAATTTTTTGATACATCCAACCGTAAGATCTTAAACCTAACTACTTGCACTAATACCATGTTAAATTTCAACGGTTGGATCTTTATCATTTGTGAGATTATAACGTTCAAAGTTTACTGTTTTTTTTTTTTTGGCTTTGCGGGAAAGGCATACTCTAAATGGTGCCAAGGGAGACTTGATTATTGTTACCTCAAACATTTTGCTCATATTTTTTTCCATGTAGGTAACTAAGTTGAGCACCTCCATGCAAAATTTTAGAGTCTCATTACAATTTTTTGGCCTTCATGCAAATTAATTTCCACAAGAAGGTGCAAAAACCACAATATGGTAAAACCTAAATGACGTGAAATGCTTTTGGTTTTTTAAAAAAGTGAACGGTTAAAAGTTATGTCCATGATTTTTTGAATTATTGGAAAAAAAAAATTTGAAAAATTCCTAAATCTCAAATTTTGACAAATTTTGAAAGAAAAAATTGTAAAATTACCAAAAACTGAGAAGGTTGTTTCTGTGATTTTTGGAGGCTGCCCTTCTAAAATTGGTAAGCTTTTTGACATAGGCCACTTTGGATTTTAAGTAGTGAATTCGTTATGAACACATTTCCAAAAAAAAAAATCTAAAAAAACCTAATTTTAAACTGCCCGTTTTGGACTTGAAACCTAAAATTCCTAGATGAAGGTTCTAAAAGTGAAATTTGGCGTCGAAATTTTTACCACATACACTTTGCTGTATAACGAGCATCCAGTAAAATTCTTAGGCAAAAATATTACTTTTAATCCCTTCATCTAGGCTGCCCGAAACAGCCGAGAGCCATTTTGGATTTCCAGAACCTTTAGGGGTTAATGCATAGAAAGTGGTAAGTTATTTTTAAAGGGATGGTCTTCATGATTAAACTTTTGCGTAGTGAGCCTCGTAACTCGAGGTTGTCTAGTTGGTGCTTTGTGATGTACAAATTTGGTTTCAACATTTCACTAAATTGCCTTTGAATTTGTAAGATGAATCTTTTTGTCTTTTGTTGTGGTATATTTATGTTTTCATATTGAAGAACTTTCCTTATTTATATGAACTTTGTATGTTTTATTTGGGATTTTTTTTTGGTAATAAATATTTTAATTAAATTCAATTATTTATTTATTAAAGTTCTTTCTTTAAAGTAGTATAGCCTTATAGGTCTTCTTTCTAGTAATATGGTGGAGTTGCCTGTTTTATTATCATATATTCTAATTCGTAAAATATTTTATACTTTAGTTTCCATAATACTTTGGATTTTGGCTTGTAAAATATTTTGTCTTTTGATTTATAGATTATTATTTATTTTTCTAATAAAACACCATATAATATTTTATATGTTGACTTGTATACACATGCATATATTACTTTATATTCATCTATGAATATATTATATATGTTATTTCATATATCACTTTACATAAAACATTCAAGTTTTTTAGCAAATCATTTGATGATTCGGTTCATTGATTTTTGGTGTCTACACATTTGTATTGAATTACTGAATTGGAATATATCATGATTACAAAATTCCTATACTTATTGTTTCAACAAATTATATAAATATCAAGTAATGACATTTTTTATTATTTTGGAACATTCATTAAGACAGCCATTTCATCAGTAATTTACCAGATTTATTATGCATATTAATACGAAACAATTAAAGCATAAAAATGTGTAAAATACAAATCAAGATGAATAAATTATAATTAAAGAATTATAATTATTTTTGTAAGGTTTGGCTGAATGTATCAAGCTTAAAAAAAATGCTTAGCAAATATTTGACACAAATCACACTGCTATGTTCATTTAATAAATATTTTAAAAACAAGCTATGTTGAACAACATGATAAATTCATTGTTCATTTTAAGCGGAAAATAGGGATTTTTCATTATTGTTGATGTTGTATCATAGCAATTTAAGTATGAGATTGTATGATGGTTGAAACACATCTTATATAAAAACTTCAATCTTTTTTATATAATTTGGTCACTCCAACTCCTTAATTTTAGCATTAACTACACAATTTATTTATTTATATGATTTATATATAAGTAGCTTCAATGTCTCTTTAATTACCTTAAATTTTTTTAATTAAAAGTCAAAATGTAATTTTCTTTTTTCTTTTTCTCTCTGATAATCAACAGTAAATACAAAATAATTCTATTATTTTTACATGTCATTATACATTTACTTTGCTTAAGACCAAAAATAAAAATAAAAAACATATCAAGTAATAAAGACATAAGATAGATTGTTGTGTCGGAAATCCCCATCTCTTAATCAAACAAAATGTAGGTAAAAAATTGAGGAATTGTGTGTTGGAACAGATGGACAAAAGACTGGCCTATAATTTATACACCATAACATGTGAATACATTCATCCATAGTATGTTGTGATGTTATATTTTAATTGCCATCAAATATTTTTCTATTGCCGTATTCTCCTCTTTCACTTTAATGTTCCACTCTCTTACTTTCGATTCTTTTCACATTATTCGTTGAAGAATAAATTTGGACCAAAAAAATTTAAAAAATTTAAAAATAATTAGATAATTTGAGATATTATTGAAAATTTAATTTTCATTAAGATGGACATGAAAAATAATTAAATGAATTTACATTAGTTACCTTACAGCGTTGTGACTAATGATATTATTATCTTAATAATGTATTAATGACATTAGTCACAATGTACTAAATCATTCTTTAAAATAACATATTTATTTTCAAACTTGTCCAAAAAGTTATGAATTTTGGCTTTTGGTTTCATCAGGCCGCCGTTAAACAAAATGTTGTTGAAGTATAGATTGCGTCATGTATTCCACGCGCACAATGTATAAATTCAATTTTACTTTCAACGCATTTACCGACATAGCATACATATTGAATCTTTTTAAGAAACCATGTAATAAAATCCATATCACAATTTTGATTATCAATATGAGGTGAGCTAAAATAGTCCTTAATGATATCCATACCTAAAAAGAGGATATCTTCCACCATAAAAAAAATCTTGGAATTTTGTATAAGTTGCAAAGATCTTCATAACTATTTGGAAAATATTTTTTCAATTGTTTAAACAAAACCTTCACAAACTCATCAGCGGTAAACTCCAACCCAAATCCAATTGCAATTTTATTTATTTATTTTTTCCTCTTTATTCTCTATCTTTTTATTATAGAATGGATACAATTAAAAATCATTTAATAAAGTAAAGAATACAACAAAACAATCCAAAAACTACATGGTATAAACTACATAATGAAAACTATATGATAGAAATTTATTATCTTGCAACTGTCTCGGTAAATTGCCATATAAACATTGCCACTAATTTGGATAATTTATCCAACAATCTACGTAACCACCGAAGATTACACTATCTTCTTGTCCTTTGGCTCTAAACTTCCAATTGGATTTCATTTTACGTAAATCAAAATTAAAAGACAGTCATAGCTATACTTAATGATCGCATCCTCGGTAATGTCTGGCAATTAAGGCTTTGGGCATGAAAATTTTGCATTCGCAAGTTAGAAACTACACTATACAATACAATGTGTTTTTAATTAGGCCTCAATGTGGACATGAATTAAAGTGCAATGGTTATATTTAAAGTTTGTATGTTTGAAAATGTGATGTTTGAAAGTTTTAAGCATGATTTTTTTAGATACTTAAGTTAAAATTCTCGCCATCTTTAAATATTTGTCATGTATTTGGCCCCAGCATGCTAGTTATATTTTATTTTGCAACTATTTTAATGAAAGTATAATCACGGTTATATTTAAGAACATCGTTTTGTAAAATTTCTTGTAATAGCTTTTGGATATGAAATTTTTGCATCGATAAGTTAAAATCTATTCTGCAGTATAATTTTTTTCTTTAATTTGACCTCAAAATAATATTCGGATTAAATTGCACGTAAACCAAAGTTAAAATCTAGTCATGGTAGTGTTAAGAACCGCATTTTCTAAATTTTAGGGAAATAAGATTAGAATGCCAGAAATTCTTGCATCAATTAGCCAAAGTCCACCATAAACTACCAAATATGTCTTTATTTAACCCTAATGTGCTTATTAGATTTAATTTTGCGTAAATCAAAGTTAAAGTATAATCATGGTTGTATTTAAGAACCGCATTTTAAAAAATGTCAGCCAATTAAGCCTGAAAGGAATGAGATTTTGCATACATAAGTTAACATCCATCTCATATTTTTGAATGTGTCTTTATTTTGGCCCTAACATGATAATTAATTTTAATTTAACGTGACACAAAATTAAAATATAATAAAGATTATATTTAAGGACCGTATTTTACAAAATGTGAGGCAATTTACGTTCAAGGCATGAGATTTTTACATCCATAACTTCGAATCAACTCTATATTGTAAAATGTGTCTTTAATTTGGCCAAAGCTTAATATTTGAACTTTGAAACTCAGAACCGTAACTTCAACGCCGTTATCAGATAGTGAACAAGATTTGCAATAGCAGCGCCTCCCACTCTGGCCGGATTGAGTGCAAAGCAAACAAAGCGGCGGTTGTGAGATTATGCCCCACCTTCACAAATTTATGGTTCCGTCACAAACTTACATACCACAACTCCATTGCATAAAATAGAACTTACGACGATGCCAACTCAAATTTTACGTATATTATAATCAAAATACAATTATGGCTATAAATAATAGTCGCACTTAAAAAATGTCAAATAATTAAGTTCAAAAGCATGAGATTTTTGCATCATTAAGTAAGAATGCACTTTACATTATGCAATGTGTGTTCAATATAGCCCATGCATGCAAATTGGATTTAATTTTAAGAGTCTCAAACTTAAAGTACAGTCATAGTTATCCCTAAGGAACGCATTTTTAAAATGTCATAAAATTAAAACTCTAGGATATGAGATTTTTGCATCCATATTTTAGAATCCATTCCGCTCTATGGAGTGCCTATTTAATTTGGCCTTAGCGTGATAATTGTATTTAATTTTACTTATTTGAAAGTTAAATTTCAGTCATCGCTGTATATATGGTTTGCTTCTTTATAGAATGTATTTAAAGTAAATGCTAGTATGCGACTTAAATTTAATTTTACGTAAGTTGAAGTTAAAATATCACATCCAATTAACGTGTAGACGAACTCATTCATAACATTGCACTGTCAGGTTCTTTTCGCAGTATCCAGGAATCCCAATTTTTCACGTCTGTTATAGTGTTTTATGATCTAGTGAGGGCTGTACGTACTCATCCTTTTGCAATGAACAACTTTAGACTATCATTTGCGCAGAGATCAATTTATACAATATATGAATGATGCACAACAGTGGAGTGGTGATCTGGCAACATATCATGGTGACTTGCAGGCCATACGGATCGGGGTGACATATTAATTAGGATATACTTTCGGACCGGTCATTTATCTCAATTTTTATATACATGCAGCTGAGACAAGCTAAGATCAGCGACATAGGACAAGCTAAGCTGCTATGTGCGTTTGCATTTAGAAGAGACTGACTCGCAGGTTAAGGATAGAAGCTACATATTATTAAGGATAATTTTTTTAATTTCAATGAAAAAAAATTTCATTGAATAATATAACCTAGGCTTTATTTCTGTAAATCTCAAGAAATTTAGGATTATAAACTCTTTTCCAAAAACATTTTTTGAATTTTAAACCAAAATAATAAAGTGCGCTAAAGTTGGTCAATTTTGACGAATGAGTAGTCAATTCTAAGACATTCTTTCAAGTCTTTTCACAGAAGACACTTTTTCTTTTTTAATATCATTTTTACTAATATTCCTATATTTTTTTCTTCATCAACAATCATACAAGAACTTATTAATTCTTTAGAATTAGTTAAGCATTCTCAAAGTCAAATTCAATCTTCATGCTATTCCAATTAAACAATTTTAATTTTTCTACTACAATTTTTACACAAATAAGGATAGTACAGCTTTGTTTATGATACTTCTAAATTATCTATAAAGCAATTTTCTAAATAATATTTAAGGTCAAATATTATTATTTAGAGGCAGAATTGACAATTATTACAGAGTATTTTAGAATAATAACAATTGGAAACGAAACGACCTACCACGATTATGCACCAGATTAGAGTTCGGAATGTCCTTTTTTCGGTGTTTGGTCTGTCCCTCATACTGCTTCAAGTTTTCAGGTCCAACTCTGTCGCCCATAACGCTCTTTTTGTCCTCCCGTCGAGGCATCCAATCATGCTGCTTCTCCCATTCAGGTTTTGTGCGCCCACATCCACTGATATCAAGCCAAATGCCACGGGACTCTACTTTCCATGCACAGTCGATGAAACTGAAGAGCGATGGATCGGTAGTTCCCAGAGCTCCACATCATTACGATATGCTCCTGTTTCAGCCACTTCGAAATCGCATTCCCATGTTACCAATAAGTCATGATCTTTTCCGCGTTGCAATCACAATAATGCAGTACGAGCATCCACTCCTACGATTGTTCGTGATACTAGCATGAACATTTTCCTCTTTTAGTACTTAGTACCACCAGTTATTATTAATTCACTATCTAAATTATTTTGAATCGTAATATTATGTTCGAACACTAATTCAACCGGATCGAATATATCAACCCACTCTCCTTTTTTATTGTATTGCATGTGACTTCGTTGCACACTGTACTCAGAGACATACATTCCGTCCATTTCAACAATCCACTTGCACCTTGGGTGGCCTATCTGTGGTCATGTATTACAGATGAGACAATGGTCTTTTGTGTGTTGCGATAATCTGGCACGCCGAAGCCTTGACTCAGGATGTTCCCAAACGCACAGTGCTCTTGTCAACTTTTTTTTTGCGCAGTTGTATTCTCTGATCGCCATCTGGAATTTACAAAATTGCTTGTCCCCGAAGTCATCCTGGTTATAATCATCAAAGTTTCCAGAGTAGTTGTTACACTTAAGCATTCGGACTGAATCTGAAGTCATTTCATATAACAAATAAGAATCAAGGATACAAATTAATGTACAGAAAAAAATGTGCACATCCATTTTCTAAAAAAAAAATTAAGTAAATATTATAAAAATGTGAAATATATATAATATTTTCTATTTGTAGATTTAGAGGAAAAAATAGATAATAATGAATTAGTTTTAAAATTTTAAAGTATATTAATTTTTTATTTTTTTTTCAAAACAATATAATAAAAAACTTGTCACTAAAAATATTTGGAATTTGGGACTAATTTGTAGGCTCAAACGTAAGTTGAAGAGTACACTCTAAGTTTCTAATTGGAAAAAATTGCACATTCTATTCATTTATATGTAGTGATATAAATATATATAAATTTCAATTATAAAATTTAAAAATAAGTTGAAATAAATTATAATATTTGATTAATTTACAATAAAAGTTTTAAAACTAATTCAAAATTTTAATAAAGATATTTCTTCCTTTGTAATTTAAGTACATCAAATTATTTTACAAAAACTAATATATATTGTCTAAAATATATATTTAGAAAAAAAAAAAACTAAAAATTATGATCACATTTTCTCACTAGATTAATGCTTGTGATAGTATAAGATTTAGATTTGCGCTTCAATGAATGGTTTTATAATTTTTTTACATAGAAAACTAAATTTTTTGATAATAATTATTTTTTAACAACATTAATGCCAGCAAAAGTAATATACTTAGAAAAATTACTAATAATGTTTTTTTAATAATACTTAGGTCTATTCATTGTTAAGAAAATAATCTTTTTACCATAATTAATAAGTCTTCATGTACGTTATGAAATTATTGAACTAATAGTTATTTTAATTTATACATTATTTTATATACATTATTGTTATGTTTATCATTATTATGAATATCTCTTAAATATCATATTAAGAATTTAGCTCAATATATAAAGCAAAATGTTTATATTTATTTCTTTTAAAGAACTATGAAGTAACATTTTTAAAAACAATTTAATCTACAACATGGCTAAATTCGTCTTCAATACATTAGATATATGATGAATCATAATAAATGATTTTTTATTTATGAATATTACAAACATTATTAATTCTTCTCATTGTATAGAGACTTTTCAAGATCAAATTCTTAATAATCAAGTATTTTGAAAACTTTGGTTATACATTTCTCTCAAAAAAAGTGTTTAGCTTCATGTTACAATAAAGCTCAAAATTTTTTAACTTCATGTTACAATAATATTCAACACTATATTTTATATTTTTTTTTAGTTTTGAAACAAATTTAATTTAATTTATAAATTTTAAATTTTAAAATTCATTGTAGTAAGTAACTAGTTTACTACATTAATTATCGAGCCAATGACTTTCAGCCTGTATGGTTTCAACTCTAATCAATTAGTTGTCAATAGCTAAGGTTGTATAATTAATATTTCAGTTGACATTATCAATAGTATTAAATTTAGTATAGAAGTTATGCATAAAAGTAACTCTCACATTGTTCTTTTATATTTGGCTTTTGTTGAAATTCAATTTATATAAATTTAATATTTTAGTTGTATTTTTGCAAAATAATTTGATCTTAAATAAAATAACAACTTGAAAAAATTGAACTTTGAAATTTAAGTTATAAAATCATTCTTTTTAAAAAAAATTAAGTAACAAAATTATTAAAAAGGCGGATATAGCCAAGTGGATTATGGCAATGAATTGTCGATCCACTATGCTTAGGTTCAATTCTCATCATTTGCTTATGACTTAGTTAGTAGACAATCGTTTTAAAGAAGAGTGAAAGAAAAAAATTCAATATGCAGTGGAGACTGACGTGAATTAATTGTTTGTTTGTTCTATTCCCAATTTGATACCTACGGAATAAGAGAATGGAAGTAAAGAACTACTCACCATTTCAAGAATAAACACTATAATCATAAGTAACCAGTAATAAGAAAATCAACATATTTAGTTAGTATAAATTTTGTTTTGATTCAAGTTTGACCACCAAGTTACGTTCTCATTATTGATTGGTGGTGAGCCTTTATCTTATATAATTGGTCCAGATTAGAACAATGGTGGACTGGCTTGAGCAAATCTAGAAGATGTAGCCATGAACTGGTTTGAGCAAATATGAAAGATGTATTGGCTTGGTAGTGCTGAGTGAGCAATTCGAGCTTGGAAATAAGTTTTGCCAACCAACAATCTATCACATGCGTGACAAGAAACTTTACACCCGTTGCTAACATTCAATAAAGTAACTTTGGCTACTAACTTTTTTTGTTTCAATTAGAAAGGATCTTGTATTTAAGATAAAAGTTAGTATGTTGTAGAGGTTTGTATGGAGGAGGATAGACATGGCATATAGCAATAGTATTAATATTTTTAAAGGAATTATAAATATAAGGAATGTTCTATTTGATTGAAGTAAAACCTCTGTCATTGTCTTTTGAACATTGATGTTTTTTTATCAAAGCTTAAATAGATTAAAGAAAGGTTTTTTGAATTGAACGGAGTAGTAAAGGATAGTCATGATTAATAGGTTTTGTAGTAGTAAATATATTAAATGAAAACTTGTAGAATATTTTTTAGTTTGAACATTTGTAGAACTCAATTTTGCAAATGAATTAATCAATTTAGCAAATGAGTGTAGAATGTGATATCAAACTACAATATAATATATTGCAAAAGTTTGCTTCTCTCAACTTAGTACTCTTATGTATTATACTTTTAGGATAAATTTTGATACGAAGGATAAATTCCAACATTTATACAACCTTATTGATGGAAATTAACAACTCCTATACCTTTGCCTATCCTATAAACAAGCCTTTACAACTACAATGATACAATAATGTGAATAATTTTTTTCGTATTTAGGACAATCCATAAAAATTTACTTTCATGCACACCCACATAAAATCATGATACCACATACACATCACATCAGTTTAAAATGGAAGTCCAAAGTGAAAACAGTAAGTTACTCCATTCACATGGCAAAAGTTGCTTAACTAGTATTCTAATTAGAAGAAAGCTATAAGAGAAGTGAAGAGAAAGCACATAATTAGGGTTACAAATGAAACAGAGTCCGGTTATATGCTTTATATGGAAGAATTCTCGGTTTAAATTGGGTGTCCGAGTATATAAGGTGGAAACAAACTCTGCACCATTTGGAACCCTAATCTTGTGAGGTCTCTCCACCTCTCTTTAGAGCTCTCAACGAATCAAAGCAGTAGTTCAAGATCTTTTGACTCCAAAGTTAAAAAGAGGGAGGTAACCTCGGGAGTGAGTGGGGGACTATCGGTTTAATCGAGTCCATAAATTTCTAAACCCAACCAGGTAGAAAACCCTCACTCAAGTTGACTTTGACTCGAGATTAATCCTGACAAACAGTACAAGATAACACTCCTGCCACAGAAAAAAAAAACCCACCACAAGGCACGAGTGCACACCGCCACATGGCAACCCAAAATCCAGGAAAAACCAAATACAAAAGAGAGAAAAAGAGGGAAAACCATAGAAAATTATCATATTGTCGTTGGGCCAGGCGGCCCCAGTCCCACGATTCCCTACACACGGCATTATTCCGGCCCCAGGTGGCGGGGCCCTGCACTGCGCCCGGGAGGGACAGTCCCCGCAACGGTCCTCCCCCGCAACGGTCCCCAACGGCCCCTCCACCTCCCCCGCCACCTCACCCTCTCCCCCTCCCCCCATTCGCCCCACCCCTCAACATCCCACCTGGCACCCCCACCCCCGCAACGGCCCCTCCACCTCACCCGCCACCTCACCCCATTCCCCCTCCCCCCATTCGCCCCCACCCCCGCGAATTCCTACGTGGCACCCCCTTCCTCCCGCAAACCACCCGAGGAAACGGATTCATCGCAGAAACAAGCCTCGTCGTTCCGATGATCATCAACAAATGATTGTTTGTTTGTCTGTCTGTCTGTTTGTCAAACTACCAAAACTTGATCATCCCCGAAAAGAAATAACGTCGTTGAGATGACACACATGCTCATCATCGGTCACTGAGTTGGAAATATATGATAATTATGACAACTGAGGTCACTGCAGTTGCTTGATAACTGAGCTGATGGCATGTCGATGGCATGAGAATTTAAGGCTGTTGTGCATGGGTTCAGATTCTCTGGAGGAACGTTGATAGATTGTTTGTTTGCCGGTCGGAGCTCGGACCCAAGTTGCCATTTGGGTCGACTGGTTTTGGTAGCCTGAGTTGTGTTGTGGAAGGAGCTGAGAGGAGGCGGAGTGGGAGCTAGCCTTTGGGTTTTTGTTAGGGTTTTTGTGGAGGAGTGAGTTGGAGTTTGGGATTTTTGGTGCAGTGGTTTTGTGTAGGGTTTGGGATGCTGCAGGGGGATTTTTTGTGCTAGTGGAGAGGATATGGTGTTTGAGGAGTTTGTGGTATGTGTACAGGATGTGGTCGGAATGTGGGTGTGAGTTTTGGTAGTTGATGTGGGGAGAGGTGGTGTTTTGGAGCTATGGATTGTGTTGATGGATTGAAGACGGGTTGGATGAGGTGTAGAGCTGGGGAGTGGAGGTGAAGGCGTGGCAATGCAGGGTTGTGAAGCGAGGAATTCACGGGTGGTTATGTTGATGGAGGTGGATTCGGACTGTGTTCGGGTCATCGGGGTTGACATGAGGTGAAGTAGGGAGTGGGAGGGAGTGGAGGGTGTTGGAGGTTTGGGACCTGTTGGATATGAGGGTCGGTGATGGTTGAGACTCCATGTTGTGGATTCTTCGACGTTGAAATCTGGAGTTCGGGATTGTAAGCTCTGTGAGATGGCAGTGGGAGAGCCGTTGTGTGGGGCGAACAGATATATCAAGGGTCATACCCTTGGTGAGGGTACATATGGTGTCGTGTTCAAGGCTATTGACAAAGTGGTAATGATCTTTGTTCTTTCTCTGAAATGTGCGTTGTTTTCAGGGGTGACACAATAATTGCAGGATGTGTCTTTGCAGTCAAGTTAATTTCATAATGGTGAATTGAGAGCGATATGTGAATTTGGTGTGATGCGACTGTGTAATTGGTCACTGGATATCCCATGACACTGAAACGGGTGTCCCAAAGAACTCGAGAACTCTGCCCATGTTGCAACTTGACAATGCAATGGGTGTGGTGTAGCTTGAGGATTCAAGAACCAACTCTTATTCTTTCTAATAGTTTATCCCCGTTGCTACAATGTGATTCCGATGTAATAAAGTTACTGAGACATAGGGATACAAGTAATCTGTAATTTGATTCAGAGCCCTTCTATCAATTCTCTGTTTAGGTCTAATTCAACAAAATTTATGACTTGTGCTCCCCTTGAACCGAAATGCCCCGTGAGCAAGTTTGCTGTTGAATATCAGCGTAGTAGCTGATCTACTCTTTGTCCTCCTTAAGAGGATCAGTTCTGTCTAGGGTCTGCTCTCATGTCTCACTAAAATTTCAAATGTGACTCTGATGTAATAATGTGTAGTGTGATACTCCCAAGGTTTTCAGAACACTGTCAGCTCATTCAGAGGCCTTCGATTAATCTTGTAAATGGACGACAATATACTCAGATTACGTTATGTGGAAGTTTGTACTTTACTAGGTCTGACTGTAGCAAAACGAACTGTGAATAAATTGTTCGTATTCAAAAGACTCAATGTACAGAACGAACGGATTTTTCTGCTCTCAGTGAAATGAATTTACGTCACACAGGGAAATGCCACTTCCGAAAGTGATCACGAGTCAATCAAGAAAGTATTCTCGTGCATTTCTGTCACGTTGTCTACACATGCGTACCCATCCATCAATTGTCTTCGTTCGATGATGAACAAGGTAGACTGGTTTATTGATCAAAGCTCTGTGACTTTCTGCAGACAAACAGGACACTAGCAATTAAAAAGATTAGATTGGGGAAGTATAAGGAAGGCGTGAACGTCACAGCCTTGAGAGAGATCAAGCTTCTGAAGGAATTGCATGATCCACATATCATTGAGCTGGTGGATGTTTATCCACATAAGAGGAATTTGCACCTCGTGTTTGAATATATGGAGAGTGATTTGGAAGCAGTGATCCGGGACCGGAACATATTTCTCTCTCCAGCAGATTGTAAGGCCTACATGCAAATGACCCTGAAGGGACTCGCAGTTTGCCATAAGAAGTGGATTCTTCACAGGTTAGTCACCAAATATTTTTCCTGGTCATAACCTGATGTTGCTTTTTGTCATTGTCATCCTTATAATGTTATTCTAGTCCGTCCCGAAGACTGATTGAGAAATGCATGCCGCTTTGAATCATGTCACCTTTGGAAGAACTCCCCTTTGGTGTTCTGCTCTCTTTCGTGTCCTGGGTAGCGCTCCACTACTTTTGTTCATGAATCGCATGGTGCTTGACGCAGGGACCTAAAACCGAATAATCTTCTACTTGGTTCCAACGGACAGCTGAAGCTTGCCGATTTTGGGTTGGCTCGCATCTTTGGAAGTCCCAATCGAAGGTTTACTCATCAAGTATGAATAGACCCGCCCTTGCCTCCTTTTGATCGTGCTCTTCTTGATGTCATGTTATTTCCAGAGAAATTCAGTTTGTGTAGGTAATTGCCAGTAGAGAATCGGGGTCAAGTGTACCGCGTTGAGCATGATGCAGTACTGGCTATTTAGGTGATAGGCTTACTAAGGAGAATTTCGTTACTCTCCTTGTGTACGGTGTCTTTGTCGTATCGATCTAGTGATCACAAACATTGCATCTAATGTCCTAGAATGAATTCTAAGGAACACATTTGATATACAGGTTTTCGCTCGATGGTATCGTGCGCCCGAGTTGCTATTCGGCTCCAAAAATTATGGACCAAGTGTTGACGTCTGGGCAGCTGCATGCATATTTGCAGAACTTATCCTTCGTCGTCCTTTTCTCCAGGTAATTTTTAGAGTGACTTCTGAATAGGCTTCTAACCCTTGCAATTCTCATAAATTATTCAGCAGTGGTCACGGTTTATTTCAATTCGTATTGTTGTTTGTTTGTGCCAACAGTGCAGTCCTACATCTCATGAGCCATGACCCTGCAACCACGCCAATACTAGATTTATGTAACTTGAAATCTGTATTACTATGATAGAAGTATTGCCTAAACGAACTACTGTTATTGACACGTTTAATTCACAGGGTTCAAGTGACATTGATCAATTAGGGAAGATCTTCGCGGCGTTTGGTACTCCACGGGAAGCTCAATGGCCAGATATGGTCTGCCTTCCTGACTATGTTGAGTACCAGTATTCTCCGCCACAGTCCTTTCGCAGTCTGTTCCCTCAGGCGAGCGAAGACTGCATAGACCTTCTACAACGAATGTTTACCTACGATCCCAAGCATAGAATTACCGCACAACAAGCATTAGAGCATAGGTAAGATCTCTTCCTGTTCCTACACTGACTGGATTTGATGGCCTCTTACTTGTAATCTCGAGTAGTGGTTTTTATTCATGATCACGTGATTATACTGGTACTGAGATATTGCCCGTAATTTCAGGTATTTTCGGACGGAACCAGCACCAACGCCTTGTTATATGCTTCGAAGGCCGTCAAAGCCGGAAGCACAACCTAAGCCCATTGAGCTACTGTCTCCAGCTGGGCACATTGTCCTCTCCCCTCCCACCAAGACACGGCGTATTCAGCTGTTCTGTGGGGACATCAAGACAGCAGGGGAAGCGAACCGAGATTTGTATGCTAAGCAGCTACCGGAATTAGGAACTCCAATTGATGCTATCACTATCCCTATGTCAATAGATCCCAAAACCAATCTTCGACCCACTCTTAACAGGTGACTATGATCTGTAACTACATGTTTTTCCATTTTTCTTTCGTTTCTATCTTGTATTTTGAGATCAGCTTAATCCTCCCTGAGCGGTTCATGAATTCTACTTCTGCAGTAGAACCACTTCTGATGCTTATCAAACCGCTAAGTGTTTGATAGACGCTCTCGTATTGTATAGTAGATATCTAGAGATTTCTAGGAAGGATCAAAGCCCTTTCCTTGATTGTAGAATACGCTGGACACACTGTGCATAATTAGTGCTGTTAATAATTGTTGCAACGTGCTGATTTTTTTCCTTTCTGGGTTGGACTGTTCAGTACGGATAGATCTTATTTCAAGAGGAAGCTAGATATGGACATATTCCTTACCCCTGCACGGCGGTAGAGACCCAAATTTCTCTACACAATCCCGTAATTACATCATGGTGGCTTTTGTATCTATCAAGGTGGTCTATAGAAACACAGAAAGAGAGAATAAGCGTTAAGTGAAGCCACAAGCGCTTATGCATCAGTCAGGTTCACTCAGAACCAAGTGAATAAGGTGATGATTGTGTAGGTCTCAAGTATCAGAGACTTTGAATAGAGTTGATCAAGAGTACAATTCAAGGTTCATAGTGTACAGTTTTTAAGTTAGGTGGTGGCTGGGAAAGCTATGCAACATGCACAGCCATGGAGTCTCCAGATGGCTGAAGCATGGAAATGCATTGTTTCAATGAGCAGTTTCTTCTGCACATCGCAAAATTGTCGAAAAGAAGAGACGTTTCTGTAAAATTAACTTTACTTGATGTCCATTGTATGCCGCATGGGATGTGAATCCTACTGTTACCGAGCCCTGTTTCGGAATCATTGCAGATTGTTGCCCCCTTTATCCTCCTAGCGACACTTCACTTTGTTTCAGAATGTGGGTCATAGGCAGGAACTCCGGTAGGAGGAAATTTAAAACTCAAATAGTTTCATGACAACATCCTTCTAAATAATGTCTGCAACGTGATTCCGTGAAGATATAATTTGCCCGCATAACTTAGCCCTCAACCAGTACTTAAAGGTCCTACAGTTCGAAATGAAAAGAGGGATTATTTTGTTTCACCTCTCCTTTGCATTGAAACGGGTATTTTTGGGGTGTTTTAGGTGAATCATAATTTAAGGCTTCTAAGAAATATTTAATTTTTCCAATTTTTGTTGTTCATCTTTGAAAAGTCTTCCTAGTGTAGAAGTGAACATGATCATCTATGATCAAATGTATAACTGTGTGTCGATTCTATGTGATAGTTTATAGATACATAGATATTCTAATTCATATTGATAGAATATCTCGATGTTCCAAATAATCAAAATGTGATTGTTGGGCAGATGGCCACACGAAGCATGTGTTGAATCAGAACACCCTTGTTGATAACCTATATGTACTGGGAGCCGGTTGCTACCTCTTTAATCCAGTGTTTCAGTCAATCTGCTTACCAGTCTTGACTCTTGAGTCTTGAGCATGAAGCACAACAGTTGAATGTTGACTAAATTCAACCAACTTGCTGCCATCAGTGATTTTATTTATTGGATTGGGAAATGAGCTGGCTACAGGACAATGTGCATTGTGGAGATTAGTTTTAGGCTATGTATAAATGCTTTGGAGGAAAATTGCACGCTGAATTTGACACATGCATATTTGGATGAAAGGCTAACTCAAAGTGACAAAACATATAGTATTAGGGTTTTCCCACCATGGTCCCCAACAAAACCACAAATATGATACTTACCGCCACCCTTCCTACATATGATCCACCGCCTTCGCTCTCAACAGTAAACTTCTACCCGCTTACGACAAAAATATTCCAATTCCCTAGACTTTTAGGTTTTGGAGATCTTAAATTCTAAATCTTGATTTTTGGATTGCAGCAATGAATCTTATCTAGTTTGACAACATGAATAATACTTTATTACAATTCCAATTATTTTGAGGTAGTAGAGTTATTTGTAAAGGTAACCCTTGTTTTGAAAAAGATACCCTCTCTTCTCCAATTTAAATAATTAAAATCAGCCCTTAATAGCGTTAAATTTCTATAATCAGTTCACGGAGGAAAAATGCGGCTAGGATTCTTGGTACAACATGACCTCTACTTTTTGCTTCTAAAAGGTGGCTAAAAAACTTTTAACTTGTATTTAGAGACCATCAAGCTCTTCTATACATAATAAATATTATAATTGTAAGACCACCAAGCTTTTTCATATCTACTAACTATTTAGAGTGAACAAATAGTATTACAATAAATCAAGAGCGGGGTATCTTCTTGAAACTTTTCTTGACTTTACAAATAACTCTAGTACTATGTCAAGATGTTTAATGGTGGTATTAGTTTTTTGAGCGACGTCTTTTTGTAATTGGAACTTGTGCACAGACCCCTTATTGCACAGATGGAGCACTTGCAATGACTCCTTCAAGCAATCCTTTGGTGGATCCTTCTAAAGGTATATCCAATGAATGGTCTTATTGGAAGCTAGCAGTTGTCAAACTCTTAGAAATATCCTTAACCCCTAAAGGACAATAGTCCTAGAATGGGCTTTTTTAGAATTCGGGCATGTACCTGTGACTTCAATTAACCCCTAAACGGCCAAGGGTGTTTTTCATCAAAACTGCCTGAAAACAGCCCCTCTTCAAAGCAAGGTGGATTTTGCAAACTCGAGGTCTTAATTAGTACATCTAACCGTAAGATCTTGTAGCTAACTTCTATGTCTACATGTTCACCAAATCTTACGCACTCATTCCTCACTAATTGCAAGATCGTAATGTTCAAAGTTGAAAAGCAAGTTTTTTTTCCCTGCCAAAAAGGGATGAGCAGAGTTTTGAAGGCCCCAAAAACCATTTTTTTCCATTATGAATTTTGGGGGTTTTGATGCATGTCAAAGAAGACTGAGTTAGCTAATTGTGTTAAAAAAATAATATTCAAAAAAGTTGTAGGAGGTTGCCAAAACAATCATTTTCCGCTAGGGGGTATACTGAAATTCACAAACAAAGGCCGTTTTTTGACAATAAAAATAGCATATGAAAAAATTTTGGATTAAAAATCCGAACGGTGAGAACATGCTCTACTACCCTATCAATACATAAAATTTTTTATTTTTGAAAAATATCAAAATCTCAATTTCTGGTGGAATTTCAAAGTTTCGTCTTTAGGCAGATTTGGGCAGTTTTGGCAGTTTTGGGCAGAAATTGCTGTATTCACAGTGGCTGAGAGCCTGCCCGCGGAATTTTACCACAAAAAAATTCAAAAATTTTCAAGTAAATTTGAATTTTTAGGAACTTGCCCAAATTTCAAAAAAGCCCATTCCAGGACAATGGCCGTTTAGGGGTTAAAGTCAAGATTTTTTGAAACTTTTTGTGAATATAGGCCATAACAAAAACTTTGAGGGAATATATATATATATTTTTTCAATTGGACATTTATAAAAATAGTTATGGTATCCGAAGTAGAAAAAGCTGCTCAAAGGGCAATTCAGGCAACCATGCTAAATAAATCAATTACCTCTGAAAATATTTCTATAAATATTTCATGATGTCATCTTTGAGGTTTTTTAAAAAAAAACAACGACTTTGAGTGCATAATGTTCACTCCACAAAATGTCAAAGTTTTCTCACCGTTTTGGGCAGTGTACAAAAAAAACTTCTTCTTTCCTTCATAAAAGTTAGAAAAAGTATTATTTTAGGTTTTTTCTTTTTTTCAGTGAAATTATGGACATCAATCTTTACTTTGACCGTTTGGATTGGGACTTTATTGAATAATGGAATTTCTAGGAAAGAACTAAGATTTAACACTCTTATGTATTCAACTTAATAAAAATATTGTTTCCAACATGCTACACCTGACTTTTTGGTGTAATTTTTTTATAAAATTACCTAACTTAGTCTTCTTTGTCATGCTCTAAGACCCCCGAAAATTTATAATGCAAAAAACCTAAGGGAAAAAAAGTTAGAGTGGGTCAAAGTAGTTAAAACTCTTGACAAAAAAGTTTGTTTTTAAATTTCAATTGCTATAATCTTTTAATATCTACGGTCAATATATTGAATTTTTTGGAGTTATCTTTTCCAATAATCTAGTTGAAGATTATATGGTTAGAATTAGAAAAAAATTGTCTTTAAATCATTCATGCTTTTTACATTAGAAATGGCAGTTTTGGAGCGTTTTTTGGTGAAACATAGTCAAGGAACTTTAGGGGTTAAAAGTGACCTTGAGTTTGCTTTATTGTATAATTATTATTCATTCAAAATAGCTGGGAGACATGAAAGAGTTTAGTGGATTTTTTATATTTGGATGTTTTTAACCAAGCTCTTACATACCATATATAGAGAAACCATAAAGATTTTCTATGTCTATTAACTATTTAGAGTGAGCATAGCATATTAAGTAACATTAACAATGCTAGTAAAGAAGGCTGAACTCAGCATTTTTAAAACAAATATCCAATATAACCTAAAAGAAACCTACATTATTTGGCACTTTTTGAAACTCAAAATAAATAATCATATAAGGCAACACAACAACTCTGGATAAATTTTATTTTTACTAAATAGAGTTATCTTTAAAGACACATTGTGTTTTAAAAAATATACCATAAGTTTTGCTTTATTGTATTATTTTCTTTATCTCTTCTCTATTTGTTTTCTTCCACTCAACAGTTAAGGTTGATTAATAGTTAAGGTTGATTGTTTTTTATTTCTTGTGGCATGTTTACTCTACTAAAATTTGATTCTGGTATTTTTTATTTGGTATTATAATGGTATTTGTATTAAAATTATTTTTTTCAATATGGTGATAATTTAAAATAATAATTTTTATAAATGGTATTGTTAAAATAAATATTAAAAAAAAAATTGAAAATTAAAAATACCATTATAATCAATATTTAAAATAATGATATTGTTTGAAATAATGGTATTGCTTTAAATAACGATATTGTTTTAAATAATGATGTTGTTCTAAATTGATTTAAATAATGGTATTTTAAATAATAGTATTTCAAGAACAATAATTAAATAATGGTATTCAGATGATGATATTTTAATTTAAAAACAATTATTTGAATAATAATAATGTTAAAATAATTTTAAAACAATACTATTATAATAACATATACCATTGTAATAACTTTAATGGTATTTATTATTATGATGGTATTGTTATTATAATTATAATTATAAAACAAAGTTATTATAAATTTGGTAACATCCACCGATCGAGATTTTAATTGTTGATATGGCTTATTCTTCATGATATTCGTTTCGATTGTACGTACTTCAGTGTCGTTTTCTTCTCAGAGTCCACACCTGTGTTCCTATAGAATGCATGTGTGTCTGTAAATTACCTCAGTTGTGAGTTGTCGATGTCGTCATATATTGCGATGGCCGCGCCTGGGCGGAGTGTGTTGCTGCAATATCTCTCGGTAGTTTATGGTCGTCAGGAGCGTTATTCTTTTTGGCTCCGCGATACTCCGGCGCTATAAAAGAAGGTTAAACAACCAACTAACGACAACCAAGTATGCTATTTGGAAAAGCATCTACCATACATACGCACTGTTGTTGCTCAACAAGACTCTTGTATATATTAAGTAGAAAAGCAGGATAGGCATCCTTACACAGTCCTATGCCAGGACTTGCATCCTCTGTCTGCTACAAAAGTACAACGCACTACACATCTTCAACAGTGTACTACTGAGCTCGATGACAGAACAGTGCTTGTGTCCCGTTAAATACACTTGCTCCTTGGGCGGGAACATAAGTTCCATGATTATCTCAGCTTAGTGGAGGGATGATGATCCGTCACTCTACACCGTAAGTGAGTTACTATGTGTGGGTAACTATTTCTTTTACACAAGCGCTTGGTCACTTGCTCAGTGTTTCTAGTGAGTTTGAGTGGAATGCGGCGTGTTTGAGTGATGTACATGCCTTGGATGTCGCTTCGGGGTATTCCTTCGTTGAGTTTCTTGATTTCCTCCATTTCTCGTTGCGTGGCTGTTGATAGATAGCCGATAGCCATGTTGACTCCCATCATAAATGTTGTTGCTGTAGGTGTTATCAAATTTATAATAACTTTGTTTTATAATTATAATTATAATAACAATACCATTATAATAATAAATACCATTAAAGTTATTACAATGGTATCTGTTATTATAATAGTATTTTTAAAAAAATTATTTTAAGATTATTATTATTCAAATAATTGTTTTTAAATTAAAATATCATCATCTGAATACCATTATTTAATTATTGTTCTTGAAATACTATTATTTAAAATACCATTATTTAAACCAATTTAGAACGACATCATTATTTAAACCAATTTAGAACGACATCATTATTTAAACCAATACCATTATTTCAAACAATATCATTATTTAAAATATTGATTATAATGGTATTTAATTAATTATTTATTTTTTTAACAATACCATTTATAAAAATTATTATTTTAAATTAACACCATATTGAAAAAAATAATTTTAATACAAATACCATTATAATACCAAATAAAAAATACCAGTATCAAATTTTAGCAGAGTATGCATGCCACAAGAAATAAAAAACAATCAACCTTAACTATTAATCAACCTTAACTGTTGAGTGGAAGAAAACAAATAGAGAAAAGATAAAAAATTAATAATACAATAAAGCAAAACTCATAGTATCTAAGTCAAATACCAGATGCCTTCTCAAATAACTCTAATAACTCTAAACATTGATAAATTCCAAATTTCATTACAAATTCCAAATTCCCACTGGAAGTATGGCCCCAGGTTTGCTAGGCTACTCAATCTCAAAGGCTGTGGCACGTTTGTGATAGTGTGACTGTCACAGTGTTGTACAGTTCAACTGTCAGATACTAGATATCATTTCAAGATGTCATTTTTTAATGCATTGAACCTCCCATTCACTATTCTTCTGCTCAACAACCAAGCATCTCCTTCATACCACAGTCTAGTACAATACGAAGATTCCTGACAGTCGGTAAACGGAGCATAAACGCAAACGCGTAACATCAGAACGGCACTAATGCAACGTGCTGCAGAAGCTGCACTAGTGAATGGGAGGAACAGCTATTAAATACAAGTTCTCGCAATATGACGCACGAGATGACACCAGTTCTGGTTTTCTGATTTAAAGACGGTGATTAGGTATGGTAGACACGGGTGGTAGGATACAGACTAAGGGGACTGATTCATTTATTTATCTTCTTATGGATACGGTGATCTAACAAGAAAGGAAGCTCCCGGACAGTGTTCAAGTGTCACGACACCCAAGGACCTGAAAAAGTTCTGAAATGTACAATTCTCAGTCTGGCAATGCAGACAATGAGGAGTACGTCTACCAAGTTACCAACCATGTCACGAGGTTTCTGCCAATGCAGACAAATTCTCGGCAAAGAGGAAAAACCGACACAATAGGGTGGTGAGTGAGATTGAAGGACAGACACTAGATGTGGATTTCAGGATTCTTTGATTAGCTTCAAAGCAGCTCTGAACATACATGAGAACTTCGTTGAGCGAGTTCATTGCTTGCTTGAATCCGAAACAATAAGGCCTCGCATGGAAGTTCCTTCATAACCAGATATGGATGAGCCTGTACTCTTCATGCGACACCTATCCAATCTGCACTACCTACCAAATTTACACCTGTTACAGAATCACGGTGAATAAGACGTTTAGAACTTGCGGGAGTGACCAACGTTGACGTCGAGGTCCCACACTTGGAAGGAGCCCTCCACGAAGTCGTAGAAGCCACCGTGGATGCTAAGCTTCTTTCCGATCACCTTCTCCTTCACCCATGGGTACGACAACAGGTTCGTGAGAGAGACGTTCACGGATTCCTGCACGCATTTCAAGGCAACCATGACAAGTTCAGGTTAGAATTACGTCCCCGGAATTAAAATTCTAGTAGGACTAAGAAAAAAAACGATTTCAGTAAATGGAGACACAAGTTCCTGACCTTCTCACAGAACTTGCATTGCTCGTCGACATCCTCTGAGCCCACGACCGCCTTGGTCGCTGCGCGAGCGGCCTTTCCAATCTCCAACCAGTTCTCAACGAAGTCGCTGCAAGAATGAAAGGTATCACACCAATGACAATTTGATTTCGGACTCTGGCATTCCAAAGTTAAATATGTAAATTACAAAGTGTGTATTACGAGAGTGGTAGGAGACACTTACTGGCTGCCCTGGCCTTCTTCGGTGGTGACGAGAGCCTTGATGCCTCCACAGAGACGATGTCCAATGACGACAATGTGCTCTACCTTGAGGTGCTTCACGGCGTACTCCAGGGCAGAGGCAACAGACGGGTACCCGCCCGAAGGCTCCCATGCGGGCACCATGTTAGCCACATTACGAACCATGAATGCTTCTCCGGCGTTGAATCCGAAGATGGTGGCTGGGTCCACCCGGGAGTCGGAGCAAGCAATCACCATGTACTGCACCAAAACAGAAGCAAGCCCTTGAATAACCGAATTCACTAAAACCAAGTTCATGAAAACTGAAAACCAGTAACGAAAATGGTCTAAGTCTCCGTTATCTAACCTTGGGCCATTGTCCGGTCTTCAACTTGTCGAACAGAGCTGAGTCCTTCCTGCCGACACAAATGATCACCAGGACTATCAGTTTAGGGTACAAGTTGGTTCAAAGTACAACCGTAACCAACCGAGGGGTACAAGACCATGATCACTGACGGTTTGAAAATGAGATCCGCATCACGAGTTGATCGCTGGAACGTAATATCTATGAATTGATGTACGAGCTTAACGGGGAAGCGAGAGCTAAGATTCGACTTACTCGTAGACATTAGTCTTGAACGTCTGGAATCCCTTTCCCAGTCTGGCAATGGGGTCAGTGGAGGCATCACCGCTCAAGGTCGTCTTCTCCAGAGCGGCAATGGCTTCCTCTAGCTTCCTGGCAGCCTCTGGGCTGGACCTGAACAATCAACAAAGCGACGATTCGAAGGAAATCAGAATTTATTGACGCAATTGGAGTCGAACCATATAGGGGTGGGCGGCCTAAAATTACGATCACTTGCAAAAACAACAGAGTTGCCAGTGCCTAGCAGTAATTTAGTCGAGGGTTGGCCAAACAATCGCCAGAGGAACTCACTTGCAAATAGCGTCGACCTTCTGCTGGATGGTGGCCATTTTGCACTTCTAAGGTTCAGATGTGGTCGCTAGCTGCACAGAGACAAATACAACAAGAGGAGGCAGCAGATCACTACAAGCTGCACAGAGAAAAATCCTAAGAAGAATGCTGTAATTCGCCAAATAGCCACCGAAAGCTGCCCTACTTATACCCCAGTTCTCACACTCGATATCAACCGACGTTCCACAATCTGAAAACTTTGACTTGCTTCACGCTGCGACGAGGCGGCCAACAAACAACCAGTAGAATATTCCCCCACTGTGGCTCTGGAGGTACATATACACTATTGGTCACATGCACTACCCTAGAGGACTGAAAGGGCAATTAGTGCCCCAACCACGATCTCCGCAGGGAAACTTCGCAACTCTACAGTACATGGGTAGAAGACACTTGCACACACATTGTAAGCACTAGCAAAGCATCATCAGCTACATCCCCACTTGAACGGTAGAATACACAAGTGACTAGTTTACTAATGCTTCCAGTCTAAGACCTTCTTTCAAGCTACGTGAACCGACTAGTCATAACCAGATACATTCTTCAGTCTGAGACACATACTAGCTCGCTCTTCTAACGACTCGTGACAAGCCTTAAGATCGTTCGAACCAAGTTGAAGTCTATAGATGGTAACTCTTACCAGCGAAGAGCTCTTCGCGCAAAGGAGATGCGGGAGCTGAGAGGGAGATGTGTGGGACGAGTGTGAGGAGTGATATGGTTGGGGAATTATATACTAGTCTGGGAAGTGATCCACTTCGACCCATATTCCGGAACAATTGGCTACGATTAACCAAGCACCTCGCAATCAGGAAAACGCCAATTAAGTTGGCCTTCGGCATGGTGAGGCACGGATGGCAGCAGTGGCTCTGCTTGCGGACTCGATCGGGACTGTGGTCGTGCTCGGGTGGACCTCGATTAACTTAGCAAAGCGCCGCGATTACCCGCACTTGTAGCCACACAGAGTGGGGGTAAGTTAAGCTCAGTTCTTGGCCACACTACTGCTGCCGGATTCTCCCACCCCGCAATCCATTCCTGCAACTTACCCTTTTACTGCGCCATCTTCACAAATCCTTCTGCCTCTTCACCAGGGCGTAACTTACTTGAACCTCTCCGGAGAGAGTTTTCAGTCATCGATGTTTCTAGTTCGAAACAAGTTGCGTGTTGGAACTAGACTAATTGCAATATTACCGATTTCTAAACTTTTCTTCACAAGTTACTCTTTTTTTCTTCTTTTTTGACAGGAATGAATTTAAGGATTTCACTGTAGAACAGATATTGGAGTCTTCCGTCATGATGTTCTCTGTGACGATAATTCGTCGACCATTCTTGCTCTGGACGCGGTTTTAGTATGGATTTAAAATGGATACTTTGTGTTTGGTTCGTCGTCCAAAAACAAAATCCTTGCGAATGGCACGGTTTGAGGAAGCAGTTCTGGAGATGATTCATGAGACCAGGGCGGTGTCTAGATCTTGAGTGTTTTGTTGTATTTTAGATATTCTAAATAGTACTCGACACTATTTGTTTCAGAAGACAGAAGATGAAATAACCAGCTAATACTTGCTTCGTTTCTCTCCCCTATGAATATGGGTTTCAAATATTTGTAAAATAATTGTGAAGCATCAATAAATTCTCAAATCTTGTTACTTAGAGAATTTATTTTCCACATATAATTAGGTGCCGAATGCACTTTAACTCATTTCTTTCATATATTTATTTCTGAATATAATTTTTCTTTCACCAATAATTTGTGAATATAATTTGTAAATTTCTAGAAAAAAGTTATGTTTGTTTTAGTGATTTTTCTTTAACAAGGGTTGTTTTAAAGTTTCGGTACACATGTCTAATAAATTTGAGATTCTTACTGCAAGTATCTAACATGATTGCCTTTGAGATAATCACAAACAAACTTGGTCTTTATTGGAAAATCTCATTTCATGAAAGAACTTCTCAGATTATATATTTTTTCTTAATTCTATTATTTATGAGATCAATATTTCTTATTTAATTAGTTTATTTATTTCTGCATAAAAAAAACAATTTCCTTTAAATTCCTACTTCAAAAATGGACATAAACCTTTGTTTCACTCATAGAAAATCTATTTTTAAAAGTTGAGTTTGAAATAATCAAAATGTGTCTAGGCAGTAGTATGAATCCAAATCCCTTTTGAAATCTTTTCAAATGCTACACTTTTTTTCAACCTTTGAAAATTGATGTAAAAGAAACTAACATTTTGTACAGTCAAGTACAGCTCATTTACGAATTCTTGTCTGCAGCCCAAGTGCACAGGGAAGTTCATGAACTTGGGAAAGCTGTATCATGCTCAAAAACAGTCCGATTTTCAAACCGAAAGTTGTTGCGGGTTCGTAGTGAAGAGTACTTTATTTACCAAAAAAAAAAAATACATGAAACTTCCAAATAATGAAACATTCTATAATTAACGTGCAAACTACCTACCATCGAGTGCTACCCCCCCTTGCTGAAATCACAGCTTGCATCAGTCTAGGCATGGTTTCAATCAGCCGTTGGAGTTGTTCAAGAGAAATGTCATTCCAAATGACTTGAATGAGTGCCCTCATTTCTTCTTTGTTGCGCGGTCTCTTGTAATAACGAAACTTGATTTTCATGGTTTTCCAAAGGTTCTCAATGGGGTTCAAGTCGGGTGAATTGGCAGGCCATTGCAATTTCTGAATGCCATGTGCTTGTCTCCAAAGTCCAGAAAGCTTAGCACGATGCACAGGAGCACCATCTTCCATTAAGAGAAGTTCATGTGATGCATCGTGCATGAAATAAAAGCCACAGAGAACACTATTATAGACAGGTTCCACAAAAGGAATTGCTGTTCGCTCCCCTTCTGGTAAAAAAACGAGAGGACTCTTGTCAAAACCTGTGAATGCTCCCCACACCATAACGGATGTTCTCCCTGATTTGAATGTTGGCGCAAGACATTGGTCGGCATATTTTTCATGACCTTTTCTCCAAACTCGAATCTGCCGAGAATCTTTATCCAATTCAAAAGAACATTCATCGGTCCAGATAATCTTTGACCAATCTTCGGCTGTCCAATGCCTGTATCTACGAGCAAATGCTAATCTCTTTTTTCTATGCATAAAACTAAGGAAAGGTTTCCTTATAGCTACCCGACTTCCAAATCCAAGTTGTCGCATGTAAGTGCGGATGGTGTTTCTATGAACACCAAAACTCTCTGCAATTGATACTAAATTTAATCGACGATCTCCTTGAACAAGGCGTGCTAGATCCCTAACTGAACGATTAGATAGCTTTGGTGGTCGCGGTTTAGGTTTCTGAGTGGTATTAAACCCAAATTTCTTCCACTTTGTTAGAACTGTGGAAACGGTAGAACGAGGCATTCCCAGTAATTCTGCAATCCGTCCAGATTTAATCCTAGCATTCCTCAATTCTATGATTAGACCCCTCTCGTGATTGCTCAATGTTCGGGTACGCATGATGATCTGTAAATTGCAATTAAGTCTATGAGAATTGAAGAAACATTTGAGAATTCATTGTAAAATAAGACCAAAGAAGATATGGATATAAAACTCACCAAATATATATTTGAAGATGATGTGGAATCGAGAAGAAACGATTGAAGCTGAGCTTATAAGACGCTGAATCATTATCCACTTCAAGCTGCCTGATGGCAATATCCACTTCAAGTTGAACCAGTTTCGAATCAGTATCCACTTCAAGCAGCATCTCAACAGATCTATGCAGAACCAGCATCTCAACATATCTATGCAAAACCAGAAACTGCTCTCATTTTCAACAAAGCTAAGATCCATCAACTAGTGACTTGGAAAAGAAACTTACAACGAATATAGCAGTTGGGCCCAGTGAAGGTATCCGAGCAGCATCTATGACCACAGGCTCATTAAACACAATGACTTGAGACCTTCTGTTGATGTGGTTTGGGGATAACCAAAATCCTGCACATAACAACATACGGCAAAGCCCAGGCAGCTCAGTTTTAATGCCTTGCAGAAATAGCATCTAATTTCTGAAAGCCATGACACACACATGAATATACTTCCATTCACTTCGGTATTCGAGGATCTCGTCAGAAAAGCAGGAGTACTATGCCGATGAGTAACTTTCTCAGAAGAAGTGCTTGCAGATTATCCCATAAGCACTGGGGTTCGGCAATCTCACAAGGATAAATACTCCCTCCTCGAGCTCCTGGGCGTAACCTGGGCTGCTTTTCTGAGCTGAACCTGAGCTAAACCTGGGCATTCGTGAACTGGGTATATCCTATGCATTTCGGGAAATGCAGGGGCGAGGGAGCATGGGAGATGTCCTAAGGCTTGGGGACCTTGTTGCCAAGCATATGTGGAGCTTGAATGCATTGAGATAACAGGCATGTTATATCTCTCAATTGAGAGAGCGGTGGCGATAAGCATGAGGGGGCGGCGTGGCCATGTGAAGCCCATGTTGACATTTAAATTTTTCATCTGAAAATGGTATTGCATTTGACGGCGGAGAAATAAGTCTTCGGCCTAGTTCTAGCAGTGGGACCAGGTGAAAAAAAATTCGAAGTCAACAACCAATTCCATCGACATTGGCAAATTTTTAAAGTTTTGGAATTTGTGAAGCACAGAGAAGGCTGAGGGCAAGAATTCGTAAATGAGCTGTACCTGACTGTACACTATGTTTGTATAAGATTTAGACATTGTGTAATGCAAATTTTTGACACAAGGAGAAGTCAAATTCCATTAATTATGTTTGAATTAAATAAAAAATTGATTGTATTTCTTTCAAACCCAAGAACTTCTAATCCATGTTCTAAAATTTAATGGATTTTTTATGCATAATCTTTTAGTAATCTTAGGCAAGATCCCAAGACTAAAAAAAACATTCTTTGGCGATTGTAACAAACTTTGCTTTAGAAATGACAACTTTAGAGTGTTTTTGATGAAAAATGGTCAAGAGATTTTAAGGGTTCAAATGATTAGTAAAGAATGTGATAATGCTTATGGAACTTAATCAACCATTAATTTCATAAAGATCTTATTTTTTTGTTATACGTATCTATACTAAAGAAATAATTAGTCAATCCATCTATTTGTTAGAAACCAATTCTATTTGGCATTTTTATTATAACCAAACTAATTTAATGGTTATATATATATCCATTATTTGAATAAAATGTACATTTTATATATATTTACATAAAATTCATATCATGTCAATTTGGTATTAGAATTCTTCTACTGAAAAATGCCTTCAAATTATCTACTTATTTGAAATATACTTCTCTCTGTATAAAATGATCAGAAAGATATTAAAATGAGGCATTGGTAATGATAATGATTCCAAACCCGTTATAACTAATGCGTTATTATAGTATCTTATAGAAATTGCTAAAACTCTAAAGTATATTTAAATTAATTGTACAATACAAGTTTAATTAACCCCTAAACGCCCAAGGGTGTTTTTCATCAAAATTGCCTGAAAACAGCCCCTCTTCAAAGCAAGGTAGATTTTGCAAACTTGGGATCTTAATTAGTACATCTAACCATAAGATCTTGTAGCGAACTTCTATGTCTACATGTCCACCAAATCTTACACACTCATTCCTCACCAATTGCAAGATCATAACGTTCAAAGTTGAAAAACAAGTTTTTTTTCCTGTGCAAAAAGGGATCAGCAGAGTTTTGAAGGCCCAAAAAACCATTTTTTTGCATTATGGATTTTGGGGGTTTTGATGTACGTCAAAGAAGACTGAGTTAGCTAATTGCGTTAAGAAAGATCATATTCAAAAAAGTTGTGGAAGGTTGCCAAAAAAATCATTTTCCGCTGCATTGAGAGTGGCTGTGAGCTTGTCCGAAGTTTGGCTGAATGCAGCTTTTGACACTCAAAACCCCGTTACTTTTTTTCAATATGTTAAAAAGAAATTAAAAAAAATTCTGCACACACCTCTTCAAAATGCCTACCTAAATTATTTTTTTCAACGATTTAGGAATTAAATTGGAATTCTAGGAATTTGCCCAAATTTTTAAAAAGCCCATTCCAGGACTATGGGCCTTTAGGGATTAAAAAAATTATGTTAGTGTTGGCACCAAAGCCACTACAACCACCATTAGCTTGTGGTGGTCAATTGTGCATATCATGACTTAATATGATAAATACATAATTTGTTCATGCTCATAAAAAAGGTTCATTTTTCCCTCAATTCTTCCACATGGTGGAAAAATTCATTACTTCTATTCTTTTGTCCCATGGACATATTTTTAGAGGGAAAATAATTAGACTTTTAATACACATCGGTCACCTTTGGAAACCAAAGTCTTCTTCATCATCAGACTTACATTGAAGAGCATCAGGCTTTCTAGGCTCTAGTTTGAAGCCGTGGAGGCTAATTTCTAGCTATTTAGCAATTTTTTATTTTTTATTTTTCATATCGAAATAAAATGGCGACAAGGCCTGATGCTCAAAAGAAGAGATTCGTGGAATGCTTATATGCTCGGCTTTCGGCCGAAGCGTGAACAAGATTTATGAAATGGCTTGCAAAGGCAAGCTTCAACTGGCATGCTTGCTTGCGGCCCTGTCGGCGTTGCTAGTGGAACATCAATTTTCTTAGTTTCGATGACTACAGGTAAAACTTGACGACTTTCGAGTATTTTCGATCAGGTGATCAAGCCCCCGGACTCCCTGTGCTCACACTAAAAGTTGGTGGCAAGCAGGTGCTTGATTCATGCATAATTAAGATAATCGTTGCCATTTGCACAGGAGCAGATTCAGCTCTAAACTCAGCACTGCAGTGTGTGCTCTCACGTGGCCTTTAGGTGAAACTTCCACCATTTCATGTTACATCATTTAATGTACCATCCTCCTCGATGACATTGTGTATATTGTGGGATATGTTATTATAACTAGTCTGCAACTTGCACATCTTTTGTGAGGAATCATATTCAGCATCCAACTTGGCTGAAAATGTTATCTATAGATCAACAGTACACAGTTTGTCATTGTTGGAAACTCCAAGTTTGGAATCACTTATAATGAATTCAGATTTTACGCTAGTGTTGATCACAGTGAGCCCATCTTTGAAGTTTGTAATTTAACCACAACTTAATGAGTGAAATATGGGCTCTTGACTGGGTTGAATGAGTGAAGTTTGTGCTCATGACTTGGTTTAGTAATGAATTTGGGATAGGTTGGCATTGACGAAGTGCTGCTGACAAGAGTTGATTGAATATTGGAGCAAATGTCGGCGGCATCTGTATGGAGATATATGAAAGAGGACGAACCGGCATATCTG
Organism: Ceratodon purpureus; assembly: GCA_014871385.1. Lineage (NCBI taxonomy): Eukaryota > Viridiplantae > Streptophyta > Bryopsida > Pseudoditrichales > Ditrichaceae > Ceratodon > Ceratodon purpureus. The sequence goes on from CM026422.1 coordinate 5,493,036, forward strand.
TAGGGGTGAGACAGTGAAGCTGTAGATCCACAGTTGACACTATAAGCACTGTAAATTCATTCGGATTTGCGTATAATGCGAGGTGATTTTGCTGAGTCTGCCTCGGCGTGCGAGGATTTGTGCTAGCTATGGCAGAAACGGCATGCAAGAAATTCTTGCTTTTTGATTTCTCGACCAAAGTTGATAAGTTGGACATTGATGATTATCTCATTTGTTTCCCAAAGGAAACAGATCATAAGATGGACATAAATATCTTCGTTACAAAGACGATGTTGTCGGTTCTTCACACAGATTGCGGCACTTGCTGTTCGAAGACTAATATTTTGGGAATCAGGAAGTATTGTTAAATTACAAGAAGCTTAAGAAACTCTGTCTGACTACTTAAAACTTGAAAGTGCTCAGCTTTATTCGACAAGTACTCCATGTGAATGTGAATCATAGGAATCAATGTCCATGATAATGATATTAACGTCCACCCGAGATAGTTTTGTTGAACCATCACCAACAGAAATGTTGAAGAGGGCCATACTCCACTTCACACTCAACTCTCCGTGACAGAGAGTTTCAAGTGTAGGCAATTTGCCTTTATTTGAATAATGAATACCTCTCTGTAATAATAAATTGAAGCCTGTATCCGCTCTGTAAACCTAAATCCCTCACTCTACTAGGGGACGCTACAATGGGCAGACTCATACCAGAGTTACAATATACACAATTTAATCAATTCAGTCCGTATCAATGTTCAATGTTATTAAATTCCTAGCTCTTGCAATCCTCTCGATAAATTCTATAAGCCGAAGTCGCAATGCACAGAGTGATCGATGATGAAGGTGACCTCGTTTTCACCTTCCAATTGAAACTGCAAGTTTCTCATGACACTCTTATTCAAGTTAATTGGGAATGCATCATTTTAATGCTTTCAGCCAATCTTCACCCATGATGCATATCCCACAATGCCATCCGCCACCGGAAACAACATGTAATACCCCGCCGGTGCAACCTGCTGTGACGGCGGAGCCGTCGAGAATACGTTGTAATCGCCTGCACCGTTGTCCGCAGGCGCCGTCACCGCCAACTGCAACAACCTCTGTCCCTGAACCACCGCAAACATCAACAAAACATCACTCACGGCAACCATTTCATCACAAACACTCATGCAGGCATTCGACAAGGACTTGATCAGATCACATCCACATCATGGCTGATAACTAGATTATATGAATAGATCGGTGATATACTTGTTGCAGTTATCTGAACGAGAACGCTGATCGACTTACCATGGCGTAAGAATGAGTGACGAAGGGCGCGTTCACGAGGTTGAGCTCGATGAAGGTGGGTGCGGTGGCTTTAACTACGGCGGTGAAGTCCTGGCCGTAAGCCAGAGCACCGGGGACGGTGGTGAAGCCGGAAGGATTAGCGCCGAAGTAAGGCGGGGAGAAGGTCTCCACCCGGAGCTCCGTGGGGAGGTTGCCAGTGAGGGTGTAGAACTGGTGGGTGTTGCTGCCCGCGAGCAGGATGCGCCCATCTTGCAACAGGTTCGCAGTGGAGTGGTAGACGCGGGGGATATCGGTGTAGGCGAGAGTTGAGAATCTAGTTCCGGCTGCGTTGTTGGGTTTGTAAAGCTCCGGAGCTTGGACGGGGTTGGACGCGCCGCCCCATCCCTGGGCGCCGTTGCCAGCGCCGTTGATGATCAGCACGTCGCGCGTGGGGAGGAGCACCATGTCGCCCATGGTGCGCTTGTGGGGGAGGTCCTCCATGGCCCAGCCTGCCCCGTCTGCTAGCGGCGCGATTCGGCCACAGTTTCCAGACGCGTCGGCCATGTTGCCGCTCATGTACGCGCCGTATTGCGCCCCGCCGCAGACCAGGACCTCGGGCCAGCTGAAGCCGCCCTCGGCTGTCAAGGGGAGCAGCACGGAGCTTCCCGCGGACGGGTAGTTGCGGGGCTCGCCTGGGATTGTCGGGAAGTTCTTTGCTACCGTGTTGCTCTGCCAGTCGTAGAGGATTGAGTCGCGGTTTGCGAAGATGAAGAGCTGGTTGTTGGGCAGGAGGTGCACAAATGGGTACAGATTGTCCATCTGCGCGTCGTTTGTCTGCATGATTCATCATTGCATTGTCAGTCCAAGTGCACTGAATACCGTCTACGTCTGAATCAAGGCTGCTGTCGCGGGTACAATAATTGGCCATGGAATAGTGGGAAGTGGAGCTTGTCAGGTGCTGCACGAGAATGTGACGGGTGGTGATCTGACTGAAATGAGCAGAGTAGGTATCATACTAATTGCAATACTGGATCGTCATTCGGTGATCTAATGTCGCATTTTCGCAGCAAGGAAGTACTCAATACTTAGCTTACAAGATCCGCAACAAGTTTCAGGACACTCTGGAACCTTGACGCTTACATTCCTTGGGTCGAATCTGGGTTAAGTGTCTCTGACGGCAGCTTCATGTGGGGAATTTCGATTAGTTGATGTGAACAGAGAATTGCGCGTGTACGAAGAGAATGCGTAGATTGGAGATGAGGTTTGGGATCAGTGAGATGGTGGTTTGGGTACCTGGGCGAGGAGGTCGAGGTAGAAGGTGCCTCGGCCGTTGGCGGGGACATACTCCACGGTTTGGACACTGCGTCCACCCACGACGATCTGCGTCCCGTCGGGAAGAATCTGGTTGGAGGCATACCATCGTCCGTTTTGCAGCTGTGTGCCCTGCTCCACCCAATCGCAGTTGCCGTCGCCGCATGGAGCAAAGGTCCGAATCTGCACTCAGATCCAAGTGGCGAGATTGCTTAAGCTCGGCTATGGTGAAGAGTATTCACCAATGTGAGGACTTAATCGGAATTCGTTTCTGATGAAAGGATTGAGAGATTCAAGTTTTAAGTACCTTCATTAATCCATCAGCGTCTCCCCCAGTTTGCACCAGTTGGCCATTCGCATCGAACTGTCCCGAACTGCACCAAGTGTCGGTGAAAACAAAGAGTGGCCGAATTGCATTCGAGCCTGGGGTGTAGAGAGCTGAATGCGCGGTACAATCATGCGTGGTGGCCTGCATTGCAAAGTACGAATGTATCAAAACAAGGCTTTTAAAAGCCTCACCCAAATGACGAGTCCCGTACTCCTCGCCAAGATCACAAAAGTCTTGAATCTCAGAGTGTCAATCAATCTTTGCAAAGAGTGCTCAACACTTGGTCGACCGCTACATATAAGTAAGTGAAATTCATATACGAATAGCCGTTTTGAATCCGACAATCCAGCCGCAGCAATTCTACAATTCATTGCATTCATCTAAAAATCACAATCTAAGATCGTTCCGAAGCCACAACCTTGACACAATGTTGTTGACACAACTCCTCCACCTAACTATCCAGAGCTTACAGAGAGGCCGAACAGGAGTGAATATTGAGGGGAGTCACGTACCCGATCCTCAGGATTGTCACGGCAGACGCCATCCGGGAGATTGAGCTGCGAGACGCCAACGTTGGTCCGGTCCAAGAGAACAACGCTGCCCAAGTGTGTAACTGCTGCATGCATAGTTGCAATTCCTGCGTTCGGCAACACAACCTCATAGTACCCCTGCCCTGTCACTCCTGTGAGCATCGTTATGACTTGGAGTACCACAACTACAGCCCACATCGCGCCCATTCCCACCATCTTTGCCCTCCCCTGCTCCACCTTGAATCTCATCAACACACTCTGGGTGCTCTCCCACCTCATCAACAAGATCGAAGCTAAGTCACCAAGCTAGTTGCAAGTACAGGGAATGGTACTACTGCTGCTTCCACCCCAGGGCAGACTCGCCCGGAAAATATTACTAAGTTATTCTAGAAGTGCAGGAAATGCGTGATCGCATTATATATGAGCTTGACGCTGCTGGACGTGTTGCTTGCAGAACTTTGTTGTCAGTTCTTAGATATGTGGAGATCATATAGCAAGAGGTGCAGCTTGGCGATGAGCACTGGAGCTATGGATCGACTCCCATGTGAACAAGAAAAAGTGTCCGATGCCTGCCAAACTAGACCTTGAGAAATCAAGGTGGGCCAGGTCCTACCTCACTGTTGCAACGAAATGTTTTTCAAGTGATGTTATGGGTACCCCATCACTGGTTATAGCTCCTCCCTGTCTGAAATTATCACCATGATCAATTATCTGTTTTTTACTATTAGTTTTGGCCCTTATGATGGAGCCTTCAAGTCCATTTGCAAGAGAATATTCATCACCCCAAACGAGTCTGAGGCTTTCCTAGAAGTAGATCCCAATGATTAGAACTAGGTAGAACAGTGTTCAAGCACCCACTTGTGAAATATTTTTTGCAGTTTACTGAAGTGCTCGACTTTCTTAAATTTACAGAATCATTGCTCATGAATTTGCAGCTTGCTTTCAGCTTTTTCTGAAGTGACGCCTCGCTAACACACACCTCTTAGCCATGAAGAATTTCCTATCACCAACAGGGAAATTCTATGTTGGTTTTGCTTTCAAAAAGAAACGAAGATCACATCATTCATGTATATATTACCTTGACTTTCTTTTGTCTTCTTTTGTTCAACTTCGACCAATTCAACCGAGTTTTTGGCATGGTGCTGTTTTAGTGAACTTACTATGTAGCGCTGCGTTTCTGCGATAAATTCAAAGGTCGCGTTCTGTTCCTCGACAGTGCAATCATACTTGAAGATCATGGACCTCAATCTTTATAAGAGTTAATGAATTTAGATCCAATAATTCTCTTCAATGTCGGTGTTACAAGTAGAGTGATGGACCTTCGTAGGACACAACTGTTGTGTTGTGGTTGGGACTCAGACTGATTTTGTGCTGCAATGAACTCGTCAATTGTCGCCAATAACTACGAAAGGGCCTGAACAAGGTAAGCTTCTGGAACTTACAACCCTGCCAAGCTGGCTATGATACGGCTGTAAGAATGCCTTCATCTGTTGATCCTTGCAGCTCAAGTACCAACAGTTGATCAAAGATTAATTACAAGCTAAGAAACATTGAGCTTCAAAGCACCTTCACCCACTGCTTATCTTACAATCAGGTATTAATTAGTTGATACCTGCTGCATCCACTTCTAAGCAAGCTCAATCTTTTGCAGCTGTTGAATGCTGTGGTAGCATCACACATCCGTTGTGAACAAGAAAAGTGCAGTGGCACAAAATGATGAGCATATAAAACCGGAAAATCTTTAATACTGCACAGGTTCCGGTATGCGATGCATATAAAGGAGCAATATGTGTATCTGAATATTAATAAATTCAAGCCCAATTGTGAATGTACTGTAAGCCCCATCCGTGTGTGGTCCCTGGTTTGATAGATCATTAGGGGAGGCTAGTGCAGAGGCTACTGATTCCGGCATGTGATCTGCAGTGTCAGAAAAGGAGAGATCACTAATATTTTGGTCAATGGCTACGAACCAAACTCGTTACTCCTCCGTTGGCCAGCCAGCAAACCATGTAAGATTCAGCCTTCTGTCGCCCTTACAACCAAGACACTACGGAACTCGACTTATTGCTGTCTGGGCAGGTCAGAAGTCTGAGCTTTGCAGAGATTCATAATGAAACGCGACACTCTGTCTCCATTTCAAAATAGTACATGAAAATGTGGAAACAAATATAACCATCCAAAAATAAATAGATTTTTCTAATATACCACTGACATCTCAAGAAAAATAAAAACAGAAGTCTATCAATGCATTATAGGTCATGATATCCATGTACAAGCTGTTTGTTACAAGGCTCAAAGAGAACGTGTACAGTACTCAGTAGATATATGACTCAGTTGTAGCCTTTCTCTGGAGTTTTGTACGTGGTCCACATAGGCCAAGCCGCCATGCCAGTTGAGCATACACTGTACAAGACTACCCGTGATCACCATTATTCATAAGCAAAGATAAGTACAAACCCAGGTTTGGATTCTAATTTTCTCATCACAGACTGTGAACCTACTTCTTGCGATCGATTCTCATACAAAACAGTACCGGATAACGTACTAACTTGTGTGAAGAAATTCATTCAAATTGCAGAAATTAGCTGCAGGAAATATGGTCTCATATAATCCTACTCCTTAATCTGTGATCCTAGTAACTCAGCTAAGTTTCGTGGACGCCTAAATTAATATCCTTGATTTACAACACTAGTACCTCGTCGATTATTTAATTTGTAGCACTTCCTAACAGACAACTGCCTCACACCAGCCTTTTAAGCCTCTTCATTTTTACTCGAAGCTGGTTTTAAACGCTTCATAAATATGGGCACTAAGGTGCTATACACTATCAACTTTGGTCGTCAAAATCTTGGCATGGATCGAATTATCAAAGAACTGAGTTCACAGCCTATACTTGGAAGGAGTTCCTAGCATACAACTATTGGAATGATTGTCTGGCTTGACACGGCTCTTCTGTCCACAACACAGCTTCCTTGAAAGTTGCATTCTGGTACTGTGTCACTGTCTGAAATACGAAGGAGCCGGTGCCACTGCAAAGTTTTATGTCTTGTTCAGACCTGTATGGTTTGTGAAGCTCGCTTGTGAGCATTACATACAACAGTAGAGGCTACATTGCAGAGGGACAATAAGGATCATTGGAATTAGTCACTGTTTGGGAATTACGAATGTCGGAGGTGAAGACTGTGAAGGGTCCATTTTATATGACCAATTCCAAATTTCGGAAGGACACAGTGACATCCGTGAATGATTGAAGAAGCCTCCCAAGTGGGTCATGAAATTTGGGCAGCCTTTACGCAAAACACACGCTAAAATTAAAAGAGGTAATGTAGTTTGTTAGTTTTCGTTTTGTTGATGATTTCTTGGTAATATTTTAGTCTGGTATTTCGAGAGCTGCAATTTTCTTATGTAAAGCTGTGGCATGTGCCCAAGCGGTGAACTTTTAGTATCAACCAATTTTGAGATTCCTAGAAGAGGATAAAGTTGTGTAGAGTAGCCCTCAGTTAGGATACTAGTCTGTTCTTGTGTATGTCCACATTTCTGAAAGGTACACACTGTATGTGTGGCTTTGGACGGGGAGCAAAAATGTAACGGCACATATGTGTCACAGGGGGTCCTGGAATGATATAACTGGTTCATGTGTTTTGCAGGGCAATCTTTTTCTCACTTTACGTAAATAATGCATACTTTTCCGAGGCGGGAAGCTGGATGTGGGAGCCGTGCATGCTTCTGTTGATGTAAGCTTTCACTGAAGATGATGTGACAATAATGAAATTGCCCATTTTCCACTCCCTGGTGACCAACTTCACTATTTTGTCATCTTTCCAGGTAGCATCGTTATTTTTCTAAGGTTTGGCAAAGTGAAGGCTCCCGGCTCATGAAATGGTTGATCTTTCTCAACCAGAAATACTCTCACTATCTTCTTTGGAGTCCTGATCTTTTAGAATAAACTCTACTGCACATTCGAGAAAAACCCGAAATTGAGGTACACCTAACTCACGATAACTCCCAGTAACTTATTATGATTGAAGGATTGTCATCTGAAGCGGACAGTTATCGTACATTCAGCAGAACACTGATGGGAAGACAGACACTGCTGAAAGCCTCATATAATTGTACGTAAGTTACCTCAAACTTGAGAGGTTGCAGGCATTGACAGTAAATGGATTTACATAATTGATGTTCTTGTCATTCGTGTGCACACACAGTACTACATAGTCCAATAGACTCTCTCATCTGAGCACTACAGTAATTACGGTGTACTCCAAGCACACAATCATTTGGTATGTCACTCCAAACCAGCCTCATTTATTGCTGCTGTTTGCACTAGATTTGCAGAGCAACCTGGTAACTGCTAGTTCCCACCTGAAGCCATAGCCCCAAGCTTGCTAAAGACTCGTTAAGGTGCCCGAGTTCCAGAAATCAGCGAGACTTACCACATTTAGTTCATCCCAGATTGTCTCTTCTTTCACCTCTTATATTGCCCCTTGGACGTCTCTTTTTATCCAAAGCTCCTGCTCGGCCCGCTAGCTCTTGTGCCTTCCCTGCGCCGCGGTCTCACTCTTTAGAGACTCTTTCTACCTTTGAGTGTTTACTTTCACTTTGCACTCAAGGTTACTGTCAGCACTTTGCTCTTCACCGAGCCCTCGCGGCCTGATTCTCGCCTCGGGGCTCTGTCTGTTGCTCCTCCCTTGTCGCGGCGCTAATGTATTGACCCCTTCACCCCGTCGGATCCTTCGATCTGAAGCTCGCAGGACTAGTCCACGTAAATTTCTGCACTGGCAAGAAACTCGTGCATATATAATCATGCAAATGGGTTTACTGATCCTCACATGAAATTCTCTCAAGACACGTCGGAAGACAAAAGCAAGAGTGATAAAGATTTAAGAAAATCCTCTCGTAACAACTTTAATCAGAGACACCATATCTGATCATCAGACCATGATATCTTTCATGCTGATGCCTAGCAGTTGTCTTTCATGCTCATACTTTTTAGCAGTTGCATGAGATACTGGTTGGCTCAAACCTTCAAATTACTTGGTTAATCCAAGGTCGTCTCCCTGTTGAAGTGATACTGTTAGACTGGCTGTCGGTGACCTGGAGTCCGAGGAACAGGAGAATTTCTTCGGTGAATTCCAATAGGCAGCTTCTGATTAGCTGGAGTGGGTACACGAGACTGTGACAACGGCACCGGCAACGGCAACTGCACCATCGAAACTGATTTGGGGGAGTTTGAAGCGTAATATTTCTCAAGCACTAGGGTCTCCATCTTCTTCTCGTCTGCGTACTCTTCCACATCCAAAGCTCCAGACCGGAAGCTTTTCAACAAGGGCCTCCGAAGCATAAAGCATCCGATGCCACCAAATGCCACGAAATCCGGGTGGTTATTTGCTATGTTCGCAACTTGAACAGTGTTGCCTTTTTCCTTGAGTCCAGGCAATCCTAGCTTCCTTATTCTCCTCACAGCTTCTTGTATGGACAGCCCTCCCGCTCCAGCGTCAGCATACACCAGTATCAAGGAATGCAGAAGAGATGCTTTGTCCTGGTCAGCTTCCCGATCGTTGGTGGAACTGTGTAGATGCAGGACACTCGAGGTTTGCATTGAATACAATTTTCAAAGTAATGAGCTCATGACATAACATTTGCTTACAGTCAAAATTTTACCAGATGCCAGGAGAGTCATAGTGCATATCACTGAAATGAATTAGCCGAAATGAAGATCAATTTTACCCTTCAGTGAAGCTGATCCTATTTGACTTCCTGGATTGAGGCTTCGCCGCTTGCGAGTTTTGCCTGCACATTGATGGCCATGAGAATGGTGAGAGTGATTCAGTAAGACAAATGTGCGTCATCTAATGCTGCATTATATTGCAGAAGGTGATCTAGATGGTCTTTGCAACCAAGAATTTTATTGGGAATGATGTTAGCGAAAATCACTTTCCCAGAGTAGAACTTGGATAGAAACACACTGTTGAGAAGAATTGTTTGGTGGCTGAGCTTCTAATACTGGCCGTTGGGGAGAGTCCTCTGGTTGTGAATCTTCGGAGTCTTGAGAAGGTGATCTTTCTGGTTTTTGAGAACCGTAAAACTTTTGCAGGAAATAATCAGCGTCCTCGGCGGGTTCAGAGAATTTTACATCTATACAATTTATACGCTCCGCCATGATTGTGTCCAAACTTGTTACTCCCTGGAGTTCTTTAGTCATTAGGACTACTGCTACTTTCCGAAATTCTGTTAAATGGAGGTCCTGCTTCAAACACACGCATCAAAATATAATCAACTGGACAGATCTCTATGGCTTGAAGCAACATACACAAGCTCGTTTTGAAGTGACAAGATTGCTTCCAAACCAAAGTACGAGCTCATCGTTCCCACCATGAGCACCAGCATGCACATGTGTTGGATTAAGCACAATCATTGCCTACCACCGTTTAACGAATATGTTACCAAACAAAAGGATTTCAATTGTGCAAGATAAATGTTGAAGACGGAGAAGTCACAATATTTGGTCTTGAACTGTAAAGAGCCCTTGAATCAACAGTAAAAGACTGTCAACAAAAGAAAAGAGTTTATGAGTTAAGAACAATTACGGGAGAATGACCTTCCTCTTCTGCCAATTTTGCAACTGCGTTAAAAAATTTGACACCTGTTGCCAAAGTGTCCTGATAAGTTTAAAATGCGCTTACCACACGTAGCGAAATAGCAGTTCTGTGATGGTTAGATTCAATTAAATCTTAGAGGCAAAGTGCTTAGGGCAAACGAGGAATTAGATGACCAATACGTACCCTCCGAGAAATCCCTAGCCTGGAATGTCCTGCAGATGGATCTTCTGTCAGGTGAAAGTTTCCAATTGGACAGAAATCTCAAACGTTCCTCCAAATCATGATCAGAGAGCAGTTTAGGGCCTTTGAACCACTCATAGTCGAGCGTATCATCGTCTTCTTCTACTTCTGCTTGAACTAGTGGAACATCTCCTTGTTCTGATTGCGTTGATGGAACACCACCTCCTTGTGCATCCTGTTCTACTTGTAATAGATCACCTATTCCTGACATAACCTTCTTGTCGGGTCTCTTGGTGTCTGCATCTGTAGCAAAATATCCGGGCAATGTCTGCATGAGAGACGAGCAGAAATACAGATGCGTAAAAGTTCGAGAAAAGCACCTGCTAAACGATTTCATCCTTAAACTATGAGTTCATCCTTAAACTATGAGTTCATCACATATTTGTTCAGGGTTGTGTTGACAAAGCTCAAAAACCTAAAGAAATAGTTCGAGCCTTTCAGAGAAAACTTGCCTAGCATGCCTGAGACAATATCTTTATCCTGACTCTCCACTAATATTTCAATTCTGCAAGATAGATAAAATTACCATGGATCACAATTTGCAATACAACATCCATTCAGCATGTACTATTAATGCTAAACGAAAACTAAGTTACAATGGTATCGCTATTCAGCACACTGCAACTAAACAGTGGATCAGTCAATGTCATACCAGAATTCACATGTATGCTGAATTACTTGAGTGTTAATATACTGCTTGTCGTCTGAATCGTCTCAGCTGGCTTGTACGAACAAGGACTAACACTGCCGAAAATTCCCACAATGCAGAACACTAAAAAATAAGGCGATATCGAGAAGCTTACATGCGTGGGTTTGCCTTGAGCCATTTCGTAGAGTACAATACAGTATGCTTGTCAATTTCTCTGGCCAAATTGAAATCCTGAATGGTTAAACCCTTCACAGCAGAAGTGGATAGCACCAAGCTGACAGTCTGAGAGTCTGTCAAGTGCAAATCCTGCCCACATTCACAGGCCAGTTTAAAGCTCCAAGTGGATTGGTCAAGGAACATAATAACATTAAAGAAATTCATTAGTCACACTAAGTAGATACAAACATTTAATGCCCTCGTATAACTTACACAAGTTGCTGGAACCTGGGGCAACAAGCTTCCTATTTAAGAAATCTCCTTTACTACTAATCCATCACAATGGCCACTTTGTAATGCCTTTAATATCAGATCTTGATGGCAAGGAGGGGATGAATAGTGAATACTAGAGGCAGATCCCAACAGTCAAGAAGTCTATCGATAATGAACAAATGTTGAAATCATCAACTCCAGATTTTCACAGATAACACCTGTGTACAAAAGTGTATCAAGAACTTGAAAACGTAGCACTCAAAAATAGGTTAGCGCCCTTACCGGATGATGACCACCTTCCACATCGGCAAGCTCTGCTATCTGGTTGAAGAATCTCAGACCTGGTTACAGGTGAATATGTCTCAAAACTCCTCACAAATTTGAAATAAAATTTGTCTGGTCAAAATGATAAGAAGCCAGATAAGATGTGCGAAAGATGAATTGCACGACGCTTGAACACTCCTCCGATGAAAGAAATGAGAATTAGAGCACCTGGTGCACCAGCAATAACATGATTTATGTAATCCTTACCACCAAGAAATGAGAAGAATGAGCGGTGTGCTCAACAAAATGATCAAATTATGTGAACAATGCAGCTCTATAATACTCACTTTCTTCTCGTGCTAGTACGTATACACTCTCAAAATCAAGTTTCTGAAACATCGTAACACTACCCAAATGAGTTAGAGAATCTCCAAATGACAACCAGATTTCGCTGACAAGCATAGCTCACCCTCCGCAAAGTCTTGGGCCACGAAAGTCCTCGACATGCTTCTCGAGTCAGGTGCCAGCTCCCATAGAGGAAACTCCTTCATCCTTTGTTGACATTCCCCCTCAGATAACTGCAGCACTAGGTCAAATTCGCATTAGGAGCTCGTCTCTGGACATTGTAAACTGAAGGCTGAAAATCGAGTTCGAAAACGCAGATGCTGGAAACGAATGCAGTATCAATGCAGATTACTTTGTCAACCACCCCAATTAAAGGTTTTAAAGCTGGCACCAACTTTGACGACACTGACCCTATTCAGTCCGAATTCAGATAATGCGAGTGGCCATTCGGCCAGTTATGCCCGATACTTCAAATAAAGTTCCTCGGTGAAGAATGAAATTTTGCAACACACGATCCACCTCGGAAGTTGCAAGAAATGAACCTGGGTGCCGGTGGCCGTGAAGTCCCCTTTCATGACGCCGGGCGCTAAAATCAAGACTACTCCACAAGGTGACGGTGTGGCAACAGCAGCTGGCCTGTTTGAGTTTCAAGTCGCAGAGGTTGGAACTCCCATGTCTGAGAATTATGGGATTGAAACCAGTGTGGCTGCTCCGCTCTCCCTGTAGCCCCCAAATGCCAATGCCCCTTCAGCAAATCACCTTTGAATTCCCAAACCCTTCTGCCTTCCAAAACGAGCTGTGGCATCAATACCTGACCTAACAGCATAGTCCGAAATCCTCTCAACCTGCTTGGCGTACTCTAGTTAGGAGCACGTACAAACTTTGACATCAACCTTATTGACGTCTTCAAGTGATATATCCTGTATGAGCCCGTAAGCGAAGGTTGCCGTCTGATTCCAATGAGTTACAGTAGAGTAAGACATTGAAGACATAAATCTGGCAGCTTCTCTTCACACAAAACGAGAATATAGGCATGTGGCTGTTTAACATCAGTAGGTTAATTGTCATAGTGATCACTACAAGACGCGATTGTACGAATGCGTCAGAGTTATGGTATGCTAAAAACTTCCATGAAAAAAAGTGTGATAACAAAGCCAAGCAAAATCCACACAAAATGCCTGAAACAATCGCCCAGGAAAACAGCTGACGGGAATCCGCTCCCAGTATTGCATGCCCATTTCAAAAGATAGGTCACCGAACTCCTTAATTGATTCTGGATTTTGATAAATACGTTCACGTCTGCTCAAAAACCGCATGTCTCATACTCAACTGCAATACGCTACTCGGAAACGGTACAACGGGACCAATGCACACCCCCTAATTTCGAAGTTGCATAGCAGGTAACATTGTCAACTCTCCTTCAGAGAGTAATCCTGCAGAACTAAATCTATCAAGTCCTGTGAAGGTCAATTCCGGCTAATCATCCCGTTAATTACCAATAATTTATACTAATGTAACCAATACAACCTGGCAGCAGCAAAGAAGATTTGTGAATGAGAAATCACTCTTTGTAAGCCGGGCATCTGCACACGAGGAAGGTCACGACAAGAGCAATCGGAGGACTCATCAAAATCGGAATATAAGTATTGATTGTCTTCCTGGTCTAGATCTGTGGTGAGGGTACAATCATGAAAATCATACAGGTCACTACTCAGTCATCCCAACTGCTGTCCCATCCATCCTTGTTCGCTCGTCGAGAGTTCAGTCCATTTGCAGACAGCGTCAAAGATGTAGAAGAAGAACGGACAGCTTCTGTGTCTTGCCAGTCGTCATCTTCCCACACTTCGTCCCACCCATCAGCAGAGGGAGACATCCCCTCGTCTTGCTTCGAGACTGCTGCTGGTAACGTCATTTCCAGTTCCTGGTACTTGGCCTCCGCATCTCCATGCCGCCGGGCATGAGCACGCCATGAAACGCATCCCCAAACACCCACCACACCTGCGCATAACAAAGCGTGCGGTGCCGTCAGAACTTAAGCACATGTAAAAGCAGAAGTGGCATCTTAAGCTATTCATTAATATCTATTCATGTCCGCAACAACCAAATAGCCAACACCTACAACCGCCGGCATGTACTGCATAATCATGATGCATACGAATGTGAAACGTAAAAACTTGACTACTATGAAACGATCCCCAAACAGACAGAAACAACACGAAAGGCTCTAAATAGCCGGTTGAGCATTAGTCTGACCCAGAAATATGAAGAGCACAAAATGAAGTTACAGTTTACTACGACCTCATCCAATCTCACATATCTTTCAAACCAAGTAGCTGAAAGAACAACCACAAGAACTCCGCCCTGGAAGAAATCCCAAGCGTCTTCCTCTTTCGAACCATTATCAATCATTCAAGACGCATCAATGCCAGTACGATCATCGAAAATTAGCTCAACACTATCCCCTTCGACCAGCTTATCCGTCTTGGGTTCCGATACACGCACACATTCAACACACCAACTGACAGAACTTTCAAAGTACTATTGAACTCTGGAATTTGAACAAGCCCGCTAACCATGGGGTCTCACGATAATCATACCTAGAATAAGAACGAACACCAACGTCCCTCCCAGAACAAGCGCAAACGTGCCTTGCGCACTTAAGAGAGACAGGTACGATGGATGCGCCAAACTGTCTCCCATGTGCTCAGCAGGAAACTCCACGTAACAATCCCCTTCACCCCAACTTATGTTGATCCTCGCTCCAAGATTTGCGGCTTCCTTGTCGATCACTGAGATAGTCACCTGCACGCCACCCATGCCAATCACTTTCAAACGTCCTCCTGACAATAGTACCGTAACGCCATCACTCCTTCATGAAACAGAACTTCAAACACAAGCTCCAAACTGATGATCTATCTAACTTACCGGCTTCATCTCTCCTTTCTTCAGTACCATCTTTCCGTTCTTCAGTACCAAACCCATTGGATCTGCTTTCAATCTGTTCGAAGTCTTGATGGTCACCTCCAGCTGCGATTTGCCACCACCATTCTCAACAGTCAACGTGTAGTCGTGGTCGCCTGCATTTGCAACAACGCAGCCACAAGTCCATGAAAATGCCGCACTTCACCCATTCCGATCACATCAACTTTCACATGACCAACGCCTCTCGGCAACAAAAAACCACCAGCAGACTTGGTGCTCACCATCTTCGCCATCCCCTCCACCGCTGGCAGCCAACCTGGCAATCACAGGTCCTCGGGTACAAGTTCCTCCATGTGCCGGTGGTGACTTCGCCTCATCACCTGTGCTTGCATCCTGAGCACGAGGCTCAGGAGCACGCGTGACAAAGGCAGGAGGAGAGTGCTCAGCAGTATTATTTTTTGGTTTACCTGGTGGCGGAGAAACTGGCGGAGAACCAACCAGTGTACTACTATTTGTAGAGTCTACCTTCGTATCGTTCGACCCCGTCCCAGTAGTCTCTGCCATTACCTTGACGTTCAACACATTTCTCGCCACTAAATTCACCCCACCTACTCGTTTAGCCTGAGACGTACATCAAGTAGAGTCAATCCTCACATAAGTGTTATGCCCGGCAGCTGCACTAGTGTCTGAGCAGAGGCGGCACCGGGTAAATTGTAACACTCCATGACAACAAACTAAACTTCAATAGGAGGTAGGAACTTCCTAAAGGATCAGCGCCTGTCCAAAGACGACAATCTACTGAACCTTCAGATTTTCACCCAAAAATCAGTAGTCTGCAACTAAGTTCCAGACAAACATCGCCTGACTACAGTAGAAATGTTTCCATCGAAACCCAGGATCAGGCATGAGATTCAGGACAGATTAAAAAATCCACCGTCGTCAGCATCTGCTTCATAAAGGGCTACAACAAGCGACCAGTTGAATTTCCATGTCATCGAATTCAGAAAACTCTGACCTCCACCTCTACATCCAGAGTTAGGGTTTTAGCGTCCAACGCTCAATGAGAAGACTGTGAGCGTTGCCAGTCCGATTCAAACACCTCTTACCTTCGTCACAACCCTGATCTCAACAACGCTTGAGCCACCTCAACCTCAAAAAAATCAAGGCGGCGAAGAGATTTAGGGCTTCCCGAGACTAAAAATTCACGACCTATTCAGCCTCACAGCCTCGTACCAGCAAAAAAAAAGGGACAGGGACGGTCTCCATCTCTCGTGGCCAACACACAAACCTACCTCAGAGTGATCGGAACGCTGGGAAGACTTCGCATCACCCGCACCATCCGCAACCATCCCATCTTCACCTCCCAAAGCTCCATCTCCACCACCAGAATCCTCCAATTTCGCAATCACATCCCCCCCTGTCGCGACTCCCCTCCCATCCGCAACGCCCGTGAAGGTGCAAACCAGGAAAATCAGGAGCAGCCCCACTCTCCACGAAGTACCCATCATGGATACCATTCTCCAAACTCCAATCCTCCAAACCCCGCTGCCGCCGTGTTCAAAATCCCACACCGGATGCCCTCATGCCGCAAATGTCCCACGAAATCTGCAATCCCTCCTCTCCCAGCATACTCATACCTAGTCCTCACATGAGGAGGTCAAAGATGGGACTCCTCCAAAGCTCCCGAGGAGGCCACAGATGGGATTCCACGCTGCAGTGGGAACTTGGGAGGAGAAAAAAGGAAACTCCCACATGCCCTCTCACGAACAAACAGAGGAGGACACAGTCTCTCTGTCCAACCGACAGTGCCGGTTATAGGGAAAAGCCTCAAAACTGGGTCATGTCCTAACTTAGTTGCAAGCTCATGGTGCCCTGGTCCTCAGTCGCTGCGTGCTTGCGGAGATTGCTGCCGGAATCGCATGTCAAAATTTCTACGAGGATCAGAGCTTTAGGTTTAGAAGGTGTCTGAAGTTTGGTTGAGGTGGAAAGAGTTCAGGGTTTATGAACTTGTGGAGGTTGTGATGTTCTGGGGCTTCGTGCTCGAGTTGATTCCGGTGAGTTGGGTCAGTGATTGTCGCGTGAGTTGTCTCAACTCGTGATTGTTTTCAATATTGTAGCAGAGTGTTTTGGATCTCGGGAGCGGTTTTAGGGTTTATTGGAATTTGGGGTTGTTGATGTGTGAGGTTTTCTGTGATTTTCTTAGGGAGGTTGGTGTTTTACCGCTCTGCTTGTTTGGAAGATGGCAAAGTAGAGCACAATCTGCGCTTCGGTTTCAGGTGTGGGCTTCTGGACGATCGTCAGGGTGGTCCTCACTGGGATCTGAGTAGTTCCCTCTTGGTCATCAACCGTCGGAGGATGATGTGCTTGTGAGCGAATTGGGCTCTCTGGGCATGCTCGTTTCTCTGCCTTTGTTTTATGCTGTCCGACGGTTTTTGCGATCAGTGACAACAGCAAAAGCATTACAGATGATCTGAATTAGGGTTTTTGAAGAAGGTATGGTCCAGATTAGAGTCTGTTATGATACGGCATTGGTTTACAAATAAATTTCCCTGTTGATTCAATTGGTTGCAGGAGATTGACGACGCCACTTTCAGGGACTTCTATGCAACGCATTTCTATCGCTGAGCGCTGCCTTCCTCAGTGGGATCATCGTCTCAGTTTGGCTTTAATTGTTGTAATTTGGTGTCTGTACTCGCATATGTTACGACTCGCTACGCATTTACTCGTACTCGTCATGGAACATTTGTATTGATCAGTCGAAAGGGATGATGTCAAAACAAGGATATGAATCTCTAGATGGTGGTTTTCACACTGAAAGTATGGGCTGTTACGAGAGATTAGATCAAGTAGAGTCAATCCTCACATAATTGTAATGCTCGGCAGCTGCACCTCAGCAGCTGGTAAATTGTTAGTCCATGTAATCAGCTCAACTTCCATTTCATTGTATTTTTATTTCTCCTTCAAGCATGAGATGAGAAGTCAATAATCAGCACCCAAGCTACTGAATTCGAACATGTGACTCAGACAGAATTTTTTTCAAGGACACAACAGGCGATCTGAAGAATTAACACGTCAGCGACTTCACATGAACCTCACCTTCAACCTGTGTCGAGGATTAGGGTTCTAAGGGTTGTTCTCCAGCTTCATGAGAAGAGTCTAGGAACTGCAAGTTTGTGACGAAGGAGCTTAGCCTCCGACATTACTCTGATGTGCGACGACCTTGCCCAAGCTTATCACTATTTCAAACAAACGAATAAAATGGGACAACAAAGTGATTCAGAGATTATCTGACACTGAAAACTCTTGAAAAATTCTGCCTAAAGGGCTGTAGCAGCGAGACAAATCCATGCATACAAACAAGGAGCATCAAATGCAATTACAACACAAGCGGATCCCAGCAGCTGCAAGCATGAAAGCTGCAATCCCAATTCTCTTTCCCAGTTTGCATAATCATTCCTGCTCAATCACATAAAACGAGAACGAACTAAGCACAACTTAGCCTAGATCATCACACTCAAGAGATGGAACTCCACACCTGCCAGCACAGAAGAGGTAGAAACCGCCCAAAGCTCTCCGAAACAGAGTGCTCTGTTCACAAGACAGCACACCACCACCACCACCGTTAAAGGAGTGACCCGAAAACGTGGCCGCTTTACCTGCTTGACACCCCCTTATCCCTCTCAAGAGGTGGGCCTCAAAACCTTCCGGAAATCTCTTCTTCACCATTTGGTCTCCTGCAGTGACAATTTCTCTTCCAGAATTTCTTTGCACACAGTTGGGTTCAGGCTTTTCGGTGGGTCTGGAGCTTCACTCTGGAGTTGAACCGAAGTTGGTTGTTGCATCTGTGACGGTGGGTGAATCTAGGCGATCTCAATGAGCTGAATTGACCTAGTTACATGTTGTTTTGTGTAAATGGTTACTCATTTTCCAGCTGCTTTGATGTGGATTGTTTAGGTTTTTGGTAGTAGGCGTGTTGTTTTTTATTGTTCGGGTTTTGGTTTTGGGGGAGGGATGGTGTTGGAGTGGTTTGGGTACTGATGAGCTGGTGATGTGTGAGATGCAGCTAGGTTCAGGTGTGGGCTCGTGGATGAGCATATTTCTTCACGATGTCAGCGTGTAAGGCATTCACCGTTGCGGTGCCAGTGGTTTCTACTGGATCGTCTAGTGTCCGAGGATCATGTGTCAGGCAGCGAATTGGGATTCCTGGGCAGGCCGGATTCCCCTCTTTTCATTACATGTCGTCCAGGTCCGGGAATTCTTGCGTTACGAAGCAATGGTGGAAGCAGTGTGCTCCGAAAGCATCGCGGATGACTCGAATTATGGTTTCTCAAGAAGGTATGGTATAGTTTCTGAAGAGGGTGCCATGTTAGGGCATTGCTCTCAGTGATTGCGTGGTTTGCTCGCTTAAGAAATCATTCCAGAGCATGTCATTTGGAGACTGCCTTCCTATCACTGGATTTGCCATTTTATGATTAGTCATTTTATTTCTAAGTTCAACTGTTATGTTTTGTAACCTGTTATTCTGTGTTTATCACTTGCTAGCACCTTGTTAGTGAATGTGATGATTAGGGCAACTTGACAAAATCAGGATATGAATTCTCTAGGTGGTGTTTTTCTCTCTGTAACCACCAGTTAGGGTTGGGAAGCACCTCGTGGTACATCTCGTGTTTTGTGTGTAATCCGGAGGTTTCAAATTTCAGGTGTGCCGCAGGAGATTTTAGAGGACAGCAAGTTCGTCCCAATCAACGAGGATGATCCTAGATTCGGTCCTCCAGTAAGTAAGTCTTCCCCCTTCGTTCCGCATCTGCTGGCAGTAAAGCAGATTGTTTGTATCGTCTAGCGCAGTTTTGTTCTCATATTCTTATGACGATGTATGCGGTGGAGATGCATTACTCAGATTTCTGGGAGAAATATCGTTTGCTGCTTTGTGCTCACGTATTGTATTTGATTTCTCCCTCGCAATGTGCAACTTAATAAATCCTTCAGGAATTATTAGCTTTCTAATTCTGGATGAGTGTTAAATGATAGGAATTCAAAGACAATGTTTTAATCTTATCATGTAGGTTCACGACGCTCAGGCTATTTGGGCTAGATTCAAGTGCGTATCTCCTCTTATCTGAACCACTTCTGTGTGACGATCATTTGCAGGCCATGATGCTATTGGGATTTGGCGATAACGATGTTGCCACGGTAGGCCGCTTACTTAGCATCTGCATTTTGTTGTCTTCATAATTTCACCTAGTCAAGCTCATGGTGGATCATGTCGCTGCCCATGCTCGTAGATTTCAATGGATACGTTATTATCGAAGCACGGCGAAATTAGCATAAATACTGATAGAGAAAATCAAATTTGCTTCCCATGTGTACAAAGACGCCTGAACCCCTAACATGTTGCAAAAGAGGTTTAACACAATCAAACTGTCTGTAATTACAGAAACATGGAGGTTTTATGACGAGCATTGCGATGCTTGACTTATTTGAATTCATTTGTTTTTTTTTTAACATTCAATGACCAGCGACATGTTCGTGTCCCTGCAGGCATTAGAAATGATCAAAGACATGGGTGGAGACTTCATGCAGGTTGATTTCTATTTCTCTAGATTTTCTTGTTGTTTAGTGATTTTCAACTTTACTACCTCCACTAATCATGTGATGTAATGATGGACCACTTTGGTTGAAGGCCTAAGCATCTATTCTCAATCATCAGTGATTTCGCATTCGATTGTGCAGGTGCTGGTATGTACCGACGAGATGATGAATGGCACTCTGAATGAAGCACTGAATACCACACAGCCAGATCTTTCTCAAGTGAAGGTAAGATGTCACGTTTACCCTCGTTCTCGGTGCTCCATTTCATCCAGGCTCCATTCAAAACAACATTCCAGTAAAAAGCTGACTATTGGAACTCTTCGTTGAATTAAGGTATGAATCGTATTAAAGAGTATCTTGATGCATGCAACGACTTGCTTTCAACTCATAGTAGAATTCTTCGTTCTCTTGCAGGCAGCGACCGGTATGCCGCCTATTTGCTTCTTGTCAGGATTGAGTGGGGAAGAACTCATGATGGTTGTCCGTGCTTTTCCGGAAGCTGGTACAAATCTTGCCTCATCACCTGTATTACGTGTGATCAAAGTGACCAGGAGAATCTTTTGTACCCGACTGAAATAGTATGCCACTGGTTCGTTAAAACAACAATTGTTAATCCGTGATATGGTGTTAGAGTATCCTCTTTGTTCGAAAGCAAAACTGTAATTTATGGACTATTTAGTAGAGCTTGTATCCTTGCTAGAATTGTAGTTCTGAATTTTACGGCTGCCTAAAGGTGAATTTTGTAAATTGCAAAGTTTGACGCACAGAGAATTGGGCCATGAGTCAGATGATACCAGCACCTGTTATTCGAATTTAATATGCTCTTTATTTTTGCTTGTGGTAGGTCTGATAGGGACCGCATTTGCTGCACACGTGCCGAAGAACAGCAACAAACCACTGAGGGAGCTCACAGAGGAGATCATGGGTGATCACGAGAGATTGGTAGGATGTCTCCGCCAAACTCTTGCTAGGTCAATGGCATCTGACGATGATTGAATGAAATTTTGGGATTTGTAGTTGCGCTTCGGGTCTGCTTAGTTCAATCTCTCGTGGTGTGTTTCGCACCCTACATCTTAAACTTGTTCAAATTTAGAAGAAAAAAGGATTCTTAACTTTGAGATATGCCCTCTGGAGCGAAGTCACATCGGTTTAACATTGAGAGAGTTCAAGCTTTGATAGAAGGTGCTTGCCTTGTTACAAATAATAGCATATTTGGCTCACGGATTGGAACTCTCTAGAGTCTATAGTTGTACATGCAAAACCCAGTTGGAAACCACGACACTCTTGTTTTCGCTATGTGTCTTAATTCGATACTAAGACCTCTCCAAATAACAGTGACGTGTTGTTTGGTTCTGGCGTGTGCAGAGCAAGCCTCAGCAACCTGCCCAAGCATAGCTAATGAAACATTATTGAGCAGTAACATGATCATCAACCTGCCCACTTGGTGCCAGAACTCTTCTGGTGAGACACTTTTGGTGATGTAGACAGTCTTTCATTGCTGAATAGAGGTGCCACTAGCATGATGTACTCACGAGACAGACGTGGCATAGTTGGTGAAATCGAGAAGTTAAATCGAGACTTCGAGACTTGTGACCATTTGAAACAGAAACTGATTGGAGCACACGTGGTGACCTCACAGTGAACAGTGGTTCACATGTTACTGTACAGTAGTTGTGGAATAACTATGTTATCAAATCATGCTTGATTTTCTTCTCTGATGGTGCAAAGAGATGGAAAATGCAGAGCTCTTATCTCTCAATTTCTGCTCTTCAACACTTGTTTTTAGATCTTGAAAATGGAAACATACATGGCATTACCCAGATGCTTTGAACCCAGATGCTTTGGGTCATACTCGTCTTACCTTGCTTCTCAGATTGTTAACCTTGCAGATGTCCATATCGGCAGACCATGAGTTTACCCTTTGTTTACATGTTGTACCTCTTAGCGTTTAGAGTTTGGAAGAGGTGTACAAACAATAACATCTCTGGAGTTGCTGCAGTTGTGATAACTCTGATTCATGCAATACTTGCCTATTGCTGTCGCCCTCTTTGTACTTTACAAAAACTTGCTGTCCTGTGCTTCAGTTGATAAGTTCTACCCAGCGTTGGCCCATGTGATGATCTGTTTGCTTCCTGGACGTAACCTCAGTTATCTAAGTTATGGTTTAAACCTTCTAATCTGCTCTTCAGAATGGCCAATGAGTGCAAGGTCCCAAAACATTTCAACCTTCTCTTTTTTGTGTATTATTATAATAAAAAAATTAAATTAGGTGCCTTGAACCACCCCTTATGTGAATAGCAAGTTTGTTCATAAATAATTCTAAAAAGAAATCCCAAAAAAAAAAATTAAATGGAAATTTTCAAGATAGATATATGAAATTATGAGAAGTTATTTTTAGAGATGTTTGTCTATTTTAACATATTTGAGGTTGTTTCTCATTTTATTTTATTTTTGTGAAAGAATTGAGAGACAAGTTTTATTTTTTCCAAAAAACAAATATTTGTTTTGAAAGGGACAAACATGCTATTGGCATATGGTAGTTAGACATGTTATAAAGTACCGATTCTTTCAAAGCCTACAATTGGTCAAATAATACAATTGGTGTGAAAAAATACATCACTCTAGCAATCATACAAAATATGGAAAAAAAATCAAAAAAAAAAATTCACAAGTCTAAAAATCTATTGGTTTAAATAATAAATGGTATATGGCTATGAGAGTCGGCAGTAAGTAGGCTACGAAAAACAAGGAATATTAAATTACTAAGTAGACGAGAGAAATAACCACTAACATGCTAAACACAATCTCATCATTAACAATGAATGTATCATTTGAATCATGTTGTTTCTAGTATTACATAAGTTATGATGCATGTCAAAAACAATGTTATCATTAACAATCGGTGTACCATTAAAACGAGGTTGTTGTATAATTATTGATAATGGATATTAAAAACAATGTCATCATTGAGTGTTTATACACCATCAAAATGAAGTTGTTTTTTATACAACACAGTTATTAGTACTTCTATTTTAATATATATGATGCATAAGATATGTATTTCAATTTTGACTAAATAAATAAATCTTAGTCATGTTTCATATCAATCAAGTAATCCCACTTCAAATTCTTAAATTTTGTTGAAAATTGATGCAATTTTGTCTTTATTATGATACGTACAATATTTAATAGAAAATCTTCAAATCTTAAATATATTTTAGGTATTTTGATTTTGAAATCTATAAAATATTTTCAGATCAAAATGATGCAATCTTCTTTAGATTTGAGAAATTGCAAATATTCATAATAAAATACAACTAGTAAGAAGAATAATTTAAACTTGATGTATAAATAAATGTTGTAGGCTATAGATTTTAGATAAAACCACTATAGTTTAATCTATAATAGCTAGTACCAATAATTTTCTAAGAAGATTGAAGCTTCAAGTTCATTTTTTTTCCTAAATTGAATATAAATGAAAATTTAAATATCTATAGGTGAAATTTGTTGTGATGGATTACATGTATACTTTAAGGGGCGTTTCAAAGGGCTCAACTTTGTAAAAGACCAAACTATGCCGAGGAGCCAAATTTTGGGTTGTAGAAAAATATTAAAATATTAGATTGCCAATTTTCTGAATATTCTAATAAAGATGATTTTGGCCCCTCAACAAGAGTTTTAGTTCTATTCATATTTAATCCAAATTCTCCTCGAGGGTTTGAACTCTTGGCGCCAAAACTCTCAAAAAGTAATGCCATGTAGGCATTTTTAAGGTCTTCAGCCCTTGGCCCCTAGTATAAAGCCCCACATGCCAAATTTCAACTCTAAACCAATGAGATTACTATAATTTTTCCACCCTTTGCCCTTGACCCTTAATCTAAAACATCCTTAACTCCTAAAATTCCTTGACTATATTTCACCAAAAAACGCTCCAAAACTGCCATTTCCAATGTAAAAAGCATGAATGACCAAAAAGTCATTATTTTCTAATTATAACCGTAAGATCTTCAACTAGTCTATTATTGTAATAGACAGCTCAAAAATTTTCAATATAATCGACTGTAGAGATTAAACTATTATAGCAATTGAAATTTGAAAACAAACTTTTTGACAAGATTTTTTACTATGTTGACACACTCTAAATTTATTTTTCATAGGTTCTTTGCATAATGAATTTTGGGGGTTTTGATGCATGTCAAAGAAGACTAAGTAAGCTAATTGTAATAAAAAAAATTACACTCAAAAGTCAAGTGTAGCATGTTGAAAACAATATTTCTATTAAGTTGAATATATAAGAGAGCTGAATCTTATTTCTTTCCTAGAAATTCCATTATGTTTTAAAGTCCCAATCCAAACTGTCAATGTAAAGATTAATGTTGGTATTTTAAGTGAAAAAAAGAAAAAACCTAAAATAATATTTTTTCTAACTTTTATGAAGGAAAGAAGAAGTTTTTTAGTACACTGCCCGAAACGGTGAGAAAACTTTGATATTTTGTGGATTGAACATTATGCACTCAAAGGTTTTTTTTTTTGGGGAAACCTCAAAGATGACATCATGAAGTATTTATAGAAATATTCTCAGAGGTAATTGATTTATTTAGCATGGTTGCCCGAATTGCCCTTCGAACAGCTTTTTCCACTTCGGGTACCATAACAATTTTCATAAGTGTGTGATCGAAAAAAAAATTAGATCCCTCACAGTCCTTGTTACGACAAACATTCACAAAAAGTTTCAAAAAATATCTATTTAAATTGAAGTCACAATTACATGCCCAAACTCTAAAAAGGCCTGATTTTGCCACTTTGTTCTTTGGGGGTTAAGTGTATTATATTTCGAGGATTTTGATTTATCCATATTTATTTATTTTTATTGCTTTCAAAACATTTATCAACTAGAATTTCATAGAATAATTAATGAACCATGTCAACATGAAACAAAGCATAGAAAATTGATCTACCAGTTTCTTTCTACAAACTTTATACAACATGAAGCTAATTTTCCATGCCATTATACAATATTTTTTTGTTTTGCTAAAAAACGTTTCGTGAATGAAATTTTTTGACCATTTGCTTCTATTTTCCCATTAACAGTAATATTAATGAAATAATAAATATTTAATTAATGAAATCTCGAGATTCAGAATATTCTTTTTTAATATTTATCCAAAAAACGATTTGCATAATTTATACTAAAAGCTTCATCCAACTGGAAACTACATTAATTTCCAACCAAATTCAAAGGTTTAACCTCTGGAAGGACCAAAAGGCCCAAATTATATCTCAGTTTTCAATTCTGAAAACTCACATATTTTAAAAACTTGTTTTCTTTATTATTGACTGGTATAGCCAAAAGCCAATGAGGTGCAAGGGAAATATTTTGAACTTTTTGAAGGTGTTGTTCAAATAAGTTTGTTCCATAGAAGGTTGCCCCTATCTCAAGGTTAAAGATAGAGGATTATTTATTTTTAACTACTCTAAGAAATACACACCAAAATCTAGATTTTGATTTAGAACCAATAATTTTGGCATCAAATCATATTCATGATTTTTTCCTCCAACATTTACACCATACCAAAATCTGATCATTCACTTTTAGCATATAATGTTTTTGGGTTTTAGACTGGTTTTCAAAAATTGCCCTCACTATTGTATGAAAAGCCCCCCACCCCCCCCCCCCCCCCCCCCCCCCCCCCCCCCCAACTTTTTTTTCATAGTTCTCAAAGTTTTTTTGATTTATTCTTTTTGAAGGTTGTTCATAATACAAACAAGTACATGAAAATGTTGAATGTATAAAAAAAATTCACAATTAATTGGGTGAAAAAAACTTTTGAAAATGTTTGTAAGTTATGATCTGAAAATCATGTGCATCCGAGGTCTATAATTTTTTTAGCAGGATGATATTACCATGATTCTTAAAATCATATGGTTAAATTTTTAAATCACAAAATTGTTGTGAAAGTTAAAAGAATTGTTAAATTGATAACTATTTGCCACTATGTCTTCTAAAATGCAGCCAGTCCATTAGGGGTAAACATGTGTTTTCCAATTTTTAAGAAAAAATTCAAATTCAAATTAAAAAAAATAAATCAAAATCAAAATCAAATTTCCCATTCATGAATAATACATACAATTTTCTACAACACGGTTCAATTGAAGCTCAAAGAGCCTAAAATTATCAACGTTTATGCTAATCAATATTTTGAAAAGGGGGTTGTTCAATAATTTATGTCCCAATTGTACTAAAAGCGACGGCCTTAATTTGATTGATTATCACTCTGCACATGATTGATGCGCGAGCCTGGCTAGATGTGCCTCACATCCTTATCAGACTCCAGAGATCGTACATACTAGTCCCCACACTTGCTAAAACACTGTAGCTCCATCTTCAGCCCTCGACGATTTTACCATGATTTAACGAGGGAGTGATTTAAAATCCACAATGCATCCATGATGTGATACACTGATATAGCAGCATCCCATAAAATCATATTTAGGGGGAGTACTTGATTATTACTGTTGTGTTGGGGAAACACTTGATTATTTTACAATGATGAATGTTTAGTACGGATACATATTTATTTCATGGTGAGGAAAGTGCTCGATTATTTTGTATGTCAAGGTAGTACATAATTATTTGAAGATGGGGGGAGTATCCGTACTTACAATTTTCTTTTCTTTTCTTTTAAATTAAATTTAATAGATTGGTAAACAACATCATTCAAAGGGGGTACACTATATGGCTATTCATTGAAGGAAATCAAATATGTTTATGAGGTAGAAATTGACATGGTGCAATTGTTATTAAAAATCCATATTTTGAATAGCAATGTCTATTATTGATTAGGAAATGTTCATGACAATACCAATTTAATGGATTGCATTTTCAATTCCTTTTTGTGTGTGTTCGTTGAATGAATAATGACATCTTTTACATTTTTATCTCTATTAGAATTGATTTTTAACTCAATCCCATCATGTATTCAACAAATAATGCAAAAAATCTAAAATAATGCTTTAAAATTTTCAATAAAATAAATTTCAGACCAAAAGAATATTGGGAAATTGCAAGAAATATATTATGCTTGACATAATCACTGTTCATTTGATGCATGCAAGGACTCTTCTATTTCTTCATTAATTCATTTATTTTTTTGTACGCAATGAATAATTAGTATGCATTGAGTTTTTTTGTTAAACCATCTCAACTTCATGTAAAATACCCCATCTTTTTTAGTTCCAAGTTTAATTCTTAGAAGCCTTGAGGGTGTAAAGCAGATTGTAGCACTATTTAGGATGACTTTATCATGTTGAACAATGCCTATTTTTTTTACTAGGAATAGTAGCAGGCACATCTTATACCACATATATCTTTTTCCCAAAAACATGGGAACTTCAAAGATTTTTAATTAAAGGAAAATGAAAATATCTTCTACAAATATGTTGAGTTTTCTTCATTGTATGCTAATTGAATTTTAAAAGCCTCATAAAATATTATCATAAGAGCATCTCCAATGGGCTTTCCAACGGACTGCGCCAACGGCACTTGGCGGGCCCTCTGAAAAAATTGTGCTCCAATGGGAGTTGTATTGAACACTCTAGCCTAGCGGGCCTTGCCAGAAATGGCCCGCTCACGCCAAACATCTCATTTGTAGAAGGAGATGTATACTCCTCGCTAAACGGAGTCAATAGCGCATTCACCACTCATCAAGCATGCCGCTCTGACATGCGGTGGGGCCTGAGAATATATTGCAAGTTCATATCAATTGCAACTTCTCGTCGTTTGACATGTTAGAGCCGTGGTTTGATCCAGGGACGTCATAGAGAAGGCCCATTGGGACGAGCTCATGCTAAATCCGTCTTGCTACTATGGAGTGACCCCCAAAAGCTGTTTGGAGGGTGGATATAGCGAGTTACCATTGGGGATGCTCTAAGTACCATATTTGACAAAAAAGAAATACAAGTATAAACAACAATACAATCATCAAAATTCAAATATGGCGATGCAAATCACGACCAAAACACTTTGAATCTTTCTATAGGAATAGGAATTTTTTGGATTCAACAATCCCAAAATTACGGGTGAGTATCTTGTGAATGAATATATTTTATCTTGGAGATGCCACCCACTTTCAGTACTGTGTGCCAAGACGTGGCAGAAGATATCCTCTTGGAATGCCTTCCATGTTAGATTACCTCGTTGCGAAACCTTTCCATATGTGCACAGGTTTAAATCAACCGAACTGCTTTTGGTTAAAATGGCAGAATATTGCAATTACAATGTACTCTAAATCAATGTAAAAACACCATCCTTTTAGAAACACCATCCTTTCAGTGGAATCGTGGATGGTACCATATTTGTAACACGGCTATTAAAAATTAAACTAATAACAACCCGAAGGTTAGGTCATTTGCACCATGGAGTTGCTGCTCATGATAACCAAACCTTGTTTCCAGCATTGCCAGCAAGTCGTTCAGCATAATCATCTCATGTATTTATGGTCATGTTTTGCATTACTACTTTTATGGGAACACCTGTGTAGTAAATACGGCAGTATGTTATGGGTTAATTTGCCGCAACTGCAATGTTTGAATTACATGAATATCATTCACTATGGCAATCAACAACCACTATTATAATTCACAACCACTATGATAATCCACAACCACTATGATAATTTACAACTACTCATGGCACAATATGCTATAAAACCACTATTAATAAGACCGTAGTTGCATCATTGCCAATGAAGAAGTTTGTATGCTGGGCGCTGAATAATTGTGGAGAAAAATGGGGTAGGATATAACCATATCACCTACCCGTCAACTTCTGTCGAGTTGAAACACGGAGTACTGTCCATCATTGAACGTTTCTAACCCAAGTCATGTTTGTATATCCCAAAGCAGCAGCTCAGTCACAATGGCTTGCATAATAAACAACAACAACTCTGTCCTTTTCCGCTTTGGATGAAATTTGTTTTGTAAAGGTACGACTGATCGGATGATATTCCTGACAAGTGGAAAATATTCATTTTGTACGTTCAATAATTTCTGAGACATTCAACTTTGCATGAGGTTGCTTCTCTGTAACGGAACAGGGGAGTTTCTAAACTTGCGAGAAAAGTGGAGATGAGTTTTTTTGACTTTTTACGCTGTATCAGGGGCCCACCATTCACCGGCGATGAATGATCCAAGTTTACCGAAACATTCAAACGATGTGTAATATTTATTGGATAGTATATTGATAGACGGAGAATGCATGTGGACAAGGTTGCTTGCATGTAAATTACGTGATTGTCTCATGGAAAGAAGTGCAATAAACAATCTTATCTTCGATGGAATAGCGGTGGTCCCTTATAACCATTGTTTTTTAAGAAAGATGTAGATCATCATCAATCAATATATTATGATGAATAAGTGATAGATATTTTTAATTTTTTATATTTGTTTTGAGTATTTGAATGTTTCAATTATATGTCCAAAGCCTTGAAGACCGTATAATTAAAAGTTGTAATTGTTTATGATAGTATCTTAAAACATTCAATATCATCTTGTCACGATTTTTTTTATTGGACTTTAAAATTGCTAAATAGTAAATGTTGCAATCAATTCTAAGAATATTTTTAGAAAATAGGTTGTAGAGTTTTACCTTAAATTTAACGTATCCAACTTTAACATCATTCAATGAATTTGTGAATTTTTACCATTTATAAACCTTAAGAATAACACTTTATTGGTTTTAGAAGCTAAAGGAAATAATTTTCACCTTCCAATTATGATCCTCGTTAATTTCCATAGCTTCTCAAGATAATTAAATTCATAGCTGTTCAAGACAATTAATTTTTGTAGCTTATAAGGACAATACCTTCTTTATCTTATTTACTTTCAAGTTTAGGTTACGTACTAAGTCTTAAGTGCTCCTATAGCTTCTCGTGATAGTACTCCCCTTCATCTTTTTAATTTTGATGTTTAGATCACGTACTAGTTCTTGAGTGTGCCCTTTCACAAGGGGCAACCTGTGCGGGTCATCTACATCAAAATCAATCACTATATATGATATATGGCAGTGACTTCACGTCAAAACCAATCACTGTATATTTTATATGTGGCAGTGACCCTAACCGTCATTTGCTCCTATAGATGTATGTGGCAGTGACTCCAAACCTCATTTGCTCCTATTGATGTATTGTATTTAATATGTGGCAGTGATCCTAACCCTCATTTCTTCTTATAGATGTATTGTATAGTCCATTTTCTTTTAAACCATTGGGCGCTTTTTGAAGTTGTAAGTGTGAAATATTTGAGGAGAATATATCTATATACATGATTTTTATTAATAAAAAATTTAGTATTACAAGCTTATTAAATTTTCTTTATTTGTTGTGCTCATATGATTTTTATCATATTATTTGGTTTCACATAAATTTTGATTGTTCATATGATTTAATCTTTGAATGCCGAACATCCACTATGCCTAGTGGAGTGCTATTTAAGTAGTTTAAATCATCTCTTAATTGTGTGCGTCATCCATTTGAGGAGTATAATTATTGGTTTCAATTCATTCTATATTATCAGATGATCAAAGAATTTATGATGAACTTATAATTATAAAAAATGGTCCATAAAAATGTTTTACTAATTATTATCATGGTCTTTAAGTGTAGAGAAAAAACCATACTGTCTCTAATCTCAAATTCAAACTTTGGCAACAATAATTATTCTTTCAATCCTTCTTTATTATTATTATTATTTTTTTGAAAATAATGACATTTCAAACTAGAAATATTATTAAAAATGGCATGATTTTTTAAATGATTTTTGGTCAATGTATTAAATTTAAGATTTTTAGTAAATTTTACTACACTTGACAATAAAAGTTTACTTACACTATTTTACCATAACATACATTTTATGAATGAAATTTTGCTCACATGTGAACATAACTTGGTTCAAAAGAGTAAGTACCAATAAAATATCCACCAGGGTTTTTGCAGACCCACAAGAGCCTGAGATCATATCGACATCAATAAATGATGGAATTAGAATGCAGGTGTTTCTGAAGCTCCATTGGAACTGTCTGCAAAGAACACTCTGATCCAAAAGCACAGAAAAAATTCCAACGCTCAAAACTGCTCAGATATAATAATAATCACGCCCGGTGCGCAAGCCTGCAGAGACCAGGCCCAAAGAGCCAAGTACACATAGTACCCATGGGGCCATGTCCCACTATGCCCTGTACTACTCTGCAGCACCATATTGCCCCCAAGAAAGTCTGCATTTCTGCAGCAAACCATGACAAACCAAAAGCTCGAAAAAACCACAACTCAACAAGTACTCCTTCCTCTCGTGACGGACTCAACATCCCCCGTCCCTTGAATCATGACCCCGGTCACAAGACCTCGACCCCCAAACACAAGACCTCTACATTAATACAAGACTCCCTCCAGCCAAACACAAGACCCCTACAACCAAACCCAAACTGATTACGGGTTTCTTCATCCTCCCCAACGAGCATGGCTCGGTTGCCAGGTTTGGTTGGTTCCATTTTTCTGCCCCTCGGGGTCTTTTTTGGGTTATTTTCTTGCTAAATTTGGGACCGCAAGCCTTGAATTACTGTATGGAAGTCCCCTTGAGATCAGCTGGGCCCCACTCAAACATAATAATAGGGCACAGATTGCGACCCAGGTCCCA
This sequence comes from Ceratodon purpureus, assembly GCA_014871385.1. Lineage (NCBI taxonomy): Eukaryota > Viridiplantae > Streptophyta > Bryopsida > Pseudoditrichales > Ditrichaceae > Ceratodon > Ceratodon purpureus. The sequence goes on from CM026422.1 coordinate 5,525,186, forward strand.
GGAAACTCCACATCTCGAATACGAAGGCCCAGGACCTCACCGTAGACCTTTGGACATCAGATTACGAGACTCGGGATGTGAAATCGTCAAGACGTCGGATATGGACGCGGGACGTGGGACCTCAGACCTGGAGGTTTTAGAGCGAGGATATGGGACCTGGTTCGGAACGTGGGACCTGGAACTGGATCGCTTCACCTGGAACCCGAGAGACGAGACGTGGAACTTGGGACGTGGGACGTGGGACGTGGGACGTGGGCCAGGAGGAGAGAAGGGGCGTGGTAGGGACGAGCGCAGAAAACACACTAAGTTACGGGTCTAGAGCAGTAGAGTTGATTATTTTTCATTTTGGTTTTGGTTTTGGTTTCCATTTCCATGTTTGGTTTTACGCAGCTTGTTTGCCGTGAAGCCATGTTTAGGAGGAGCCACTGAGGGAGCAGGGAGCAGGGAGCAGGGGAGCAGGGGAGGGAGTCATTGCGTTGAGGTTCCGGATGGCAATCCGGGAGGACGACGGCGAGTGACGGCAATTGTCGCGGGCGGAGGGAAGGAAGGAAAGTACTGTTGCGAGTGGAAGGACTCGGAGGGAGGAGGACTCGGAGGCGATGCCGGTTTGACCTACTTGGACTCGCACAGATATGCCAGCCGGGACCGGGAGCGGGGCGAGTACGGCGAGGAAAGGCGATGCGATTTCGGTTTTCTGGCCCTTGGACAATACCTGGTATCATGGCCGAATCGACAGCTTCGATGCGGTGTCTGGCGAGTGCGAGGTTCTGTATGACGATGGCGAGCGGCAGGGCCTGAATTTGTTCACGACGAAGTATAAGTTTGAGGTGAAGCATGGTGTGAGAGTTTTGGAGCTAATTGACTTAGTGCGTGCGGACCATGGCAATGTTTCCAAGCAGCTTAAACACATCGGTGATGCTCTTCTTTCTATGTGTGAGTGCCTCTTCGTTTCGCCTTTTTTTGCCTTTATTTTTTATTTTTTTCCTTTGGTGTGTTGGCCGGACGGACGGACGGACGGCGTTGGAGTGAAATGGAAGTAGGCATGAGAGGAGAGAGGGAGGAGGAGGAGGAGAGGTGGATAGTGCATGTTCGATTGTGTTGTTTTGAGGTGAGACGCAGGCGGATTGACAACGGTGAATGTGGACAATGTGTAGCGGACAAGTTGCCGTCGGCAGGATGTTGCTCGAGCAGGCAAGGCTGGTGGCGTGATTGGTGCGCAGACATAAAGTCTGCTGTGAAAGCTGGGAGCGTCATTGCGTTGGTGAAAGTGACTTACGATTTGGCTTGCCAGATTAGGCTTCGGGGCGTTGACGCCAGTGACTGCCGTGACATCGTCTCGACTGATTGGTGGAATGAGAAGGAGGTTAGTTGTGTTTCGCGGGATGAGCATTTCATGCTTTTTTTTGGCTTTTGGAATTTAATCTGCAATGTGCTGAGGGAGTTGGTGTCTGTGCAGGGAAGGGAACTCTGGTTTGAGCGTTTGAGATCTGCGAAAACCTGTGAAGATCTGGTGGTCTGCGTAGACCTGTTAAAAATCAAGGCCGTTGATTGGAAAAAAGCACGGAAGCTTTTCCCTAACTCGGACGATAGTTCTGGTATGCGTATGAGACATAATGAGCAATCATCAACTATAGACCTGTTAATGTCGTTTTCATTTGCATTATATGAGGAGATTGTGCAGCCTCTGATTGTGCTGGTGGTTGATGTATGCAGAATCAGGGTGAAGAGTTCCACTTTTGAGCAGCCACGGCAGAGTCTCCACGATCAATCTGGTTAGTCGTTTTAGCTTCCGTCTCTAAATTTGTTCTTCGTTGAACTTGAGTAGGTATGTATGGTGATCCAGACCTGTCATCACTTTGATTGAGGTCTTTAGTGCTAAAATAATGTTCAAGAATACATAGCATTCTCATTTCAGTTGTGGTGCACTTTTGCAACTCTTTAATTCTGCACAGTTTTCGTAAATCCGATTGCAAGTACTTCGTGAAAATCTAAGCGCAGACCATGTCTTGCATAGAGCGATTGTATTGCTGTAGTGGATCTGCTGAGGCCTATTTGGAGTTCTCATATAGGAATGTATTATTCGTCAGGGAGAAGATGGCCGGTCTGATACTAATTCTTCTTTGTCGTTCAGATCAAGGATAAACTCAGAAGAAGAGGAGGACGGCTTCCTCACCCTTGGGAAGAGCAATATCTCTTTTCAGAATATAAGAGACGTACAGAAAAGGATTCGATGAGTGAACAGGTTAAGGATGGTCGTTCGAATAGGTTAAGAAGAACTGTAAAGCAGGAAAGGTACGATGATGGAGATGCCAATCCTGAAGGAAATGAGCCAGATGCGGAAGCTGGAGGTTTCCAGGAGGCTGCAGATAAAGAGCATTCTGGCCAGAAAGGGACAAAGGGCAGGGCAGGGATAAAGAGGAATTCGAGGGCAGGGAAAGGAAGAAAAGAAGTTCAAACTGAAGATGACCGGGGTGTGCATTCTTCCGAAGAGAGTGCACAGCCAACCAGTGATAGTGCGCAACCTAAGAATGCAAAAAGATCGAGAAGAACAAAGCGAGGGATGTCTTACAGGGAGGAAACAAACTCTGAGGATGAGAATTCTGAAGAAGTAAGCGGAGAAGCTGAGAAGGCCACATTGAAAGAGAAGCGAGGACAGAAAGCAAAACAAAGTACTGGGAGGGCAAGGAGAGTAGCCGAGAGTAAAGGCAATGTTGGTGTTCGCAGCAGACTTACTAGAAGTGCGAAAAATTCCGGCAATAGTGCGCAGCCGAAAAGCAGGAAGAATTCGAGAGGGTTAAGGCGTGTTAAGGAGGAAGAAATGTCTGAGGAAGAAGGCTCAGATGAAGAGAGTTCTGAGGCGGGAGGTTCAGACTGCCCAATGTCTGGCAGTTCCGATGACTCGGGCCGGGGAAAGAATGCGAAAGCAGCTACAAGGACTAGGTTGTCCAAGAGGAAGTCAGATGAGAGTGATCATGGTTTTGAGAAGAAAGTAAGAAGGCGAGGATGCGGGTGCGAATTTCTCGACCTATTTTCTATTGTATTCCTCATCAAGACATCTTTAACAATCTTCAAGACACAATTGATGCAATTCGTTTTTGGTGTTGAACCAAATAGAAAAAGAATTAAGAAAATTATTTTTTACACGAGGATTGTTAAGCTATCCACAGAGAAAAATGTAATCTGATTACGGTTATCATAGAGTGTGTTGACACATGGTTTACGGAGGTATCAAACGTGGATGATAATAACTAACAATTTTGCTTTCATCAGGCCTGGTGATTCTGGTCCGCGTGATGGTACAAGGTCGTCAGTGAAGGCTCAAAGTGAGAGTGACGAAGATTTTGTCATCGAGGGCAATGATGACAGTATGTCCCGCAGCGAAGATTTGAAGGACATGAGTGATGATGAGAACAATGAAGCCAGTGGTGATAGCTCCTCTCGAGAGGACGTAAAACCGAAGGTTTCCCAAAAGGGCAAAGGTCGAGAAAAAAAGGAGAAATTACCAGAGGACGGGGATTCCTCTGATGAAGAAATTTGCTCAGTTTGTGAGGTATTGAATATCATTTGGTGCTCCACATAAGAATTCCATCTTCTTGGGTCGTTGTCCCTTCTTGTGTCTGAATTATAACATTTTCTTAATATTCGGACGCATTACGCTGTATGGGCTCACTGGGGTAGTGCGTTTGCATACTACTGATAGCTTGTGCTTATTTTTGCAGTTTGCAGGTGCAGCTGATCTGATGTTGCTCTGTGACGGAGAGAATTGTGAACAGGCTTTTCATTCATTTTGCCTGAAATTCCCTCTTCAGACTATACCTGAAGGAGATTGGTTGTGTCCTCTCTGCTTGCATGAAATGAGATCAAAAGAAATAACCGGTACAGCTGTGAAGCGGACTGCGAAACTGCGGGCGAAATTGATCCCTTCTCTTAAAAAAGTGGAGGCTATCTTTGGGTTTCGGGAAGACCCTGCTGTGATTGAGGATGACAATCAGAAGGAAAGGAAGCGCCAATATCTGGTGAAATGGTGTTCTCTCTCACATCGTCATGATACATGGGTACGCTCTATCTCACCTACTGACAAAGTTTTGGCACTTGTATCGGTCTGAGAATAACGTGTTCACTCGACTGATTCGGGCGTTTTCCTCTTTGCTCTTGTGTCAGGTCCCTGAAGAATGGCTTCTTTTTGCTGACAGGTCTCGTCTCGCTACTTATCAACGCAAATCCTCGTAAGTAAAGTCTTTATAGACAGAAGCTTTACAAGAAATATGAGTGTTCTGATGGATGCTATGTAGCAGCCTAGTGTACTTGTTTTGTCAGCTCCCTGTTTTGTTCCACCCTTTTGGACGAGCTCATGACTTCGCCTGAACACTATTGATAATACTTTCTGCATTTTTTAGCACGAGCCCTGTCTGAACCGGAAGGTTCATAATTAGTTGGGACAAATTGAATCAGTCAACTTATTGGCAACCCGTGAATCTTGGATTTGTCCATAGTGAACCAGATGTCTTTTTAAGTGGTGATTATTGTTGTGGATTTTGAGCAGCATTGGAGCTGGAGAAGAGCTGTCTGATGAGCGCAGGCCAGAGTGGGTACAGATAGATCGGGTTATTGCTTGTCGTGATCAAGATAGTCAGTGCATAACTTCTCTACCAGCAGCTGGAGAAGCTCAGGGATTGAGCTCAAGTAAACGGGAGTATCTTGTTAAGTGGACCAACATTGAGTACAATGGTTCCACTTGGGAGGAAGAGAATAATGACGCTGATATGCAGGAAGCTATCGCTAAATTTATCGAGAGGCATGAACTGGCAGAGAGAAGGGCGTGCACCACTCAAACAGATCGGGCTGTAGCTCCTGCAATAACAGAACAACCTAAATACATTTCTGGAGGAGTCCTGCATGGTTACCAGCTCCAGGGACTTAAGTGGCTGCTTAGTAACTATCAGCAGCGTAAAAGTGTCATATTGGCTGGTATGGTTTCATTTCATTTTACATCTGCCTCCTGTTTTTATTGAGGTTTCGACTTCCATCTTTTACTAGACGTTAAGGTTCTCCATCTTCATGCATTTATTTTTTCTTCTGAGATTCTCTGTTTTCTGCATAATTCCTCAATTTCCAATCTTTTACTCGATGGCTGGTTCTTAATTTTGTTTCTATTGACTTCTTCCGGTCGTCATGTGGAATATTCATTTATCCCTAGCTTATGTATCCTTCTGCAGTTTCTATGCCATCTTGATTTTTGTGAAGCTGAAGCCATACTTCTCTGCCTTTGTCAGACATTGATGTTTATGTCATTCTTCTCCCTTCTGATATAAATGAATTGTTGTCTGAGCAGATGAGATGGGCTTGGGAAAGACAATACAAGCTGTGAGCTTTATTATGGCTCTCAAACACGAAAACATCAGTAATAAACCAGTTTTGGTAATAGGCCCAAAGAGCACTCTGGTTGGTTGGGAACAGGTATTTTTCTCATGCTCGCATTTGGTATGGCGGAGTTGCTTTCTCTCCAGGACAATCCTTGGTGACTCTTACGTTGGAAGTAGTGTACTGATATGAACATTCAAAGCTGTTGTAAAAGAAACTTAAGACAGACAAACTATTGTTACCGGAAAGTTTATTGCAGATACCACATTCTAGTGGTAGAATGTGTATGTTAAACTCTTATACTGATTATTGTATGGGTTGTACTCAGGAGTTTCGACAATGGGGAACAGACCTTAATTCAGTGATATACCAAGGTGAAAAAGAAAGTCGCACAATGATACGTAACAATGAGTTCTACACCAAAGGGAAAATTCCACTTTTCGATGTTTTGGTAACATCTTATGACCTGGCGATGCTTGACAACTCTCTTTTGGCAAAATTCGATTGGTCTTGCATCATAGGTTTGTCCCTATCATTGAGCCACTTCTATAAAGTGTTATTTTGTGATACTAATTATATCAAGTATATCTTGTAATCTTATAGAGGCCTTTCTATTGAGAGGTACACCTACTATTGCAAGAACTTTTCATTCCGAATGGGTATCCTCAATGTTTTTTGATAATTTAGCTTTCTGAAATTAATTTGTCTGTTTGATGATGATTAATTTCAACCATCAGATGAGTGCAACTGAGGATTGATATTTACCTGCATTTTTCATTTTTCATTCTGGAATATCTGTTGTAGTTCGGTTGTCTGATTTTTCTACTGTGATGATTACCTGTGACACGACTCTTTACTGTTCAATAATTTTTTGCAGTTGATGAAGGACATCGAGTGAAAAACACTCGGTCAAAGCTTGGGATCCTCCTTAGGCGCCAGACAGCTGATTTTCGGCTCCTACTTACAGTAAGTTTCTTTGTGCTTCCTTAAAAATCGTTTATAACAGAGGAACATATTGACTGGCATCTTCATTAAGGAAGTTATTTGTTCTGCTTTGGTGCACTTAATGTCGGGCCTTATTGCAAACTATCTAAAACGTCCTTTTGACCGAGAGATGACCTGCTGTTTCCGATGAGGTGTTGAGAGGTGAATTGATACTGCAAATTTCAAGCTATCAATGTCGGTGAGCTTCATCATCTGGTGTGAATGTGCAGGGCACACCGGTGCAAAATACTTTGACAGAATTATTTGCACTCTTGCATTTCCTAGACCCTAGTGAGTTTCCAGATCCAGAGAGATCAGCTCAGGAGTTTGCTCAAGTAGACGCTCTGAGTGGAGCAGGCTCTAAAGGAGAAGGTGGGGTAGAGCAGCAGATTTCCCGGCTCCACGAGCTCCTAGCACCCCGGTACAACTTTCTTGAATCTTGGGCACGAAAATGTCTAATGTGGCTACTTCAGTTGATCATGATTTCAAGAAATGTATAATGGTGAAGCGAGTACTCTTTAGTGTCCTACAATAACTTAGATTGGAAAGTCCGAAGTGAAGTTTTTGTAGTAGGTTTATAGTCTAGGCCAGAAATATGTAAACATAGAGTATATCCTTCATGATGTTGGATGCATAAGGGTTGAGACAGGCTTGCAGACCTCCTTATGTCCTTTTGTCTTCCCTCAAATTGCTTTTTGACTCCTGAATGTGAATGGTTTCCTCTCTGCACTTTTGTGTACTTCATTCAAGCAGCTGATCTGATAGAGACCGTAAACTTTGGAGATCGTTCTTTGCGTACACTTGCTTTTTTTCCGAGCCTTGGTCAGTTTGGCTATGGACAGGTTAGTCATAATGTGATTTGGTATGATTCAGGATGTTACGAAGACTGAAGGCAGATGTTATGCAAGGGATGATACCTGGGAAGAAGTACGTGGAAGTTATGTGTGCTCTTACACCTTACCAACGACATCTTTATGGAGCCATTTTGAAAAAGAACTACAAACAACTCAACCGTGGAAATACCACTGGTATGTTATTATTTCCATATGTTATAGGTTCCTGGTTCTTTATCTCGTGTTCCCTTTATACTACTAGTTTTAGTTTTATATGGTGGTCTAGCTCCTGTGAACTTTGGAAAAATGAAGAATAGGTTTAAATCTTTGGAAATAAAAAGTAATAATTCCATTGCAGATGGAGTATAGTTCAACCAGACTGGCCCTGCTGATTTTGAGTACAGTAGTTCTGCTTCAGAATTACACTATGTTACTTTTAGCTGAAAATTGGTGAATCATTCTACAGGCAGAATTTATGATATAAAAAGATAATTATGTGTGTAGGCAAGAAACGATCACTCAACTTCATCTTGATGGACCTCAAGATGGTCTGCAATCATCCGGTGAGTTCTCGACTTCTTTGCGTCACAAATATTTAGGTGTGAGGATTGTAGACCTAGAAATTTGTATGTGATGCAAAATCTGAAAATATAATTCCTTTTGCTTTGCTGCAGTATTTGTTTCCTGGCAAGGAACCTGATCATGGTGATGCGGATGAGTTATTCAGGCTACTTGTAACTGCTTCAGGAAAACTCCAATTTTTGGAAAAGGTTTCTCTTCCTTTCTAATCAGACTCCTGAAACGATTTATTAGATATTTGCAACATTTCTGCCGTCCGGATTCCTTGCATCTGATGTGGAATATATATTGAAGATTTATGGTATTATATATATATATATATATATATATATATATATATATATATATATATATATATATATATATATATATATATATATATACTGCATTTACTGTGTTTACGATATAATCTATATTCACACAATGATATGATTATACCGTAAGTTTGTTACTTCGTTAATTTTTTTTCTCGTCTGTGGCAGCTGCTCCCGAAGCTGAAAGAAGGTGGTCATCGGGTGCTTCTGTTCTCTCAAATGACTATCATGCTCGACATCCTTGAAGACTTTCTGAGCCATCTGAATTTGAAGTTTTGCAGGTTAGTCAAAGAATATTGTTTCCATGTGATGATTAGTTGCTAAAATTGCTTTGATTAGTCCTTGTTCTCAACTTTGAATGTTCCTGTAACACACAACTATTACTGCGTTTAGGTTGAGATTTTTACTGCTCTATTGCTAGACCTCCAGAGCGGAATGAAAGTCATAGAATATTGGATGTTTTAGTGAGTACAATTTAATGTGGGGCTCCTATGAGAAGTGTAAAATCCTGTAAGAGACTTTTTCAGAATACTCAGCTCTAGGTATTTTCAGTGCGTGGATCGATTTTGTGGACAATAATATTCCTCCAGTAACAATTCTTGATCTATTGCATGTGACAGAATTGATGGAACCACAGTTGCCTCTGAAAGGCAGAAGCAGATTGCTGAATTCAACAGCGCAAACTCAGATCTCTTTATTTTCCTTATTTCAACTCGTGCTGGAGGCCTTGGCATCAATCTGGTGAGCCAAAATGCATTGGTTTGGTTGGCTTGTCCTTGATTTTATTTGAATAGCTCATTGCTAAAAAAGTGTATGCTGTGTAGTTATTAGATGTTCTGGAATGAATATGATTAACCTCAACATATTTGTGTTTTGATGTTTCAGCCAAGTGCAGATACGGTTATAATCTACGGTATGTTCTCTCTTTTTTCTCTCCGTCCTTTTTATCCGATTATTACATGATGATCAAGCCTTAATGCATCGAACTTCATGCTTTTTTCCTTGTAGTCAAGAATCTAGTTTAGGCGGCCTGATATTCCAGCATGCATGTATAAAGTTTATGGTTAAATGTGAGTCGCTAGTAGTTGTGAATTTTTCCCGAAAGCTGTCCAATTTTGGAATGCAAATATCAGACAACTAGATTCGTGTAAGTGCGAAGCGATGTCGAAGTCGAGTTTTCTTCTGTTCATGTAATTAAATTTGTCAACAGAGGACGTGTAACTATATGATGTCCATTTCTTCCTTCCAATATCTTAGTTTCACTTTCCTGCACACTGATCTCACTTATGTGAACTTGTCTGCCGCAGATCCTGATTTTAACCCATTCGTGGATTTACAAGCTCAAGCACGTGCTCATCGCATAGGCCAGGAGAACGTAGTGCTTGTCTACCAGCTTATCACTAAATGCTCTGTCGAAGAAAAGATTATTGAACGATCCCGACAGAAATTAGCGATGGAAAATCTTGTCATGAGTAAAGACGCGAAAGACACAGCCGCGGATGTGAACACACTTCTTTTACATGGAGCACGCAAGGTTCTTGAAGAACACGATGTGGAGGCCACCTCAGTGAAGTGGACAAATGAAAATATTCAATCACTTCTTAGTAGAGATATTTCAGAGACAAAAGATGTGAAAGAAGGTGGTGCCGGTTATCTTGGTGCAGTACAAGAACCTGGAGGTGTGTTGGGTGTTCACTCTGTGGATAAAAGTCCTTTGAAAACGGGTCGAGAGTGGGACGACCTGCTTGGAAAATTTGCAGAACAAGATATGGAGGCCGAAGATGCGAAATTAGGAAGAGGGAAAAGGCAGCGCAGGAAGATTCAGTATAACTTTGCGCCTAACATCAATGCTAATGAGGATGAAGACGAAGGACAAGACGGTAAAGAAGATGATCCATCTTGCAGTGGTGAGGCATCAAGCTTGTCAGAGTCCGATTCTGATGTTAGCCTTGACGATGAGAAGGGCAGAGGAGTACGTGGTCCTTATTTGTCGAAGGTTAAATCCATGAAGGAGGAACAGGGAGTAAGTTCTTCAATTCCACAGCAGTATCCTGGCCAAGGTCCTTCCCAGCCACCCACCTCAAACCCCCCTATTTTTACCGCTCCCCTTGCATCTCCAAAACATTCACAGCCCTCCCAAGTTGGACCTCTTTCCTATTTGCCATCGTACCCAAATCAATCTAGTCTGACGCAGCCTACGTACCGTTCTCCACCTCCTTGGCCTACTGCATCACCTCCTCCAACCAAACTGACAGCAGTTTCAAGTAGTAGCCAGTCTCCTGGGGTCAGTCATTCTTATTTCACAGCTCCCCATCCTCTGGCTGGGAATGACATATCTGCTAGTCCCGGATCTTTACAAGGTTCAAAGCCTTATTGGGAGTATTCAGCGCCTCGTACCCATGGTTCGAGTATGCCCTCGATTTCCACCTCTCAAGCATACCAGACACTGAAGTCTCCTCTGTCTAGCCCAAGGGAGCATCCGAACCCAATCCGAAATCAAGTTCATGGTGCTCCTATGCCTTACCAAACCAGTGCCAGTCATAATTTTTCTGAGCTGGTGAGCCCCAAAGGCTTGAAGGTTACTCCAAGCCCGAAAAGCATGCAACAAGGGAAAAGTCCTAATGTCTTAAACCCTTTAAAGGTTACTACGACATCTAGGAGTGTGCAACAGGGAACAAGGCCTCCTATCACTTCTTCGGGACCGACAGCAGTGCTTGAGTTTGACGGAAAACACTTGAGTTCACCCCTTGGGCCAGGGAAAACCTCATCAAACTCTGGTTCTAACTTGACGCAGTTCCCAATGCCGAAGTCACATTCAATACCGTTTCAGTGTGACAAAAGGGCAGTGGATGTAATGCAAGATGGTGGAACAGTGCAAGGGGGTTTCTTGCATCAATTGAAAGAGCAACCCTGTCCAGCAGATTATCTTTCCTTTGCAGAAGTTTTGAGGCGAACTGGATCGCAATTGTCGGGATCCCAGGTTTCCCCAACATTAAACGTTCTGCAAGATGCCAAGGGTTTATCTTTAGGAGATGTACTGCGGCAAACAGGGTCACCCTTGTCAACATCGCAGGCTTCTCCAGCATCACATAGTTTTCGAGATGCCAAGGACTTATCCTTGGAAGATGTGTTACGCCAAACAGGGTCTACGCTATCAGCTAGTAAGCACTTTTTAACTACAGGAACACCATCTCAGCTCTACGAGGAAACCAAAAACATGTCTTTGGAAGATGTATTACGGCGTACTGGCGCAACCAACATGCGTATAGAGGATGTTTACAAGCGAACAGGATCTACAGCACCAGGAACGCAGTCTCAGCTCTTGCAAGATTCGACGAATTTATCGTTAGAAGAAGTTCTTAGGCAGACCGGGTCGAAACTAATTGCTCCTAAGAAGGATATGCTACCGAAGCCTCCAGTACTTCCTAAAAATGCCCCCAAGCTTCTCGAACCACTAGGAGATCTGAATCTGAAAGAATCAAGTTCTACTGAGTCAAGGCAAGCTAAGTCTGCAGCGCTAAGACCATCTTCGGAAATTTCCTTGGATACCAAGAGCACCTCCTCAGATGCAGTCTCACAGCAGAGTATTGCAACACGGACTGGAACCAAAGAGGCTGTTTCCTTGGGTGCCAAGAGCAAGTCCTCAGGCGAAGTCTCACCTCGGAGTGGTCCACCATTTTTTGGGACTAAGCAGGTTGTTTCTTCAAGGAATCCATCCGAAAACTTTCCAGAGCCACAATTGACTTTATCAAACCAATCACATGTACTACGCCCAAAAGTTGAAGCAGAACGCGAAGTGCCGGAAATCGGTGGCAGATCTGCTGGATCAACTTGTCGACCCGCATCAGGAAATAGCTGATTCTGAGGTTTGTAATCATATCATTTCGTTAAAAGTTCAACAGTATCATTACTATTGTTTCCATGGGTAGCTAGACTGAAATTAGTAGACTTGATAACGATATTAAACATGTCAAAATCGATAATGATCGAACGGGGAAAGCATGAACCTCCATCTCCAGTGTTACTTAATATTGTCACGTAAATCTTCACTTATTACGAAGTTGCTGGCTCGTACTAATTGCTTGTCTGAATTTTCGACTGTACTTGCAGATTTCGACGACTACTTTCCCCGATGATTTTTGCTCCAAAAGTGTAAGCAGTTTTGTTTGTAATCAGCTTCTGCATTCATACAGCTCCCTGCTGTTTGTCGGAAATTCCATCTGTACAGCATATAGTGTAACTCTGATGAGATGTCCAATTTTTACATTGTCATGAACTCAGGAAATTTTTGAGATAGATCTCTTGATGCTATCTTGCTTATTCTCCTGTTGGGGCTCTCCAGCTGTAGTATTCACATTTTGGCTGACATAGGAGTAAATACAATCCCAGCGATTTTCTTGGACTCGCATACTGTTCGAGTAAGCCAGTGCTCTGCCGAGGATGAGCTAGAGTTGGAACTTTGTTACCACTTTTCTAATGAGATTCATGATTTGAAGCGGATATGTGATGTATTGGACTGCGAGGACTTGGATAATAAGGCCTGTACCTGCATTTGTGTCTATCTAGATTCACTGACAAACTTCCACAAATTATTTCAACATGGAAAATTGAGTAGGATGTCTCTTTGAAGTATTAGTTTTGTACTCCTTTACAAGTACATTTATGGCATTTTTAAAGGCGTAGCATTGTCTAAAAATGAATTTCGTCTGTGTAGTTATGGAGTGGGCAGCTATGTAAACAAGAATCATAGATCATTAAAAATTGGATTTCACATCAAAGAGAGTAGCTTCAAATCTGATTCCAACTATATGTCATATAATGGCTTGTTCACAATCTTAAAAATATTCATGAGTTGTTTTGAATTGAAGAAAACCAAATCAATATGAACTCTTCTTGATGCATAACTTTTCTATGATGTACAAACTTTCTTCTATCCAAACTATGATAAAATCTATTTAATGAAAAATCCAATCAGATAGAGTTGCAAAACGGTACAACCACATGAACCTTTTCCTGATTGAGTGACCACTGAGTGGTCAATGCAACGTAGGAAATGCAAGTTGCATGTAATCTGTGAAGAATTGAAACTCTAGTTTTGAAGTTCACAATTGGGGCCTTACGTCACGAACCTTTTGGAATTTAAGAAATTTTCAATTTGGAGTTGCACAATTATCAAAATACTTATGAAAAACTTGAAAATATTACAAATACTTGAAAATACAATGAATACTTACAAATATAACGTATGCATTATGCAATATTTGTTGTATTTGGAAGTTTGATATTTTGTTTTTATTTTTTTGAATTATTTTCTCTTCTTCATCTCCCATTAAGATATGTACTCTAAACTTCACTGCTATACCCACTTCTTCCAATTTCCAACGTAAATCTGTGTAACCGACGTCTAAAATTGAAAGTAATAATTCAATAAGAAAAGAAGTAATCATATTAAATCTAGGTCTGATTATCCTAACAATGTTTTTGCAGACAATTTGAAGATAGCCTTAATATTTGGAAACATGTCATTTTATGTACATAGTGCATGATTAAGTTCTTAAAGGTCCACAACTACTCTCAATCTAATTACATAGTTGTTTTATAAGTGAAATATGGGAATTTGAACTTTACAAATTTGTAATAGTCTTGATGTTGTAAATCAAGTGGATCAATTTTGGACTCTTTATGCCTTGTAGATTAGAAGATTATCATGTTCTAAAATTTCAAAAATCTATAACTTCATTATAGTAGGTACTTCAAATTTCAATTTCAATTTTTTTACTTTTTGCAGTAAAAGGAACTTCATTTTAAAAAAATAATACAAACATTTGTATGCATTTGTACAAATCAAAAATTCATAATAAAATAATGAATATATGCAAAAAATGGCAAGCTTGCAATGTCAATTATTAGCCCAAATATCACAATGCAATGATCATGTAGACCTTAGTGGACTTATAATCCTTCATAAGCAATGCAAAATATGCACTGGCCAGCAGCCTACTAAAATTCAAATGTATTACATACGATTCTATAATTATCCTTGGCAGATTGCACATCCTTTACCCGCATTTGGATATGGTGGCAGTAAGTAATTAGTTAGCATATTGTGTAATCAAAGAGAAAATCATCTTAAAAAACAATTGGCATAACTTTGTTATGAAGCTTATCAACGATATAATTTATGTGTACATAGAACCTCGTGACTAACCGTGACATGCATCTCACTCTCTATCTTGGAGAAAAAGAATTTTTAGTTATCTTTTGGAAAGAAAAGGCCAACGGAAACACACATTTTCTTTAGAAGAATACTCAAATTTGAGTGAAAACAAAATTGCTATAAAATTTTCCAAAACATAATCTGACTACAAATCAAAGTAATCATTGACAAATTCTAAAAAAATTCCAATGTAGAAAATACAAGATGTTTGTTTAAATATTCCCCACATACATCCAAAATTAACCTTTAAAAAATCAAGATCAATTTTTTGCAAAAAAACATAATGTAAAATCATAGAAATGACTACAAATAGTCAACAAAAATAAAGTATTATATCTTTCATCTCTTCTCTGTTTGTTTTCTTCCACTCATCAATTAAGGTTGATTAATAGTTAAGGTTGATTGTTTTTTATTTCTTGTGGCATGCATACTCTGCTAAAATTTGATACTGGTATTTTTGATACAGTATTATAATGGTATTTGTAAAATCATTGTTTTCAATATGGATTTTACTTTAAAATAACTATTTTTATAAATGGTATTGTTAAAATAATTTTAAAAACAATTTAAAACAATTTAAAATACCATTATAATCAATATTTTAAATAATGGTGTTGCTTTAAATAACGGTGGTGCTTTAAATAACGGTATTGCTTTAAATAAGGGTATTGTTTTAGTAACGGTATTGCTTTAAATAAGGGTATTGTTTTAGTAACGGTATTGTTTTAGATTGATTTAAGTTATTGTGTTTTAAATAATAATATTTTAAAAATAGTTATTAAATAATGGTATTCCAAATGATGGTGGTCTAATTTAAAAACAATTATTTTTATAATAGTCATGTTAAAAAAAAAATTAAAAAAATTACCATTATAATAACATAAACCATCATAATAACCTTAATGGTATTTATTATGATACTGGTATTGTAATAAAAATGATATTTGTTATTACAAAGCAAATCATAAATTCATTATTACATTGTTAAATAGTCTATAAAAATTCAATTGAAATCGGGAATGCAATTATAGCTCGATCAATTATAGCTCGATCAATTATAGCTCGATCAATTATAGTTTCAAATAACACTTACTGAACACGATCCAGTGGATCAGCTGAGGAACTATACAGTTACTATTTCTTTGTAAGCAGCAGTTTAGCATGTCTGGACTTGCAGTACATGTGCTCGCTCATGGTCCTTGAGAGATTTCACATGTTATGTCTATGTATATTGCAATAGATCAGTTGCATTCTGGGGAGCTTAGAGGGTTAGTTTGACGCCCCCGACTTTAGGATCAGAATCTCTTGTGCTTGACCGCAGTACATGTTGATAGAGCAGTGACAGAGAATGTCTCATATAACACCTTCGATATCCTATTAGACTTTTTGCACTTGATGCAATAAATACAGCTTATCCTTTCAGTAATAATTTTAAAAACAATTTAAAATACCATTATAATCAATATTTTAAATAATGGTGTTGCTTTAAATAACGGTGGTGCTTTAGATTGATTTAAGTAATTGTGTTTCAAAGAATAGTTTAAATAATATTTTTATTTAAAACTATTATTAATCCTTTTCTTTAATAATACTATTAATTAATACACCATTATATAAAGCACTCTAAAACAATATTGTTATTTAAAGCAATAACATTATTTAAAATAATACAATTATTTAAAAGATTATTGTTATTTGAAATATTGATTATAATGGTATTTTAAATTATGCAACAATCACAACCGCTCCTACCTTTATCTTGTGACGTGCTGATCGTTTGGCGGTAGTGGGTATCATCACATTATTTCTTAAGCTTGAGCTTCTTCACTCCACATGTACTTGGATGAGGTTCATAGCCCTGTGTCGATGTGTAGATGCTTGCCGCCCAAGTAACAGTGATGGCGTATATTGCACGTCACTTAATTATCCCATTGCTTTTGCATCTCAGTGGCTTCAATGCATACTACATAAGCGGCAATTGCCCATTGTCACAGTTTCAAGTACAAAGTGGAACAAAGAGAAATTCTTCAAGACGGAAACACGAGCTATAATTGCATTCCCGATTTCAATTGAATTTTTATAGACTATTTAACAATGTAATAATGAATTTATGATTTGCTTTGTAATAACAAATATCATTTTTATTACAATACCAGTATCATAATAAATACCATTAAGGTTATTATGATGGTTTATGTTATTATAATGGTAATTTTTTTAATTTTTTTTTTAACATGACTATTATAAAAATAATTGTTTTTAAATTAGACCACCATCATTTGGAATACCATTATTTAATAACTATTTTTAAAATATTATTATTTAAAACACAATAACTTAAATCAATCTAAAACAATACCGTTACTAAAACAATACCCTTATTTAAAGCAATACCGTTACTAAAACAATACCCTTATTTAAAGCAATACCGTTATTTAAAGCACCACCGTTATTTAAAGCAACACCATTATTTAAAATATTGATTATAATGGTATTTTAAATTGTTTTAAATTGTTTTTAAAATTATTTTAACAATACCATTTATAAAAATAGTTATTTTAAAGTAAAATCCATATTGAAAACAATGATTTTACAAATACCATTATAATACTGTATCAAAAATACCAGTATCAAATTTTAGCAGAGTATGCATGCCACAAGAAATAAAAAACAATCAACCTTAACTATTAATCAACCTTAATTGATGAGTGGAAGAAAACAAACAGAGAAGAGATGAAAGATATAATACTTTATTTTTGTTGACTATTTGTAGTCATTTCTATGATTTTACATTATGTTTTTTTGCAAAAAATTGATCTTGATTTTTTAAAGGTTAATTTTGGATGTATGTGGGGAATATTTAAACAAACATCTTGTATTTTCTACATTGGAATTTTTTTAGAATTTGTCAATGATTACTTTGATTTGTAGTCAGATTATGTTTTGGAAAATTTTATAGCAATTTTGTTTTCACTCAAATTTGAGTATTCTTCTAAAGAAAATGTGTGTTTCCGTTGGCCTTTTCTTTCCAAAAGATAACTAAAAATTCTTTTTCTCCAAGATAGAGAGTGAGATGCATGTCACGGTTAGTCACGAGGTTCTATGTACACATAAATTATATCGTTGATAAGCTTCATAACAAAGTTATGCCAATTGTTTTTTAAGATGATTTTCTCTTTGATTACACAATATGCTAACTAATTACTTACTGCCACCATATCCAAATGCGGGTAAAGGATGTGCAATCTGCCAAGGATAATTATAGAATCGTATGTAATACATTTGAATTTTAGTAGGCTGCTGGCCAGTGCATATTTTGCATTGCTTATGAAGGATTATAAGTCCACTAAGGTCTACATGATCATTGCATTGTGATATTTGGGCTAATAATTGACATTGCAAGCTTGCCATTTTTTGCATATATTCATTATTTTATTATGAATTTTTGATTTGTACAAATGCATACAAATGTTTGTATTATTTTTTTAAAATGAAGTTCCTTTTACTGCAAAAAGTAAAAAAATTGAAATTGAAATTTGAAGTACCTACTATAGTGAAGTTATAGATTTTTGAAATTTTAGAACATGATAATCTTCTAATCTACAAGGCATAAAGAGTCCAAAATTGATCCACTTGATTTACAACATCAAGACTATTACAAATTTGTAAAGTTCAAATTCCCATATTTCACTTATAAAACAACTATGTAATTAGATTGAGAGTAGTTGTGGACCTTTAAGAACTTAATCATGCACTATGTACATAAAATGACATGTTTCCAAATATTAAGGCTATCTTCAAATTGTCTGCAAAAACATTGTTAGGATAATCAGACCTAGATTTAATATGATTACTTCTTTTCTTATTGAATTATTACTTTCAATTTTAGACGTCGGTTACACAGATTTACGTTGGAAATTGGAAGAAGTGGGTATAGCAGTGAAGTTTAGAGTACATATCTTAATGGGAGATGAAGAAGAGAAAATAATTCAAAAAAATAAAAACAAAATATCAAACTTCCAAATACAACAAATATTGCATAATGCATACGTTATATTTGTAAGTATTCATTGTATTTTCAAGTATTTGTAATATTTTCAAGTTTTTCATAAGTATTTTGATAATTGTGCAACTCCAAATTGAAAATTTCTTAAATTCCAAAAGGTTCGTGACGTAAGGCCCCAATTGTGAACTTCAAAACTAGAGTTTCAATTCTTCACAGATTACATGCAACTTGCATTTCCTACGTTGCATTGACCACTCAGTGGTCACTCAATCAGGAAAAGGTTCATGTGGTTGTACCGTTTTGCAACTCTATCTGATTGGATTTTTCATTAAATAGATTTTATCATAGTTTGGATAGAAGAAAGTTTGTACATCATAGAAAAGTTATGCATCAAGAAGAGTTCATATTGATTTGGTTTTCTTCAATTCAAAACAACTCATGAATATTTTTAAGATTGTGAACAAGCCATTATATGACATATAGTTGGAATCAGATTTGAAGCTACTCTCTTTGATGTGAAATCCAATTTTTAATGATCTATGATTCTTGTTTACATAGCTGCCCACTCCATAACTACACAGACGAAATTCATTTTTAGACAATGCTACGCCTTTAAAAATGCCATAAATGTACTTGTAAAGGAGTACAAAACTAATACTTCAAAGAGACATCCTACTCAATTTTCCATGTTGAAATAATTTGTGGAAGTTTGTCAGTGAATCTAGATAGACACAAAAGCAGGCACAGGCCTTATTATCCAAGTCCTCGCAGTCCAATACATCACATATCCGCTTCAAATCATGAATTTCATTTGCAATGCAGTAAGTAGTGCATTTTTGTGTAATTTTTATGCGTATGGAATATTCCATACGGAGTATCGTATATTTATATTGAATTTGTTTCATTTTCGGCCCTCTACCATACCATACCATAGCTTGTGAAAGCATAATTGCTGTGATCACTCCAAAGCAGCGCGGTTGAGGTTGCACTTGTATCATAATGAGCTGTTGTCACATAATGGTGGGATACATGTAGTAGTACTGTACAGTACAGTGTTGGTCCAAGGGGATACGAATTAGAATCTGTTTCATCGATTCCGTCTTGGCGAATTGATTGCCCATGTCATTGTGCAATTTGATGGATGTGTCCATAGATTCATGGTTGAAGCTTACATTTCTCGAGCTGTAAGTCTGCTTGCGAGTGAAGATCTAGAGCTTCAAGAATTAGGCAATCGACTAGTCTACTTGCAGTGGCCTTTGGCTAGTTTGCTGGACGTGAGAGGGACCCCAGCTGCAGGGAATAGTTTGCGGATCAGTGCGCCTGTGGTAGCCGGACCTAATGAGTCGGACGCCATAGACGAGTTCACAGAAGAATTATATATGCTTCCCATGCGGCCTTGGATAATTATATATATGCTGTGCACCATAATTTAGAGGTAATTATAAAGTATCGCCAGATCAATTTTCCCAGGCTTGAATTTGCAATCAAGATCATCGTAATATCATCATGAATGAATTCCAAGCTTGAAGTTGCTGATATCTACAGTCTGAGAAATTAGGAGTGGTGCAATAGTGTTGCAAGCTTAAGGGTAGGCAAGGAAAGTGGAATTAACTCTTCTACGAGTTCAGTCTAACTTGAATTACAGTTCGAGATCAGGACATTCCAAGGGCATTCAATGCTTGCACCTTTCACATCCGGATGGGTGCCAACAGAGTCGGAGGTTGAGCCTTTGATCATTGACAAGGGCGCTAAGTCAGGTGAATATGAACGTCGCTGCGATCCTGCAGATCGAGACGAAGAACTAGGAATTGAATTCAAATGTAGTCTCTCGTGAAATCCAAAGTGAACGAAGTAACTGTATCCTTAACTTTGTATCCCCTAAAACAGGTTCTAAACCTGTTGCGTCTCTAATTTTGAGTATTCATTTTTCAGGTGAAATTGGTATGGCACTACAACAATGCACTAGGAAGAGATAGAGGAAACAGAAGAAAATCATCGCGCGTCAAAAATCGTGAGTGCACTGTCATGACAGACACATTTTTTAATTGAATGTTTTCGATGTCAGCACTGCTGATTCAACTCCTCAATTTGGTGTCATCGTCATGGAGCCACATTACAAGAGCGTCTTATGACTTGTGCGTCTGGTTTTGCTACAGATATCATGGCTCGACATTATCAGCTGCTAGTCTTTCCATGTTAACCAACAAATCAATGGGATTCAAAAGATTGTGTCAACAACTCAAATATTGTCCAGTCGATAGGCATATTTCGGTTTCGTCTTAGTTTTTTTGTTGTGTTGTCAATGCATATCTCAACTACAAGCGAGAGTAGTTATTCACAGGGCGCCCGGGGCAGCCATACCCCCCCGTTATCCCTGCCAGGGATGTGCAAATAACGGGGTATGTTAACCAATCCTCTTTGTAGATTCCAGTTTGAACCTTCGATATGCAAATAGGCCTGGATTGCGAACACGTTTGTATTCCCAAATCCTCCTACGACAAATAGGGCATGACGGATGCTTGTGCTTGTTCACTTTAACTGAAATCCAATTCAAGAGACAAGCTTCACAAAACGTATGTCTACAAAAATTTACTACAACCCGGTACTTGAAGTCTTTGCAACAAATGGAACACTTCTCACTCTCCATGATTGAAATCAATTTAGCAAATTGAAACCCTTGTTAAGAGATAAAAACAATAAGCCACCACAATTTATTGTTATCATTTCACCTCCTTTTTTAATCTAAATAGATGAAGCTGCAACTTCCTTATTTCTAAATAGATGAAGCAACTTCCTTAAACACTGCACAAACAGTTATTCCAAACACCTACAAAGCCTTACGCAAAAGAGTGAAACAAACAAATGGAATTGAAAACAAACAAAGAGACAGCCTGCTTATATACTCATTCTGAAATGTAAAAGCTAGAAAGTTGAAGAAAACGCGTGAAGTTGCCTTCGTCTCCAAGAAACGTAAAATTACACCAGGACAAGGAGCAGAAGAAGGACATTGACGAGTTGTCGACGCTGCCTCCGCGCCCATGCAGCATGGCAGATTTGCCTCTGCAACAATTCCTGGCAATATTGCGCCATCGCTCATGCCTCAAACCCAGCGCTGCAGCAATTGTATCAGTACTAGGCTCGCAGTGAACGAATTTCAGACCAACTTGTCGATCATGGATCATCCATGTGTTTAATCAACAAATCCATATCACCATTGAAAGCTTGAATCTTCATTGGGAGCTTGCATCAGACAAGTTTGTTTTTGAACTGTTGTTTAGTTGGAATGCAAGTCTATATATGATCATGATGTAAGAAATCATTCAGATATGATATTTAAACATTTGAATACTTTCTTCATGATAATTTATCAATTTAACAATAAAGTAATTCCTGGAACATTTCAAGAACTAGGTTCAAAATTACTTTCAAAAACTAATCCGTTATTTGAGCAATCAAGGATCTCCAAAAAAACACCATGCACTTCAACCCACTACTACAATAGTACAAACATCACCTACAATATCTTAAACAAAATAAAAAGAAAAAAGAAGAAGCAAAATAATAATAAATATATAATTACTATATATATTATGGATCAATAAATTTCTTATGTATATATAATACTATATATAATATATAAATTACAAAACATCATTTTTTTTTCATTATGATTGTTGAACACAAAAGTTTGAAATCAATTAATTACTCAATCAATGGATGATGAAATTTGCCCCAAGGTACACTAGTGTTATCTCTACATTGTTGTGATTGCTTGATTTTGTGAATTGATTTTTCTAACTTCTAAAAGACCTTTGAATGGGCTTTTTGAGATTCTTGATAAGTTCATACAATGTCAATTTTGAATGAGAAATTTCAAAAGCTAGTGTGGATGTGGGAAATCACTAAAGCTTTGTGGAGATATCATCTTTTTAAAAATATTATCTAAATTAGAAAAATATCAATTACTCTTTAGGGCATTTTTCCCCAAAAGGAGCAACTCCAAAATGTTTGCTCACCACATTACTACCTTAAAGAGTTTTTATATACACTAGCTAATGTGACTTTCTTTGACAATGTCAAAAAATGATCTTCTTATAATTGAAAATATTTGTTCTAAAATATGTAAAGGTTTGCTATATCCTTCAAAAATTCTTGTCATTTATAATGACACAATTCACTTTTTTATCATGATTCACAAAGCCTTGTTCTGTAGCCAAAGGTCCTTCTTCTAAAAGATTTGAAGTGTAAAGGTAAATGAGTATGGATGAAAAATATCTTAAGACAATGACTAATGAACAAAATAGATGAAAATTGGAAGAAGTGAATGAAAAAGGTAACAAAAGTAGGATGAAAACTAAGAAAAATTAGTTGAAATGAGAAGGAATGAATGTAAAGTACCAAAAAAAGATGAAAACTGGACATGTAATTAGTAGATTGCTTGCAAAAGAAGTCAAGTTGACATGCGCATGGTATAAAAGGAAACATGCTCTCACCGTTCATTCATTCTTCAATGCCTCCATCTCTCTCTCTCTCCCCCATTCTTCCATCTTGGGCCATTTTCACCAAATTTCCTCTCGCAATTCTGGTGACTATCACGCAATTTTTCTTGACAAATTGATCAGCAATGGCACGACGTCAGAGGTTGCTTCACATGTGCGAGGATCAGAGATGGTGATTGGGAAAGGGGCACTATGAGCATACTATGATCCTTGCAAGTTAGGATCCATCCAAGCCATGCTTGGCATCCCTGTTGAAGAAGCGGCTGGTGAAGGCCAGGAAGCTGGGCAAGGGCTTCATAGTGAAGCGGAAAGGACTGGATCAATCCCAGTCAAGCACGGGATCCTCGTTGAAGCAGCAGCAGCTTACGAAGGAAAGGAACTTGGCCATGGGCGTCATAATGAAGACTCGGAATGGACTCAGATATCTAGTTTCTGCAGTGCCGATGAAGAACGCAACTGTGCTGCGCCCAGAGTCGAAGCGCAAGGTGGCGATGAAGAAAGCAGTTACTGTACTGCAGCTGCTGCCAGAGAAGCGCAAGGATCAGCAGCCCTCGATCTCTCGTCTGCTGTCCAGGAGGCGGGGCGAGAACGTCTTGATGACTGTCAAGATCCCAGAGAGGAACCCATTTCCTCCACCTCTCGCCCCACCTGGATATCATTAGTTCCTGGATCATAATTTATTGTCCAAGGAATAACTGGATTATGGAGCGATGCAGATGCGTGTTTTCAGCGTTGCTGCAGGAAAGTTCCTGGGGTTTTGAGGCTCTATGTTCAGCTCTATTCAGAATAGCTCACAAACAATGCACGGATTTTCAACTATCAGTTACTGAACACGATCCAGTAGTGGATCAGCTGAGGAAGTAGATGCAGTATATTGCAATAGATCATTTCTGGAGAGCTTACTAAGGTAGCGCGTCAAGAGTTGGTGTCTCTCAGGAGTTTGACGCCGATGGATTTAGGATCAGAATCTCTTGTCCTTGACCGCAGTTCATGTTGACAGAGCAGTGACAGAGTATGTCCCATATG
Organism: Ceratodon purpureus; assembly: GCA_014871385.1. Taxonomy (NCBI): domain Eukaryota; kingdom Viridiplantae; phylum Streptophyta; class Bryopsida; order Pseudoditrichales; family Ditrichaceae; genus Ceratodon; species Ceratodon purpureus. The sequence goes on from CM026422.1 coordinate 5,549,005, forward strand.
ACACCTTCGATATCCTATTAGACTTTTGCACTTGATGGAATAAATACAGCTTATCCTTTCAGTACCAATTTATTGTCGACTGTGGACTTTGAGCACAGAATACTGACCTTGGTGCGAAGATTGGTCAGAGATTGTTTGCCTAGTGGTTTTTTCTGGAGCATTTTCATTCTAATTACATGGAGTTTCACTAGGTGTGCCCTACATGTGCTTATTAAACATGAGAGACCAACATATATTACAACTCCGTATTTGCCCTCAGCAGTACAAACTTTGACGAGATGACTTGCACAACATTGTGAGTATACAAATGAGGTTGGTTTAGAGGATAAGGTTTTATGGGGCACATTCCTGTTTCATTTTCGGCCGTCTACCATACCATACCATAGCTTGTGAAAGCATAATTGCTGTGATCACTCCAAAGCAGCGCGGTTGAGGTTGCACTTGTATCATAATGAGCTGTTGTCACATAATGGTGGGATACATGTAGTAGTACTGTACAGTACAGTGTTGGTCCAAGGGGATACGAATTAGAATCTGTTTCATCGATTCCGTCTTGGCGAATTGATTGCCCATGTCATTGTGCAATTTGATGGATGTGTCCATAGATTCATGGTTGAAGCTTACATTTCTCGAGCTGTAAGTCTGCTTGCGAGTGAAGATCTAGAGCTTCAAGAATTAGGCAATCGACTAGTCTACTTGCAGTGGCCTTTGGCTAGTTTGCTGGACGTGAGAGGGACCCCAGCTGCAGGGAATAGTTTGCGGATCAGTGCGCCTGTGGTAGCCGGACCTAATGAGTCGGACGCCATAGACGAGTTCACAGAAGAATTATATATGCTTCCCATGCGGCCTTGGATAATTATATATATGCTGTGCACCATAATTTAGAGGTAATTATAAAGTATCGCCAGATCAATTTTCCCAGGCTTGAATTTGCAATCAAGATCATCGTAATATCATCATGAATGAATTCCAAGCTTGAAGTTGCTGATATCTACAGTCTGAGAAATTAGGAGTGGTGCAATAGTGTTGCAAGCTTAAGGGTAGGCAAGGAAAGTGGAATTAACTCTTCTACGAGTTCAGTCTAACTTGAATTACAGTTCGAGATCAGGACATTCCAAGGGCATTCAATGCTTGCACCTTTCACATCCGGATGGGTGCCAACAGAGTCGGAGGTTGAGCCTTTGATCATTGACAAGGGCGCTAAGTCAGGTGAATATGAACGTCGCTGCGATCCTGCAGATCGAGACGAAGAACTAGGAATTGAATTCAAATGTAGTCTCTCGTGAAATCCAAAGTGAACGAAGTAACTGTATCCTTAACTTTGTATCCCCTAAAACAGGTTCTAAACCTGTTGCGTCTCTAATTTTGAGTATTCATTTTTCAGGTGAAATTGGTATGGCACTACAACAATGCACTAGGAAGAGATAGAGGAAACAGAAGAAAATCATCGCGCGTCAAAAATCGTGAGTGCACTGTCATGACAGACACATTTTTTAATTGAATGTTTTCGATGTCAGCACTGCTGATTCAACTCCTCAATTTGGTGTCATCGTCATGGAGCCACATTACAAGAGCGTCTTATGACTTGTGCGTCTGGTTTTGCTACAGATATCATGGCTCGACATTATCAGCTGCTAGTCTTTCCATGTTAACCAACAAATCAATGGGATTCAAAAGATTGTGTCAACAACTCAAATATTGTCCAGTCGATAGGCATATTTCGGTTTCGTCTTAGTTTTTTTGTTGTGTTGTCAATGCATATCTCAACTACAAGCGAGAGTAGTTATTCACAGGGCGCCCGGGGCAGCCATACCCCCCCGTTATCCCTGCCAGGGATGTGCAAATAACGGGGTATGTTAACCAATCCTCTTTGTAGATTCCAGTTTGAACCTTCGATATGCAAATAGGCCTGGATTGCGAACACGTTTGTATTCCCAAATCCTCCTACGACAAATAGGGCATGACGGATGCTTGTGCTTGTTCACTTTAACTGAAATCCAATTCAAGAGACAAGCTTCACAAAACGTATGTCTACAAAAATTTACTACAACCCGGTACTTGAAGTCTTTGCAACAAATGGAACACTTCTCACTCTCCATGATTGAAATCAATTTAGCAAATTGAAACCCTTGTTAAGAGATAAAAACAATAAGCCACCACAATTTATTGTTATCATTTCACCTCCTTTTTTAATCTAAATAGATGAAGCTGCAACTTCCTTATTTCTAAATAGATGAAGCAACTTCCTTAAACACTGCACAAACAGTTATTCCAAACACCTACAAAGCCTTACGCAAAAGAGTGAAACAAACAAATGGAATTGAAAACAAACAAAGAGACAGCCTGCTTATATACTCATTCTGAAATGTAAAAGCTAGAAAGTTGAAGAAAACGCGTGAAGTTGCCTTCGTCTCCAAGAAACGTAAAATTACACCAGGACAAGGAGCAGAAGAAGGACATTGACGAGTTGTCGACGCTGCCTCCGCGCCCATGCAGCATGGCAGATTTGCCTCTGCAACAATTCCTGGCAATATTGCGCCATCGCTCATGCCTCAAACCCAGCGCTGCAGCAATTGTATCAGTACTAGGCTCGCAGTGAACGAATTTCAGACCAACTTGTCGATCATGGATCATCCATGTGTTTAATCAACAAATCCATATCACCATTGAAAGCTTGAATCTTCATTGGGAGCTTGCATCAGACAAGTTTGTTTTTGAACTGTTGTTTAGTTGGAATGCAAGTCTATATATGATCATGATGTAAGAAATCATTCAGATATGATATTTAAACATTTGAATACTTTCTTCATGATAATTTATCAATTTAACAATAAAGTAATTCCTGGAACATTTCAAGAACTAGGTTCAAAATTACTTTCAAAAACTAATCCGTTATTTGAGCAATCAAGGATCTCCAAAAAAACACCATGCACTTCAACCCACTACTACAATAGTACAAACATCACCTACAATATCTTAAACAAAATAAAAAGAAAAAAGAAGAAGCAAAATAATAATAAATATATAATTACTATATATATTATGGATCAATAAATTTCTTATGTATATATAATACTATATATAATATATAAATTACAAAACATCATTTTTTTTTCATTATGATTGTTGAACACAAAAGTTTGAAATCAATTAATTACTCAATCAATGGATGATGAAATTTGCCCCAAGGTACACTAGTGTTATCTCTACATTGTTGTGATTGCTTGATTTTGTGAATTGATTTTTCTAACTTCTAAAAGACCTTTGAATGGGCTTTTTGAGATTCTTGATAAGTTCATACAATGTCAATTTTGAATGAGAAATTTCAAAAGCTAGTGTGGATGTGGGAAATCACTAAAGCTTTGTGGAGATATCATCTTTTTAAAAATATTATCTAAATTAGAAAAATATCAATTACTCTTTAGGGCATTTTTCCCCAAAAGGAGCAACTCCAAAATGTTTGCTCACCACATTACTACCTTAAAGAGTTTTTATATACACTAGCTAATGTGACTTTCTTTGACAATGTCAAAAAATGATCTTCTTATAATTGAAAATATTTGTTCTAAAATATGTAAAGGTTTGCTATATCCTTCAAAAATTCTTGTCATTTATAATGACACAATTCACTTTTTTATCATGATTCACAAAGCCTTGTTCTGTAGCCAAAGGTCCTTCTTCTAAAAGATTTGAAGTGTAAAGGTAAATGAGTATGGATGAAAAATATCTTAAGACAATGACTAATGAACAAAATAGATGAAAATTGGAAGAAGTGAATGAAAAAGGTAACAAAAGTAGGATGAAAACTAAGAAAAATTAGTTGAAATGAGAAGGAATGAATGTAAAGTACCAAAAAAAGATGAAAACTGGACATGTAATTAGTAGATTGCTTGCAAAAGAAGTCAAGTTGACATGCGCATGGTATAAAAGGAAACATGCTCTCACCGTTCATTCATTCTTCAATGCCTCCATCTCTCTCTCTCCCCCATTCTTCCATCTTGGGCCATTTTCACCAAATTTCCTCTCGCAATTCTGGTGACTGTCACGCAATTTTTCTTCATGGGTGGGGGGGACTTTGTTAGTAACAACGCCCTCCAGGCAGGACACGAGCTGGTCTTCACACTAGCTTCCGAGACGTTCTTCGTCATCAGAGAGGTTTCTGAGATTGTTGTCTACACTAAATACGCATGTGGGAAGTTGAAACTGACTTACAAGGTGGCAACCTGAAATGATCTGAGAGACTTCTGAGATTGTTTTCTATACTAAGTATCGGCACTGAATGATGGCGAAAGCCCTAAAATTCAAGCAATCAACCTCAATTTAATGAAGGCAATATTCTCAAATTCTGGCAGTTTCCTCTATGGAAAAGTGGTTATTTGGAAAGTCACACGGAAAGGGTTGGGTTTGGTCACTGTGCGTTCGGGTTTGTCGTTATGTGTCTAGGTCACTTGTTCGAATGGCTGAACCACTCGGTTTCCAGCTCAAAACTTCAGAATTGTACATCATACAACATTAATTTAACGTAATACATAGCCAACTTTACAGAATTGATCCTTCTCCTCAAAAGTGGCACATGGCACATGGCACATCTTAGAATGGAACACATCATTGCCAATCTAACAAAAATGAGGTCTACTTGCTCGTTGAGCTTTGTCCTTATAGTTTGAGCTTAGGAATTGGCAAGAAGGGGCTTACTTTAAAACACAGGCATCGCTTTCTTTCCCCAGGAACTGCCCCCAAAGTACAGTAGTGTTATCTCTACATTGTTGTACTTGCTTGATTTTGTGAATTGATTTTTCTAACTTCTAAAAGACCTTTGAATGGGCTTTTTGAGATTTTAGATAAGTTCATACAATGTCAATTTTGAATAAGAAATTTCAAAAACAACTGTGGATGTAGGAAATCACTAAAGCTTTGTAGAGATATCATCTTTTTAAAATTTTATCTTTAGAAAAATATCAATTACTCTTTAGGACATTTTTCCCCAAAAGGAGCAACTCCAAAATGTTTGCTCACCACATTACTACCTTAAAGAGTTTTTATATACACTAGCTTATGTGATTTTCTTTGACAATGTCTAAAGAAATTCTTCCTACAATTGAAAATATTTGTTCTAGAATCTTCAAAAGTTTGCTATATCCTTCAAAAAATTCTTGTCATTTATAATGACACAATTCACTTTTTTATTATGATTCACAAGGCCTTGTTCTATGGCTAGAGGTCCTTCTTCTAAAAGATCTAGAAGTGTAAAGTTAAATGAGTATGGATGAAAAATATCTTAAGACAATGACTAATGAACAAAATAGATGAAAATTGGAAGAAGTGAATGAGAAAGGTAACAAAAGTAGGATGAAAACTAAAAAAAACTAGTTGAAATGAGAAGGAATGAATGTGAAATACCAAAAAAAGATGAAAATTAGAGTTGGCGGTTTCCGAGGCCAAGTCAAGGCCCATAAAATCTGTAGAATACGCAAGTGCCAGTTAGCGGAAAGCAATATTGGGGAGTACTTAGGGCCGATTTAATCTGAGGGGCCGGGCCAAGTTTTCTTGAGGCCAATTGCTTGAAATTTCAGCCCATTTTTGGGTTGGGGCCGGCCTCAAGTCCCCATTATAATAAGTTTAGAATAAGGGCCAATTTTCCCTTATGTAATGGCCTTCGGGCCAAGAAGTGACTATCCATTAAATCTAGAAAAACAATCCATTGTGAATTGTGGTTATGAAGGAGCAAAGAAGGATGTGGTGGATGAGATTGTCATAGGCTCCTTCCCCAAATCAATGAGGTGGTGAGCTCAATTCCCACAACTTCGGGAATCATTTTGATTGCTTGGCGATAAAGGATTTTTTATTGTGAAATATTTTTTAATTAAAATCTGACATTGGCCCCGAGGCCAAGAGTTGGCCTTCCATTCTCGGTGCACCCAATTCACCGAGCTCGGGCCATGTCAAAGCTTGCATTTCTTGATTAAAAAAATTCTGCCACCAAATTGGCCCGAGGACTAGGTGTAAAGGGATTGGGGCCAATTTTTGCCTCTCGGCCAATCACGATTGAGGATTTCAGCCCTCAAAGGGGCTGAATTGGCCGGGCCCCTAGATGTAAATCGGCCCTTACTTACCCCTCCCCCCTCTACCCCCTTTTTATTCCTCCGTGTGCCCCCTTTGATTCCCTGCATGCCACCCCGTTGTCTGTACACAAGCGGCCCCCTTGTCGAATACAAATGAGCCCCATCGTGACGCCGGACCCCCAGTTTGTTTCTCTTCTCACTCAGGATTTGCAAGTGATCTCATACTCGGCTGCCTACCTCTGCTTGCTTCATCTGCTTGAATGATTATGAAGGATAGTGCCGAGTTGTAGAGTCGTTGGTAGCAGGGCTTCTGGCTAAGGGCAACTAACTAAATTGGTCATGGTGGTTGTGGTTATCGTCTACATTACTACCACGGAGTTCAGGGTGTTTTTAAGTGAATGAGTGCCAATTGGAATGTTGTTTCCTCAAGTCTCTGAGGTTACTAGCTAGTATATCAAAGTTGTCTCGGGAGGACTTGATGTCAGTAGAGATTGTGGACTGGTAGCGTGCCTTGTTGATGGAGGCTTCTTTTGATTCTTTTGATCTTCTGATGCCTCTTCTCACCCCCGAATTCCAGAAGCGTCTGGCGAGGCTACTGATATTCCGCGATTTGACGCTAGGTTGGTGTTGTGAGAAAAGGTGGTGTGAAGTGGGTGTTGATGATAAATATTTCTCTCAGAAGGGTTTTTCGTTGGAGAATTTCCAATCTCTGCTGCGACGGGCTAACAGCCTCCAATCAGCTCTGGACAGAACGGGACCGGTTCTTTTTGCTTTTTGTCCCTTGAGTAAGTATCCACAATATCTTCGTACAGTTTTAGTAGATTGTCATTCAGAGCAGAGCCCCTCTGAAGACCTCTCAGTCGATTCGTATGCCGTAGTTGCTGCAGCAGCTGTGCTGCTGTCGTTGGTATACCTCTATCTCACAGGCGATGCTGCCAGGGGTGGTTCCATACCCTACTCGTCGGGTTCTTTAGACTTCCGAGATACTTACATACCCATCATTCTCTTTCATGGTGCCTATGTTTGGATCAAGTCTAGAGACGTAGCCCACAAAGGAGTGTACCGTAGATTAATACATGACAAACGAGGCAACATCAAGGTGGTGTATGAGCCACGATTCAAACCTTCCCATCGAAAGGGCGAGCCTTCCCACCACATCTATGTTGGTCAGTACGACACCCCAGCGGAGGCATCCATTTTGTACCAGATCACTGCCATTTGCTACAACGGCCAAGGAGGTCTCCTGCAGATCGAAGATGGCAACTCCCTCACGATCCCACCAATGACCGACAGCGATCGAAGGCTGACTGGAGCGGAGAAGAGAAAGTGTGTCGGAGCTCAAGTGAGGAGAGTGTACGAGGCTTTCAAAGCGGAGAGGGCAAATGCAGCACAACCTCGAGAATTGCAAGCGGTTGGTGTGGATTGTACAAACCCAGTCTCCTTGAACCCGGCGGATGCGACGACACATGGCGCACCTCTCCCTATCAATCCGACGCACAACTCAGAGACGGGCATTGCCCCTTGTGGCAATCATGGTTTGGATTCTCTCTGTGAAATGTGCATTGTTGGTTTAGGGTTTCCTTCAGGGGACGGAGTCGACGCCGTAGATGCTCAGGCTTTTAGGGATGCCAATAACTTCCAGGAAGGAGTGGCCGCATCTATCACTCAGAGTGGAACGAGTTTCAGTAGCGAAAACGAACTGGCTCTGCTGCGAAGCCTTGTGAGTAGTCAGCAAGAAGTGATTTCTCTTCGGCAGCAACTGCAAGAACTTTCTGAGGCGCGACATCAGCTATACTTCGAGCACCAGCAACTCAAGCTTCAAGTCACCCAGTTGCAAAACCGTCAATGCTTTCAGCCACTGGAGCCCCAAGAATTCAGCATCCAACACTTTCAACCTTTTCAGGATGAACTACAAGGCATTGATCAAGGAATGCTTAGTTTGCAGGCGTGTGTTGACCCGAGCCTGGATGATCTAATCCTCTTCAGCCGCGAATGGCAATTCTCAGATGAAGACGAGAAACCCACGTGAATAGGAAGTCTGTGGGGGTAGCTCTGCTGTGTGGTTTCGTAGCGTTTGCTGCCCTGAGTACTTCTTTTCAGAGGTAGACTCTACTGATATGAGGATAGTCATTTTTGGGTAGTATGTGTTGAACTTTTTAGATACTCGTGATGTGGTTCAGCATCATATGATTCATCATATAGAAATACAAAGATGTAATGTGGTTTGGTATATGGATTTGTCTCATTTTATCTCAGAGATTTGTTATGTACAGAGGTTTTATACTCATTCGGCTCCAGAACGGTAGTATGTGTTCCTTCCTGCCCAATCACTTGAACATTGGAGCACCTTAATTAACGGCGTGTGTGCTGCTCGCAAAACATGTGTATTTGAAAGTCAGTAGGATACATCTCTTGCAATACTAGGGTTGTGAGCCATGAGCTACGTGTTGTGATGGAGATTGTGATCCACCTGAAGATGGATGCGATCACTGGCAAGTTCGAGAGGCCATCGTCATAGAAGTAAATCCTCTTCTTTCAATCGATTCATAACGGTTCATGGAATGTTCAAGACATTTCATAATAAGGTAGAATGACCTTAAACCGCTCGAATAAGCAATTCCGCGTGGTTCTGGACTTCGAGTGCATGAAGTGAAATTTTTCTTGGAAGCGGAAACAGAAGGGAGAGTGAATGCAAAAAATTTCAGAATTAAATAGCAAAAACTGAATTTACTACAAATTTTTGAAGTCAAAAGTGTACATGACCTTAAAGTGATCAATAGCCTCTCTTTTTTATCTGCATGACCTCTAGTAGTTGTTGGTCATGGTTGAACCTTAAACCGTGCATCAATGAGTCAGGGAATCTACCCAATTAATCCAATCAACTCTCTTTAAATAGAATAAAAATAATATTCTATAATTCCAAATATAGACATGACAGGAGCAATTCAAGATTGAGAGCATGGGCGGTTGGAAGGGTAGTCTGCTGATTGGTTTTGGGGGGGGGGGGGGGGGGGGGGGGGGGTGAGCGGTTAAAGAGCATTCTACCTTATATACTACTCCCTCCGTCTCACTAAAAGACCCTGGTTTGAAATGCAGTATTTTCTTGGCTACTTTGAGTAATTCATATCTTTTGTATATTTGCTTTAAATAGTACAATAATTGATGATTATGAAATAGTATTGTATACTCTTGCCATTAATACATAAGAATACAATATAGAAGTAAGTAATAATATTTTATACCTTCTCAAAGTAGGCCAAAATAAAATTGCATTCCAAACCAAGGTCTTTTAGCGAGACGGAGGGTCACCACCATAGTCCAGCCAACTATGGTGGGGTCCTTGGACCTTGTTATATGGGTACCTCAAAGCCCCTTAGGGAGATACCATGTCCGGTATCTTCAAGGCACTTGTAACTAGCTAGAAACTAGCGTAGTTATAGTGTCCATCCTCAAAAATACTGCATTTCAAACCAGGGTCTTTTAGTGAGACCCTCCGTCTTTTAGTGAGACCCTCCGTCTTGTCCTACGGCTCTCTTCTTCGGGGCGTCTTGGGAATCCTGCAGGGTCGTCTTCACGTCGGTGGATATTGGCGAAGAATGACGGCGTTTCTGCTGTGATGCTGAAGGCTCGGCACCAAGAAGGTCCGATACAGCTGCAAACCGCTTCAATGACTTGTTCATTGAAGGGACCCCCACTTGCTTTGGAACTCGTTCTTCATCGTCCATCTCTGCTTCATCCTGGCTCAGATCCTGCTGTTCTCCAAGCTCGCCGGTACGCTCCTCGCTCAGTTCTGCATCGCCATACTCCTGAGATCGCCCCCCCCCCCCCCCCCCCCCTTCTTACAGATAGACATCCTCGGTACACCACGTTCTTGTTCCTTCATCGCTGTCACTACTGTCGTAGTCAGCCTCTACTCGTCCCGCATCTTGATCTGTTGTACCATCCACCAAAAGGGCATTGAATCCCTTGCCTTCCAATGCTTCGGTCGAAGGAAGTACTTCCGTAACCACTGTAGGTGAACCTCTACATACTGGCATAAACGGGTTATTCTGGGCAGCCTTTTTAATTTTCCCCCAGCCATTTACCTTCACCCGGCAAATAGGGCAATAGATTAAACCTTGCGTGCATCCCCAGCAAAATACATCGTGACCGCATGGCTGCAAATTCAACAAAGATAGAACATGTCAAAAAAATAATTTAATGGACAAGAAATTACATTGCACGGTTTAGAGACAGGATGGCGGTTCAATGGCGACGGCATCAACGAAAAAACTCTTGGTATTCCCCAAATATTCAGATGCTTACCTTAATAAAAACAGAAGCTTCTTTTATCCCACACAAGGTGCATCCTAAAATCCCCGCGTTGTCTTCTGAAGCGGCTCCTTCCTCTGCTTGCAACTCTTCGCTGCTACTGTTCTTTATGAGTGTTTTTGCTGCCGGCGGTTTCTTCTCAGATTCTTGGGACGCCTGAATGGGTGCCTCCTTCTCCCACGATGAAGTGGGTTTGCATCCTGATCCTGTTTCAGGACACACTCAGGAAATCAGACTCGCTCAGGACACACTCAGGAAATCAGGAACTACTACCCCGGAACAGGAACCGCTGACCATCCCTAAACCCTCCCCGGAAATGTTCTCTCAGGAACAACAGTCTGTCCCTGGAGTGGCCGCTTCCTGTCAGGAACTTGCTCCGACATAGGACCCTCTCAGGACCCTAAACCATCGAACCACTTCCACTCAAATTGCTCTCTTTGGAGCCGGAACACACTACCGGGACCGAGTCCTGTCAAGGATCAGCCATAGCCCAGCACCTACACCCCGGAATCAGCTGGACTGGACTTATCAACGAAGTACCAGGATCCACGACACTTATCACTCTAACAAATTACCACTCTCCATCTTCCAGGACCTCTTCAAGATTGTTTCCTTATCAGGAATGCCGGAACATACTATGGACTACTCGTACACAATAGTGCAGTAGCAGGATGTGTAGACATGGCCGATAGTTCCTTAGTCCGGTGCTAACTTAGTCCTTGGAATATTCAGTCCGGCACTCACGTAATCATTTACAGGTGAACAGCCTTGAGGTCGATTGTTTCAGTACCGGACTGTGACAACGCAGAGGGAAACAGGTGATCCACTTCCTCACTGAACCCTAGAACCTACACTCTCTGAATTGAACTTGCAACGCCAATAAGGATACCGAGTTCAAAACAACGGCCAACAACTAACCCTAAGCACTTGATCGGGAAGGTTAATATATTGTTAACACCCTAACTACAAGTTCCAGGGATCGAAGGTAAAGCAATCTGTGCACACATACGCATGTTGAAATTCTTGAAGCAGTTTATGACAAAGAAGGGTTGTTACTCGATGCGGTTCTTGGTTTCTCAGGCACACGTTTTGAGGCAGCAGATCGCAGCAGGACGTATTCCAATCGCCCTCAGACTCTGTACTCCAAACTGCTGTTGACAAACTTCAACAGCGCATGCCGTCGATTTCTGCGAATGCTCATATAAACAGAACGGATGGTAGGTATGGCCACAAGAGAGGCTGGAGTAATCGTAACAAGAAAACCAGAGACTACAAACCGGGCATGCGTTCAAGGTGTGAGTGACTACAACGGGTGACTGCGGGCAACCCTCCAATGGCACGGGAAAGAATGCCGCTCCATCGCCGGCCCGCATGCGACTCAACTGCTCCTCCATAGCCAAGATGAAGGTCTTCAGGGAGGATATCCTACTCTCAGCGTCTGAACCCTTAGCAGACATTTCCAACTTCGTGGCTTCCATCTCTGCGACTGTGTCGTCGCACCCAACGATGGCAGTGACGTACATGCGAACGGAACCCTCCTCTAAGCCCTTCTTGAACAAGGTGGACTCAATTTCAGCATTCAATCTGGATACCTCAGACGCAACGGGCTTCACTTCTTCACAACTGATAGGGTCACAGCACATCTCCAACTCTCTGAGTCTTCTACTTTCAATTCTAAAGAACTTCTGAACGTTCTTTCTTGCTCACTAAGACGTACTAACTGAGCCTTACTGTCGCTCAGCATCGCCTGGCGGTCACTCCTCAAAAGCAAACTCCTGCGCAGCCTGTCTTCAACGGGGACAAGCTCGGCACGACCTTGCTCCAAGGTTTTCGTAGCCTCCTGCAACAAGACGCCTGTACTCGAAATGACCTTCACTAAGGCGTCTACCTCCTCTGGCCCCCAACTTGGAGCCACTCCATGCCTTTCAACCCTACTGGGGTTCTTCTTGACCATGGCCGCTCCTTTCAGCGCTAACTCCGACTTCGGTGTCAAGAACCCCACGGTTTCTGGGAAGCCTTGCTGTGGGCAACCAGCAGATAGTCGTTTCTTTCCTAGCACTGTAGGAGACTCTTCATCGACATTCTCACTCTCTCTGAGCTTCTTCTCTTTTCTCAACTCTGCTTTCTTTCTCAACCCTTCTCTCACCTTCCTTCTCTCCTCTGAGAACTGTGCCTAGTTCACTCTGCGACCTAGGTTCATAGAAATTAAACCCCTCGCAAAGGCAAGTGTTATCTCTCTATTTGGGGGCTCTGGACAGTCATAAACACGGAAGTATAGGTCCTTGATCGCTCTCTGCTCTGCTAGGGTGGTGTGTCCACGATAATCCCAACCACTCTTGCTTGATTTTTTCCGGAAGTAGCTACATACTAGAGATTTTGGAACCTCCTCACGGATATCACTCACTATCACCTCCCCCGTGGGAAGGCCGTCACAAAAAAATCTTGAAGACTCCATCGTCCCAGCGTGCATACAAAGGACTTTGGTGCAATAACTACAGCAAGCAAGAACTGACAGGTCTCAAGTCACAAACTCAAGTGGCAACAGAGAAACTCCGAGACGATGAGAGGACGTCGCAAAAGGCGGGAGAAACCTGCCAACGTACCTCATGAGCTTCGCGCCATGCACATGCCAACGTGCCTCATGACTTCGCGCCACAAGAAGCCAATCAGTACCTCATGTACAGTTTTCAAATCTGCCGCTCCAAGAAAGAGTCCGGTCCAGGAACATAGCCTATGTGGCAGAGCTGTACAATTTGTCGACCATGCGAGAGTGATCCGTTCCCGTCCAGGTCCGGGTCCGTTGGGGGATACTCCAAGCGGACCACCACCCACCCTAAAATTACTGAACGGGCAACGGGTCCTACCGGACCCGTCGCCCTTATTCAAACCCTTCTTGCTCCGCTCGATGGGTTTGAAAAAACTTATATTACTCATGTAAATTTCTGAGACCATTTGTCTCAATAACAAAAGTTTTTAAAAAACAATTAATTTTTTAAAAAAAATAATGAAAGTTAGGGCTACCCGGTGAGAGATGCCCCTTTGCTGGATGTCGGGTCCTCCTGCCCCCGACCCCCCACTCCGACGGGGCCATAGCCAGAGGTCACCTCTGCTACATTCTACCCACTGCGGTTACAAGTCCGAAAATATTGCAATTTAAATACTTAAATTCTAAAATACCAGGTTATAACTTAGACAGACACTTCTTGAGTATGGCGGTACAGATTCAAAGCTAGACTGCACGTGACCCATAAGATTTACCTTATCGAAGCTAAAAAACATATGACACATAAAAGCCATAAGTCCTGAAGACGCTTGTGTTACTCCTGAAGCAACGTACCAATGGCCGACAATGTATTTGACAGTCTCGTCTGTGAATGGTCTGAGCCTGGAATTGTCTCTATAACAGTACATAACCCATAATTTGCGATAGCAAGACGAAGGTTCGTGGGCCTTGGGTTCAACCAGTTCTTTAGCATGATCGATTTGCAAAAGGAATTAAGTCCCAACCGAGTTATCTGCTCGATCGCCAAAATGCCCATTTCTTTTGAGAACCCATACCATTTGTCCTGCAATCCAGTACATAAAGAAACACTTCAAGGATATCAACTAAAAAGGTGATTCTGGATGAGCCTGGGTCTGGCATTATCAGTGATATTTTCGTCAGAAACTCATCACACACACACAAATACACCTTAAGAATAGGGTCAAGAATGAGCCTGTGTATTCCTCTGCAGATATCATGATTCAGCTGTTACCCAACTGTATAAAAAAACCATGTATGCTCACTTGTTGGGGAAAAATTGGACTGACCCATGGTGTCCCTTAATATTGATACAACCTTAACTGCATTGAACATGAATCATGTTACAAGACTAACTTAGTGCAGCCAAAACGCAGCTCAGAGCTGCTGATTTTGGAGGCTCGTTTTGACCTTTCCATACCACACAACCCAAGGCCACGTAACCATCAGACTGGTGGAATTGGTAACCAAACACAGCACCAGGCTCATTCCTGAATTCTCTCCATCTTCGGCAGCAGTTAATTATGCCAATCGAACGATGAATTATCCAATTCTTGTTTATTACTGCGTTCACTCAATTGGCCATCAGCTAGCGCGGGAACCCTCAGGAACAAGGTCGTTTGATGTCCATACACATTTAAATATTCCAGTGGGTCTCCTCGATCGCACTAAAGCCACATTATGATAACTGTCAGGACGCCCTTTGCTCGTGGCTCATTCCTACAAACAGATCATTAAACAAATTGTGTAAATATACAATATTCCGTATTCCATTCGCAGACAACACAAAAAATGCACTACTGCATTGCAAATGAGATTCATGATTTGAAGCGGATAATATTATGTGATGTATTGGACTGCGAGGACTTGGATATTTAGGCCTGTGCCAGCTTTTGTGTCTATCTAGATTCACTGACAAACTTCCACAACTTCTTTCAAGTTTCAACATGGAAAATTAAGTAGGATGTCTCTTTGAAGTATTAGTATTGTACTCCTTAACAAGTATATTTATGGCATTTCTTACGGCGTAGCATTGTATACAAATGAATTTCGTCTGTGTAGTTATGAAGTGGGCAGCTATGTAAACAAGAATCATAGATCATCATAAATTGGATTTCACATCAAAGAGAGTAGTTTCAAATCTGATTCCAATTATGTGTCATATAATGGCTTATTCACAATCTTAAAAATATTCATGAGTTGTTTTGAATTGAAGAAAACCAAATCAATATGAGTCCACTTGCTATCAAAGAATTTACTCCTTTTACTCGGGTCTCTCTAATTTGCCCCAACGAGCGTTGCACAGCGGGCAGGTCTCCATGCGGGCAGCAGTCTCGTTGGGGATGTCCGTCATCCGTCATCCGTCCTCCGTCAGGCCGGAGGGACTCACCCATGACTTCCCCGTTCCCGCCCATTTCCCCAGCCCGCTCCTCCGCACAGCTCCTCCCTCGCACTCCGCACCTGCTCGCCTTCGACGCCGCCCCCCATTCCTCCTCCTCAGCTTTGCTCGCTCCCCGCCATCGCCCTCGCTCCTTGTCCTCGCCGTGTTTGTGATCTGTTTTTTTGCTGTCAACCTAGCAGAAACTCATCGCGTTTAAAAAATTATTGGTCAACGAAATGGCTCTTCAGCTCGAGAGGCTGATCAACTTGGGCTTGAAAACTTTCTACGTCGACAATCTCCAGCCTGTTGCATGCATGCCTTTGTCAACTCAACCTAACTTCAACGCTTGCCTTGAGCTCAGCAATACAATTGTATCGGATCCGCAGAACGAGCTCCTGGCTACATGTACATGTGGAATCTCTGGTGACACTCTTCAACAGTTGGAGTAGACAAGTTGCTGAATCTCTGTGACGATAATGTGGATTTTATGAAGGGTCTCGTGATGGGTGGAGATTTGCTTAACCGGAAACAATGCCACGATCTGTGGACCAAGCAGCAAAGCAGAGTTTTTTTTTGGGTGCAAAGCCTCAGTGTTTCAAGCGTTGGTGGAAGGCAGCAGTGTTTCAGATGCAGAATGAGAATGCTTTTCGGGAGATTTTGCTGGAGGTAGGTTTAGGGTTACAATGCGATTTAAGAGCTCGCCAAGAGCACGAATGGAGACTGGAAAGATCCTCCACAGGACCTTCGATGCCTTTCTGTGTTTGAGCCTGCATCCCACAGTAATGTTTGTGAAGATAAGTGGGACCTTCAAAAGAGGCTTGAGGAACTAGCAAATGATCACGGTGTCAAACTGGCGGATTCTGTGGTACCAGGGAAGATTTAGTAACACCTGCACCAAATCAAAAGATCAATACTGCCATCGAGAAACTTGAACTTGCAAAGAAAAAAGAAAACAGAAATAGATCCAACATTGAAACGCGGCGAGGACAAGGAGCGAGGGCGATGGCGGGGAGCGAGCAGAGCTGAGGAGGAGGAATGGGGGGCGGCGTCGAAGGCGAGCAGGTGCGGAGTGCGAGGGAGGAGCTGTGCGGAGGAGCGGGCTGGGAAAATGGGCGGGAACGGGGAAGTCATGGGTGAGTCCCTCCGGCCTGACGGAGGACGGATGACGGATGACGGACATCCCCAACGAGGCTGCTGCCGGCATGGAGACCTGCCCGCTGTGCAACACTCGTTGGGGCAAATTAGAGAGACCCCTTTTACTCTTCTTGATGCATAACTTTTCTATGATGTACAAACTTTCTTCTATCCAAACTATGATAAAATCTATTTAATGAAAAATCCAATCAGATAGAGTTGCAAAACGGTACAACCACATGAACCTTTTCCTGATTGAGTGACCACTGAGTGGTCAATGCAACGTAGGAAATGCAAGTTGCATGTAATCTGTGAAGAATTGAAACTCTAGTTTTGAAGTTCACAATTGGGGCCTTGCGTCACGAACATTTTGGAATTTAAGAAATTTTCAATTTGGTGATGCACAATTATCAAAATACTTATGAAAAACTTGAAAATATTACAAATACTTGAAAATACAATGAATACTTACAAATATAACGTATGCATTATGCAATATTTGTTGTATTTGGAAGTTTGATATTTTGTTTGTATTGTTTTTGAGTTATTTTCTCTTCTTCATCTCCCATTAAGATATGTACTCTAAACTTCACTGCTATACCCACTTCTTCCAATTTCCAACGTAAATCTGTGTAACCGACGTCTAAAATTGAAAGTAATAATTCAATAAGAAAAAGAAGTAATCATATTAAATCTAAGTCTGATTATCCTAACAATGTTTTTCCAGACAATTTGAAGATAGCCTTAATATTTGGAAACATGTCATTTTATGTACATAGTGCATGATTAAGTTCTTAAAGGTCCACAACTACTCTCAATCTAATTACATAGTTGTTTTATAAGTGAAATATGAAAATTTCAACTTTACAAATTTGTAATAGTCTTGATGTTGTAAATCGAGTGGATCAATTTATTATTTTGGACTCTTCATGCCTTGTAGATTAGAAGATTATCATGTTCTAAAATTTCAAAAATCTATAATTTTACTATAGTAGGTACTTCAAAGTTCAATTTCAATTTTTTTACTTTTTGCAGTAAAAGGAACTTCATTTTAAAAAGTAATACAAACATTTATATGCATTTGTACAAATCAAAAATTCATAATAAAATAATGAATATATGCAAAAAATGGCAGGCTTGCAATGTCAATTATTAGCCCAAATATCACAATGCAATGATCATGTAGACCTTAGTGGACTTATAATCCTTCATAAGCAATGCAAAATATGCACTGGGAGCAGTCTACTTTATTTCAAATGTATTACATACGATTCTATAATTACCCTTGGGAGATTGCACATCCTTTACCCGCATTTGGATATGGTGGCAGTAAGTAATTAGTTAGCACATTTTGTAATCAAAGAAAAAATCATCTAAAAAAAATTGGCATAACTTTATTATGAAGCTTATCAACGATATAATTTATGTGTACGTAAAACCTGATGTCACTCTTTGTCTTGGAGAAAAAGAATTTTTAGTTATCTTTTGAAAAGAAAAGGCCAACGGAAACACACATTTTCTTTAGAAGAATATTCAAATTTGAGTGAAAACAAAATTGCTGTAAAATTTTCCAAAAGATACTCTGGCTATAAATCAAAGTTATCATTGACAAATTCTAAAAGAATTCCAATGTAGAAAATACAAGATGTCTGTTTAAATATTTTCTCAGATACATCCAAAATTAACCTTTCAATAATGAAGATAAATTGTATGCAAAAGAACATGAAGTAAAATCATAGGTTGACTACAAATATTCAACAAAAATGAAATATTATTTTTTTCATCTCTTCTCTGTTTGTTTTCTTCCACTCAATAGTTAAGGTTGATTATTTTTTATTTCTTGTCGCATGCATACTGTGCTAAAAGTTGATACTGATTTTTTTGATATGGTATTATAATTGTATTTGTATTCAAATAATTGTTTTCAATATGGTGTTTATTTTTATTTTATTTTATTTTTATAAATGGTATTGTCAAAATAATTTTAAAAAAAATTTAAAAAAATTTAAAATAACTTGAAATACCATTATAATCAATATCTTAAATAATGGTTTTGTTTTAAATAATGGTATTTTTTTAAAATAATGGTATTGTTTTAAATTGACTTAAATAATGGTATTTCAAATAATAGTATTTTTATAAAAAAATAAATTATGGTATTTCAAATGATGGTATTATAGTTCAGAAACAATTATTTTTATGATGGTAATGTCAAAATAATTTTTCAAACAATACCATTGTAATAACAAATACCATAGAAATAGCAATTAAGAACAAATACCATTATAATAATAATAATTTTAAAACCAATACTTGTTTAAAACATAATTTTAAAACAAATATTAAACATGCCTTCTAAGTTAAAAACTTAAATAATATATTACGCTTTCTAAAATTTCAATTTAAAAGCCCAATTTTTTGCATTGTACATTTTTTTATAATGTTTTGCTAAAGCATAAATCTGTTCAAAGCCATTGTCATCAGTCAACAACAACAAAGTAAAACTCCATGTACACTATGTTTGGCATACTCAAACTGTGCTTATTTTGAACACAAATATTCTACCTATAACAATTGAAAAGGTCCTTGTAGTCAATATTGATCTTAGTTACTCATATCTATTTGATTAATATGAGTGAAAAAACAATTTATAACGTCTCAAGTTCATTTTGTTTATATTTTTTAATATTGTACATAGACTTCTTAGTTTGAATGTTAAATAGATGTTGGGGCACGGATATTTTCAAGAACAATATTAGGTTTGGGCGTTTAACGATAAATAAGGCTTGAATAGGTTGAAAAGCGGTACCTCATAATTTATTTGCAGGAATTTTGAAATGCTTTGAATTGTCATCCTTGGATAAAACTTGGAGAGTATCAAGAAGTTCTACAGAAGTTGAGACGAAAATATGAGTAGGTCCCGTCTTCACGCTCCCCGACTTACCTTACCCAACTGCAACTCACCCTCTAGACCTGCACCTACACATGCACATGCATGCTGCGTACAGTGCGTAACTTGGACTCGCCGAAACGCAAAACCAAGGCTAAGTCCCACCAGGCTCATTAATAGCAATTAATACTAATTGCAAAATACTAATTAACCCCTAATTGGCCAAGGATGTTTTTGCTCAAAACTGCCACCAGATAGTCCCTTTTGAAAGCAAGCTGGATAGTGCAAAATTGAAACCAATTTTGGTATTTCCAACCGTAAGATCTTGTATCTAACTTCTATGTCTATGTGCATGTCAAATCTCACACTCTCATTCCTTACCATTTGAGAGATCATCACATTCAAAGTTGAAAAAAAAGTTTTTTTTACCCTGCAAAAAGAGGACAGCAGTATTTTGGGGTCCAAAAAAACCATTTTTTTGAGTATAGTTGAATGGCGTTTCTTTAGATTCTTGTTCCTAGGTGAGTTAGGTACATGTCCACAAAATCTCATACCCATGCAAGGTGTAGAACCTTGAGAAAATCATCAATTTCCACAAGGGGGTATGCTGAAATTCACATACAAAGGCCGTTTTTTTACAATAAACATAGCATATGAAACATTCTTGGATTGAAAATCCAAACGGTAGAAACATGCTCTAGTGGCTCTTCTACATAAAGGAATTTTTATTTTTGGAAAAACATAAAATCTCGATTTTTGGTAGAATTTCAAAGTTTCGTCTTTATGCAAATTTGGGCAGTTTTGGGCAGTTTCGGGCAGAAATTGCTGCATTCACAGTGGCTGAGAGCCTACCCGTGGAAGGGCGTTGGATGCTCAGAGGAGCATAACTTTTGCTCACTTCATCCAAAAAAAATTAAAAAAATATCCCCATAAACCTTTTGAAAAAACCTTTTTCCACAAGAAATTTCAAAAAAATTCAAGTAAATTTGAATTTTTAGGAACCTGCCCAAATTTCAAAAACGCCCATTCTAGGACTTTGGCCAATTAGGGGTTAAGCAGTTGATATTTTTGAGATAAAATTAATTTTACACACTTACATGTTCACTTACTCGCTGCCAGAGATCCTCGGCTGCCTGCTCTCCAAGGGAGCCTCCAGGGAGATCAACCTCCTGCTTTTGAAAAGCAATGCCTGTGAAGACGGTATTATGAACCTTTAAACGTTTATTTTTTTTAGTATGGTAAAAGCAAAAAAATTGATTTTACAAAATTTTCAAAAATTTAGATGTTACTTGTTATGATAATTTAGCTCTTGCAAATTTGAATTTTAAGATTATCTTTAAGTGCACATTATTTTATGACAAAGAAATCAATATGTATTAATATTAATCTAAAAAATGATATTTTGGCTAAAACAATCTAAATGAATGGAAATTTTGTTAAAGATATTTAAATTAATCAAAAAATAAACTATGTGGTGTCTTATGAACCTCTACTAGCACCTAATTCTTCAGGCTTCAACGCAATGACGTGTACATAACCATTTTACGGTAAATATATATTTTTTCTTAAAAAGTCACTATAATATTTAATGTTTAAAAACCTTACATTCATGTATTTATGTCATTAAATTACTTTAACTTGTCAAATTGCACTTTGTGTAGTTTAGTAGTGAAAAATTTCCCTCCATGAAACCCTCTCAAGAACCATGATGACCTCTCTCTTTCCCTTCTATCCTCCACTCTCTCTTCCCTCTAAGTCCTTCGGACAAGATCAAACATGAGAACATAGTTACAACGATCTATTTGATTCTTGTGGGTGAAAAATTTGTGTTTAACATAAGCACAGTTTAAGTATACCAAACATAGTGTATATGGAGTATTATTTTGTTGTTGTTGACTGATGCCAGTGGCTTTTAGCACGTTCTTGTTTCAGCAAAAAAATTGTAAAAAAATGTACAGTGCAAGAAATTGGGCATTTAAATTGAAATTTTAGAAAGTTTAATATGTTATTTAAGTTTTAACTTAGAAGGCATGTGGGGTATATGTTTTAAAATTTTGTTTCAAACAGATATTTGTTTTAGAATTATTTTTATTATAATGGTATTTGTTCTTAATTGCTATTATAATGGTATTTGTTATTATAATGGTATTGTTTTAAAAATTATTTTAACATTACCATCATAAATTTTATTTTTTAAAAATTAAGATACCATCATTTGAAATACCATTATTTAATTTTTTAATTTAAAAATACCATTATTTAACACGATGGATACCAGTCTTGTGCATTTCCTACGTAACTACGTTGCATTGATCACTCAATGGTCACTCGTCAAGAAAAATGTTGATGTGGTTGTATCGTTTTGCAACTCTACCTAATTGGATTTTTCGTTAAATTGATTTTATCATAGTTTGGATAGAAGAAAGTTTGTACATCAGAGAAAAGTTATCAATGCCAAAGTTAGTCCAGTTTCAAAGCAGAAACAAGATTTACAACAATGCACCTTGGAGAATTTTAACTCAAACCAACTAATACCAAGACTTGTTTGGAAGTACCGAAGGACTCACTTGAGAAGAGCTCCCAAAACCCGAAATAATATCATCCTTAAATTTCCAGCTGTGAAAGAACTTCAAATTTTCTTCGTCAAGGATGATCCCGGGTACCATAGCTCTGATGTGCACATGGATACATGCTTGACGACCAAGTAACAGTTGGATGCACGTCATTGCTTCATTATCCCATACCGTTTCCCGATTTCATGCTTGATGGCAAACTATATAATGGGCCTTCCGCAATGATGTGTTCATTCTTCTACAAGAAAGTCTTCCAAGTCTGTGTGTATGGAAGCGAGTTGTGATCCTGTGTCTCCTCATCGACCAAGATGGGTCGGGCTGCCTTGAGATGATATAAAAAAATTTCAACCATAGCAATCAAAGAGATGGATAACAAGATGGATAGCAAGATGGGAAGTCTGAGTTGCAGGTAAATTGTTTTTCATCCATAACAGTCGAATAGGTCGGAGTAACTCACATCTGGATCAACGACCTTTTCGATTGTTATGGGTAGAATATTTGTGTTCAACCTAAGCACAGTATGAGTATGCCGAACATAGTGTACATGGAGTATTATTTTGTTGCTGTTGACCGATGACAATTTGGCTTTGAGCACGTTTTTGCTTCAGCAAAAAATTGTAAAAATATGTACAATGCAAAAAATTGGGCTTTTAAATCGAAATTTTAGAAAGTGTAATATGTTATTTAAGTTTTTAACTTAGAAGGCATGTGCGGTATTTTTTTTTTAAATTCTGTTTTAAATAGTTATTTGTTTTAAAATTATTGTTATTATAATGGTATTTGTTCTTAATTGCTATTATAATGGTATTTGTTATTATAATGGTATTGTTTTTGAAATTATTGTTATTATAATGATATTTGTTCTTAATTTTTATTTAAATGGTATTTTTTATTATAATGGTATTATTTTAAAAATTATTTTAACATTACCATTATAAAAATAATTATTTTTAAATTATAATACCATCATTTGAAATACCATTATTTAATTTTTTAATAAAAAATACCATTATTTAAAACAATTTAAAACAATACCATTACTTAAAATACCATTATTTAAAATATTGATTATAATGGTATTTCAAGTTATTTTAAATTTCTTTGAATTTTTTTAAAAACTATTTTAACAATACCATCTATAAAAATAACTATTTAAAAATAAACACCATATTGAAAACAATTATTTTAATACAAATACCATTATAATACCATATCAAAAATATCATTTCAATAATTTCAATTTAGGTTGTTTGATGTTTTATAAGTATCTTACTTTTTTTGTAATTATCTTAAAATTTACAGAATTGGTCATCCATCGAACAAAATAATTAATTCCACACAAATTATTTTTTGGAAAGTAAATTCGGATATTACAGAGACGTCAATATGTTTGAACAATTTGTAGCCTGCTCTAGGTGACATGTTTCACTGGCTGTGTTCTCAGGAACTTGTGATTCCCAAGTCTGTCGATCACAAAATGGATGGTTCGTTTCAGCTCTTGAAGCACACTCTGGTCATCTCCATTTCTCTAGCACTGGATTCATAGCACAACTCTGCCATGGCCATTGCTGAGGCATCCGAAGAATTAGGTGTCAGATCATTCACTAATTTCTCATCAAAATCAGCTTGTTCCAAAAATATTCTGCAAATGCTTCAAGTACTGGATTCTGAAGTGCCTTACTAATTTGAAATGTCGCTACTCTACGCATCAGGATATGATACTGGGAGGAAAGCTTACACCAAACAAAACAGTATTCGTGAACTGCACAACCACAACCTCGCTCCGAAGGTTAGAATGAGTGCCGGCTTACGGACATACATAGGCTTCCTGAACCAGAATCAGATTGGAACATTGTTTGATACATGAGGTTCAATGGCTAGAGATATAAACGACCGAGCAGTACTGATTACTTAATGCAGTACGAACAAAAACCGATTGTGAAGCTTTAACTCGGCATTGTTCATTGATCGCTAGAGGCTCAAATCCTGTTTAGGTGCTCCAGAGTACTCGACATGAAAATTATTCAACAGAAATGCAGATCAATCGCCATAATTTACGAGATGTAGATCGCCATGATTTAAGCTGAGTTGTGCAAGTTGATGTGCCGTCATAGCAATAATTTTAGAATGTTCAGCACTTTATAATTGATTGGTTTTTCTGAGGTGAACACACAGTTTTGACAACATTGTTTCTCGAGCAAGGACGCACAGTGGATAGTTTCAATGATCATGTAGATATATTGCAACCTAAAATTCTTGCTATTCCCGTTGGTTGCTTCTGAAGCTGAACAAGATCAATGGAAGAAAAGTATGAACACATTTTTCTGATAATTTAGCTCGCATGGAATGCTATAAAAGTAGTTGAGTATCTGACTCCGAGTGTGTGAATTAGCTTCCGAAATCATGAATTTCTATAATCTTTCTTAGAAGCAAGAGTCTTAACTCACGATTTCAATTCGTATTTACTCGGTAAGTGTCTGCCAGTATTTTGTGCGATGTGTTTTTTGCCGGAAGTCTAGCAAAGAGTTCTCTCAGTTGAGTAGACACTAAATTACTTGCAAGAACAACCTGAGAGAATCTGTAGGAGACATGTATGTACACTGACAGAGGCTTACGTTACAACAAAATGCCCATTTGCCTAGGTTTATTGCTTGAATCATCGTTCTAAAGCTGGGGATATTGACTTGTAGTTGTGTCATTGTTTGATTATAATCAACCGATCATATTCAAAACTCTGAAATCCTCATTTAAGTCTTCTCCCTTGAGCAATTCCTTCTAATTTATCTCACACACAAAATGAAGCATTCGGTCCTCATCAACTGTATACGACGAGCATTGTCCTGAATCTTTATAACAGCTGATCCAGGATTATATTTTTCGGACCACAAAGAATGAACCATCAATAAGCATGAAGATAAGTCTCTGCCCTGTCCGTAGGAGATTGTCATTCGCAAAATTCCTCGAACCACTGAGGAATAGCCTCGGATATCTCTCACGGGAGAAAGTAGAAGTGCAGGTTTAACAATTGAGCATGTGGTACTTGACACTCCAAGGACACAGGACCTGAACGAGTTCAAAAGATTGTTTGGGATAGGCATAGTCTATTTGACACACGCACCCGATACAATTGAATAGATGGCGGAGAATTGGGGGACTGGAAGTTGGTAGTTCCGGGCTTGAGAATATATCTAGAAGTTCCGTTTCTAAATTGCAAAAATTGACGTAGCTTTCGGTCTCAGGATACGTTGAAGAGAAGATCCACCCAAACTGGATATAGAATTCGAATACTAAAAAATCTACGCGCACTAAACAACAGACTGCATGACACAGTGCTGCCTTTGAAACTCTTCCATGAAGAGAAGTGCTCTTTCTACATTAGAGAGGGGGACGAAGAGTAATTATCTACACTAATCCTGAAGGATTATCGTACAGAAGTGCAAGAACAAATCAGGGCACCAGACCAACATCCTTGAAGTACTCGTGTTCCAGGGCAGTTCGAGCTGTTATTCGTCGGCTAGGCTCCAGTATCAGCATTTTCTGTTCATCACCACAGCAAGACCACTGCGTAAGGCCCACCGAAGTAAAACTTTGTACACATTATTGATGGTAATATATCGATTCGGAGTCTGTCTCACGTCACCAGATGTGAACCAAAGGTCTAAGGTCAACCGGCTACATTTCAAGGGCATTAATATAGTGCAACTATCTACAGCAAGATGTGATATTAAGTAAATAAATCAGCATGGCCCGAGAACTTAACAGGTAGAGCCTACAAAGAAAGGACAGGTAATAAAAACTTGACAGTCAGGTACAAGTACTTACCGCCAAAAGATCGATGCCTAATGGCTCAAGACCTGGCACAACCGATCCCACATTCTGCAAAAAGAACAAGTTTGAAATTCAATGGCTTGAAGACCTGGCAAAGAAACCAGTCGTTCATCTATAACCTTGCATTTACTTTCTGTCCTCTTCATTTTGGTTAATTCGTCATGCACTTGATAGGAAACAGAGGAAGCGTAGAATTACAACACACCTTGGCAGGCCACTTAGGAAAAGCCGATTTGAAATCTGGGAGGGAAGTTACACCCGGCCATGTCTCCTCGGTTGGAGTACCAAGCAATCTGCAGGTTTCAAGATGAAGATGAGAACCACTGAATATTCAATCGCCCTTCAGAAGTCACCTTGAAACAGCCATGGGACAGCAAACTAGACATCTATCTAAAGAGTCCAGGTAAAAGTGCAAAGAATATAACATTCTATTGACATAGCGGAGGACTCTGGGAGTTACATGTTGCCAATACTGAGTATAGATCAGCTGATTATATTGTTACATCAAGATTGCAAAGCAGCATACATAATACCTGAATATTCTGAACAGTTCATCAATCTCTGAATCACCAGGAAACAGAGGTCTCTGGGTCACCATTTCGGCAAATATGCATCCGACAGACCATACATCCACGGGTGTGGAATAGTGGCAAGATCCTAGAAGAATCTCTGGTGCTCGATACCACAGTGTCACCACCTGTAGTCCTCCAATAACAATAAGTCAATCAGCTACATTTGGTATCGTAAAAATTCAATTATGCAGAGACTAGTAGTAGAACAGTTTTCGTATACAACAGAAATGTATACAACTTTCAGCACGAGTTAATTACAGAAGGAAAGAAACGAGCGTGCTAGATAGTTGTCGATACATAGGCGAGATCTTACCTCGTGTGTGAACGTCCTTACAGGTATGCCAAATGCTCGTGCAAGCCCGAAATCGGCAAGCTTCAAAGCATTGGTCCGTCGATCAATCAAGAGATTTTGTGGCTTCAAGTCACGATGGAGTACCCTATGTGAGTGACAGTAAGCAATTCCTCTCAAGATTTGGTATAAGAAGGTCTGCCATCGACAAGGGAGCACTTGTCAAGCCTTGAAGGAAACAGACGATACTGGCAGGACAGGTCGTTTAAACCTGTTCCGCACACCCTTTAATTATGCGTGAGATATCTCAGAAATTCCAATACAACATCAATCAAATATTTTCCACGTTGGCACTAAAAGACTCATCACAAAAGACTTTATCACTACAGCCCTGAACACAACGGCATCATTCCTACGCTAGCCGTTTCATAAGGCGAGAGCTTAAGGCCTTCCTCAGGTCAAGATAAGAAACGTCAATGCAAAGTAAATTAACCAAGATCTCACCCTACTTTGATCAAGCGTGGGTCCTTGGCAAGATCCGGACAGGTGTCCATGTGTTTCTTCAGGTCAAGATCCAGGTACTCAAAGACGAGATACAATCTCTTTTCACTATGCACCACATCTTGAAGCCTGGCGACAAACCCACATGATGTACACGGTCAAAAAGTCGGAATTACTCATGATTACACCTGTAGAGAGGAATTTCAGTAAACGGACAGTGGCTAATAGGACCTTCCGTAAAAACAGATGGGACCACTCCTTTAAAAAGTCTCAGCACCGGAGGCATCTCTGCAGTCCTGAGAGTATCCCCAAATTTTATCATGGAGAAAGTGTACAAGCGCCGAATAAACTCACAAAACAATCACATCACTGGTAGTTCAAGAGACACGATGTGAGGCTTGCATGTCCGAGAATAATATACAAGCGCCACAACAGACCAACCATAGCAGTTTCGCAGCTAAAACGAATTCAAAGAATCAATTTACTGGAATTACAAGAGGCATCATACCGGACTATATTCCCATGGTGCATTTCCTTGAGAAGCGAGATTTCTCTGATAGCGGTGCTGGGAACGCCTTCATCTTCTTGCTCAAGCCTAATTTTCTTTAGGGCGATGGTCTCGTTGGTAATTCGGTCTCTGGCCTTGTAAACCACTCCATACATGCCCTCTCCAATCTTCTCTACTTTTTCATACTGCCACATTAAAATTACGGATTCTGTTAGGAACACATAACTTCCATGACAGAACTCCACTCTCGAAATGAGCATGAAAGAAGAACCTAAAACTCATCATCACGTCAGAGATACATGACATATCACTCATTAAACAGATGATCGGGCAACTCTATACTCATTTCGAATGCAGGATGTGGCAATGCCATGTCTAGCCAGAACGACAACTCGAAGAACGCCTTCACATCTATTGCATGACAAACGACGCACATTTCTTCAGCATAAAGGATATCAACAAGGGCAAGACTACAACGGCGTACACACAACCATTATCCCCATGCCTAACAAATCACCTGAGACAAAAAATGATCTCAACGCCAGTTCCGATCGCATGCAATCTCTCACAAATTTCAAGCATTTCCAACACTAAAAGAAACCAAGTACTCACCTGTTCCATTGCTGATTTCGACAAAAATCTGATGTAACTGATGTTAGCACACTTCGCAGCGTCACACGGGAAGGATGACGGCTTGCTGGACAAAAGTAGACATGAGTAGCTCGCCTCTAATGTCGAGTCGCAGAGAGCCGCCCAACATGCACAATGCTTCCTCTCGAGGCCAACAAGACCTCGGAAGAGACTCACTAAGCTGACCCAGTAACCAGGATATCAAGCACAGAGGAGAACTCCACAAGGATCGTGAAAACAGAAGCAAGATACGCTTCGACAGCAGAAGCAATGCCACCACCTGAAACGACCCAAAGAATGAGCTAATCGTCCACAGTGATCCAAGAGGGCAGAAGAAGCGTACGAGAAGAAGAGCCGAATGGCAGAGATCTGTAAGCGAAACGAACACAAGACTGAGGCCCTTTTGCCGCCGTCACTCAATCCCTAATAAAATCAAACGCTGCCCACAAGACTAATAAGTTACACCATGCTCTCAATTCTCAAACAACAGTAACTTAAACCTCCTTGAGCATCAATGTGACTCTCCCACGGAAGATGAAACGGAGCGACAACGACAGACAGTGGTAGGAAAAACCGATGCTCCCAGCCTAAAATGGAATGCCACTATTCAGCACGACCTCTCAACACCCGGCTGATACTCCCTCAGTTCGTTGCAGACTCTTCGACATCCAGACAGGGATGAGAACCGCGCCAAAGAGCCGTTTCACGCAGCCACAATCGCTGTCGTCAACAGCAACAGACTAAATTATCCCAACCGATAACCCAAATGCTCAAGATGTCGGATGCGCTTCTGTAGCTCTGAACATGGAAGGTCACCCAGCAGAGAGATAGAGAGATAGCAAGCTCTTCGCCCCAGATGGCGCTCCTCTTGGGAGCCACACCGCACGATCAAGCCTGGAAGATGATGATGATGGCGCACAAGTGCTTGTAATTAAGCTCCAGGTGAAGCGAGCGCCGGTCGTCTGCTCCGGCGCTTGAACTGACGCAGCTGATGCACAGATCTTGGCGCCAGAAGCGCACCATCAAAGCTTGTACTTGCGCTTTGCATGTGGGTTCGTCCTGTCCTTGGCTTGCTCTCTTATGAGAAGCGCCGGCATCTCCCTAGCTCCGACGTGCTTGGCCGTCACATCTCTGCACATCGACTCATCACGACTCTTGTGCAACGGTTTTCTATCCGTCGTTGGAAGAATCTGTTTGATTTCGGAAAATGGGAAATTAGAAACTGAGTCAGGATTTTCATGAATGTGAGGCCCGGGGAAGATGCTTGGATATGATCGGTTCTTCGGCTGGAAATAGGATGCGATCACGTGCCACATCCGATGTGGAAAACCAATCTGTTTTGGGTGGAGCACCCGTTTGGAGACTTTGGTACTTTCGGCTGAGTGTTTATGAGATTCTTTTCTCTGCAAGTGGGGAGTTTGTTGATGGACACAACTTACAAGTGAGAGATGGAGTAGAATTGAAGCTCCTGTGGATGGGAAGTACTTTCAGATTCAAGCTTGGAGAATGAGAGTTGGTGAGATGGGCACAGCAGTCTTCTTTTCATCTCATTGTGAAACGTGTCTTTGAACTAAATGAAAAATGTTTGATTTCTGTTTTTTGAAAGCAACATGAACACTAAAAGATTTTCCACAGATGTGGACATGAGATTTGTGCATGGTTAAGGAGAATGATGAAACAGCGCTGATATGGATTGAAACTCGTTTTATGTTGCAGCTGGGCTCATCACCTACATCTCTTGGCAATTCGGATAATCGGACTCTTCCCAGTCTCAGATGCACAAGAAGTTCAGACAGGTTTAGGATGTAGTATTCTTGTTAGCTGAATAGATGAGTGCCTGAGAATCACAGCAGTATTAACTTACACCAATTTTACAAATGTATCACATGGATATAAGATATGTTATCGCATGGGGATATTATATCAACCGAACCGCTGCATACACAGAGTAACTCTCAAAACTCCTTGCGAAGACAGAGGTATGATGTGTGCACTCAAGAGGTATGTTCACTTAAATTGCAGATGATATCGAGAAAGAGCAGAGTTAAATTGCAGATGATGAAGCAGGAGATTATCGGAAAAAAGAATGTAACTAAGATTAAGTAGAACATTGCAAGAGAACAAGCTGGTTCATTTCTCCTTGACGGCAGATGAGCCTGATATTGAGTTCGACAAATTGGACAGAAGCACAGCAAACTTGAGGAATAGCTCGGAGGCGCCTCCGACTGTTGCCCACTGCAACTTGGTGCCATTCTCGATGGTGACGAAGTCGCCATCTCGCACGTTGTTGAAGCCGCCTCCTAGCCAAACTAGTTCGGAGTATCCGGCCTTCATGAGCTCCTCGATGGCCATCATGGACCTGCACAGCACAAATGTGAGACTCTTTCCAAGTAAAATTCTCTGAGTCCGGAGATGCAGATCATGAGTTTATGTCATGGAGGTGAGATTGTTGAAGGACTAACCTCATGCCTTCTCCGCATGCGACGATGATCTTCTCGTTCTTGCTCGGAAGAACCTCCTCGACTTGCGCCAGAAACGAGTCGTTCGGTTTTGTGAAGCGTTGTCCAAGCCATGCGCCACCGAAGCCGAACTGGATCTGCTTCTTCAGCAGGGTCACGGCGTCTGTGGCTGTGTCTTCGACAAAGAGAGGGACGTGGATGGATTCCGCGACGAAGGCTTTCTCTCGTTCCCACATGGGTCGCACGTCCAGGAGTCTGTATGCAGATGTCTCGTCTGATAGCAGTGGCTTGGCATTTTGAGGAGCTATGGTTGCTATATCGCCCGATCGCAGCATTCTTTCAACATCCTGCAGACGATGACACAACAATGACGTAAGTTTCCTCCGACTGACTACCTCTTGCTAATCTCTTTTTCGAATATGACACATGCCGAGTCCAAAGCCTTCTGAACAGTGCGCAGGTTAATCCTTCTGGCTTACGGATGCTAAGAAGAGGTCAGAAACAATGTGCTCATTGCCACTTCTCAAACGAAATATCAGTAACCTTCACATGCCCTCTCACTCCAAGCTGACAAACCCTTCAGCAGGCTTCATTGCAGTTGAGCAATTCACGCAGCGAAGACATTCATGCTCAGATTATTTTTTGTTTCAATCACATTGTTGAGATTAACCCGCAGGCACAAGAATACGCAACAGACAGAAATCTTAAGAACCAGCTGGAGAATGCATTACCCTAATTGAGGCTCTCGGAGACGAATGCAGGATTCGAAGCTTCTTGAGTGCTTTACCGGAGTTGCATAACCGACCCTGCTGCTGCAGCTGCACCGCAGATTGTTGCCCCACAAACGACGACGGCCGAAGACAACCGCGACCAGCTTGGCCAGTTGACACAGTCGACCTCGTTAACAAACTCTCCATAGCTCAGTCACGACGCAAGGCCCCTCAGCAGCAGCAGGTAAACACTACTAAGTGAACAGCAACATCGATTCCATCACCAAAAGCCAGAACCAAACGAAAAACTCTAAACCCAGGCCTTGCAAAACCACTCAAGTTCTACAACACGGATGAAACAACTCTCCCACATACACAAAACGCAACAGCAACAATCCTGAATTGCATTCAACGCACATCTACAGCGGGTTGAACACCAAGTGTGAGGCTTCGGAACAGATTGAGCCGAAATGAAGATCTATTTGCGAAATCTTCTTCACGTTTCGAATAGGCTGAGACGAAGATGATGGAGATATTTTGCCGAGGTGGGTAGCAAAGTTGTGAGTGGATAAGCCCAGCGTTCGTTGCTACAAGACGGATGAGCGGAGATTCTCGTTGCTGTCGTCAGGTTCTCATTGCTTGTCTTCGCTCAGGAATTGCAACCTCGGGGTTTAGGATTTTAGGGTCGTTTGCAACTGTTGTGGGTTTTGGAAACACAGTGCAGGAATCTCTTCCTTCGAGCATTCATGTGAATCGATACTGTTTCACTTTTCATGAGGTGGGATTAGTCTTTTTGGGTGATTTGGGCGGTAGTTGGAGTTGGAGTTTTGCTTCGAATTCAGGTCTGAGTTGAAATCAGAGAGGTTTTATGGTTCATTGAGAGGTTCGTGAGTTCGTTTCTAGTTTCTATGTGATTAGGGTTGGAAGTGTTGCTGGTTATTGATACGGATTCGGATTTCTTTGGATTGAATGTTGATTGGCAGGCTTTTTTTCTGATCGAGATTTGGGTTTAAGAGATTAGGGCAGGATGATGAGGGGTGGGCCACTGCGGATAGTGGCGACTGCGGGGGCAGCAGTGGCAGCAGGGATGTTTACGCTGTCGATGGCGTCGTCTGTTTCGCTGGGTGTGCTTTCTAATGTCGTTGAGAGGCAGCGGGTAATGGTTCTAGATTTTATCTGATTTTTTTCCATTGTTTTGACATCAACGATTATTTCACTGCTTGAATTTTTCAGTATCTCAAGTGCTCGGGTGATTTGGGTTTGCAGAAAAAGACTGCACCGCAATGTGCATGTTGCAAGGGCCGAGGGTTTACCGAGTGCCGGCTGTGTAAAGGAGAGTCTACAATCGAGTGGTCGCCGCTGTATGACCCTGTGGTTCCCAGGCGCTGCCTCTGCCCGACATGTGACGGCAACAAGTACTATTTTCTCTCACCTTCTCCCAGTCTCATGAATCCATTTTCTGACGTCGTTGCAGAGTTTCGTGAATTTTTGCTTCGGCTTGAATTGTTATGAATTCCGAACGTACTTTTTGGTTTGTAGAAGTTGCTCTTTATTGATACGTGCATGATTTCACGTGTGCAGGGTTCAGAAATGCTTGAATTGTGTGGGGAAGGGATATGCGTGATACTAGCTACGTCGGACTGTCTTGCTTTGAACACCTAGCTCCGGACAGAGGGGCTTATTGTATATCAATTTTGAAGGGATCGATGTGTTTCAATATAAGTAGTGCTGGTTGCGTTTCTGTTGAGACCATGTGGGTGAACATGTGCATAGAGGAATCGTATGTGTGTCTTGTTACTGCATGATTGCAGTGGGTTTCCATCACCGTAGGCACATAATGTCTCATCGGTTTGGGCGCTCTTACAGAAAGCTACCACAGCTGATGTTTGAGAATTTTCGGAGCACAACGGGTCTAAGAATATGAAGTTGATGGTCTTATTGATACTGCAAAGGTGCCCTAGTTTTTTACAATATCTAGGGCTTTAGTTTGTCTTGAATCCTCAAACCTGTTCATTCTGAAAGATTAGTTCTTGTTTTTCGTACACTTGAAGCAGCGTAGAGTTGCAAATCAAGCCTGGTTGAGGATCTTGGGGCCGTTGTAGATCAGTTATATATTGTAGAAAGTAATGACTTTCAGGTGTTCCATCAATTTTGTACAGCATGTCATCGAGGAGCTCAGACAACGAGTAGCTCCCCGTGGGGTGTGGTGTGTCGATCTGTCCAGCAGGTGCACGATATGCATACATGTTGGTTCTTCTTGTATTAGATTTGTCGTAATTGTCTGAACTAGACTTCAGCCCGGCACACATCTGCCGGAGTACACATTTCGAAGCCAACTAGTCAATCCTTTTCTCCTTAAAACCAATCAGTCATACCTGACACTGATAGATCCTGTAACAGAGGGGCTGTCGATGAAATGTAGGAACTCTATATGTTGTATCCACACATTAGGAACGTGGGCTTGCATTGAGCGAGAAGAAACAAACGCTGAAGACCCGCTCCTTGTCTTGACTGGATAGGAGTCCATCTCCAAGATAAGCTCTTCGGAATTCCATCCGATAGTGTCAAATCATGCGCCTCAGAATATGCCCTCGACCTAGAAAAAGAAAAAAATGTGCCCTCCGCGGATTCTTCTCGCACGTTGAGCCTATGGCGTCTTCTTTTGTTCTAAAACGACGAAGTAGCCATGAACTCACATTATGGTTTTTCGTAAGTTATTTTCACCCTACCACAGAACAGCCTGCCCTACTGTTGCCTTATTCTGGAACCACATGGGACTGCAAAGCTTCAACCTCAACAGTTTAGCTCCACCAGCCATTTCCACCCGTTTCGACATGCTCCGTAACACATCATAGCTTGAAACAATCAGGACTTGGCTCGAATAGCTTCGCTCAATTGCAAAGAATGAATGGCTTTCGTTTTCCTGACAAGCACGCCTTGACAGGGTCACACGAGACTCATGTCGCCGTCGAATTCACGGTCCAATTCCTACCGTATATTGAACATCACTTTCTACAGCTTGCTGTGAACAACAGCTAGCTTACTCCCCAGTTAACGGCACCAGATAGCAGATGAGGGTTCCCCACACTCGTTGTTCTCGTTTTGGTGAAGTTGTCGTCGGACTTGCCGACTCTTAAACTGCGCAACTACTTTGTCAGACCTCAGAACTGGGTGAGTTTTCACTACACTCCTAGCTTGTTGCATTGTGATTGCGGAGCTGTGTAGAGTTCGACTCGAGTTTGCTCCAGCTTGATGCAGGGCTTGGTTCTCTATGTAGGGGTTAAAGGCGAGTCCCGAACTGTAAAATGATTGATTCCTCTGTTGCATTTCCTGCTGGTTTGATGACCTTGTTAGGAAAATCCAATGTTGCTATTATGATACTTCCTGAAGTTGCTGCCGCAAACAAGGACGCAGATTGCCATTGTGACTGTGATTGAACGTCTCTGTTTCGTGTTTCTCTCTCGATTCAGTTGTGTCCTTCCACATGCTTTTCACTTGGAAATAATTTGGTTTCATTGTTAGGGCTAATCTCATTGAAGTGGATCACACATGTTGAACTTAGTGAACAGTCACAAAGAGCTGTTCCGGTTGTTGCCTCAGCCTGATCCGATCCAGCTAATTTGGATTCTAGTTCTGCCTGCCATTTCCTTAGAGATTATAATTCACATCGTATTGGACTATTGACAGCAAAGAGGATTAATTTCAAGGCCGCAGCGTATCAACCACAATGGCAGCCACGGGACTAGTGCAGCGAAGTCGCTCGTCGTTCACAACCATCACTGCCACACGCCAGCACTTCTTCGATAGGTCCTCCTCCCGCTCCTCATTTCTAGCATGTCGCAGCCAGAGGCTAATCCAAGGATCCGCCACTGCTCTGAGACTCCACAACGAGCCTACCAGGAGGAACATTTCAGGAGTAGCCAGAAGTAGTCTAGAAAAGCAGAAGGTGAAAGAAACCCTGGAGTTTTACATCCACGAGATCCGCTCAGCCGACCCAGATGACAAGACCGCAACGCTGAAGCTGGCAAACCTTCCTCCGAACATTAACCCACTTCAGTGGGGATCGTCTTTTGTTTTTGATAATGAAGTGAGAGAGGGTTTGGGTGCGGACAGCAAGCTCCTGGGTCGCGAGAGAGGCTGGGGCGTTGTCACGGACCAGAACAGCGAGGAAGGATTGCAGCTCATCAGCAAGATCTCTTTCACTGAGAGCAAGCTCAACGGATCCACAATCACTTTCAGTGGTAATGTGGGGGGAAAGGAGACGCCTTACGAGCTGATCATCCATGGCGGAACAGGACACTTCCGTGGTGCGCATGGCTATGTGTTGGCTGAGAATGCCCCAAACGACGGCCCTCGCTTCATCTTCCACTGGAAAGTCTTCCTCTTGTAAGCAGGAGATTTCGCCTCGATGGCCTGCTGTAGATTGAATTTCACACCTGATGACCAGGCTCAAATAGAAAAAACACTTGATCTACACTAGATTATTGTCTATGGAGAGAGTATACAGACCAATGATCTGCGGGAATGTTTTATGTCTGTAAATGTGTAATGAATTGTTATTGGTAGCGCAGAACAGAAATGTCTTTCCCTGAAGCGCATCTGCCTTTCGTGGGGTGCCAGTCGCAGAACAAAACATATAATGATGAAGATTTTTTGTTTACTGACAAGTTCAATGCTTGAGGGTGACAGATTACAATGCAATAGTCATAAATTTTCTGAACTGGAAAAAGGTAACTTAGAGCAGCAGGAAACAGGCATCCTCAAACTCGAAGGCATAATAATACTTGCGTATAGTTCAGGTGCTCGGTTAGTGCTCAGCTATGGTGAAGAATAATGCAACTTAATCGTTTTTCAACTGGAGAAAATGGTCCAGCACCTTCTCATTTTTCATGTATCGTCAAGATAACACAGTGCTGGTGGAATTCTTAACTATATATCTGAAAACTATACAAAAGCCAACTACGCTAGTAATCACAGGCTCTTGAGATCAACGAACCAAACGATTGAAAGTAAAGAATTGGCCTGAATTTGTCTTGTCTATTGATACAGTGGCAGTAAAATTTCAATCTTTTGTACTCTAGAAGCACAGTTTCATATTTTGCACTCTAAAAGCACAGTTTCAGTATTTTGCACTTTGAAGCACAGTTTCAATCAGAAACTATTTAGTATGACTCGAGCACCACAGTTCTCTACACAGAGAAATCGTTGATCTCAAAAAAAAAAAATCGTGGTTTCTAACTAACTTGGTCATTACCTACTGTTCGTATGCTGCGGCGTCCTCCATACTCAAGACAACAACGTCCCCTTGTTGCAGTTTCGTTACGGCGATGGCTTCCCTGCCTGGACGTTGATGTTCTGAAGAATAGTTACATCAATGTGGGTTAGATTTAGATATTGAACTCAAAAGTATTGATGTCATCACAAATTCTAACAAAGCTGCAATCATAACATCAGGAGTAAGGCTGAGAGGTGAACTCACCTGCAGGAATAACAAGGCGAACTGAATCTGATTCTTGGAGCATGACGCTGAAGCTTTTACCCCCGACCTCGACCACAATGAGGACGAGAGGCTTGCTCTCGATCGAAACACGCCCCACAAGTACTGTGCGAGAGTTTCCATGAGCGTCGACTGCCAGCACCTGCCCTCCCGACTCCAGCTCCGACAAGTAAGTGATGCGCCTTCCAGCCATGCCTGTGTATGCATGCACAGGACCCTGCCACGGTGCAAAAGAACAGGCCATTAACACCACCATCTTACATCACATGTGGTTGGGTGAAGTCAGTTCGGTTTTCGGGATATAAAGTTTGAAGTTCTGCACTGAAGGGTGAAGATTAGCTCACCGCATTGACACGAAATGATTTGCGCGATGTGTTGTTGGTTTGGACCTCGGAATGCACCAGAAACATTCCTTTTGAGAAGGAACCCACTAGCAAAGCCTCGCCAGGATTCAACAGATTGCAGAGGTCCACGGACACTCGGTCGCCCTCGCCCACGGAAACGACGCTCTTGACAGTGGCGTTAGCGAGGCACAACCCTGGTGCGGCTGGTGGTGGTGGTGGAGGTGGTTGTGGTTGTGGTTGTGGTGGAACGTACGCTGTGAGGGTAGAACTGTTACTCGGTATCCTGTCCATGATCCGTGGTGAGCTCACAAGGTCGAGGGGATTCGAGTCCGATCTTGGCGAGGAGGCGACCCGATGCACGCCGTGACTGCTCTCGGACCTCGGCATGGAGTGCTCGGACCTCGTCATGGAGTGCTCGGGCGTCAATCCGGCGAGATACTGCTCATGCTCATGCTCCTGAGCCAGCTCCTGCTCCTGCTCCTGCTGCTCTTCCTCCTCTGGCCCATCCAGCCTCAGCTCACTAACCTCCTTGATGGGTGGCTCCGCAATAGCCCACTCGATAGCACGCTCCTTCTCAATCTTCTTTTTCGCCAGGTAGTCCTGCAATCCAACATGGAACCATTAGATGATCTCTTCTTGTTTGCACAGTTGGTCTAAGAATTAAGGAAAGTGACTTCGTGTCAAGGATTGCAATTGTGAATACGTACCCGAAGAGCACCGATTTCGGCGATGTTTTCTGTGTGCAGCACCACGCCGTCCATGCCCACCTCCAGAGCCTGCAAGTCCAAAGTCCGGATGAATTATCTACCATTAAAGCTTTTACTTCTGAATGGTATGCACACCAGGATACGATAGTTCTCATATTTTGCGAGCTCGAATTAAACGAGCTAATGAAAAGGTGAAGACCCCAAACATACCTCGAGGTATACTTGGGCGTCCGAAGCGGTGGTGGCTGTGGCGAAGAGGTTGGTGCGCCTACCTTGAAACGCCGCGACCACATCTTCAGGAGGGATAATCTGCACGAAGATCACATTTTCAGCTTCCAAGTTCATGCACATTTTCGGAAAGGCAAGTGATTCTGTGATGTAGGATCCTCACAAACCTGCCAGTCGAGGTCGTTGATGACAACAGTCTCTGCTCCACCCATCATCGCAGGAAGGTAGTCCAGCTGCTCGCCGGAGTAGACCTGCCCGAGGAGCGCCACTTGCTTGCCCTCCTGGTTCAGAAACCGCCCTCCTTCCAAAAACAGAGGCTTGATCCACTCGATCGCTGCAAATCCACAATCAATCCGCAACTCATCTGGTCATTACCTTGGCTGACAAATTCTTTCTTCAAAACTTAATAGCGAATGCAGCTCAAGTTGTCAAGGTTTAGGGTTTAACATACTAGTCCATTGCGGGGCCATGAACTTAGTGTCGGGAGTGAAGACGAATGTCGTCCAGCCAACTTCCACAGCAGCCCGCATCACCTCCTTGCTCCGAGTCCACACCCACACCGTCTTATGCAAGGTCTGTGACAGCTTGCTGTGCGGGGGTGACGGCATCCTCGACAACGGTGGCGCAGGCAAAGTGGTCACCTTCTCTGGTGCATTCTCAGGCACAGAGGTGCGTCCTGGAGGAAGTGTAAGCTTCGGGGGCGCAGGGGGCAACGGTGGAGCGTGCACAGATTTCTCAAGGAATGTCATCGGGGTGCGTCGCACCTGATCCACAACCGGTGCTGGTCCTAGGATTTTGTGAGGGCGATCATGAAGGGAGCTAGAATTGGAATTATCATACGGAGGCGCATCAGCCAACTGTTGCATTTGATCCTCTTCCGCCAGCCATTTTCGGAGCGTAGGCTTTCGGTTAACGAGATTGTATCCTGTTTCAGACGCCAGACGCTGCCCTCCAGCGGGGATTTTCTCTACATTTGAACCGTTCGCGAGCGCGGATGCACGGAGAGGAATCGACGAGCGGTATGTATGAGCTTCGTCGAGAGACTCGCCCGTGGTGGGCGCCGCGGAGAATAAATCGCTGTCCTGCGTGAGGAAGCCATCACTAGAGGCGCCTATGTCAAAGGAGCCCGAAGAGTTTGAGTGGTTCGAGTGATTTGAGGCATTAGATCCGAGGGACGCCAATGACGTGGTGGAGTCCGTTGTCAGAATCGGCTGCGCCATCTGCAGCACCGAGCTCCGCAGAACGGTGTTCGGTGGAGTGGGTACGAGAGGCGGCAGTTGCTTCGACACGGAGAAGGATCGAATGGTATCCACACCGCCGCTGGCGCGCGCTCGAGAAACAAAGCATGTCAAATTCTCCACGAAGTACTTCCGATCACTCTTCATTGTCCTGCGATCGATTCAAACCTATCCATGAATACCAAATCCAAAGCAACGAAATCGGATCGACGAGAATGTGCACCACTTCCGATACCGAGAAAATAATTTGGGTAATCACCTATCCAGGACGACGTGGTAGGCACCTATGGCCTTCGCTTCATCGACGACGATGCTCTTAATTGCATACCCCGCCTTTACATCAATCTGCAATGTCACCTGCAATAGCGCGATCCAGGAATTCAATTAGCGGTTAATCTACAAGAATTTCAATTTCATGGCTCAGAGATCGTGGTCCGGTGCTTACTCCGGCTTTGTCACACCACTCCTTCACATGGGGGATATTCTCCAGCACATTGCGCTTCATTCCGAATTCATGTTGGAGCATGACGCCATTGCTGCCGATCCAACTGGTCTTGTCAACCCGTGTCTTGAACCCCACTGATCATACACAAAGGAGATCATAGTCAGCTACCAGTTTCCGAAACAAGCCGGGATCGAAAAGCAGAGGTCGTCGCGCTAAGAATTCAAGCAGAACGGAAAATTAGTTGCGGTGATGTTGTACTTGGATTCGAGACGTGAGTGATGATGCCCACGATTTTGAAGTTGTCCCCGCGGCGGACGACATTGCCGAGCGCCCAGTACACCGCGGCGGTGCAGATCTCCTTAGTGACGTCCAATGTGACAAGCACTGAGCCCTGCGCTACGCCCCCCGGCCTCGGCGTGTTGGCCTCCTCGATCATCCGGACGCCCGCACTCTGCATCTTGATTAAACTCTCTAGCGACATGTCTCGATCTCCGTAGACACTCGGCGCGACACACCCGCTGAACAAACCAGGGGAGGCCAGCGTAACAGCTGATCTAGATCGATCCTTTACAACACCTCAATCACAACTATGATCTAGCATTGCTGCCACCATGTACTCCGACATGGACATCGATTACTCGATCACTAGTGGTCTCTCTCCGCAACCCTGTTAATGTGGAAGTGAATTCTCGACGTACGCCTCCTCATTCAAAGAGAGAACCGTCCGTACAATACCAAAACCTACCAGGACCTCATGTGAGCAACTTGCACGACAAAGTTCCTAGAGTGTCACAACAGCTTGAAGAACACATAGGTTCGAAGCGATCCCAAGAGGCTGTCGCACATGCGAGTTAGAAAAAAAGAGTGAACAGAAGTCCACTTGGTGTCTAAATAAGTACTGCAAACACCTAAACTGAGCGTACTATCGACTCAGATGCACGGCTGACGGAGCAATCACTGTAGGAAATAGCAACAAATTTCGCTGCTGACAGAATCTCACGTCGCACTGTCGCTGCGACACAGTGCCTCTATTGATGGACTCTGATCTTTGACCTCACCTCCAACACATTAGCAAATTCCACATTCGGTGATATGCCAAACTCAATGTGTGAAAGCTCCCAGAACTCTCACTGTGTGCTTCACAGGAACCTGACTAGCAACTGTCAAAACATCCCAGGCCTTTTTCTGATCATTGCAGAATTTTTCG
This sequence comes from Ceratodon purpureus, assembly GCA_014871385.1. Taxonomy (NCBI): domain Eukaryota; kingdom Viridiplantae; phylum Streptophyta; class Bryopsida; order Pseudoditrichales; family Ditrichaceae; genus Ceratodon; species Ceratodon purpureus. The sequence continues at coordinate 5,590,039 of CM026422.1, forward strand.
GTAATGCTCTCTAGAGAGTAGTTACTTTACTTGTGGAGGTTTGGACGTGCTAACTTATGACACAGATGAATGCAAAACTTACGCTTACTGTGGCTTGATTGTAAACATCATTAGAGTTATAGCAAATTCATCCAGCTCGTTAACTTAGATCTAGATTAAAAATATTGAAAATAATGAAAAATTCGATGCACACTTTCAGGGTAGACTTATGGGCAAGGTCCAAGGCCATCTGCTTGGAGCTAATTGGATCGATCACCCGGATGCTCCGTGAGTTTGCAACCGGTTCTGTGGCGCTGCAGCTAAAGAGCGGCATTCCGGCAACCGCAGGTCCAGAATCGAACGACCGATGAACAGAGCTCTTCACCGCAAGAAAAGCGACGGACACTAAGCGCTCCCAAGTGGGAATTCTTTTCGGGGTGCGTACATTTCTTTTTTCTGCCTGTGCTGCCAGACTGCGAAGTGCGCCGTGCCGCGAATATTTATCGCATATCCACCCGCTGCGCAGAGTCTCGTCTCGCCCAAGAGCCGTCCTGTGCGCACATTCCTGTCAGCTTTTCCCTGGAGCTTGGCACAGGTGCCCGGCTCATCGCAAGCGATTAATCGCATTCACTCGCTGGCACGAAGAATTCATTCTCGCGAAGCCATTCTAGAACTCGGATTTGGGATTCTGGACTCCCATGTTCCAGATAACTTATATTAGACCTGGACACAAGTCAACTAGGTGGGAAATTTTAGGACGTTGGGTAAACTGCCAAGGGTCCGAAGTTCTGAATCTGCATGCTTGGAGATTCAGATTCCTGCCTTGCAGGGATCTGTCAAACAGTAAGTTTCCTTTCGTTTTTTCTACCGATTCAGCTCGATCTAAGTTTAGCAGCTTTTATGCATGGCTCTTTCATCTTTAATCCCTTGTGTCTTTCTGTGTAAACAGTAACAGTGTTCGGTGCTGCTGTGGTACTCCTCTACTGTACAGTACAGGAGTACCATAGTTTGGTCATGTTGCAATGCGTGAATGACGACAGTTAACTTCCGTTTTTGAATAGAGGATGGGAGGCTGGAGCTGTGGATGGAAAGGGAGCTCCAAGTTCCAACAATCTAGTAATGGGGCTTCGATACTCTAAAAACTGTATACGACACGGAAAACTTGGCATTAATGTTCTCTTTTTGTTTCCATGAAGAGTTCGTGTGTATTGCGAGAAAGAAACGGATGGGGCTAGATATTTTTTTTCTTTCTCAAGGTCTCAGGTGGAGTTTGAGGTACAAGGGGTCTGGCTGGAATAAGCATATCCTAGTATTAGAAAATCAGGAATAGTTATGTGAATGACTTGCATGTGTTAGTATTTGAAAAATGTAGGCTTGATGTACCTAAAACCACCGACTTAAGGATTTTGAGCTTTTTTATTCAGGGTTATTTTTGGGGTTTAATTTCCCCATTTAGGAAAGTTGTTTTCTAATATAATGCAATTTTTTTCAAAATTTTCTTCTCTATATTGAAATAGAATCAATAGATACAAATTTCTGAACACAAAAGTACTTTGTGACCCAAAACTAATCTGTAGACTTTTCCATTGTCACACCTAGCTAGTGCTAATTTTAACTCATGATCCGATCCAAAACCACGAGCTTTTTTGAGTGTTTTGATTGGTCAGTTTTGATAGTTGCGGTTATGGGGAGACCTACATGTTGGTTATGAGGGTGTTGCTGATTTTAGGTACATCAACCCTAGTTCAATCCAAGTGATTTTATAATCTTTGGAATTCATATGAATGTGTAGTGATTGTTGGAATGTATAATAAAAGAGGCAAAAATATGGGTAATGGGGATATCCGAAATGGACACAATAATCTCATCATGCTTTCAATGATGAAGAATCAAGATTGAAGGTTGTAGCAAAGTTTAGGAATTATCATAGCCATTTTAGGCTGAAATAGTAAGAAACATTTCAGACTATCCATCACCTTGAGCAAGGATACGTCTAACTTATTACATTATGCACATCCCGATTCCCATTTCTAATTTTTTGAAAAAAAGTTCAAATATTTTTTAAGAAAAAGTTAATCCCTAAGGTTCTTTGAATTGAGATTCTTATTTAGGATTTAGATTCCTGTAATTATTTTAACAATGACTTCGAACCTTATAATCTCCCAATATGTATAGTGGGTTGCTTCTAAAATTAATGTATACTTTTGTATTCAAGGTAGGCATAAGATCCTATAGTTACAAATTTCATGAAGTCGGTAATTTTAGAAATCATTGATCAATGACTTACAATTACAAAAAGTCTGATATTTGGTAGCTTTTGCTTAAAAAACACAAAGAAACTTTAGGATGATGTTTGATTCTTTGTGAATTCATGTACTTTGGAATCTGAAACAAATCTTTACCTTGTTTACAAAAATCCATAAAAAATCATGCGGTTCTTTCAAAAAATAAAATTCTATTAGAGCACCAATAGTAGGTCACTGTAAAGCTCCCTGGAAACCAAAACCTATCTTATAAATGACCTAAAATTAGATAATAAAATTATCATCCTTAAAAACGCATTGGAATAAACTTGAAATTTTTGTAAAAAAAAAATTGTAAAAATTTGGACTAGGTGGAATGTCCTTTCGAAAACATCACATTTTCAAAATTTAGAGGGGTACACAAAATCTTGCTTAAAAATGGAAAGATCCTCCCATACTCCCTCTATATTTCTGTGGTGATTTCAATGGAACATTTCACCTAGTCCCAGTTTCACAATTTTTTTTTTTTTTTCTCATGATGGTCTCCTCCTAGAGAAAGCCTATACCTCAATAACCATTCATTTTTTGAGTTTAGAATTGAAGTGTCCAATTAAATTATACTATATATTAGAAGACAAACAATATGGTTATATATGATTGGTGGATGACATGTGTAGAAGAAAATGTAATTGTTTTAACAAATATAAGGATGTATGAAGGATTTTTCCATGCTATGAAGTGAAATTTTCATCACATTTGTATAAATGTGTAGCCATTATAATTCACCTATATACTCAACTATGATGATTCTCCATCTACTCTTGATCTTGCATATTGAGTTTATGTTTACATGGTTTTGATAATTACTTCTTATGAATACTACAAATCTAGAAATCTTATAAGATAGAAGGATCCATATCCAAAAAGCTCTCGCGGTCTAGTATGTAGATTGACCAATTGCCAATACTATTTAGACTTAACGTAGTTTTTTGGAATTTGTATGCCAATAGATCAACTTCTTGTACTATTACTTTTATTAGTTGATTTATAGGTCAATAACCATTCCTCAAAGAAATTGCATGTTCGTTGCTTTGAAACAACCTATATTGAGACAACTTATATATATTACTTAACTTTTATTTTGCCGTACTGTAGTAACTTCAATATTGTAGATATAAATTATTTTTTTGAATTCCATTCTTCATGTGTATATTAAGGAAAAAGATCCCTTCATTAACAATGTACTACTATTTCACATATGACAAAATTATTGAGCCAAAAACTATTGTGATTCTATTTAATGAAGCAAATTTTGTTCATTGTAGCTACTTTAATCCATTAAAATGGTAAAACGAGTACCATGTATTAACGTCTATGTTTCGGAATTTTCTTTTGAAATATAGCAATTGAAGTTTGATCTTTTAGATTCTTGTATTATTTTAGATTTATTTTAAATTGTAATATTGATAACAATAAAACTATAAAATACAATGAGAACACAAATACAGTCTGTGATTCATTTCAAGTCAATTTGCTAGTTACTTACTTCAAGCACAAGGAGAATTAAAGTTATATCTTATTAACCTAAATCAACAATGATACAAGACAATTATAGGATGTTAACAGAGAGGTACAGAAATTGTAAGGGATAAAGAGGCACCAAATATGGTAAATGTGTATAGTGCCATTACATCTTCAATTACCATTCTAACAATGAAACTATTGTTATAGAAATCCTCAAAACCATGCAAATTTTTTTATGCACATAATATGGATGAGCAACTAAGTGACATGGATGTAAATAACAAAAATACTATGTTTAGACCATATATATGTTCTTCTAGATAGATTTTCAATGGAAACTACAATTTTATTTAATTTGAGAAAATCAAAATTGAAATTAGAGTTGAACAAACTAGTATTGATATATAGTACAATTTGATATTGAATTTAACATTTAAATTTATAGTAATCAAGGATCAACTTCAATACCTATATGTACATCAACATAGTATCTTGAAACATTGTCATAAGAACTTACAAAGTTCATATGTCAAGTTAGATCAAAGCGAAGATTAATCAAATCAGAATTCTTTGGAATAGGCCATGAGTTAGCATGACCTAATCCAAGCTAGTTTTACCATTATCCATATTGCACCAGTTAAAACAACACTCAACTACACAAGCAATTTACACCAAAAACCAAATACCATGTTCACCTTTGTCATGCCAATTTTTTTGGTGTAGGGCCTCCTTTGATGCCTCCAGTTGTGGCATGCGGAGGAGGATCTACACAACTGCCGAGGTGGGCAACATGAAAGGGAGCTGAGAAGTAGATGAGAGGAGGATTTGTCAAGTAATGTCAAGCATTAATTTGGGTAAGAATTAGCTAAGGTACTGTTTAGAACTTGATTCACTGTGACAAAATGGTATAGTCCGGCTCACAATTTCCATTGCAAGAAGCGGGTGGTGGGAGAATTGGAGACTCTTGTTGAGGATCGAGATAGGAATGGAGTTGACAGGCTATTTGCAAGGCAGCAGAAATGGGGAGGGTGAAGTTGGAGATGATTACAATGGTCAATGAGGTTTCATATCTTCAATTCCATCTAAAACCTCAAAGATTGCATTCATATCATTATCATTTACTATGTTTGATATAAATTTTGAAGTATGTATATCTCAACTTTCAGCAATATTGGTAGAGGTGGGACTTAAATGGTATATCACAACATACCACAGCATGTTGGAGTGATCATGGGTTGAAAAAAACATTCACTGTAAGTTCAAATAAATCCCATTACAACATGTAAAATTAAGCCAATGAAGTAAAAGGGTTTGAAAGCCATTTACTGTCCAAACCAAACTTTGCATCAATACATGATTTTCTACAACTTATGTGTTTGTAGACTTGGGTCTAACTCACTTATGCTCATGCTATGGCTCTTCAAACAAAACTGAAGTAGATATTCACCAAATTCTGCAAGTCATTGTAACATCACTCAATTTGAGAATAGCCAAGCTTATTGTCATTTCAGGTGTCCACGTGAGAAGCATCGGCCACTTCTTTTGTGGACATGGTCCTCTATCCAGAAGTTGATCGAAGTTTGCATGTATGGGAAGTCGAACATTGTGCAGACACGGACTCTTCAATTTTAAGTCTTATTACTGCATGCAGTTCGTCTTCCTCGCATGTTTATTTTCTCTTCTCGCATTGCCGATCACAATGCATTTTTCGCTCATGCATTTCCATGTTAACATGAACGCAACACTTGTGGTGGTCGTGAGACTCCCAGAGAACGCCGAGATGAAAACACGGCTGCTGGATATGCACAGTATGGTACATTTTGGGAAGAAGGTTTCATTTCTTTGGCCCAAGCTTTCCCTTTGCCTTCTTCTCTGCAACTACAATCAGGGAACCTGCCACACATATAACCTGGATTGCAAATTTGGTCCCTGCATCCGAAGTGCCCAATCATCATGTTAAAGATCAACATCCCTACCCATTTAATGGATCTCTTTCACGTCGACAAGCAGATCAAGGATTCCACAAGCAGAAAGCTCTGCTACAAAATTCAAACATTTCTTTGTAAGTGCACCGCACTTTCAAGATTTAATCACACAAAAGAATCTTAGAATTTTCACAATTAATAGAACATTCTAACAAAAATCAAAGAAAGTGCATGACTAAATAGATGTAATGCGGAAAATTAATTTATTTAAAAAGCAACGTAAAGTCTCAGTTGACAAAGGTTAAGTTTACCTAGAAATGGTACAACAGTCTGCTGTCCAGAGTATTCGCGGCCCAAAGGAGTACCAGGCCCTCGCAACCCCACAAGAGCACCTCTCCAGAGAGCACGCCAAGTATGCACTTTGCCCTGCTCTGTCACTCCAGCACAGACTCCCACTCCGATCGAAACTCTCGTGATTTTGTCTCCAGGAGCAACGGAGGGACCTTGGCCAGCCGCAGGGGTGGATGGAAAGTTGTAAATGTCAGCTGCCGGGTTTGCAACACCATGAGTCCAGTGGTGGACACAACCATCACTAGTGAGCGCCACGAAGTCCTCTCCATAGCAGCCCACGTCCACCACCTGCAAACACAAAGGACTAAGTTAATTAGATCTTCGTCAATTAGATCTGAACATAATCATTGAAGTGGAAAAAGAATCGAAGAGAATGATTGATATGCTTGCTTCATGAATGGCAAGTTCTATCAGCTTCCGTCCGACTTCCAAATGAGTACCTGGTCTCAGGTTCAAGGGCGTTTGAATTAACTTACCTTTCGGCCAACGAGAGTTCCAAGGGCCAAATGACAAGTACTAAAGGGTGATTGATTTTTGCTTTTCGAACTTGATACTTGTGAAGTTGGTAGGGGATAGTAACCACGACCCCAAGTCCAAGCTCGACCGTCATCAGTCAATAGGACAGCATGGTAAACTCCACCGCACTACAGCGACCCGAAAGAAAAAAGTTGAAATTATCAGAAGGAGGTGGGTACTGGAAGGCATGAGTTGGAAAGGGAAATAAGAGCAAATAGCAGTTTCTGGAACAGAAAAGTCTATCCTTTGTTAAACAGCTATTTATTAGTACGAGAACCCTTTCTTTGACACCATCAAAGCAACAGAAATAAGACTAACCTGAATCTTTAACGGCATTCCAGTGTAACCAGTCACAAGATTGACTTCGTCCATGAACTCTTTAGTGGCCGAGCGTATGAACACTTGATTAGCATCAGTAATGTATCTGCCAATTTCAAAGGAAGAAAGACTTCAATGAAGAGCAACACATTCTTTTCTCCTTTTTCAAAAGCTACGAGGCTCATACAAGTACATGTCTCGAAGGGTCAGACAGACAGAGACACTTACCCAACGAAGGGTGTCTCATCAGGAGCCTCAATGGTGCCCACACTCGCTTGAACAACAAGTCCGAGATTTTTCAAACTACCAGGATTGATTTGGGAAAGAGTAGATCGGAGTCCCTTAATCTTAGGATTATCACGAAGTCGTTGAGTGCGAACCTGCCACAGAAAAAAGAAATCCACATCATCCTTATACAAATCCAACAGAATAGGCACAAGCAGATCTCTACGTCATTGAAGCGAATTAAACGAGTTGCTACCTACATGTTCCTGGGGACAAGATCCCTGGAGAAGATAATCCTCCCCGTTAGAAGTTATTGCATCCAAGTAGAAGGGGTCTGGAACCTACACAGAGGAAAATAATTATTCGTCAAAGAATTCCTCAGGTGCCCACGACCTGCTTCTTGCAACAAAATGCTAAAAAATTGAACCAAAACAGGATTAATTTAAGTCTTCAATATATATGAGTCTGCGTACGGAAGCACAGTTTGCATCTAATGGATCTCTAATTGATCCAAGTACATCGAGAAACAGCAATGACCTGGTCTTCTTGTTCTGATCCATAGCCAGCAGACCGTCTGTCAATATCTGGCCCAGCAATATCGATAAGCACAACACCTTTGTTTTCCAAGTCAGAGATAAACTCCCATCCATCACAGCGGGTGCGAATGTTGCCGTGCTGGTTGCGCCACACAATTACTTGGCCAGCTGCTGTTAAAGCAGCAAGATGATGCTGACTGGCCTGTACAGAAAGACATCAACCCACTGAATTATTGCATACGACAGGTCACGGGTGCTAACATTTAACCAATAACAACGACCTGCTTCTTACAACAACCGATTCTTACAAAACTAAAGATGTCTTTTATTCGTCCTTTGTTTTCCCACTTGCAAGTGTTCATGAACCTTTTGAAAACATTTCGGAGCACTCATCGTGCTAACAACAGCATCCTCAAAAAACTACACGTCAAAATGATGATTTTTGCCTCCTAGTTCGCACCCCAACAGACTCTGTATACAACTTCTATCAAGGTAGCCAGTCTCCTTTATTGGTTAAGTAGACGGCTTTTATTTAGTTTGAGCTATCATCATTCTGGCATGAAAAGCTCCACGATAAGTTGAAGAAAACCAACTTACAGCTAGATGGACGATTGGTGACGCGGTCGGCTTCAACTTCATTGCTGCGAGCTCTGAGCACCTGGTTCTATAACACTGCACTACTTCGCCCCAACCATAATACTCAAGGTTCTCCGCATTACTGGCAGAAGCATACCGAACAGCAGCAAGGGCTGCAGGTGGTCTCTTTGGTTCCATCGGTATGATTCCCTTGTCTTCTGAGGGACCACTATTCTCTGGTTCATCACTATCTTCGTCACTTGCTTCTGCTTCGACGCTGCATAATAGACTCACAGAGTTGTGTATACAGGCTAGTAACAGGGAGATCTGGTTTTCGTACCAAGCTACAAAAATAATTGATCACAATATCCTACTTGTAGAGAAATTAGCGATGCCCACTGTTGCAAAAGCGACACTTTCTGCAACTTCTTAAACGACTGATCTGAACTAAGAGATTCTGCTATGCTGTGGCTGGAATGGAAGCATAGGCGTAGACTTCGTCTGAATCTACTGCCGTAAAGGACACTAGAGAATAAACAAACGCAATTCTCAACCAAGAAAGAGTAAGTGAGAGAGCATATGCATGGAAAGGCTGGTGAGTCGTGACTAAGAACCCAGAGTCCAAAGAGGATGTGTTCATAAGAGTATTCAGCCTTCATTGCCAAGGGTAACCTCAATTGGTCTGTGACTCTGGGTCCCTAGTCCTCTCCTAAGCTTGCCAACCAATAATCAAGGAAATCAACACTTTGCACAAGTGAAACGAGAGCACTGTCAATAAGAGGCAATATGTAAATAAATAAATTCCAATTCACAATACAGTTTATTCAAAAAGAGTCGGATTCCGTTGGCAACATGGCAATTTTAACAAGAGAGAGGCCCCAAAATGTGCCAATTTCTCTCATTCGAGTCTGTTCATCATATACACAGCCTACCCGACCCATTTCTGTACTCTGACTAGAAATGGTAATAGCCAGCCACTGGTCCGTCCCTTCAGTCTTGTAGGGTCTCCTTGTTCGGCACGAAGGTAAAAAGCTGAGAACCCAGAGTCACAAGTACTTGCAGTATGCGTCCGGACAGGTAGGTAAGGCCCTTAGTTGAACAGCTCTTATGAACACATCCACTATCCACTTGCACGAATCTAAGTCCCCTATGAGGCTCCTAATGCTACATGCGTGTTCCAATCCCAAGCCCAACATCTAAGACCTCCGTCACAGTTGCCTTCTCTGGACACAGCAACCTAAGACCTCTATACAGAACACTAGTCTTCAAATTGTTGGCTCCTCCTCATCCACCCATCCCACTTACCTCTTGGCTTTTGCAGGCCGTCCACGTTTCCTGGGCTGGGCTCCATCTCTGCAATAAATTTCAACATGACTAGCTCTTAGACCATAACTCAATTGGTAGGTAAGCATATGTCAAACACTCGTGAGTGACTGTAAATACAGAATTGTAATGCCCTTGTCTGCAATATCATTAACCGTATTTGCCATGACCTATACTTTCTACAAAGAAACCGCAAGGGAATCCGAAACAAACATGATGCAGGGGAGTGAATACCTGGCAGGGCTTGGTGTTTTTGCATCGTCTTTCTTTGGTGGACTGACTTTCTGCTTCTTCGCTGGTGACTCAGCAGGAGATTTAGCTGGAGACACATCCATTGCCTTAGATCGGCCTCTTGTCTTAGGGGTCGCCTGATCGTCAACCAGGATTTTTTTCAACTCCTTCAAGGTGCACTCTTCCGTGTCACCATCGCTGTACTTCACCTAAAATCACACACAATATCGTCCACGAAAATTAGGGGGCAGTTCTTATAAAACTTTGAGCTTTACTTATCTGAAACCAAAATGAGGAAGCTACAAGTAATTGAAATGCAAAAAAAATCAAGTCACAATTTATTATGTAATATGAGAGTTGATCTAATAATCTAACAATACTCGTTTTCCATCTACCAAATCTCGGCGTTGACAAACAATAGGTCTTTTCTGTACCTTGTAGTAACCCATTTTGGGATCAAACTCCTTCACTTCGCCATTGAACCACTCATCGTCGAATTTCTTCCTTATCTTAGATCCAATGAGTTTAGCACCTTCCTTTTCAGAAAGAGCTCCTCCGGCAGGTGACACTGCTGATTTGCCACGTGGAGATCGCCCCGATCTTGATTCACCCTTATCTTGAGCTGACGTGGATTTACGTGTAGAAGGTTTGCTCTCTGATGAGCTATCGCCACTTCCCTTCGCATCAGCTTTGGTCGCAGACTTCACTGTTGCATCTTTCCTGGGTCTACCCCGTCCTCTCTTCTCTCCTGAGGCCGGTGTGGCAGCATTCTTTTTCTCAGTGGACAGAGACTCAGAAACCTCCTTCTCTTCCGACTTCTTGGGTGTCGCCTTCTTCGGTGACTTGGGTGTCTTCGGGGACTTTGGAGCTTTGGCCTTCTTCTCTGCTGTGGCCTTAGCTGGTGTTTTCTTGTCCCCAGGGGGCCTCCCTCTAGGTCTCTTAGCAGGACTGCAATCCAGCACAAACAGGGTTATTTCACTAAACATACTCTGACCAATTAAGAGTGTGTAAATATGATATGGCAATTCCCAGTAGTGTTTCTGGATATAGATTATTTGCAAGGCAGCAAATGAGCCACGGAAAAGTAGATGGTTTCAGATTGTGATTCACTTGGTCTAGGACACTGACCATCATCCAATAATGGCTCCAAAGGCCATACCAACGACGCTACTTCTGATTCCTTACCAAACTGAGAACCTCAACGCAAAACGGGAAAAAGTCTGATACTCACCTCTTGGAATCGCTGTCGGTTTCGGGGCCTGTCCTCTTTTTCGGGGTATTCGCAGCTCTCACTGCCTCCGCTTCATCAGCTTCCACCAGGAGTGGTTCAAGTTCCTTAAACTCAAGCTCCTCTTCATCGTCGTCGTCATATTTCACCTACGTGAGATAGAACAAAATTAATTCCTTCAAAAGCATGATTCCTCGTCATGCCTGAAGGTAGCGGACATTATTGTAAGGTACATGGATTGAAAACACAAACAGTCATGATGCTTTAGAGATCAAATTGAACATCGGCTATGAATAAGTAGTATACCTTGTACCACTTGCACTCTGCATCATAGGCTACGACCTCTCCAGCGTACTTTGTCCTCTTGAATTTCTTCACAACTAACCGCCCAACTAGAGTGGCCCCATCCCCATGGTTTACTGCTGGGGCCTTATCATCCTACACACATTGTAAGATGCTGAGATAGGGAACAGCTTTGCTTGTCGGTGTACAATAAAATATCCTTAAATTTTTTTAAAGAACCACCAGCGGTAACATCATTAAAATTTTAAAATAATACAAACACAGCTCTACACACCAAAAAGAAAACTAAAAATTAAATTAAAAATTAAAAATTAAAAAGGCCAACCTCCTTGGGTTCAGTTGTAGTGTTTCCATTCCCATAGTTTCCTGTAAAACCGATAATTGCAAGAAGTTACTTCCACATGAACAATTAGAGTGCATCATATCCCTACTTCGATATTCTACAAGATCACAAAACAAAGTTTTGAAAGTCGGCAGTCTATGTATTTGGAAGTCCAAACCAAAATATGCAGAATACATGAGCAGGAGATGCATCAGAAACATCTCCGAAGGAAACACCCACTACGCGAGGATAGCTGCTTCCTACTTATCATTCCAAACTGAAAAAGCCAGAGATATAATCACACGTAACGAGAGTCAAAGACAAACACTTGATCCAGCTGCTGAGTTTGGCCATAGAAAGGAAGTTAGCAACACAAGTGCAAATACTAGTAAGAATGCATACCGTCGTGTATCATGGTGACTGTGGCAGCTGTAGTATCCGTGACCACGATGGCTGGCTCTCCTGGAGCCGAAACAACTTCCGTGGCAGTAGAAAACAACTGCTGGTGTAAATAGGCAAGATCCTCCTGCTGCAAACAAGATAGGAAATCCTTAGAATGTATGTAGAACAGTAGCCTCTGATATCTAATCTCTAATACCTACATGAATGAGGCAGACTAGATAAATAAATAAATGTCTGCCTCCCAAACTACCCTCCTCGAGCTATTATAAAAAAAACAGACACCCGCAGATATTGTTATGAGAAAAACTCACTCAATGCCCCTGAACCGTACACTTAGACATTCAATAACAAAATCATCCCACAACTTGTAGCTTGTGAGCTGCATCGATGCCAGTGCACAGAACTGAAAACAACTGTGATCTTATGAGCCCCTAACAATACTGGTTTCAAGCCACTATGAGCTGACCAACATGCAGGAGCTCCACAACAACACAAACTACTAAAGTTTCTCTAGTCTTATTAAACAGCTAGCTGTGTAGCCAAGTGAAGCCCACACAAGCAAACAGCTCCCTGTCACGCACCCCATGCTCAAACACACACAACAACGTCTAGGAGTGAAACAGAAACTCCAAACCGCAATGCCAGCACCACAGAAAAGCAGGCAGAAAAACACACACAACACAAACAAACACACCAAAAACTTGCACACTACTCCTGCTAGCCCCCACCTCGAGTCCAGAAAGCCCAGGACCTCATAGAAAAAAGAAAGGAAAAAAAAAACACAGAGAAAAACACCTAACCTAAGTCACTCCCAAAAACTAAAAACTAAAACAACCTTCAAACAACGCGCTTAATAAAAAAAACTTCAAAAAACACTCCAAAAACTTCACCAAAACACACTGCCAAAAAAAAACCCACTAGCAAACGCACAAACTCCTACCTGCTCCGGAGCAAGCTCCATGAGATCAAAGTCCGCCATCATCGCGCCCACGTCGCCCTCCTCTTCTCCTCTCCTCCTTCACTCCCACTCCCACCTCCTCGTCTCACCACCACCACCACCAACAACAACAACAACGAACTCCTCCTCCCTAACCGAGAAAAAAAAAAAACTACCTTGCTCCTCTACTCACAACAAACAACCAACAGCAATACAAAACAAAGACCCCTCTCCGGAATAATGCAACCCTCTCCCAACACGAACTCCAAAAAAACCCAAACTAAGTTAACTGACGAGCCCCGCAAGGCGACACTTTTATGGCGAGAAATGGGCTGGGAATTGAGTGCGGATAGGGGAATGCGTAGGCAGAGGGAGTGGGCACGCAGGGAATGGGGCCGAGGGGGCCGAGCTTGCGGGGGAAAACCGGCAGAGGAGCTCACCAAGCAGCAACAGGCACCACCACGCAGGCAGGACGTCCAACGCAACCAGGCAGAGGGAGCGCAGTCTCGCAGTGCGAGCTCGGTCCTCGCTCCTCCCTCCTCTTCTGCTGCCTGCGGGCGTCGGTACCAAAGCCCCTACCCGCCGGGCATTTAGCGGGTATAGGTGCCGGGTATGAGAGGCGGGCAGGGGCTTGTTGACCGGGTGTTGCGGGGTCGGGCGGGGGTTGGGCGGGGGTTGGGGGGGTTTTGGGCGGGTTTTGGGCGGGTGTTGATCATGGGGGGAGGGTTGGTGGACTGATTTGTGGGTCGCGGGTCGCGGTCGGTTCCCTCGCTTTTCTGGTGAGTTGGCAGGGGGGGTGATGGGTGAGTGTGAGGAGGGGAGTTGGGGGGGTGGTGATCTTTTCTGGGTGTGTGAGGGGGTGTACTTTGCTCCATAAGTGTTGAAGGGATGGGTTTTTTTAATCAATCATTTGGGGGATTTTTCATTCTTGCAATTTGTTGGTTTTATTTTTTTTATAAAATCAATGATAGAAAAGTTGTGGAGACGTGTCAATCGGTTGGCGTTGGCAATTGCGCTATGAGGGAAGTTGAGAAAGTTTTTACCCGAATATATGATAATTGAACTTTGTGATGTAAATTTTTGTTCCTAGAGGAATATTTGCGACGTTATTGAGGGTTGTGTCATCCACTTTTGCACTCCCTGGTATAGGTCTATAACTTTGTTGGTAATAAATTGTATTGTTAATGAAAATAAAACTATGAAATAAAATTCTAATATAACTATAATTACCGTACTAACTCATTTCAATCATTCAAATTAAATTGCATTTTCAAATCATGAAAATAGTAGATTTTTGATCAAAACGTAGGAAAAGAACTTACTGGTTACAACGTTGAAAAGGACTTCAGGATGTGGTATTTAGAGAATGCGTTGATGCCAGCATATCCTGCATGTGTTCAACTGTATCTGAAGCGTTTCAATTTGTTTGTTATCTACTTCAAGCTGATGGCCAGTGAAAGTGATATGGTATCGATCCAAATCAACAATGACGGGAGACAATCCTGGGATATTGACGGACAATCTTGGGATACTGTATGAGACCAAATAGATACGTTTATGCGAAGCATCAAACAAGCCAGGCGAATGAAAGTGATTTGGTATCGATCCAAATCAACAATGACGGGAGACAATCCTGGGATATTGACGGACAATCTTGGAATATTGTATAAGACCAAATAGATACGTTTATGCGAAGCATCAAACAAAGTAGCTGCGGATACCACCGTCACGTCTTGAAGTCACCAACCTAACGGTAAAACTATTCTCAGTGACAGTGTTGGCTAGATGTTGATACTCCCATGTTTTATCATGTGATCAAGATAAGATGTGGATACTACCATCACATCAAAAGATCACCATTCTGACAGTGAAGCTACTATTATAGAAAAGCTAAGCTTGGCAAATGTGGATAGTGTAATTACATCAAAATAAAATCTTTGTAACGGCAAAACTATTGTCACTAAAAATTTAAGCTGACTGGATGTGGGTATTGTAATTACATCATGAAAGCATGGATGGATGTGGAATCTAGCATTACATTATGAAATCATCATTCTAATGGTGAAACTATTGCCGCTAAAAAATACAATATCATAGTGCATAAAGATATATCTATTTGTTAAGTAATAAAGTTTTACATACTTGAATATGATAATTGATTGAGACTCAATGAAAATATCATTATTGGTAAATTTGCAAAAACTTTATTTTCCCCATCATAGGTAGATAGCAAATAAATCTTAATAGACACAGTATTAAATAAAGAATACGTTGTTATGTAGCTATTTACTTTTAATGTACTAATCTATATATTTTATCTGACTCATGGACTTCAATTGTTCTCAATATAACAAAATCAATCAAAGTTTCAAATAGGATGTATATATAACCGTGGGTTGAAGAAATAATTATATTTTGCCAAGAACTTCCATTTTCAATAATTTTTAGCAGGAAGAGCGAAGGTCACTTTTTCAAGGCCAAATGCATTTTTACCAATATAATGTACATTATGTGAAACAGACTAAATAAGCTTCTGCATGCCTTCTTCTCATGCAATTCTCGCTAATCCCCTACATCTTTTGCCACTTTGTAGTACACTGACTTCGTTCCGAGATGCTGCAATTGTTTTTGAGAGCAGACAATGGCTATGAGGGAGTGTGGGCAACTTAGCTTTGTGCCCAACTGCAGGAGGTTGATAAAATGTTCTGAGGGCTGTAGCAGAAAATAAGCTTTCGAGAACCTTTCAGCCATTCCCTCGGAGGCATGGATCTGTCCAGACAACTCAGATTTCAGCAGGTGATTTCAATATCCCCATTGTGCGCTTCTCCTCATGTAATGGGATATATGTAAATTAAAGGATTGCAATCTGGCACGAGAGGGAAGTAGACTAACTGAGTGTGTAATTGGCATGGAGTGTTTGTTGTTGAGGAGTCGTCGAGTTACAGGAGCCCAGCAATAAAAGAGCTGCACATGAACCGCGCTGGCTTTGTTTCCTCGTCCCTGACACCAATGTTAGATGATGCGTTCAGCTGGCTCAATCTAAACTCTGGAAGTTCAAGGACAATTGCTGGTCTTGCAGTCGAGGATGTATATAATTGCTGCTCTTACAAAGAAGCAATTATTCGCGAGTCTCATGTCAAGCATTTGCAACTAGTAATTTTCGAATTGACCCATGCATGTGCACAGGTAAGCAATCCTCATGACGAGGATTTAGACTCTCCAGTACTTGACTAGATAGGACTTCGTTGCTCAACATTATTGGAGAAATTCTTAACAAACATACAAGTTCTAATTGGATTCCTGAAGTTCGGTAAGTAGATTAGTATCATCGCTAAGGGCCGATTCAAGCGGTAGTTGATGAATCCACGGAAATGCTTGGAAGTTGGCAGCATCACTTCAGCAATACAGACCTCTATATGATTCCTATATATGATGAAACCAGCCACAACGATTAAAGAAAGGGTCGAGGTCACCTTTCTTGAGAATTGCCTAGTTCCTCAGTCGGACCATGGCATCTTGAATCTAACCAACAAGCAATGTTAACCATTCAGATCATTCTTCCCGACCAATATATTTAAAAACGCCAACATTGGGTTTCAAAGTCTAATGTAAATGCTTCCATGACCCTACTCAAATGAAAAGACCTTCACAGACTTCACTTCAAACGCCAACATTAACGATTGGCACATTTTTGAGAAAGAATGAAACAGCGCAGGCATAGAACAACTTCACAGGAAAAATTCCACACTGAAAAATGGAGGCCGCTGAGGGACGCTACAATTTCAAGAGTCAAAAGAAAGAGGACATGCTTCAAAATTGGCACAAAATTTTATGGACCTTTCTTACAGACGACATCCAGATGGTCATCACATAAACGTTACTCCATGCCCTCACAATCTTTCTGTCTGCATCGTTTCCTCGTCCATAACTATAAAAGGTAGAAGAACAACAACCCGGTATCTAGCGCGCCCTCGCAAGAACCCCGAACCGGCCTAAACTGCCACCAGCTCCTGAAGCCAACATATCATACAGAGGAAGGGGGAACCACCCGATTGAACATCCGAGGATGCCAACGCAAGGAACATCGCCTCCCTCGCGCTAAAACGGCCACCATAATCCAGGCATCATAGACTCTAGTCTCTATCCGGTTGTGGTCTCTCTCTCTCTCCCGCTCTCTTCATCGATCTCCACCGCGCTCCTCTCCTTCTTAAATCAACAACTTCTCAATGGCGTCCTTCAGCTGCTGAATCTGTGACTTCAGCTGGCTCCCCTCGTTGGTGGTCACGGAGCACGCGATCACGGGCCGCGACACCCCGCACGCCCTCCCGAGCGCCTGCTTGGACGGCACGAACACATACGGGACGTTCTTGTCCTCCGCCAGCAACGGCAAGTGCAGCAGAATCTCCAGCGGCTCCGCGTCCGCCGCCATGACCACGAACTCCGCAATGCCGCGGTTCAGCGTCTTGGTGGCCTCATTGGCCCCCTTCTTGAGCTGCTTGTAATTCGCCGCCTGCTGCACAATGTCGGTAATAGTGATCGTCAGCTGCGCGTCCGCCAGCGGGTATGCCTTAGGGTTCACGGCGCCGTCCGAAGCCATCGCTGCTGCTCAGTGCTCACCCTGACAAACCCTCGATACACAAATGCGCAGCGACGTAACTTACCGAAGCGAAGCGGCGATCGATCGAGCAAATAGACGAGTTCTTCTTCAAACCCTGGACAAGAAGCCCCTTCGCTCCAAGGTTTTGGGTTTAGGCTCTCACCGTCTCCGACCCCATGACCGCGCGGGCCCTTTCACCGCCATCCCTGACTGCGGCACCTAAAACCATCCTCCAATGGAATTCGTCCACGTGGCACTTGATATTCATTTTTAAAGAGAATCCTATTCTTTTCCTTCATAACATGCCCTTGAATTTAAGCATCACAAATGGATTAAATGACATTGATAGTGTTGTGGATTCACAAGACCCAATAAATGCTCCACACCATTTGCTTCAAAAAAAATAAAATTAATAAATAAATGTTCCAATGTCATGTATTTGTTTAAATCAATTATTGCATTCCAACTCGCATGAAGGGTCATGTGTAGGAAACCACCATAATTAGTAGAAAAATTCTGCATTCCATAGATCTAGCAATTTCTATCTGTTGATTTAAAAATATATAAAGAAAACCATTTACTAAGTAATTAATTCCAAAATTAGGATTTTTTTCACCAGATTAATCAATTTCAAATACACAAATTATAAAAATATTTTCAAAATAAGTGCTTACATTATGTTTGACACATTTAAACTTCATTCAATGGAATGGATGGTTGGGGCTTTTGCACCAATAGAATTCTAATAATTTATTTTTTTAAATAACATCCTTACCATTAATTGAATTTGAAACATTCTTTTTTGGTGGCACAACTTGATCTTTTACAATCAATAATAAATGATCAAACTTGCGAGAATTCCAAAAAATTGCCATACTCATGCATTGTAAAAAAATAGTTGCATACTAACTTATTTCTAAATCTATTTCAAATTATTGTAAAGAAGTATAATTTTTTATCCTTTAAATTTTGATGACAATTCTTATACTCCGTAGTTTGTAAATTAATAGCTGTTATTATAAATGTAATAAATCCATCGTGTCTAATTAAATCATTAGTATTTACATTTGCCCAAAGATTTTATATTTGGCTTTCAAAATTCTCAAATTTTTAAATAAAGAAAAAGTAAGTTTATTAGCATTAATGAATATTATCAGTAGAATTTTGGTATCTAAAAATAAAAAATAAATTTAAAAATGAGAAACCTACAATTATACAAAAAAATCATACAAAATACCATATAAGTAATCTAAGTCATTAACCCCTAAATTTCCTTGATGCAAAAGTGCCTAATTCCAAAAAAATAACCTTCTCCTACTTCAGGCCCAAAAAAACTCAATCTATGCATTATTTAGAAAATCTAACCGTAGGATCTCAAAGTTAACTTGAAGTTCTACTTACACACCAAATTTGAACCGTCGATTCTTCTGCATTTGTGATATCGTAATGGTCAAAGTTGGCTGAAATTTTCTCCTGCGGGAACTACTAAAACCCATTTCGGGTTTTAAGGATAGTTAGGGGTTAATTGATTTGTAAAAAGAAAGTTTAAAAATAATAATCTTTCTACAATACTTTGACATCTATAGTTATATTTAATACTTCTAATGGACATAATTTTTTTCTTGCTAAAATTTAATTTCCCTTTGAAATACAAAAAACTTATACACATAATTATTTTTTTGCTTATTAAAAAAAATTAACAAATAAAAAAATATCATGTTCTTTGTTATTACTAATTCATAAGAAGTTTGTGAAACAATTTGCATTTGAGACCAACCTTTTCAACTCCGCGGAGTATGGAATTGAAACAAGAATCAACATCTAGAATCCATACAAGATTGCAGGATCATTTCTATGCTTCATTAACTGACAAGGCGAGACTTTACCGAAGGATGACTGATGAAATCGTCATAATTCGGGGACTTAGAATATAGATCCAGCAATTGCTTACTAAACCAAAACTCGTGCACAACCAACTTGCCCTTGTTTTCATACAATTTTATATAAAAGCCTGTGCATTTGGTGTAAAACAACCAACACTTCATTCTCACACCATCCAAGAAACCCCTTTGCTACAGGGTTTAGGATTTTGGGCTCTCACTGTCTTCGACCCCCATGACCGCGCGGGCCCTTTCACCGCCATCCCTGACTCCGGCACCTAAAACCAGCAAGGCAATCTTTGAGTGCGGATCTTGCCACGAGTCGATGACGATGAAGATGAGATTTGGCAAGGTCATGATGAGAGTGGAGATGAATATGCCCAACTTCACCTTCAATTGATTCCAACCAAAATACTCTAAAACAAATTGATTGTTTTGACGATTGAAAACTATACAAGGTGAGATATAATATATTTAGCGTTGTATGTATTTAGCAAAAGTATTATATTTGGCATTACAATTACATTTAGTACATACTCAGTGCATATATTTATATTTAAGATACCTACCATTTTAAGTTCTTACATAAATCTATTATGTGCATTTTAGTTATTGAATTTGTTGTTTTAAACGTGTTCAATATTTGATGAATTTATTTTGTTTAAATTTTTTACTATACTCAATGTATTTTTTTGAATTTGTTATGGTAACATACATTCTTCTATAAACATAAGTGTAATTTATTTTTTATGGTTGAAGGTAGTTAACCAAAAATTCATAATTGAATTTCTATAATTTATTTATAAAATTTTTAGTATATATTGTAGAATATTGCATAGCAATTCATATATATATATTATTAGAAGGTGAATTTAATTTGAAAATAAT
The DNA here is from genome assembly GCA_014871385.1 of Ceratodon purpureus. Classification (NCBI taxonomy): domain Eukaryota; kingdom Viridiplantae; phylum Streptophyta; class Bryopsida; order Pseudoditrichales; family Ditrichaceae; genus Ceratodon; species Ceratodon purpureus. Next base: position 5,610,343 of record CM026422.1, read on the forward strand.
TTGACGGTTCAATATAAATTTTAATAAACTCCAAGATTGGCTTATATGTTTATATTTCATATGTACAAAAGTTTATATATTCAATTTTTGAATTTCAAATATTCTTTTCCTTAGACAATATTTGTATTTTTTTTTTAATTTACAACAATAATGAAATACTCCATAACTAAAAACAGTTTGAAATCCTGTGCAAATACACTACACTTAAACCTTGAACACTATCAAAGCATCGATACCAACTACCATCCTAATCTCACAAATGATGAACACAACGACATTGGAAAGAGGAAAAGACGGAGACCAAAATACTTATAATTCGGGCATTTAGAAGTGACCTGGAACAACCTCCAATTTTTAGGTTGTTGGCTCTTTAAAGGTCACACCCTAGATTTATTGATTGTAGGCCAAGATTATGTTAAAAATTTATATATCATATATTAACTAACATTGTATGTGATTTTAATCTTATCTTATTATTTTAGAGGGTTTGTGTGTAGACTGACTGAGCGGATTTGAGTTACTTGTGGCAAGGAAGAATACAAATTCAAGTTGGGCTCAAGAGCGGTTAACATTCTTGACACCCTCGGTAGGATTGGTAGCGCTATTGGAGGAGTATCTTTCTAGTTAAATTACAATTATCATCCAGGTCGAAACTGGTTGCTTGCCATGCAAGTATTGGCACTAGGTACTTGCCATGCAAGACTCGAAACTGTCATGCAACAATGAATTTAAAATACTTATCAAAATTCAAATAACAATACGATGGTGTGGCGTGCAACAATTCTCTAAGCAAAATGTAATAAATGCAATATGAATACATTCATATAGAAATAATATTAATATATACAAATGTTTTCAATGAATATGTTAGATTTGTTTTTAAAAATTCCAAGCATAATTCTTTTAGTTGTAAATATTAATAGTCATTATTATAAATGGAAAAATCCATCTCGGCTAATTAAATCATTCTTATTCACATTTGTCCAAAGATTTTCTATTTTGCTTTCTAAAAAAAGTAGTTTTTAAATAAATAAATAAATTATTAGCAATGATGAATCTTGTAAATAGATTATTGGCACCTAAAAAAAATTATACTAAAAAATGATAGATAAATTAAAAAATTCTAAAAATTAAGATTATTTAATAAAATTGTAATCAAACAATACTTGCAATAAAAGAAAGTGTAGTTATACAAAAAATCATACAAGATATCATATAAATAATCAGTCATTTATTCATTTGTAAAAAAATAAAATTTAAAGATCATATATGAAAGTGTAAATTTTGACTATGCATAATTTGCATCTTTGACTTCCATCGGAGAAGCTTCTTTAATCTTTGCCATTGATTTTAAACTAGTTGCCAATGCTCGAATGTGATGCTTTTTAAAACCCTATGGATTGTGTCAAACTAACTTCTTAAAGAGTTTTAATAGCAGTGTGGAAATTAAACATGTAGGCAAGATTATATTGGCTTGAATTGGCACGTTGTTTGAGATGTCAAAGTTAATTTTGTAGTAGACGCAAATTTTATTATTACGTTGACTTCATTATTTTATTTTAGTAACAAAAATACGCAAATCAACGTAAGCCTACTTTGAAGATGTTTGTTTCAGTCACATTTTAGTTCATTGATACAATTATTGTCAAGAGATATGTTATCTAACATTGACTAGTGAGCATGTAGAGAGGATTGGTGGTATCAAAAAATTAATTGCATGATGAAACAAATGGATGAGACTATCAAGCCAATGTCAAAGTTTAGATTTATTAAGAGGGAGGTGAGTGGAAAGAAAATTCAAATATCTGTAGGAACAACCTTTGCATTAAGATTAATAAGAATAAATTCAAGAAACGATAATTTTTTTGTGGTCATAAGATAAAAGGGGAATGGATTTTTGGTAGTGTAAATCGTGATTTGAAGAAGGTATTTCTAAGTACTGTGTTACATCAGACAACATTGACGTTATTTAAAGGAGATTCATGTTCAACATATAAAGTTAGAAATAATTATTAAAGTAATTGTTGGAGGACATATGTAACGAAACGCCATTTTACCAAACAATGAATCACAATTTACATTTTTTAGATTCAAAGATAGGCGGTGATACAAACACCATCAAGAAGACGTTAGAATACAATAAAAAATCTTTGTTGCGGTATGTTATGGTAAAAAGGTCATTACAATAATTAATTTGTTGAATTCATTTGGCGGCAAAAGTTTGTTCATACTCCAATCTCGAGGCTCTTTATTTTTGTAGAGTTTTTGTTGCGGTTTGATAAAGAGATTGATAAAGTAGTTTGATATGTTTTTCTTAATCTTTAAAACCTTATATATGTTCAATATTTATTTATAATATACATAATTATTATTGTTGTATTTGGTATACTTTATATAATCAATACTTTTTAAGCAATATATTTAGTATTTACGTATTTAGCATAAGTCTTATATTTGGCATTACAATTACATTTAACATACCATAAAAATCAAGTGCATATATCTATATTAAAGATATCTACCATTTTAAGTTATTGCATACATCTATTGTGTGCACTATAGTTATTTTATTTGTTAGTTTATAAGATGTTCAATATTTGATAATTTGTATTTTTTTAAATTTATTTTTATTTCTTCTCGCCCTAGCCCTAAGATCCCGCCATAGCCAACGGCCGTGGCCATACCACCCGTGGTTCAACATGGCATCCCTAAGGCATGGCAAGAGGGTTTTCACTGAAGGCACTCTTTGTTGATGGGTGTTTAGGTCAAGATGCCGTCTAGAACAAAAGGTAACAACTGAGTCAAACAGTCCTTGATTTTTACCATTGGCATGCAACAGATAGAGAAATCATATCCGCATTTCTCATAAGCATCTTTATCCAATACAAATGTGTCGTGCACTTTTTTTTGGTATAGTGAGTAGGAACTCGACATTCGTATTAAACCACTTCTATTTAAATTTGCCACTAGAAGAAAGGATCATGTGCGATAGAGTTTCAAACCTTGCTCATGCTCATAATTAGTGACGCTATCCTTAAGACTTAATCATGGTGCAACTTTAAGGAAAATCAATGAAGATGTGATATTTCATGATATTTTATCCTTATAAATTCTATATAGAAAACATCTATATAAATCGTGTTTTTTTTATTAGTCTACAAAATTTACATATCCAAGTGAAATTGAAGGTTGCATCCTTATACAACAATTCAATGAAGTGGTAGTTTTATTCTTTATTTGTTTATTTGTTTATTTATTTATTATTATCATTTTATTTCATTTTACATTAGGGTTGCATGAAAGTAGTGAAAACAATTAGATCTTATATCTTATAGGTTGAAGCGTCTACTCAAAATAAATTTAGAGGTTCTCAAAAATAAAAAATTCTTTGCTGGGACGCGTTCTCCATGTTCTTTCCTTGTGTTTCCATGTGTTTCAACAAAAAAAATTAAAAAATTAAAAATTAAAAAATAAAAATTTAGAATTTTAGGTGGAGGAAAATTTAAGGTGAATTACTTTGATTTTATATAATTTTTTTTTTTTTGATTTCAAAGGAATTGCGATGCAAGTTTAAGGATGGAAATGAAAATAATAAGGAGTACATAGTCAAAGGACAGCTAAGGCAAGTCAAGGAGCAACTAGAGAAAGACGGGAGCTCTATTACTTTTTAAAATTCAACTTTGATTGAGTAAATATGCGTCGAAAGACCTCCTTGTTAGCCCATAAACTTTGGCTCGAAGTTTGATGTCAAGGGTTAGGGTCTACTCTTTTGGCCTTTGCTTTTGAATTTTTTTTGAATTTTCAAATGTTTTTTTAAATTTTATTTTATTTTTTTAAAATAAAATTTTTATTTTTTTTAATAGAATGATAGTACCAGAAAATATTATAATTTAATTATTCTGTATTTATTATATTTATTTCTTCCGTGCATTCATACTTTACATAAGATGGAACCACAAATAGTCATTGTTTTAGTCATTGAAGAAGATTTTGGCCATTGTAATATAATGAACTATAGTTCATTATGGCAACCATTATTTATGGTGGCTACTATTACTTTTTGATATTGGACCGTCGATTGAGATTGAAGATTGGAAATTTAGTATCACATGAATTTAGATTTTTTATTTGAAATATAGCAATTGAATTCTAAAAATTTTACATTTCACACAATTTGAGACTTGTAAACTTTATTTTCCATGACATTGTTGTGGATTGTATTAGTGATAAAAACAAAATTATAACATGATCATAATCATTGACTCATTTCACCTAAATTTCTTAATGATTTATTTCAAGTTCAAGGCCAAGCTTCCTTCTGAAGTTGAACAAGAAAAAAAGTGAATAAATTCAAGTCCCAAAAATGCTACAAGAATATTGTTTTAAAAAATATCGTGTTTTGAAGGACTTTCAAAATGTTTGGAGAATAAGATGTTCAAGTCACAAAACTTTGAAAAGGTAACTTCCTTTTACCTTCAATAATAAGTCCTACTCTTACAATTTAAGAATCTAGATGCATAGTATTTTTTAAATATGATGGAGATAAGTTCTATAAATTCCACAAGTTGGGGAACCTTCCTTTCTTTTCTTTTAAGCCTCACTTTAGTTCGTGAAATTGAAGAACACAATTTTTTTTACTAAAGTTATAAATATTTTAGATTTGAAAGACAAAAATGTTAATTACAAATAAATGAAATTAGTAGGCTAAAATAAACGGTCCAAATCCTAAATTCTAAAATTCTAAAGTAGTCTAGACAATTTGAAATTGATGGAATAATTTTTTTTAATAGCTTTATTGTAGCTTTTTTGGAAATTGTGGTATTAATAAATATCAAACTATAGAATAAAATCACAATACAATTATAATCACTGAATCATTTGATGTCATTTTATCTTTTATCAACTTCAAGTTCATGGCCAATGAAAGTTATATGATATTGGACTCAAACCGACAATGATGGAAGACAATCTTGGAATATTGGCAAAAATGTATAAAAATTAGATGGGACAGAAATGGATTCCTTTTTTTGAAGCATTAAATATGATGAACTTAGAGACTACCATGACATCATGAACTATCTTTCTAGTTGTCTTCCTAGTTGTCTTCCTAACAATGAAACTATTGTCACAATATATGTTGGATGGAAGTTGATACTCCAAAGTTCCATAGATAAAGTTAACTTTGTCGTAAATAATACCAGCGTGAATAAAGGGCCCTTTAATCTTTAAGAATGTTGTTTGTAGGCCGCGTGGCCTACTCAAATCTCCATGAAGTTCCATCATAGGATGGAGATACTACAGTGACATTTTGAAATTGCCATTCTAATGATGAAACTAATGTCATTGAAAAAATAAACATGAGTAGATGTAGATAGTTTAACATCATAGATTGACCATTCTAAGGGTGAAGTTATTGTCAATGAAAAAGTGAAGTTAATTAGATGTGGACAGTGTCATTACATTATAGAATTGCATATTTAACGGTGAAACTAGTGTTACTGAAACACTTGCATCAATAAAGGAGATATCGAAACAGTTACATCGTTGAATTTTATATCTAGTTCAACACTGATAAAGTTTCATATACTAGCATTTGAACACATAGCACAACAATTAGAAGCAATTGTTGATGAACAACTTCATAGCGAGGTACAATTTTAGACAATAGTGGCTTAGATTAGATAAGATGAGCAATGAAGATATCTTAGCATAAACCAAGATTGCAATAGATGTAGTTAATACTATTATATGATTATTTACTTTCTTAATAATGATTTGCATAATAGTACTATATTTTACTTATTTAACACCCTTCAAATATACTAAGTATAAAAAAATCAATTGAAATTATAAAATTGATGTATAAACATATGTAGATTGAAGAAAAAATCATACATAGCCAAAAGTTTTCAAAAGTATCTCTTTAAATATTTCTTCTAAGGGAGGAACAAAGCGCAATTTTGAAGACAATTGCATTTAAACTAATATATTGTATTTGAATGATTTGTTGAAGTGAAAGGAATCTAGGCTAATTCCAATCACTTTGCAAATTATCAAACATGCATTAACAAACAAAATTATTTAGAGTATGTTTCATATACAATTACATTTGGAGAGTAGAAAGAGTAGAGAGGCCCACCATAAACATCAATGTAAAAGGTGTACTTAAGTCCCAATTTACCTTCCTGGACTCAAGGAAATTTAATGGTTGTAGCAAACAAAATGAAGAGACAATTTCCCTAAAATCCACAATGTGCATGATACTTCCCTCCCATTGCATTGTTTTTATTGCATGGTGTGAAGATGGTCTCACAATGCACAAGTTAACTTGGTTTCATGCAAAATCACCACATCAGCATGTTTCCATGAATCCAGACCTTAAATCCCTTAACAAAGTGGAAATCTCCAGAACACTATCATCAGGCAAGAGATTGACACCCTCACTGATAAACCTTCATCCTGCAGGAAAAAGAAGAAGAACCCTTCCCAACCCAATAGAGTTATCATGGATACAAATCAACAATGGGCAAACTACATGGAACACTTCCTTTGTGTAACCAGCTTCACCTTCCTGGTGCTGGGACCTAGTAAATGAAAGATTTGACAACCAAATTGAGGGATCCACATAATGCCACTCTCCTCAGGATCTGGAATACAGAGAAATCAGAGCCTGGAGCATCCCATTAGGCATTCCTGAAACAAGTTGAATCTGAGACCAAAAGGGCCAGAAAAAAACTAACTGACGGAATGCTAACTCTAATGTCAAGTAAATCCCTAATGCCATGTCTTCTCCTGAATGTGGTGTGAAACATGATTGATGCACACAATAGAAGCCCTCTGTTGGCAATGGAAGAGAAGAGGAGATCATCGATTCAAGGACTAGAAAAGAATGAAGCACACATCAACATGAGTCATACAAGTTCGATGCGGTCGGTTTCGATGAGATTCCTCACAGGTCTGTAGCGCAGAATGTAGAGATCGTTCGGCATCATATCCACGGTCTCATCGCCTCTGCCATCCACACCACCACCAACAAGCGAATTGCCAATTCAGTATCATCAAGCTGTGGAGATGATTTTTGCAAGTATGGAAGGTGTAGAAGAGAGGGTGACAATGGCTTACTTGTCATCGAGCTGAAAGGTGCCCAAGGCGGTCTTGCTTCTGCAGAAGACGTAGGTGTCCAGGTTGGGCTCCACAATCATGTCATTCTCCTCACTGGACGCAGCTTGCTTCATCATGGACTCATACGCTTTCTCCAGCTTGCCCAGGACGGAGTCGTGCATGTGCTTCGACAGAACATCCACGAACTTCGACGCGTACTCCTGCTCTTGGGGAGAGAGACGGTCCCAGAGGTCGGCGGTCCTCATGATATGCAACGCGAACTTGTCAATCTTGGACAAGCGGACGCGCAGATATGCCCGCAGCAGGAACATGAGGCGGTTCACGTCCATCTCGAAGATGGACAGCATCATGTCGTCCAGGCTCTCCGCAGCCGCGAGGATGTTCTCCTCCATGTTGGCGATCTGCTCTTGCACGCGCTCCACCAGCAACGACTCGTACGCTAGAATCTCCGGGGCCGACTTCTCATTGCGCCACACTCGCTTCAGAACCTCCACATCGTTGGGGATGTCTTTGTGACCCCAGTCCCTGTTGATGTCGTCGTCGTCGCCCTGGCCGTCCCCTCGTCCCCACGGCGTGCCGTCCTCGCTGCCATTGCCGCTGTCCATCAAAACCACCCCAACACTAAACTCCCGTCGCTTGCCCTAATGCTCCACCAACAGCGATGTCCTTCAACTCAGAACCTCCGAAACCTGGCTCCGACAAAAAAAAAAAACTCCATCTCAACTTGCCCCCCAGAACCACACCCGCAATGCGCAATCGCTGCACCATCTACCCAAAGGCAGCCCCTCTCCAGCTAAACCTTGCTCAGACACTCATGCCCATCCATCACCATTTTCATATCCCAAACAACGCGCGCGAAAACATACGAACCCATCTAAGTTAAGTCATTTGGCAAAGAACGCTTGATCGGTTTCGCTACTTCACATCACAAATATTAATCAGAAATTCATCAGAACATGCCAGAGGATGGCATCTGACAATTGCATCAGGTTTAGGTCGGCAGAGATGATGTGCCCACCATGACTATTTATTAACTTTAGCGAAAAAGCAGTGAGAAACGAAAAGTCTGTCAAGCTCCAGGAGCTTTGAATCCTTTGGGTTTTGGGAAGGCTTGTATGTATGTCGAGTTGTTGATGAATAGAGGGCAGCTGGGTAATGCTCTGTTCGTAGGAGAACAATGGTTTATGCAAGTGTGAGACTCACGTGAGAGTTTGCGCAGCAGGGAGTTGTATTCGCGCGTCAATCTGCAGCAGAAGTGGTGAGTATATTGTTTGATTTGACCCATGGTTGTCTGCTTCGGATGGTTCGCTTTGGCATAGGGCAGTTGTGAGGTTTAGCTGTAGGATTTGTATAGTTCCTGGTTTGATTGTGATTACTTGTCTCGTCGCTGTGTCTGTGTGTGTGTGTGTGTGTGTGTAAGAGAGAGAGAGAGACAGGACCGTCGGGGTTTTAGGGTTTGGGTTATCAGATTTGCGGGTGTGCATTGTATGGGATTGTTCTCTGGGACGCTGTGAGTAGTCTTTAAGAATCGACTGAGTATCTGTAGGTGCAATTTTGTTGTGCATTTGCGGTGTCAATTTGAGACAGAGGAGGGCGAGATTGATCTATCAATTGTGTAACGTACAGGCTCTGCTTGTTGGGTTGTGCCGCCTGGCACTTGAATTAGGCTTGAGAGACTCATAAGTTAGCAAGCCAACAATGATAGAACCATGACAACGAAGTTACGTTTTATTTGGAGTTAGTTTTAGGGTTTCTGAGTCGGGGTGTGTAAGTCTACGCTCGTCGATTTTGGCTTGGGTTTGCTTAGCCTTTGAGGAGATGGGTTTCTCAGAGACCTTGGTTATTGCAGTTACATAAAAATTCTAAGAGTGCGACTGCAGGAGATTATGGAATCTCGAGTCTAGTAAACCGGCGGAAGTTTCAACCTCGTATCGTTGTTCGAAGAGATCGTTTGCTAGAGGAACCTCTGTTGGTAATGTTCTGAGCTGGCGCTTGTAGAAGCATGTTGACATATTATTTCCATCCATGCAGAGCGAGTACGCTTCTGTCTGCCTTGATTATGTCGCCTTGTAAACTAAGAAAAAGCTTTTATACCACTAGGTGTAGATAGAAGGGAATTAGAAGACGCGTTTTATTCCCAACTAACCATGTGCGTATAGCATAGCACAAGGGGTTTTAGCGGGGTATATAGTCCCTCAGAGTCGGTTTCAAGTTTATCATCGGTGTTAGTTGTGTATGGTTCTTTAATCGATCATTGTTGTGAAATCTCTATGTGGCTTGATGGACTTTGTTGATATTGAAGTTCTTATCTGCGTCTTTGGCATAGACCGTGTGATTTGAGCATGCATTCGTCCATTTTGTGTCCTCGGAGTCTGCCAGGCACCAGATAGTTGTTCACCATGGGTAGCGATGCGGATATGACCGACTCGGATTCAGATACAAATAATACTAGACTAAATAAAAATGTGCAAAAGAGTACACACGACACTCTGAATATCATCAATCATAAACCCGTTGTAAAGGCTATCAATGACAACTAACAACAGCTCGAAGCGAAAAACTGCATCCAAGAAAACAGTATTAATCTCGTTTACCACATTGTGATATTTTCATACCAGGTTCCGAAGGAGGATATGTGCAACCGGATGCTACCACACCTGTAGCAGGGCCTTCACCTTCTGGTAAAGGCCAAGGGTGTTAAGAATGTAGTGATTATGTGCCAGGAATGGAGTGAATGGGGAGTTTCTTGTTGGGGGGACGAGGTTCATGGCTCGAATCGCAGGGAGTTTTGTTATGACTGGTAGCAAACATGGGGAGTATTACATGAGAGTTGAGTTTCTTGATGATGCGGGTAGAGCGCCGATCCAGCTTCGGGAAAGAGGGTACTATTTGGGTAAGAAAACACATACAGAGATGGTTGAAGAGATTTTTAAGGCATCTGGGTTGCAATCGACTGTGGTGTCAGTTGGGGAAGAGAAATCGACTGTGGTGTCAGTCGGGGAGGAGAAGCCTGATGGTACTAGTGTAGGGAACAAAGCTACTGCGAGTGTTGATGAGCTGCGCAACGTTGAGTCGCAGACCTCGAACGGAAACTCGTCTCGTACAGCCATGGATTTTGTGGAAGAAGCACCTGGGAGGTCTCAGTTGGTGGCGGGTCTGCCTCTGCAGGTTGTACCCGAGGAGCCTGTGGGATCAGTGGAGCATGCAGTTGATTTTCGTAGACGTGACTTTTCTAGTGAGCAGGGGGATGAAGCTGAGATCACCGACGTTGACGAGTACACTATTTTTAATGGGGACGAGAGTAACCCAGTCTCGCTCTGTGTCCTGCCGCTGGAATTTGAGGATCGAGAATTGATTGCTGAGGGGGTTTCTGTTAGCACGTCAGAGGTGTCTTTATGTGGCAAGAGTGGAGGATTAGATGTGAAGTGCGCGATCACAGCGTGGAAGTTGACATTTTCCAAACATGAGCCTTTCCGTATTCTTGTGAAGGTCATGCCGATGAGCGGGGTGAAACGATGGTAAACTTCCAACAAGTGCCATTTCTTGCGCTCGGTTTTCTTAGCACTTGGGCTCAATCTTAGAAAGCAGCTGTCTACTTTGATTTAGAATGATTGCTTGTTGGAGGGGTAAAGAATGGTCAGTGAAGGCGAATGGTTTCTTGTCAGGGCTTAATGATGTCACGGGGGTGTAATGGAAGGGAATAGTCCATATTTTGACATTTACAGCGTGCTTAACAGGTCTTGTGAGTTTACGGGTTGGTCTTTACACTTGGAATTACACGTAGAAGTGCTTGTTCAATTAGCTCGTTTCATTCGCTTGGTTGAGACGTCAATGTTTGACCTCTGCTGTGCAGGGTGAAGCTTGAGGAACCTCGGTCTAGCTACAAGGAATCAGCAGAGGAAGTCCTTTGTGTAGCTAGATTTCTCGACATCTTGAAGAAGGAGCCGCACGCGAGTGAAGAAATAGTGCGGAATCGTCTTCTTGAAGGGTCTGATCTCTGTGATAGACTTTGTCATTGAAGTCGCAACATTCATCTCCTGAAGCTTTCTTACCGTCAAGGACTGAGTTTGTGCTATGCTATGCTATTAGTGATCCATATATTTTGAGAAATGACGAGGCAGGCGGCAGTCAGATGACAATGCAGTCAAGTGTGGTTTAGGGTTTAAGCTATTAACTAGTGTATTAATATGGTCTTGCCTTGAATCCTTATATAAGATAATCAGCAGAGTAATATTGGGTTGTCGTTTTGCAAATGTTAGTGTTATGTCAATTAGCAAAAGTGTCTTGTTGTGAACTTGTGACATTGACAACTCTGTGCAGGGGGGTCCTTTCAATGACTTTTTGTGACCGCCTACGCAAGCAGCGCTTATTGATAGAACAGTACATTGATTTAGATCTTGCCTTGAAAGAGGCCGATGCACGAAAGACTTTATTGTCTCTTACTCGAGAGAAAGCAACTGGGAAGCGGGTGTTACTGCTAAACGATGGCAGCTCAGATGAAGACGATTATCCACCGGTGAAGAAGCCCAAAATGGATCACACAAGGCCAGAAGATGTGAGCATGCGTGAGTATGAGAGCGAAGAAGAGTTTTACAGCGATGAAGACGTTGAATCTGAAGATGAACTAGGGGATTCATTGTGTATTTTTTGTGATGATGGGGGTTATTTGCTTTGCTGTGATGGTCCATGTATGCGATCGTTTCATCCCCGTCGAATTGACGGCACCAATTCCCAGTGCGCGACCCTTGGCTTCCCAGACAAAGCGGACATGGAGGTATTTTATTTTATTTTTAAGTTTTATTTGAAGCAAATGAACGGAATTCATTGCATGGGGATTGTGTTTCGTTTAAGCATTTTGGTTGTGCAGAATGTCAGGAGAGGTTGGTTTTGCACAAACTGCAAGACTAAAAAGCACCAATGCTACGTTTGTGAGGGGCTTGGTAATTCTGATGCGGCTCTTGGACGAAAAAGAGAAGTTTTTGTATGCGATGTTGCATCTTGTGGTAAGTTTTATCATCCTAGGTGTATTGCAAGCAAACTCAAGCCTGGTTCGGATGAAAGAGAAGCAAGGGAAGCATTAGCAAAGGGCATTCGGGCTGGGGAGTCCTTCACTTGCCCACTGCACAGGTGTAAAAAGTGTGGAAAAGGTGAAGAAAAGAAGGAGAGGGACCTCAACCTTGCTACATGCAGACGGTGTCCAGCAGCCTGGCATGTAAAATGTCTGCCAAGGTGTATTTCAGCTCTTCCACCTTCAACTTCTAGACGCTGATACTTTTATGATTTGAGGCTTGGTTTTTTAACATTCGAACTTCTTGCACTGCCTTGATTTAATATATATCTCTGCATGTCGCATTATCCAGAACCTTGAGTTTTGATGGCGATGAGGAGTCGCACTTCGAAGTTCGAGCTTGGTTACTTGACAAGCTGTTCATTGTTTACTGCACGTGAGTGGGCCTTTTCTTTCATTCACTTGTAATATGATGTATATCTCACTTTCACAATTTGCATTTCCAGTTCATTTAATGTCTCCTTCTCTTTTCCCAGAGCTTGTTGGGACGGTTCTGACGGTTTTCTTACTTTGCTCTGTTTGCAGAGATCATAAACTCTTGCCAGATCTAGGCACTCCAGCACGAAATCACATTAAGTTCAAGGAAAATAGCTCTGATTCAACGACAACCTTTAAAAAACCTCAAAAGAAAGTCAGCACTGTAGGGCACGAACGACCTGACTTTAGGCTCAAAGTATCTTCTTCTTCAGTATTGCAGATGCCATCTAAAGGTACAGACACGGCAAGACCTGCGACTCAGGAACCGTCCGGAGAAGCTTACAAGAGGTATATCATGTATTCCCTCTTTCTCAGCTGTTTTCAACTCGTGATTAAAGTAGTGCTTCGAGCGTGCTCTAACTTACAAATTGGTATTTGCCTTTTGCCGTGCAGGCTTGTTCGTGACATTGTTGGTAAGTCGCATCGAGCGATTACAGAAGAATCTGTGAAGGCAAAACTTACCCTTCCTACAATTTATTCGCGGAGGGAGTTCAATTGGATGCCGCAAGGAAGGTTCGATTCAATTTTGAACGGTGCAAGGGCTGCTATGGAGTGGTTGAAGCAAGGCGTCAATTGGGAAGATGCAAAGCTGAAATGTGCTCGAGATCAAGTTGTTGCTATTCATGCAGAAGAGGTAAACTCAACTGTCTTTTACCTGCATCAAGCTGTAGATTTTACACTCGGTTTCATCATTGGAAAATTGAACCGTACATATGTAGTATATCTCGGAATGTCACAGTGGGATTTCAACCCTACACCCTGTCTTTCAGAGCCAAGCTACCCGTCAAGCTCGGCATAACCATGGCCATGGCCAAAGCCATATCCACTGGCTGCTTATGTCCTTGAGCGATCCAACTATGTCATGGGAAAGCGTCGTTGGTGCTGCACGGAGCGTGTGCCAGCACCTTCTATGGAATTCTGAGCAACAGTGCAGTCTCTCGTTCCAGATTTCATGGGCGTTGTGCCATTAAACATATGTAGATTTCATGGGCGTTAGCTGATATACTACATATGTACTAGCTGAAACACATTCCGAGATGTTTCAGCTAGTATGTGATGATTAAGCTGCTGGCTAACTTTATTACACACAGAATTTCACCTGAGTTCTTCACGACACCATGTGCTCCGGTGCCAGAAGTATACTATCCGGCTACAGTTGGTACCATAATCATGTTAGAAACGTTCAGAACACTGGAATTCAATTCGAAGTGGTGCTTACAAGAGCCTGAGCGACTGTCTCTCTCCACAAGTCCTCTTGAGTTCCGTTCTCTGGGTGCAGTTGATCGTCGCTCCGATTCTACTGTGAGATCGTTGGGGTTGGTTTCGGTTCTTCTTCATTGTAGGTGGAAAAACCTAAGTTCTTGTCGTTTTGATATTTTTCAGAGTCATTTGAGAACTTTCCTTGCTCCGACCTTACATGGGAAGCGCTACACATCTTATGGGCGACATTTCACAAAAGTTGAGAAGCTCAAAAAGGTATGAAAGATTTGCTCAAAAAGGTGACCACTTTTTATTAAGCCAGTCAATGTTTGCACAAATATCTTATATTGAAGGTCACCTTCTGGCTGTGCAGGTGGTGGAAGTTCTTGAACCTCACATTCGGGATGGAGATACAGTATGAACTCTATCCTTCTCTCTTTCAATTTCAGTGCGTATTTCCAAATGTTTGCACTAATGAATCCCCAGTGATTTTAAACGTGTTTATTGATGTCTCAGATTGTGGATTTTAGCTGCGGAGATAATACTTTTGCCCGGCTGCTACTCGACGCACTCTCAAATTCTGAGAAGTCTAAGTGCCAGTTCAAGAATTTTGATATCTTTACACCAAAGGATACCTTCGGATTTGAGCGGAGGGACTGGTTAAGCGTTGGTGTAAATGAATGTGGACCTGGTGACAATTTGGTGATAGGGTTGAACCCTCCATTCATGTATACAGACGTGTTCATTAGCCACGCTCTGAGCATGAATCCGAGAGTGCTTGTTTTCATTATTCCCCCACTGAAGAAACCATTACCACATTATGGTTTTGAGTGTGTATTGGATGATCCGACGACTATGGCTGAAAAGTCATTCTATCTGCCCGGCAGCGTGCATGGCTTAAATGACGATCATATGGAGCAAGGCAACCACGTGGCTCCGCACCTCTATATTTTTGTGCGACCTGCAACTTCTGGGGGGTCGATAGTGAGTCCGCCCTTGACAGTGAATTCGTCTTTGTCAACAATTCCTAACCAGCAACTCCATAAGAGTGAGAAGCGTGTGAATCCTGAAACGCCCACACCCGAATCAGACCCCACAGCAAACCTTTTCATTCGAGGGAAGAGATCACGGGATCCAAGACGGCCTCAACACATGGTGCCAAAGATAATGTCTGGAGCGCCGGGTTTCGGATCACATTCGGAAGAGGCCGGAATTCTGCCTCCGCCTCCACCTGTTACTCCATATGTACCCCCACCTCCGCCCCCACCTCCATTTCGATCCTTGCAGGTTCATGACAGTCCTCGTGATCACCTTCCCCCTCGTTTCCATCCGCAACACTACCCTGAAGTCCGTCCCCCTCACCCTCTGGACGAGCCTTACTCTCCCTTCGAGCCGGGTCTGTTTCCTTCGGGTGCTCACTACAATAATCCTCGAGAGTTCTCTCATGCGCTTAGAGGCTCCCGTCCTCCTGTTTTTAGAGGTATGCCTTCTGAGTCTAGAGACTTGCGTTCTCCTTGGTATGGACACTTGCGTCCTACTGATTATAGAGGTATGGCTCCTCCTGAGTTTAGAAACTTCCCTCCTCGTGGGTTTGGACACTCGCATCCTCCTGAGTTTAGGGACTTCCGTCCTCCTGGGTTTGGAGACCAACCTCCTCCTGGGTATGAAGACTTCCCTCCTGCATCTGGAGGCTGGCTTCCTGCAGAGTAGTGAGACCCTGTTACGGACGCAAGAACCAAATGGAGAGACGAGAGGATTTTGGATTTCCGAACATTGAAGATTTCGTGAACATCAACCGATAGCTTCAATCGTGCATCGAAACCATCGTGGTGGATATACATAAGATCACACCCTCTCTTGCGAAGCAATTTTGGGACGTATTCTGACAGAATGTAAGTCTACCAAGTCTAATTAGTACAGCCGATGTTTTGCAGAGGTGACATAACTGCGCAGCTACAGTTTAGTTCGTAGAGAAGGTGTGTCGCGTACTTTTTCATCCTTTGAACACAACCTAGTTGCATGTAAGTTTGAGGCAGGTGCTGGTCGATTGCTTTAGTTAGTGGCAGATGACGATGTTATGTTTCCTTGGGTTGCTGTGTCTTACGAGGATATGATCGCACGTGCATCAAGCTCTCCGCCTTTTTGTTCGAGGCTTGCACGAGGAGGCAAGTCTGGTTGAAGAGACATGGTGAGAGAAGTTTCGGGTACCTTCTCGAATTGTGATCAAGTGTACAGGAGTTTCAACAACATTAATTCTTCGGTTTTTTTGAGTCACGTGTTCATGTCGATTTTGTGTTCGTTGTTTGGTGTCTTCTTGACTGTGCTAGGTGCGTTCTTGTGGAATGCTGGCTCATCTTGTCGGCACTGTGCTTTGGTTTTGGGGGAGCTGAGAGTTGCTGTAGAGATGTTCACCTCGTGGAGATGTTCTAGCACGCTTCTTGATAAGTCTGGTTGATTGGAGTGTTGCCGATTCTTGGCGCCACCTGTTATGCCCTGTCTGTACCACAGGAGACGTTACTTGGAGTGTTGCGCTTGGGTGAAAGCGCCCCTTAGAGTTTTTTAGGCCATAGCCCGCTGATTGAAACCTTATAGTTCATTTGGTCGCACAAGGAACCCTACATTACAAAAGAACATATGCTCGCTGTGTTGTGAACTGTTACGTGGGAGAGTTTCCGATTGCTTGATAGAGTTGGAGTTAAGTTGAAATCGAGATGGACCTGTCAAGGTTCTGGTGCAATATTAAGGATTCGAGGACCACAGATGTCAATGGAACACAACAATTTATGCACGTCATTTTGATTTAACGCTTCATGGGCCTCCCCTGATCAAAACTCGGAACAGTCAAAAAAATCCTTAGACTGCTAAAATATTTAAAGATCAATGGTCCGAGTCTGCATCTGGATTGCAACTTGCTCAAGATTAACTGAAGGATAACTCAACTCGCTGGTCAACTGCAGCGCAGTACTAGAGAACTAAATGAAGATATCAGCAGAGATTCTTTGGATGTTTCTGAGTAGTACTGAGATTCCTTAGGAGCAGTCTGTGTGCAAGTCTCTGCTGCGGTTGGCTCCTAGGATATATACATACGGCCTTGATCGAGAGCTGAATCTCCGAGCACAAGAAGGCCAAGAACATCTCTTTAAGATTCATACAAGTGAAGAACCGCAGAAATAGCCAGCCATATGTTGCGAGTCCTGCTGAATGTAGCGACTCCACGACACTAGAAAGTCAGACGTTGACACACTTTTCTCAAGTTGGTGATCAAACTGTGAGTATTGAACCACTAGAGCAGTGAACTTCCATTCCATGCTCGATTGAGCCGCACGACAGGCCTGCACATACGGGGCGTGATCAACATCATTCACAACCTGTGCAAGCAGCTGGAAGCAATATTGTGAGCAAGAAAAGATTGCAGGAAACACAAAATAGTAGTGCGAGAAACCTCAGGAAAATGAGTGAAGCTACCAGGAATGCAACGGTACGAGTAGAACTACCCAATGAAGATATGCACCAAGCAAAGAGAATGACGACACAGGCTACAACCTCACGTTTAGAACAGGATACTACCACGAGCTCCTCTGATCGTGCACTAGAGTTGCGGACCTCATGTAGAGAGAGATGTTCAAACACTACCGGGATTGAGCGACCTTTCTGACAAAAAAATATGCAAATGGCTGTTGAAATGGACTCTGTTCTGCTGATTCTTTGTAACAAATTGGCAACATGGAAAAGACTGGCAGATTCATTGCAGCCGAAGTGCTGAAAATGACTTTTTCTGATGAAATGCAAATTATACACTTTTTGAAATGAACCCTTTAATGAAATTCATCCCGCTTTACTGTATTCTCGAAATGAATTCCGTCCACTATAATTCAAACCTAGTTTTGATGATATGTATCAAACCTTTTCTCTAGTTCAGTGGGACCATTTCTCTACTTCACTATTTTGACCAATTTCTATTTTTCTAATTTCCACCATAGTTTAATATATTCTTTTCTTAATATTTATTTTCACACTGCATACACCTGCTCGCAGATGCTTGAAAACAACATTAAATCAACATTCATACACCTGGTAACACACATCTGTGAAAGACACACATATAACAAGGACATTCTCTTGGAATGCAAAATAAACATGATAACAGATACACCAAGCTTTCTACAACATCAGACACCTGCTCGTGTCCAGGACAAAACCCAATCACCGACCATGAACTTCCCTGTACCTATGCATGCTTGCTGATTCACAAAAACAGAAACACAAACATCTGATTGGTAAACTCACATTCTGCACATCTTTAAAAACACTGTTCCATTGTTTAATGTGCAAGAAACATCACAAGCAGAGAACCTTTTGAGGTCAGCACCCACGGCTCTTCCAACAGATGTTTCCGAAAACACATTCACAAGTATATTTGAAGTATCCTAGTTCTGCTTCTCCGGTCTACACAAAAGACTATTGATGCAACATGATAAGTCTCCAACGTCTCTCACCAAACCTATCCAGTGATTCATTCTAATCAGAGGATATATCGTCTTTCCAGTTGATTTCTATCCGTAGGTCTGCCAAAAATTGTACAAAACAAAGTACACTGCTTCACACATATGACAGTCTGCATCTCAGTACCGCGGCAAAAAAAGAAGAAACGATGTCGTATTGAAAAAAAATTAAAAAAAATTAAAATGGCCCGCTGTTCCATGAGTCTTGTGCGTGGTAGCAAACTAACGCCACACTTCACGCTCTGAGAAATCTTTGACCTGGCCAACATTTTCAACCATCCTGCAACACAGAGGATGTACACATCTTAGACTGACGAACATGATGAGGGCCAAATATAGTGAACAAACTAGATATCAAACAAGAAGATACTACATTTCCGGGAGTTGCTTTATGCTACTCTACAACTCTTCCACAACAATGAGTTCTCTTTCTGAACTACATGTGGAAGTGATAATAAAATAGACCTCACTGAAACTGCAAATGAGTTCACTTAATCCGAGATGGGAGAATTTGCAAAATGACATTAATCAGAAAGTGCCGGCAAAATTGAAGTTCACCAGGATTACAAAACAACACGCTAAAATTACTTGTCGAAGGTCTTGGAGAGAATGTGCCGAGACAGAGCGAATAAATACCTCACATGGGCTGTTTTCCCTTATAGTCATTTATAGTTCCTTTGATTGGGAATTGCTCGCGCAGTAAGAGTGGATGGAGGTGGAGGATCCGCTTTAGACAGAGGAATGTCCGCAAGCGACCCCTCCAAGCCAGCAGCACACTTGGTACCATCCGCCGATGGCGGGAGCTTCACACGCGTTACACCATGTCGAAGCTGGGTTTTCATTACGGTCCGACGCGCGATAGCTGCATGTGAACACCAACTAGGGAATACAGAGACCTTGCACGGCGGATGCATAATTCCCGAGGAATTTGCAACAGCCTGAAACGCAAGAAGTGCTTTCAGGGTCCACCTTCCCACCCAATCCGGGCCCACCATGGCGCGCACATCTTTATAATTTGGACACTTCAGCTTGGTTCTCCGCTCAAACTCTTCCACCTTCTTCAGCCATACCTTCAAGTCTTCGAGCATTTTTGGAGCATCACGTAGGTGCTGATAATAGTCCCCGCGCCTCTCCACCGCATTTCGCCAGATCGGAAAGTCAGACTCTTCGAAGTCTAGTTTTACGAGACAATTAATCGGTGGCCTCAATACACCAGCGCCGCAGCTCAGGTCTTCAAGTTTCCGCTTTCCCTTCATCATCAAAGCCGTATCCTCCATTTCGCAGCTCCAACTTCCAACTTTACAGGTACTTCTTCCACGGATACAACCAATGACACCCTAGCATCACAACCACTCTCTCGACAAATTAGAAGGACAATGAAAACCACTTCTTTAAAACAAATATCACGGAAGAAGAGGAGCCTTCCATCAAAATTAGTCAAATAAGAAGGGGGGAAAGTAGAAGATTGCATCAAAGAAGCCAACTCAAGTTGATTACATAATAGTCGATGAGCAAGATGTGAGGAATTGAGATGTTCATTCCTTGACTCCATCCAATAGAAGATGAGAGAAGGGGTTTATTCTTTTTGCTTGAGAGAAGGGGTTCATTCTCTTTGCCTGAGAGTTGGAGTTATTTCTCTTTGCCCTAGAAACACTCTGCAAAGACAGCAACTCCCACTTTCATTCAAAATGTTGGTATAAGAAGGATTACTCATAGAACTGGTAAATTTGACCTTGGATGCCATATGAGTGTCCACAAGAAAGCATGAATGTTATCTTGTGATCGGTGAGCGGTGAGCACTAAATTCATGAATTTCTCAACATTTATTTGAATATTTTGAGATGATTTTAAGTGAATTCGCATATAGAGGACCTATTACCATGAAAAGTGGTTAAGGGTAATTCTCAATAATAATGGCTTCTAAATTGATCGTTGTAGAGATTTACATCTTATTAATATCCTCATGATGTGTGATTTTTTAAGGTTGTATCCTAGCAAATCCACGTCATAAAGAACATAAGGAAAAAAAAAGATAAATAAATGATTAAAAGAGAGAAATAATAAAAGGAAGAAAAAAAGAATAAAAATAAATGACTAAAAGAATGAAAACAAATAAAAGATAAATAATAAATTTCAACACGGAAGAAATGTAAAATAATGAAAAAAAAGAAAAATGGATTTAAGTCTACTTACATGACAAAGAGGTTATTAATAATTGCAAATAAATCCATTCTTCCACATTTCATGGAATGACTCAGCTAATATTGCATTATATCCACATGCCTTGTATTTTGGAACAACTTTTGAAGCCTCTTGGTAGTAGCACATGCCAAATGTACTACACACATAATTTTTTGTCTTTAGCAGACGTGTAGTAGAGCTTAATCCATTATAATGGCTTTATAACACATTTGGCCTACATTAATCAAATAAAGCTTCACTACAAATGATTTCACTAAAATTTGGAATGTTCCATATACATAGTAATGTGATTGCAATTATGCATTTCACAGTGACAACCACAATAGTCTAATAGCAACATCTACTTATCAAGATATTTCATACATATTTCTTAATTTATATGAATTTCCTTCATGAACATTGTAACATATTAAAATGGTTAGTCTTTTATGTATGACCATTTTATGATAAACAATCAATACATACTTCCATCAATAAAGTTATGTCACATTATTTTATCTAATTGTAAGTAAAAAGATGAATTAGCATTTAGAAATTCCAAAATGATCAAGGGTTGCATTTTATAACGTTAAATCCAAAATAATAAATGTAAAATGAATGTTTAAATGACTTACACTTGAATTTATAGTCCAAAATAATGAACTTTGGCTAGCAAGAACATAGAAGGCTATTTTCCATAGTTGCGCGTAGTTGTAGCTAGAATTTAGCTAACCAAGTAGGTGCCATTTGTAGAATATGCGTTTTAAATAATTTATAAACGTGTGAACAAGTGGAGCTATAAGGTTTAGATTTATTAGATATTCAATTTACAAAAACCTCCTTTGCATGGTCCAATATACTTGAATAAAAGCCAAGCACTTGATTGTGATTTCTAAAATTACTCGTCGTAGTTGGTAAGAAAGTTGGTGCCTTGGTAGACTATTCATAACTTAGGCACTTGGCACCAACAAAATTTTGATGTACATTAAAATCTATTGTCTAAACACTTCAAAATACTGCTAGTAAGAATGTCAGTTATAATATGACCCGTTATGCCAGTCACATGGGCTTCATGTGTGGATTTGAGGTCCGCATCTGAAGTCTCAAAGATTTAGTTTGGCCTTCCACCTTTTAAGATGTCACAATTCTTGCCTTTCCTTTGCGTAAGCTATAACTAAGGAACCCTAGACCTCCCTCAACATTGTAGAATATAGAGTGGTGCTAACTCCTTCTGGGTGCTCTGTTTGTAGGCACAGCATGGTATTTGTGCATACTAAGTGATACAAATTTGAAGTTTGTGAGTATTAACTAGAGAATTAAAGGAGTAATTTTGAAGGACAGTAAAACTGTAGGGGGCAGTAAAGCTGTTGCTACTAAGGCAATAAAACTGCCAGTTACTGTTTTGGACAGCAATAACTCTATTTTGCATGAAAACTACCAGACAGAAGAAAATTGCCGATGGATGAAATCTAGTGTTAGGGCTAGGGTTAGGGCTGGTGGGCGGCTAGGTTTTGGAGGGTGGCGGTTAGGTTTTGGAGGGTGGTGGCTAGGGTTTAGGGGGGAGTACTAAAGAGAGGGCTTGAGGAGCTCATTCTCTCTCTCTCTCTCTCTCTCTCTCTCTCTCTCTCTCTCTCTCTCTCTCTCTCTCTCTCTCTCTCTCTCTCTCTCTCTCTCTCTCTCTCTCTCTCTCTCTCTCTCTCTCTCTCTCTCTCTCTCTCTCTCTCTCTCTCTCTTGGCTGAGAGCTCTCAAGTGTGTGTAGGTGTGTGAGGGTAGAGTTGGGAGTTAGAGGTTGGGCTGTCTCTTAGGAGTTAGAAGGTAGACAAATGATGTTGGATTATGTTTTCTAAGAGGCCTGAAGGGTATATGCAAGACTACTAGTAGTAATCAGTGAGTTCTAGAGCCTTAAAACATTGAATGGAAGAGACATTTCAGCTTTTTGTGGGTATTGAGGAATGAGGGAACTTAGAGTTAGAGAAGTTGGGTTGAGTAGATGTTGTGATGATTGAGTTATTGAATAGACAAGAACATGTACTGCAGATGATATGGAGCAGGAGCAGCAGGTTTGAGAGAGGAAAGTAACTAGGAGAGAATCAGTCAAGTAGAGGGTAGTACTTAAATTTTTAGTCAAATAGAGGGTAGTACTCAAATTTTTTGCGGATTTAGCAGTATTCGGTTGGATAGGGCATGATTTAAGGAAGTAAGAAAAATCTCTCTTTAATAGTGAGTGTTTAGTATTTGCACTTGAAGAGAGATTTGGAGCCTAAAAATCTGGAACATGTTAAGTACTAGGTAGACTATTGGACATGGTATGTTGCGGGCTATAGGGGGATTGTTCATGTTACCTACCCAGTTCAAAGCGACGAGGTAGGTTGCATAATCAACCATGCCTAATACTCTACTTATCATAGCTCATGGCTCCCCAAGATTTGCAGGTATGTGGTTTTCATGCATGGAAACTTTGTTGTTAATGACTCATGTGATGGAAAGTTGCGATCTTTGATATAGTATGGGCTCTTGGTCTTCAAGTGAAATTTAACTGGTACTTGCATGTCTTTAGAGCTTCTAGTGACGCGTTTCCATTTGAACTTTTGAATTTTTTGTGGGTTTAGCAGTATTCAATTGGATAGGGCAGGATTTAACGGAGTAAGAAAAATCTCTCTTTAACAGTGAGTGTTTAGTATTTGCACTTGAAGAGAGCTTTGGAGTTGAGAAATTTGGAACATGTTAAAAGTTGATGGTAAGCCATTTTGTTGTGAGCAGAAGCTCTAGCTGCTCCAAAACAAAATGGCGTACCTCCAGCTTTTGACATGTTTCAAAGTTGGTGATGTTTGAGAGTGTGATGATAAAGACAATATTCACTCACCTTGATTCTTGGGGTGCAAGCACAACTTGGTTTCTCTACTTGGCCACGGTGAGTAGTGAAATAGAATCTGCATAGTATTATCCTTCTTCATTTTAACTTGTGTAGAATCAATTCCTCATGTATAATGGTGGCTATGGCGTATTTGCTGCGCTTAATATCCAGAGATAGCGACGAAGTCCCTCTGAAAACTCTCAGCACTCTTCTTACTCTCTTAGGGTGAGAAGAGTGATATATGTCGAATGCCAGTTTCGGAATATCTGACTTGGAGCAGATAATTGTTCTTCTTTCTCTTATGCCTGGCTGAAGTAGGATGAGTCTGTCTGGATTTCCATGCTGGTGAAGATATGTCAAATGAGAATCTTGCAGTGCCATGTATCGTTGTGCAGGCTTAGAATCTTTCAGCCACATAACAAGGGGAATCATGGTGGTCCCTGGAACAGGTGGAACTGCTACGTATGTGAGAGCTGGAATCAATCTGAGAACCACCAGTTGATGTTTGCACAGTGTTGAAGTGTTGGGTGTATTGGAGGCGATTTTTGCCCTGTGGTTTCAGTTTGTGCATTCCATCTGGTTCACACATAACTGTTCCTTGCATATATAGTTACTTCGTGGGTTTGGTTCTGCATGAGGACCATGTGGGAGTCCATTGCGAGAAGTGGTGTACCCAACAAACAGCTGGTAATAAACTGTAGTCGAAGTTAGCGACCTCGACGCTTTTGATTCCTCTTCTATGCCACTCCAGAAACTAAGGAATCAGCGCGTCTCAATGGACAAAATACAGCCACATATCCACAACTTTAGAATCAAAAGCGTCCAGGTTGCTAACTTTGACTACAGGTGATTTGGATTTTGGTCCTCCCTTGGAACCAAGCCCACAAAAACAACCACTTAATTGTAAACGAGATGGAATGCACAAACTGAAGCTTCCTGAGGTAAAAAATCTCGTCATACTTCAGAGGATTTTTGTCCAGAGATCGGAGCGCAGTTTGGACGTCTCTCTACATGAGGTCCGCAACTCTGGTGCACGATCAGAGGAGCTCGTGGTAGTATCCTGTACATGTTCTGAACGTGAGGTTGTAGCCTGTGTCGTCATTCTCTTTGCTTGGTGCATATCTTCATTGGGTAGTTCTACTCGTACGGTTGCATTCCTGGTAGGTTCACTCATTTTCCTGAGGTTTCTCGCACTACTATTTTGTGATACCTCGCCGTGTTTCCTGCAATCTTTTCTTGCTCACAGTATTGCTTCCAGGTGCTTGCACAGGTTGTGAATGATGTTGATCACGCCCCGTATGTGCAGGCCTGTCGTGCGGCTCAATCGATCATGGAATGGAAGTTCACTGCTCTAGTGGTTTCCTCACAGTTTGATCACGAACTTGAGAAAAGAGTGTCAATGTCTGACTTTCTAGTGTCGTGGAGTCGCTACCACTGGAAGTTTTGGTAGCATTAGCCGGGGCTACTCTATGTGGAGTTAGCCCCCATTTTAGCCCCCCTTCACAAAGGTTCAGGAAATCTCAGATTTCTTTGTACACTTGTTTTAGCCTCCAAAATTGCACACCTTGGCCGGGCTAATCTTTCCTGGCTAGAAGAAAGGGCAAGTTTAGCCCGGGTTAAAGTGCCAAGGATTAGCCCCCTTTTGAGTTTAGCCCTAGGAGCTAACAGCTCCAAAACTTCCTGTGTACATTCAGCAGGACTCGCAACGTATGGCTGGCTATTTCTGTGGTTCTTCACTTGTATGAATCTTAAAGAGATGTTCTTGGCCTACTTGTGCTCGGAGATTCAGCTCTCGATCAAGGCCGTATGTATCCTAGGAGCCAACCGCAGCAGAGACTTGCACTCAGACTGCTCCTAAGGAATTTGAATGGATGCAGGCTATCCAGAATGCAGATATGAGAGGCGGCGAAGTGCGGGAAGAATGACACTATCCCGCAAAATTTGCTTAGATTGCGGAAAAACAGTACACCCAGTCGAAGAGTAGAATTCGAAGGTTAACGCTCTGCAACCCTGACATAACTTTGCGGTTGCTCAAATTTTATTATCGATTTTGCACGCGGTAAGCATACGATTACGATCAATCCTAGTTTCTTGTAAACTATTCACCATTTTTTTCTGATACGGTATGTTTGGCCGGTCTTAGCCTTGATTGCTGGTCGTCTACGAAAATCCAGAGTTCCATCCTTCGTGTTTTTTTCACCTTTATGGCAGCTCAAACTAATCCTGGCATCAACAGAGTTCTTCCCTTCGTCCTCTGCCTGAGCAGAAATAAGAAAACGATGTTATGGAGAATTAGAAATGAAGAATGATAACTTAATTCAGCAGAAATTAAGGGTGAAGTGATGGTGCCTTATTGTTCATGAAATGGGACTGATGAATTTTGTAGCTCCATAACCACAGGTAGAAATTAGGGCTACAGACTCAGAGAATTTTAACGCAATTGCAATGCTAATTTGATTACAGTAACCCGTTGTGAACACCCTTTTTCTCTCAGTAAAAGAAATATATCATAAGCAAGGTCGCAGGGCACATGCGAGTAACTGCTACCAAAATCTTAAGCCCTATTCCAAGCGTGGTCTAATACATTCCCAAACATTAAATTCATGTCAACAACGCGGGAGATGTAAAAGTAGGAGCAACAACTACAAAACCTACAAAACATACGAAGGTACAGTGGAAGGTCTCTACTGGCAAGTCGGAGGCCATGTCTGCACCGTAGCTAATAATCTATCATTGACTCGATCCTAGATTGCACTGCACGTAAACTTGAATCGGCCGAGTGACCGACAAACGATCCTGTGCCCTGACAGACTCTCAACGTCTTTATACCAGAAATCAGACGCAGTTCCGCTTGACAACTTTCTTCAATTTACAGCTTGCAACATTGCAACTTAGCTCCAGCTTTCCTTTTTCGTCTCTTTTCGGCCTTCCTGAAGCCACACATTTGGACACTCAAAGGTTCACAAGTCCAAAGCTCCCTAATTTGCTATCTGAGTCCTACCTGGTAAATTGGTAATTGTATCCAGCTTCAACTTGCAACACTTGTTACGGTTCACCTTCTGTCCAGATTTAGTTGGTGAGCCTTCGAAAGGGCGGGCACAGTTTTTAGGTGCCTTGCAAATCATTTCACAATGGCTACCAAGTTGGCGACTGTTATAGCAAATGAAACAGGGCAGAGGCTGACCATGAAAATGGGTGACCGAAACTGTTTCGTGAGAACAGCCAGCGTGAGAGATGGAAGGGAGTACACCATGCGGCTCTGCATGGACTGGACCTACCAAGAGTTTGTGTTGGAGGCCGATGGCGACCCCGGGAGGAAGTTGGTTGTGAATTCGGACGACTGCTGTGATTATGAGCGTATCACTGTCAAGGAATCCGATGGTGTATATGCAGTCCATATAGTTCCTCGCAAGACGTTCTGTGAAACTGAAGAATTAGATACTGCTGTGGCGACGAAGGAAACGTTTTGGAGGAGGTTTTTTGGCCAACTCAAGCGCCTCTTCTGGCACCAATAAGGATGTTTACAAAGGTTCCTCCAGATTGAGGCGAAGTCCAGATTTCCGGGCGTGGACAACTGCGTATGAGTAGAATTTATCTTAGGGAAACAAACCGAACAAAAAATTCAGTGGAAAACAGCGACCAGGCCAACGGGAGCGAATCCAAATCAAATTTTCAGTTGACTTACAGTGCGATGAAAATGAATGCTTCAGCTACTATGAAGCCAAGGCTACTTGGAATCAATCTCAATTTTTCATATTATCGTGGCTCACAAAGGACACAATTATGATCCCTTGCAGCTGAATCTATGTCTTCAAAATAGCTGTTGGATCTCCTAATTGTGGTGTTCCTGTTCATAGGACATGGAACCCAAACCAGTAACGTTTCGACCGACCACGAGACAGCCTTCATCAATGGGCACGCCTTGCTTTGCCCTTCATCTTCCTTGACAAATATGTGGCATGACGATGATCAACTATACCCGGCCGACATAGCCATGGTACTCCACACTCTCTCTACATGTCCTACCTAGTGTCACGGAGAAGATTTTTGAATTTTTTTTGAATTTTCTTTTAGTCTTGATCAAATGTTTTGGAACTCAAAATTCAAATGTCTTGCACTGAGTCACTGTAAAGTGTACTTTCCGGATAGTTCGTGGCTTTGTGGCTTTGTGGTTGTTCGTGGTTGCTGGGTTGCTAACTTTCTCTATTACTTCCGTGCAGAAACCGAATTCCATACGCGTTGGTGACGTGCTTGATTCAGGGGAAATACTGTAATACTTTAATTTTGGGGGATACAATAGAAAATGACTGTCGGAGAAAGTTGTCGGTCTAGGCTGGACTCTGGCGACTCAACTTGGTGGTTTTCAGGAATATTCGCGCTCCCAAACAGGAGAAAGTTCTGGAGGCAGAATATTTTACAGAATGTTTTACCGACGATAGCAACATTGAAAAAATGATCGTATTCTTGCCCTGGCATCCCTGCCAAGTCTGTGTGATCGAACTTCTGGTTGAAGCCTCGACAGTACTTAATTAGTTGCCTCTCAGCTGCTCATACACAACCCTCTTCTATCCAATTTCAAGTCATTTGCTCAATAGAGTCTTACACTTTGCATCAGAATCTTTGTGAAGAAGTGACGACGCAGATTTCGAATTATTTTCACTTGGAAAGACTAGGGAGGCAGTAACTATTAGTCCTATTTCAATATGGCAGGGCAGCACTTCAGTGATCCCAGGGTGTTTTATGACATAACCGCGGATCAGAAATATGCCTCTCTTGATGATGTGAGTGTCTGTACACTATCCTTTCTTTGAAGATGGCTTATGGGACTGTACTTTGTGTGATTATCGTCTTTCTAATGAATCGACTCAGGTGGATGGTCAAGTTGTTTGATTTTGTGTGGGGTGCTAATTTGTTGGACGTGTTGTGGCAGTTGTTTAACCCCGGGAAGAAGGATCCCAAGTACATCGAGAGTGAATATCGGGTCAAGGAGGGGAAACAGGGTGGCGGTGGAGGAAACCACGCTAATCAGAAAAAGAAGAAGAACGAGAACGAGGATGATGAGAATTACGATCAGCAGAAGAAGAAGGTGGAAGAGAAATCCAAGATACAGACAGTGGAGCTGAACGTGAACTTGTGCTGCGATAGCTGTGTGTGGCAAGTGAAAGAGGCTCTGGATGATGTTGAAGGTCAGTACTTACTATGACTCAGACTCGTTTTCTTTCATGATCAAATATTTCTCTCCCGCTTTCACATACTCTCTCCACACGAAACTCAAGAGTTTGACTGCAATATATATTGCTTGTAGGCGTCGAGAAGGTAGATTGCGACCAAACCAAGAAGAAGGTGTGGGTGAAGGGTACTGTGAAGCAGGAGGTTGTGCTGAAAAAAGTGCGGAAGATAAAAAAGGATGCCGAATTGGTGGTGAAGAAGAAACAGAATTGAGTAAGTATTAGAATCTATAAGTATATATCCAGGGACATATATATGAGGGGAGTAGAACCCATAGGATGTAATCAAACTTACATGCTTGTAAAGAAAGTTTTATGACACAACATGCAGAAAATTACACATCGTTTTGTACTGTACATTCATTTCTCTGAAAGAATACATAAGAAAAAGAAAATTGAGGTTGTATTTCATATATCGAGCCTCCACTTCCTGGCTGTTCACGGTTTAATTGATTCATGTGTAGGCGTCATACGCCAAGTGCATAAAATTGTACTTAGTCCTTTGGGTTTTCCTAAGAGAAGTAAACCATAATTGCTTTTAGTAATCACGACTCCTACTGTTTGATGATCATCGGGACTCTCTTTATGTACAAATTATAAATGGAACCTCCAAGATTGCTGTGTACAGTATAATATATATCAACTCATGGGTAAGAGTCCGTGAGTCCACTCGACGTGTACCAGATGGTGGCCATGGCTGTCGAAGGACAGCCAGCTTTCCTTGACGCCTTCCCTTCGTGTTCGAGCTTGCCCATGTCAAAGTCTCAGTGGTTACTGTTTGTTTTTCCCCATTCAGGCCGAATGATTTTTTTTATAACTGTTACTGGAGCTGATCGACACGCAACTTGATGGCCGCTTGGTGATTTTGACGATATAGCTGCAGCAGCAAGCTTATGTATCGATTCTGCAGTTTCTTTAATTGCTCCAAAAACTCCTCAGCCTCGCGGTTGGATATAATCTTGCGTCGCTCCGCCCTCTTGAGCAAAAAGGAACCCTCGAGGCCCACATTCATGTTGTGGGTCCTCTTGATCAAATTCGTACTTCGAAGGGCACTTATGTGCTTGGTCAAGCAGTTTATCATGATCTGGATCTTTTGGCCCGCCAATAGTTGAGACGGAGACGTACTCTTTGGTTCGCTTGAGTTCATCCTCTCTTGAGGACTGTGATTCTCCTGCTCGAAAGAGTCCAACAGAACCTCGATTCTCTCCATCGTGGACTTAACCCTCTTCTTGAGGGTTTCGGCTGCCTTGCATTCCGACCGGGTTGGGGTCAACATGGTGGACATGGTGAGGCACAGTAGTAATAGTAGAGTCAGCGCAGATAGTGAAGCTGACGGATGAAAGAACGAATGAATGAGGAGCGATTGAGTTACAATGGATGAAACGTGGATGGGTCGGTTGATGGATGTAGAGTTAGTGAGTTGATGTTCCGGAGAACCCATTATATATTCAAGGATCAAGCATAAAACGTGTAAACGCTATGGGATTTTGGTCCTCCCTTGGAACCAAGCCCACAAAAACAACCACTTTTAAATTGTAAACGAGATGGAATGCACAAACTGAAGCTTCCTGAGGTAAAAAATCTCGTCATACTTCAGAGGATTTTTGTCCAGTGATCGGAGCGCAGTTTGGACGTCTCTCTACATGAGGTCCGCAACTCTGGTGCACGATCAGAGGAGCTCGTGGTAGTATCCTGTACATGTTCTGAACGTGAGGTTGTAGCCTGTGTCGTCATTCTCTTTGCTTGGTGCATATCTTCATTGGGTAGTTCTACTCGTACGGTTGCATTCCTGGTAGGTTCACTCATTTTCCTGAGGTTTCTCGCACTACTATTTTGTGTTTCCTGCAATCTTTTCTTGCTCACAATATTGCTTCCAGCTGCTTGCACAGGTTGTGAATGATGTTGATCACGCCCCGTATGTGCAGGCCTGTCGTGCGGCTCAATCGATCATGGAATGGAAGTTCACTGCTCTAGTGGTTCAATACTCACAGTTTGATCACCAACTTGAGAAAAGAGTGTCAATGTCTGACTTTCTAGTGTCGTGGAGTCGCTACATTCAGCAGGACTCGCAACGTATGGCTGGCTATTTCTGTGGTTCTTCACTTGTATGAATCTTAAAGAGATGTTCTTGGCCTACTTGTGCTCGGAGATTCAGCTCTCGATCAAGGCCGTATGTATCCTAGGAGCCAACCGCAGCAGAGACTTGCACACAGACTGCTCCTAAGGAATTTGAATGGATGCAGGCTATCCAGAATGCAGATATGAGAGGCGGCAAAGTGCGGGAAGAATGACACTATCCCGCAAAATTTGCTTAGATTGCGGAAAAACAGTACACCCAGACGAAGAGTAGAATTCGAAGGTTAACGCTCTGCAACCCTGACATAACTTTGCGGTTGCTCAAATTTAATTATCGATTTTGCACGCGGTAAGCATACGATTACGATCAATCCTAGTTTCTTGTAAACTATTCACCATTTTTTTCTGATACGGTATGTTTGGCGTAGTCGGTTTTCTGAAGATGGTGAAGAATTCATTTGTGAGATGCATCGGAATTAGCTATGCAATGAGTGCTTCGATGCTGAGGTAGCCGAAGACATCGAATTCCGTGTATTAAGACGGAATATGAGCCTTGCATTGAAAACAATGTGTAATAGACTTTACGGGTTTTGGAGACGAGAGTGAAGATGAGGACGAGGTGTACAGAGGTTTTTTAGTTTTAGTTTTTTTGCATATCCAGGTTGGAGATTTTGGACTCATGTATTGGACTTATGCAGGGGAGTTTGAAAGTATAACTAGGAGGCATGATGCATGTGAATGGAAATTGGGATTTTGAATTTGTACAGGCCATATGAATCATGTGTGAAGGATTGTGTAATGTAATATTTGCATTACTTTTATTTCTGTTGTATACATCTTCTGTCAAGAAGGTGCTTCATCCTACGAGTCCCACCATTTACCCATAAGTGCGAGCTGTAGAAATGCCCTACAACCATCTAAGGTCAATCCTCCTAAAACCACCTCCCATCTTATCACCAACCTGTAGATCTTCCTAGAACCGCAAGTTCGCAACTTGGCTAAACTAGCCTTGTCAGAATACTCAATTCAAACTCACCAATCAGAACTCTCAAAAAGGCTGAAAAAACTAGTGATTTTGGTGTGGTTTTTGGAAGGTCTATAAAGCAGTCTTGGGTTGTGAAGTACTTTTGCATTTAAAAAATTGTATCTAGTATTTCAGTATTGGGAAGAAAATTCTGAAAAAATTTGCATTCTGTTAGGAAACAACTTTTGCATTCTGGTAGAAAACAACTTTCTTACATGGGAAAAATACACCCCAAAAATAACCTTTCAAAAAAAAGCTCAAATCCTTAAATTGTTGGTTTTAGGAGGGTCGACTTTAACTTTAGTTATCGGTGACAATGGATGCAAAAGTGGTGGTTATGGGCTAAAATTTGGGGCAATAGATATGTGACAATGGTGTACATGGTGGTCTTCAAATGAAAATTAATTGCTTGTGCATTTAATGATCAGTAAAAAAAGATATAAGCTGGATGACCTTCGAAACTTCCTGAACAACGTACTAGTACACCCCCCTCCCTCCCATGACAAGAATCATGCCAAAAAATGCAGTCAGGTGGCGACCCATAAAGAGAAAGCAAAAAGCTGCCAAGTCAGCATGCGATGGATCCCAGTCAGCAACAGTCAGCAACTCCCCTGCCACGTCACACACACCCCCAAACCCGTGACAAGCATTGAACTCCATCACCGTCTCCCAATATTCTCTCCAATCCAGCACCATTCAATTAGCATCCAACGGTGCCGTATGAACTCCGCCCTCTCCCTCCATCACTGCAAATCCAAGCTCAAGATTCAACTCCATCCACATCGAAACCATGTTTCCATTAAATGCAAATCATGTGCCACTCACCAGTCCCTGCACCTCGTGATCTCCGAATCACGCTTAAATTATTGGCCTCCATCTCCAGATTCTCCACAATCTCATGTCCAGTTTTCAGAGTCCATGCATGACAACTTCATGACCATGGTTTTGACGTGAGAAGGTGTGATACGTTGCTTGAATTGGCTGCAGTTTTGAGGAATTCCTGGATACATGGTGGTTTTGATATTCAGAGGTTTTGGAGATCTTTGTGAGCCTGAATCAAATGTTGCAGTGATTCTGTTGCAGTGTTTTTTTTCTTGTGATTGGCGTTGGAATTAGCTGTGGTGTTTTGTTTTTGGTGGAGGGGAGGCTGGAGGTGGGTTTGGTTGAGTTAAATTGTTGTGTTGCTGTGTTAGGTGATGGTTTAAGTTACTGAGAGTTTGGTGCTTGGATGTGTTTTTGGTTTGTTCAGATTGAAGTGGGTGCTCATCGTTTCTGTTTGGATGCTTTGGACTATCCGGGTAGAGAAGACTCAGGTGGCGTCAACGTTGATGTGTTGGTTGTGATTTTGGGTTTTGATTGGGGTTCTGTACTTGGATTGTGTTGATCTCGGGAAAGATTTAGGATAGATCGAATTGTGCTTGTTGGTTTGGGGGATTATGTCGGACTGTGGGTGAGAGGAAGTGTTTGTGAAGGGGGGGATCAGGGTTGTGTAACGCTCGTGTCCAACAGCCTGTTTTGACCTTGGGGTTTTCTTGCACTTACATTGTATCCGCCTGAATGTACAGAGCAGAAACAGAGCAAATCGAGGAGCATAAGATTCAGTCTGACCAATTGCGCGTGTGAGTAAGCTCCACAGCTCGTCTGGAATGCTACCAACTTGTCCTTGAGGTGAGAAAGCTACAGCCTATATCTTGGTTTTGAACCTTGTTGAATCCTGAAGCAGAAGCAATGCTGTGGGGATGAACTAGGCTGCAAAGCAGAGAATCGAGTATTTCACCGTGTGCTTACAAGCGGATTTTGAAGATATACTGTAGGAATGGCAGAGCAAGGCCCACCGCGTCGTGGTAACGGTATAGTAGGTGTGCTTAAAGAGCAAACCAGCAAGTGGGAGAGGCGTGCACCCTTATCACCTCATCATTGTGCCAAACTTCTCAAAACAGGGGTGAAACGCATTTTGATTCAACCATGTTCGAAACGCATATACCGAGATGCAATTTACAAAGACTCTGGTTGTGAGATCACCAACGATCTCTCTGAGTGTGGTCTCATTCTTGGAGTCAAACAACCTAAGGTGCACAATTTCTCAACCCTATTTCAGTACTCTAAATGCATCTGTTTCAGAGGATTTTGCAAGCTTTTGGCTTTGATCATGGACCATGTCTTGAATATTGTTTTCGTGATGCATTTTCTTGATGGGGTGGGCACGAATTTGTGATGCAGCCTGAAACCCTGTTGCCGGACAGATCTTATGCTTTCTTTTCTCACACTCATAAAGCACAACCAGAGAACATGCCTTTGCTTGACAAGGTATTTCCCTCATCATGCGAGCTTTGCCACAGATTCAGGTCGAGACTTTACAGTGACAGGCTCTATTCATCCAGGTCATTGTTTCTGAAGTGTTCTAATTGGGACTTGGCCTTCTCTAACAGGTTCTTGAGAAGAGAATCTCCTTGTTCGACTATGAACTCATCAGGGATAGTAATGTGAGGTCTGTGTATTTTGGACAATTTGCGGGATACGCAGGCATGATTGATGGGCTTCGTGGCTTGGGTGAATGTAAGAAAATTATGAAACCCTAAAAGCATTTCAACCGTGAGAGTTTAAACTACTTTTGCATCAGATGATTTTTTCCTTAGTATCATACTCTAAGGAGATGACACTACATAGGTGTGAGGTGTTCAGCTTTCCAATATGGTTTCGTTTTGACAGGGTTGCTGAGCCAAGGTTATTCGACTCCATTTCTGTCCATCGGCTCAACTTACATGTACACAAGCTTGAGCGTTGCAAAGCAGGCTGTACTTGCAGTTGGAGAAGAGCTCAAAAGCTCGGGGCTTCCTCCAGAAATATGCCCCCTTGTATTTGTTTTCACTGGCACTGGAAATGGTACAAGATCTTGTTTTCATGGTGCTGTAAATTTTGCCTCATTCGACACATGTTAAGTAACGTTTTCATGAATTCAATCACTGAAATGGTGCATATCTCACAGCTGATGGCTCTTGTATGCATGCAGTCTCACGCGGAGCGCAGGAAATTCTGAATTTGTTACCTCATGAGTATCTGGACCCATCCAGGCTTCACGAACTCACGGACAGGTCACCGTCAAAGGTACGGTTGAAAACCCGTTTGGTGGGCCTATCAGTTCTTTATGTTAAGGAAAGATGCAAATAGTACCTTAAGCATTTGTTCAAACTTCGAGATGGTGAAAATCCTTGAGGTTATTGCGCTGATTTGATAACCTGGTCCACTCCCAGGTGCCAATCAAAGGGATTAACTTCAAAGTCTTTGGTTGCGTGGTCTCGGCAGAGCACATGGTGGAACGAAAAACTCCTAATTCTGGTCCTTTTGATAAGGTCTTTCTCTGAACCATACCATCGTGCCCATGTTACCACATTTTAATCTCCTTACAGAAGGTACAGGTGAACTTTATGCATTTTGTAAGAAGGATTGCTGGATGTTCAAGATGCTCAAGTCCTGGCAACAATTTCGTAATGAGAGGTAGATTTTTGGCCTCTGGATTTCGTGTTACTGAGATCGTTTGACTTGTGTTTGCGTATATTCTCAGCACCACTATTATGAACATCCAGAGGAGTATTCATCTATTTTCGCAAAGACCATCGCCCCTCATGCTTCTGTCATTGGTACGTAAAACCCTTATGCTTTTGCTCTATATCCACTGAACTTTCAATAGTAAAACGTTTGGCTTCTTGGATGTACTACAAATGGAAGGAAACCACCGTGTGCTCTGAGAGTTTTGATTCATGTTTGTGAAGTTTATGGTAGGTTAGAGGCCATCTATGCTTACACATTTACATTCGATTCTGCAGTCAACTGCATGTACTGGGAGCAAAGGTTTCCAAGACTACTCACAAATAAGGAATTGTTAGACCTTCGGAGTGCTGGCCGAAGCCGACTATTGGTCATTGCGGACATCACTTGTGATAAAGGAGGTTCGATTGAGTTCCTAAAGAAGTACAGTTCAATACAGAACCCCTTTTTCAGGTATGTGCACTGGATTACCCTTCAAAACATTTGTTTCTATTTGTTTTCCATGTTAACCAGTTAAACCCTAATCTTCGATTGAATTGCTGGTTTGTGACAAATAATTTGTTTGCCTGCTTGTATTCATTCTTCAGATATAGTCCCGAGGATGATAGCACTCAAAACGACATGGAAGGCGATGGTATACTGTTCATGGCCGTTGACTGCCTCCCGACTGAACTTCCTAGGGAGGTGTGGCATTCTGCTCCTTTAAATTCATAACTTTTGTATTGTCTTTGCAAGTGCAACATTAGGACATCAATGGAGCTAATGTTCTATTGTTTTATGTAGTCCACGAAGCACTTTGGAAACGCCTTGTTCCCATTTTTGGTCAATCTTGCTAACGCAAGGAAGTTAGAAGACACTCCTGCTCCACTGCATGATGCATGTATAGCCCACGAAGGAAGCCTCACGGAGATGTATAAGTATATCCAGAAATTGCGCGAGGCTACTCCCGTGTACGTCTTTCAAACTCTAATGTCCTCTCTTCTTCAAGGGGTTCCCAGCTCAGTGGACATTTTTACAGTAGACATATGTTGGAATTATACATGAATTAGGGTTCTAAAGTAAACCTTAATTATATGCAGGCAAACACCAAGACGTCAGGAAAGACAAGATATAAACATCAACCCCTTGTCCACAGTTGTAAGCTCTTTTACTTTTCTGCAGTGACATGAATTATTGAGTTTCATATGAAGACTTCTTCGTTGTGTTCCACATCTTGCTGAATGCTAGGCTCTTGCTTAATACGTGTCATGGTAGAGCTTCTGTGGAAAAGCGTTTAAATTTCTTACGTTACTGTTCTTTGGATTACCGTGCTTCCGTTCCTTTTAAACTGTATGTGGAAATGAATTTTCTTGACTGTAATTATTGTACTGTTGAACATCTTAAGTGTAAATTCTTAGCGGTATCGA
Organism: Ceratodon purpureus; assembly: GCA_014871385.1. Taxonomy (NCBI): domain Eukaryota; kingdom Viridiplantae; phylum Streptophyta; class Bryopsida; order Pseudoditrichales; family Ditrichaceae; genus Ceratodon; species Ceratodon purpureus. The sequence goes on from CM026422.1 coordinate 5,647,028, forward strand.
TGCCACGTTCTTTCTTCATCGTTAATTTTGAAGTTGATTTCCGAATGGGGGTTAGGTGTCGTTGAGTGGCCACTTGTTCGACCAACATCTCATCAATGAGGCTCTGGATGTAATCTGTTCCGGAGGAGGACGTTACCGGCTTGCAACTTGGGAGCTAGGACAGTCAGATGACGAGACCTCTCGTGCAGATCTCGAGGTAAGTCGATATTTCCGTAGTCATATTCTTGCTCAGGGTAGCTTAATTAATACTAGAGCATCTGTTACACCGTCAGCAGCCTCACCTGATGACTCAGACTGCCACGTCCTTATCTTATGAATTCCGTACTCACAAAGGCATGGGAGTCACTGCTGTTCGTTCTCAGAAGGTGTTAAAATGCTTCATTCTGGGATTATTTCATTACTTCGTGGTGTACACAGGTTACAGCACAAAGCAAGGAAGCACTGAGTGGTATTGTTGACAAGTTGGCGAAGATTGCAGTTCAGGGCTCCATCACTAGGCAGGGTAGAATGGAGGGAAGGGAGGATGGGTTTGAAATGCCACAAGAAGAGGCTTGCTCGGTGAGAGGAGGATCGCAGGTGCTCATCCTGGGAGCTGGCCGCATGTGTGAACCTGCAGTGAAGTACTTGACGACGACAGGGCGACAATTTCGAGCCAAGAAAGACTCTCCTGTTGGTGATGGTTCAATTGATGAGCGCGTCTCGGTGGTGGTGGCCTCTTTATATATCGAAGACGCTCAAAAGGCATACACGTAACCTTCACCAACTCTGAGATGCTGTCGTTTGTAAATACTTTGATTTATTATCAACCGGCATGTAACTCTGATATGTTTCTGGATTGCAGGTGGTTGCAGGTGTGCCCAATACATCGGCCATACAACTGGATACATCAGATGTCGCAAAGTTGGAGGATTGTGTTTCTAAGGTGACGTGAACAATCATTGGATCCGTCAAAATAGTTTGGTGCTTGCTTCGAACTTTATTATATACTAGAAGCTTGAAAAGGAAAACCATTATGGACATTATGCATGCAGAAGTGTATGATTTGTTGCGGAGGGGCGTTATATTACACTTTATTTGAATATGTTTCTTATTGAAATCATTGAACAGTACAGAATCATCTTGGATCATTGACTGACATTTAAATGCTTGAAGCAGGCAAATGTCGTTATAAGCTTGCTTCCAGCTCATCTTCATATTCCTGTGGCGACAGCCTGCATCAAGGTGTACTTGTCAAAATATTCGAACCTAAACCCCGCTTGATGTCGTCACTAATTGGTTGAAACACATTCCACAGAATCAAGAACAGACTTCATGTTACAATAGATGCAAAAGAATTGTTATAAAACAACATTTACGTATTTGGCATTTTATGTTGATAAATTCAGAATCTGAAATCACTTACAATTTTTCGTTTCAACTCTTGAATCTTACTGTGGACTGTGCAGTTTAAGAGGCATCTAGTGACAGCGAGCTATGTTAGTGAAGCCATGCAAGCCCTGGATGAGAAAGCTAAAGAAGCTGGAGTAGCCCTACTTTGTGAAATGGGTCTGGATCCTGGCATCGGTACTTTCCTCACCTTGATTTTTATCCTGGAAGAGATTCATTTAAATGCATTTTTCTATCTCTTGTTTCTATCGAACTTCTCTTGAAGTGCTCTTGAATATTCTTCAATATCAAGTTCAATATTCTTCAATATCAAGTTCAACATTGCAGATCACTTGATGGCAATGAAGATGATAGACTCGGCGCACAAGAGAGGAGGTCGCGTGCAGTCTTTTGTTTCGTATTGTGGAGGTCTTCCGGCCCCAGAAGCTGCAAACAATCCTCTTGGTTATAAATTCAGGTTTTAATGCCTAATCAAGAAGTGTTATCAGTTGCGGCATTGTTCTTTCCAAGTGTTTCAAAAATGTTAAATCGTTCTTAAAACATTGAAGATCTTTCGAAACTATCAGAAATACCTGCTGTCGTGTAGAGCATGTACTCCAGAGTCAGTTTTGCAGAAAAAAAATCATTGAACTTTGAGAGGCACCTAATCCTTTCTTAGTGATCATAGTAGGTTGATTTTCCTATCTGTGGCAGCTGGAATCCTGCTGGAGCAATTAAGGCGGGACGCAACCCAGCTATCTATTTGCAGGATGGCCAAAAGATCGAGGTACCTGGTATGGTCTTGTGCACTCCCTTCTTTGGTCATCAATGGAACATAGAGCCGCTCAGTTAATTCCAGCAGGGCCTCTTATTTTATTTTATTTTTTAAAAATAAAACCAATTATTTTGTGCAGGTGAGAAGTTGTTTGCCGCAGCCTTGCCAGTCCAGTTACGAAGCACACCAGCCTTTGCTCTTGAAAGGTTACCAAACCGAGACTCTCTTATATACGGGGATCTTTATGGGATCTCTGAAGAGGCTTCAACTATCTTCCGGGCTACACTCCGGTACCTAGGGTTTAGTAAGATAATGGATGCGCTAGGTGAGCTCGGCTACTTTGACATAGATCCCCATCCCCTTTTAGATTCTAATACTCCACCAACTTACAACACCATACTGGACGCACTTCTCTTGCAAATATTCCAAAATGTTGAGGAGTCGGAAGAGAAGAAGGTCGGTTCTGGTGACAATAACTCGCTTGCACATGCATTGGTGGCTCTTGATTGCTGCAAGAATGACTCTGCTGCTGCTGAGAGTGCTGCAACCTGTATAAGGTGGGACATCAATATCGTTTACCACTGGGTTATCATGGTGAGCATTTACTTTATGTTTCAAGATTCCCTAATTCAGTCACTTGTGCAAACAGGTGGCTAGGCCTTGATGCGTTGGAGCCTGTTCCCAAGTCTTGTAGAAGCATATTTGAAGTGCTATGTAAACGAATGGAGGAAAAGCTCACGTTCGGGCCAGATGAAAAGGTACTGCTCTTTGTTAGCAATTCTCAAACTGCGGCTGTGCCCAGTATGATAATCTGTTTTGGCTGGTTTAGTGATTCAAGATTTTGTGAATGGATGGGTTGAGTTGTATGGAATGGTTTTCATGCAGGACATGGTGCTTCTACACCATGAGTTGGACATCGCAATTGACGGAAGCAGAGAGCGGCATACAGCTACATTGTTAGCGTTTGGGGAAACAGGGGACAGTAGCGGTTTGAAAAGGCCAGAGTCAGCTATGGCGCGCACTGTTGGTGTTCCAGTAGCCATTGCAGCTGAAGTAAGTGGTGCTAATTGATCGCTTAATTACTGGATGCGTTAATTATTTGATTTTTTAAGATATTAGAGAAACATCAAGAGCGGGAACATAGTACCAGTGTCTGCTCTTCACAGGGGAACTGGTCCTAGTCCTGGTCACTGGCGAGAGGATTTCTATGGGTGTTATGTATTGGTATGGACGTTTTGTTAAAAACCTGAGTTAGGCTTACCCAATTTGAACTTTGACAGAGCGTGCAAAGTATCTGTCTGAACTTGGAGAAAGGTTCAAAACCTGTAGATGTGATGGCAATCTGGTTAGTGTTAACGTTCCTGCTTAACTCATTTCCTATGGATTTTGGTTCAAGCAGTTGCTGCTGTTTGGTGATGTGAAGACCAGAGGCGTTTTTCGTCCATTAACAGCAGAAATATATGAACCAGGTACAGTGTAGACCCAGTTGGTAGATTCCTTCCCAGATTAATGGTTCCTGCAAACTTTGTGATTCTTAAACGTGTTGGCTAAGCTGATCACTTGTTGTGCAGCTCTGGAGATTCTGAATGCAATGAAGTTGCCCTTGGTTGAGCATGTGGAGGTCTTATAGGGAGAAGAAGAAGACTCTGATTCTAAAAAATAAAATTATTGCAATTGATTAGAATTGAGGCCGTGTATATAGTGGTAACCATAACTAGGGGTCTTGTGAATATCTTATTGACAGTTCTAAGGATATATAGGATGTCAGTCAAAAGATAGGTTATAGTTTGCAGTGATAGGTTTTAGATTGCAGTTTGGACATGCTCTAAAAGCATCCACAATTGGAACGGTAAATTGTGGACATTATTGAAAGATTCCTTACCATATATCCAACAATGTACATTGAGCAGGAGATTGAATTTGAGACTGCTTATAATTTTCAGAAACGCTTGACTATTTCAAATACCATGGTCTTGAAAAATGACTCCAATTGATTATAACACTGTGTGTAGCCTTTGTCGCTGTTGACAGGTCGAATATTTTCATTTGTTCTTCTGGTTTCTAGATGCAGGAGTCCTCCTCCCTAAGTTTTTTTTTTTTTTGTTGGTACATATTTTTTCGTGTGATGTGATGGTTGTATTAATTATTTAGGACGCAGTGCACAATGTCTACCATATAAACAGTTTAAAATGGACTCGGGAAATTGTAACCTGTGGGTCTTGTGATTAGAGGAGTTTGGAATAAAATTTAACAGGAAATGTTGTCTACCTGATTTGTTTCTGTTGGACCTATACACTTTGAATTTTGATCAATGAGATCAGTGATTGTCTCATTTGTTATCTTCTAGTTATAATTAGACAATGAAGGGCAATAACGTGTTTTTATGTGTGGTCCCTGTAAATCCAGGACACGGAGAGGAAAATATTATAGTTCATTCTGGCGTGCTATCGCAGTTTGGGTTTTGTCAAGCAATGTCCTACAGAAATATATCATGAATTTATTCTGAGTGCAATGGTATGGTATCCTCCCATTTGGTATGCTTTGAAAGCTGTAAATACACGAGAAATGATCAAAATTGTGCCTCGGCACTTCCTGGTTTTTTTCTTGTTCAGATCCTTCCACCCATTACTTCATGAGTACACATGTCGAGTACTACCGTGCCCTTGAGTACAAATTCTCAAGTCTGGTACTCTCAAGCACGCACTCCCGGCTGCACTCATGGTGCTCGCTTATTTATGCAGAGTGCGGCTGCTCGCTGTGTTTATTCTACGCAAAACGCTCACTAATTCTCTCTAGTATAGGACACCATTGACCACCGTCCCAGCTACTGAGAGATCCAGGTGACATCTAGTATTCCTTGGCGCAGGTTCCGGCAGCGCAGTCGCAGTTGGCACCGCACTTGCCACCGTTCTCCTTCACGCACGTTCCTGACAATTTAGTCATAAGAAGCACACGGTTTACAATCAAACAGTTTCCACATGATTGAAAACTCAGGAAGCAACGGAAGGTCGCACAATCCACACACATGTCCAGTAATTCTTCAAAAGAGATGCGGTTTTACCTGCTGCGCAATCGCAGACGTTGCCGCACTTGCCGCCATTCTCTTTGGCACAAGTGCCGGCAGCGCAGTCGCAGTATCCACACTTTCCAGTGTCCTTGGCCATGGCTTTGGTTTCCTGGGCGTAACGGAAGCTGCAGTTGGAAATATCTGCAAACGACGCAGAGTGTCAGACAAGAAATTTCGACATTTTACAACTAGGCTAGTCGCCAGCAGTTTGTTAGAACCTCAATTTCAACTCTGAGTCGTCTACGAGAAGCTCTAAGCATCCTACTGTGATCATGTTTGCTAAAGTTGTAACTGGACATAACCCTGAAACTCAATTTCCTAACGACACATGGAAGCAATTCTCCTCCAAACCACAGTTCATTGCACCATGACTCTAGCAATTTACAGAAGCATAGCCATGGATTCTGCAAAGAGTCCAGCGAGTCATAGCCGCTGTGAATAAAGGTCACCCAATCAGACTGCTAAACCACAATGTGCACAAGCTAAGGAAGATTGAGCTCACCAGGGAGATCGAGTGCGGTAGAAGGGAAGCTGAGAAATGATGCAGAGTAGCCTTCGTTCGACCTCTACTTATACAGCTTGTGAGTCACCCTTCATGACAAGCCGGCACAGATCGCGCAATCACAGGTTCAAGCAGCACGTTACCTCTCAGTTTTGCGTACTTGGAAGTTCGCTGGTACCGGGTGTTACGTTCGGTTGAACATTATCGTTTCGCAAATTCTTTCTCAAGATGAAATAGGAACCTTCGTTGGTTAGTTCGATCCAAATTAGTACTTGCCCATATTACAACCCGCAGATACAGTTGATACTTTCTTTCAGGCTCTATTGCATAATTTAATTGTGTTAGCCCTCTTGTTTAGATGTCAATCGAGATTGTCCGAATGACATCTTTGTTGTTTCATTCAAGAGCAATTGCATAGTTTGCTAATCTCGTATCACTGATGATTCATGATTTTCTCCTTGAAGAGGTAATCAGCACCTCAACGTGGAGAAGTTTCAATTACCACGGCTACCTCACTGGACTGTTTCTACGTCACTGTTTAGGAGTTGTCCTTGTGAGGATCATACTCCCTGATCGAGCGAAGTGGATTAAGAATCATTTATCTGAGGTACACTTGTACAGCACTTCCGAAGGCATTTCTGAAGTGGGATCCATGAAGATTCAAATTATGGATGTGAGACTTCAAAGTATATCCGTTATTCTCGAGCTGTTGAGTTAATCGAGAAAAAGCAGGGGCGGCTTCCTTCACAGAACTGAATCCTATTTCTCCGACAAGAGCTCCTTTTACAAGGTTTCGGCCAATTTGCAACATGAATTTGCACCACTTGAAGACAGGTCTATTCTGGTCCATGTAACCTAAATCGAATGAAACCACTCTGGCGTGTGCAACACTGGGAAGCAACGTCTGAAGATTACGATCACTTGTTCGTGATCTGGAGCTGGTGAAGCGTCCCACCTGTCTACAATGTACGTTGCCCACCCTTACGCTGAAGCTTTCAAACAAAATTTGTAGTTTTCATCAGTTTACCACCAACAAGTACATGTTGGTGCTAACAGGTGTCTGCCGAGCAGTGGCAGACTGTTAAAACTGCTCGACTGCTTGAAGCCTCAGAGGGCCTCATGTGACCGTGCTGCTGTTATTATGTGCTTTTGTCTTTCGACAACTTGCATATACTCTTGGAAATGATTTAGTTGGAGACGGTGTCAGGTGGGATCACTCCATCAACTCCGGAACAAAACAGTGGAACGATACTATCATAAGCAAGAAGGCTGGTAGAAAAATATTATCACAATACTCATGATCAAGTATTTAGTATCTGGAGATCATTTTAAACTCTTAACAAACATTTACTGTACTGTACATAGTCCCCTAACTTCTGAAAATGTCTCCAAAAATATCCTCACCAACACCGACTTCGCTCACTGGCGACGCATAAATCACTTGGTTGTATCTTTCATTGCACAATGCAGAATCATCAAGACATTCACCGTAGACTTGACTCTAGACTATGAAAGCAAAGAAGCAAATACAGCAAATGATTCTTAACAAGAATGACGACCTAAAGATCAATTGACCGGTTTTGTGAGACGCAAACGAGCTTGAAAAGCTATCAAAAGCATAGCAGCCGAACACAAGCATCCCGAACGCAAAATGGGTGACAGAAAGAAATCACCCGATGGCAATCATGGCCTACTGGATCGCATTGCTTCTCGTCTCGGCCGCGAGCGGTCGATGACGGCGACAGAGGCATGGTTGTCGCTGCGAACGAAGCCAGGCAGGTTCCGGCCCAGGTCGCTCTTGGGCGTCCGACCCCGTCGGCCATGTCCCTTCACACTCCCTGCACCTTTGCTTCTTTCCAAACCACTGATCATGGTATTTGGTTTTAGAGCCGCATCCCTCGGTATTGACCCCACATTTTCTCTCTCCATGTCCAAAAGCCCTGACTGCATTGAAATTATCATTTCACCCAACACGCCAAAAAACCCATCTTTGTAACGTGACATATTTTTCCAAGCCCTTCCATCCTCTCCTAAGCCTTCGTGAGATTTCTTTTTCTTCTCAATGTATCTCCACAGCTCATCCTCGATCTCCTCAAATGAGGGCCTCATCGTTGGCTCAGAGTGCCAACATTTTCCCAACAGCTCTTGAAGCTCACAATCAACATAATTGGGCAATGGGGGCCTATGACCTTCAATTACACCACTATAGTCATATACCTCTCGGTTTGCAAAGGGGATGCATCCTGACAAAACTTCATAGCAAGTCATGGCATAGCCATAAACATCCACCTTCTTTGTCCATATTTCTGGATTAGTCCCTCTATCCACCACTTTGTTCTTCACAGCCTTTAATACTTCAGGGGCTCTCCAAAATCTTGTTCCCATTACACCTTCGCAAGTTTCAAAATCTGCGATATGGCAAAGAATTCTTTCTTCAAATATAGGTTTAAATTTTCTGGTTATCATAGTCTCGGGATCATTGATTAAAAGCACATTGGCTGCTTTCAGATCTCTATGCAGAATGCCCTTTGCATGCAATTCTTTCATCTCAAGTGCAATCTCCAACATTATTCGTAATGACATGGGAAGCGGGAATGGAGGACTCTGGTGGGTACTGTCCTTGACGATTTGGTTGTCAATGGCTTTCCGTAAGTCACCCCACATTCTCTGCATCACGAAGGCAAAGCGGCCGTCCTTCAGCAACGTGCCATTCTTCATAAATGAAAACTTTCCTTTTAAAAGTTCAGTATAATCTTTCCATTTGGTGAAATGGCTACCGATCTCAGAGACCCACCGGCGTTGAAGGTCCGCCAGAGAAGACCCAGCTGTCTCGAATACCTTCAGCACATAACGCCTTTCAACTTGCCCATCAAAGAGGGCTTCGTAAATCCCTGCTTGGCCACCTCCTCCGATCCTCCGCCCCACGTCCAGTCTCCCCCCAAAGTCCCTGAAGAAGGGCGAATTAATCAGGAGCTGGTCGAATTCCGTAAACATTCCAGGAATCTTGAAGGAAGTTATATTCGGTGGGCATGTATCTAAAAGGGATTATCTATTTCCAGCATCCATACTAATCAGAGTATGTATACGGTGCAAACTCTTCTTTATTCATTGATCTAAACAATGAACAATCTTATTACAATTCTCTAGTAATCCTCGGAGCTCAATGTACACTGCACACTCATTCTCCTACTCACAGACACTCTCCAATTGCAACTATCGAACAACAACAACTAAACGGTAAAACCAGACTAATATTCTAAGATTCTGTGACAGATGAAACCCTAGGTAGAATGTGGATGGATGTCATCCACCAACACTCCCACTCATCCATACACATTCTACGAAGAATGCCTGTCTGCACACTCCCACTCATTCTCGTGGAATGTTCGAATGCCCATGGATTGCCGAAGTCTTTGAAAAGTATCACGAGGTAAAGCTTTCGTAAATATGTCAGCAATCTGGTCTGTAGTACGAATATAAATGAAATCCAGTAAGTTGTCTTCATAGTATGTGCGAATAGCATAATACTTCATATCCACGTGTTTTGTCCGCTTATGGTATTCAGGATTCTTAACCAAAGCAATCGCGGCTTGATTATCACAGTATATCGTAAGAGGAAGCTCCTGAGTACAATCAAGTGTTCGAAGAAGTCGACATAACCAGACAGTCTCCTTTGTAGATTCGGCCATAGCCACAAGTTCAGCAGTTGTAGTGGAGTCTGCGAAACAACCCTGTTTGTGACTTCCCCAAGCAATAGCGGTAGAGCCAAGTATATAGACAAATCCAGTACGACTCTTGCGATCATCCAAATCTCCACCGTAGTCTGCATCGGTATAGCCAATTAACCGGGGAGGAGATGTTTGACCACGGTAGTAAAGTCCATAACGCTTGGTTCGTTTAAGATATCGCATGATCCTCTTAACTGCAGTCCAGTGGCTCTGGCGGGGTTTTTCTTGAAACAAAGAAACTTTGTTAACTGCATATGCAATATCAGGTCGAGTAATGATGGTTGTATACATTAAGCAGCCAACTCCCTGTCGATAAGGAACATCCACTTCAGGATCAGCTGGATCAGTATTTTTCCAAAGCTTCGCATGTGTATCAGCCGGGGTTGATACCTCATGAGCATCTTGGAGGCCAAAACGAATAAGGACATCTTGAATGTAGCGTTCTTGATGGACGAAAATAGAGCCTGTAAGTGGACAACGTTCAATCTGAAATCCCACGAAGTAATCCATTTCACCGCGAGTAACTTTAAAAGTACTCTCCAGGTAGACAAGAATACTTTCGACATATTCTGGAACCATAGAGGCTATGATGCCGTCGTCAACATAAATCCCAAGTATCGTATGCAACTCGCCATGATTGGAGTACACACAACAATCAGCTTCACTGGCAATAAGGCGAAATTGTTTTAAAAAAGTTGAAATGCGTAAGTTCCATTGTCGGGCAGATTGACGGAGTCCATATATACTTTTCTTCAAACGGCAGTAATACTTGGGTTTTTGAGGATCCACATAACCCTGAGGTTGAGACATATAAATCTCCTCTGAAAGTTCACCATTGAGAAAAGCAGTGCCAATATCAAATTGTTGAAGATGCATGCCTTTCGCAGCTGCAATCGCTAGAATAGCACGAATTGAATCATACCGAATGACTGGTGAATAGGTCTCCTGAAAATCAATTCCAGGTTTTTGTGTAAATCCTTTAGCCACTAAGCGGGCTTTGTATTTGTCAACAGCTCCATCAGGTTTGTATTTAACCTTGTAAACCCATTTATTCCGAACTGGTTTCCTATCAGAAGGTTTCGGAACCAGCTCCCAAGTCTGATTTTCAATCAGAGAGGGATACTCCCGGTCCATAGCTTCTTGCCAAAACGTGGAATTAGCAGAAGAAACGGCTTCATGATACGTTTGAGGTTCTTGAATGGCTTCTCCCACTGATGCTATTAAAGCATTTGAGAAACGAACAGCATCTGGATGCATGGGATCTATTCGGAATAAATCTGGTGGTTCAGGTTCTTCCGGTAACTCAGGGAAGTTAGGATAATCCGGAAGACGTGGTGTACTGTTCAATAGCTCTTGGATGGATCGGAACCTTGGATCATGGGGTTCGTCATTTACATCATCAAGTTCCACTATCGAAGAGTGAACCATATGATCAGGGGTTACTGAAATGTCCATTGCTGGTGAGGAATGATGAGAATCAGCAGAAGGAACTTCAGAAATATCAGCGTCTGATGAAGGTGGTTCCTCATGCAGAATGTGAGGATTCGGAGATGTAAAAATTGACCGACTCCCACTGCTATTAGAATCTCCCACTGCTCCATTGGGGCTATCACTAAGTATATCCGGCAAAGGTGGAAGCAGAATAGCAGGATTGGTCACTCGAGAATTATCAACAGATATGTGAACATAGTCGTCACGGCCAGGATCAGGGGGAAAACCTGGACGATACTTACCAGACTTCTCGTCAATGGTATAATCCGCACTCTCAATAATTTTGTCAGTCACAGGCTCCCAAAAGCGATATGCGCGACTAGTTGAAGAATATCCCACGAAGTAGGTCTTGACACTTTTAGGGTCAAGTTTACTTCGCACCTGCTTGTTGATGAACACCCAGGCGAGAGAGCCAAATACTCGGTAGTGTTGGACTGAAGGTTTCTCCCCAAACCATTTCTCATAAGGGGTGATGGTGCCAAGCTGATGATTAACGGTTCGGTTCAGGATGTAGACTGCTGTGTTAACAGCCTCAGCCCATAGTTTCTTCGGTAAATCTTTCGCATGAATAAGACTGCGTGCCATCTCCATCACAGTCCGGTTATCACGCTCAATATAACCGTTTTGTTGTGGCGTATAAACTGTACTTGTCTCTCGAGAAATACCCATTTCATCAAGATACGCAGTAAATGCATTATTCAGAAACTCCTTGCCTTGGTCTGTGCGGAGCGTAAGAACATCGTTCCCGGTATCCTTCTTAACTATCTTGACCACTCGTCGAAAGAATGGGAAGGCTTCAGACTTTTCCTTGGCAAAATGAATAAAACGATAGGCAGTCGCATCATCCTTGTAGAGAATATAATACAAGGAGCCCTTAAGCGATGGAGTCTTAGATTTCGTACCAGAAACATCTCCGTGAAGTAATTGACCAGGTATAAGGGAGCGTTGTTTACTCGGATCATGTTTGTAAGTAGACTTATGTTGTTTGCCGAGCATGCATCCTTCACACGGTTGCTCCATCTTCACATGCTTCTCCAGTTTAAAGTCACGTAGACTGTCGTGTGCACTCATCGTATGAATAGTGTCAATATTGACATGGCCCATACGCTCATGCCAGAGAATCAAGTCTTGGTGATGCTTCGATGAACTGACAGCTAGAGCAGAATCTTCAGCAGGTACAGTAGACAGCGGCAAATCTTCAGCAGGTAAAGCGGTAGAAATACAAGTGTCCTCTGTTGAACTCAAAACGATGTGAGCAGAGTCAAAAGTTGATGACGTCGTGTGCTGTTTTGGAGGAATCACCGTAAGAGAAAGTTGATATAACTTCCGAAGACGAGTGCCTTCCAAAACTTTCTTACTGGAAAGAGTACGAAACTCACATCGGCCTGGAAAAGTAACAAAAGAAAGGTTCTGCTCGGAGACAAGTCCAACAGAGAAAAGGTTACGTTTCAGTTTAGGAACAAATAAAACATCACGCATAAGTCCCTTCTGATATTGGCCATCAACCAGGCAACGAATCTGGATATCGCCTTTGCCTCTAACCCAGAGTTTAGTGTCATCAGCAATTTGAACCGTATGGACACCTTCGGGAATAGGTTGAAAACTAGAAAACCACTCGTATCTGTCTGTCATGTGCTCACTTGCACCGCTATCAGCAAACCAGGTATCAACGTAGGAATCCACAGCAAGGGCATAACTCGACACTGTTGATGTCACAATAAAAGCAAAATCCTCATCTGAACTGGATTTGGATTCTTCATCGGAACTGCTTGAGAGACGTAAGCTTTCAACAAGATTTGCCTCACTGAGTCCACCATCAATCTTTCGAGGATCCTTGCCATGTGGTCGTTTCTTCTTCGGTTTTGGACAGTCAGCAGACCAGTGGCCAAGTTCGTGACAATTGTAACACTTAGTTCGGGCCTTCAAATCGCGGATATAGCTGAGATCTTTATGATGTTGTTCCTTCTTGGAAAGAGGACGAGCTTGAGTAATAGACGCAGAACGAGTAAAGAAAGCTTGATCAGCTTCAGTGTCACCTCCACCTTGCCGATGAAGTAAACTTTCATGGCGAAGAAGACGCTCCTCCAGATTATCAACTGTCTGGCTGGATTCTGGAACGTTCGACCAGGCAGCAATTATGCTGTTATAGCCAGGGTTGTCTATTCGGACGGACATGGGCAAAATTTCCGGACATAGACGGACGGACGGACGGACGGACCGGTCGGTCCCCGGACATACTCAGACATTGAGGGGAGGAGGAAAATTACTAAGTTAGTTTTTTTTTTTTACAACTTACCTATAGGGGAAACATATTGATGACATGGACAACGAACGATGACGGGGAATTCCACATATGCAAAAGGGGTGCCAGCATGTGTAGGGGGCGAGAGCGGGTACAGGGGGGGCGCGAGCGGGTTCAGGGGGGCGCGAGCGGGTTCAGGGGGGGGGGCGCGAGCGGGTTCAGGGAGGAGGCGCGAGCGGGTTCAGGGGGGGGCGCGAGCGGGTTCAGGGGGGGCGCGAGCGGGTTCAGGGGGGGGGGCGCGAGCGGGTTCAGGGGGAATGGGCGCGAGCGGGTTCAGGGGGGTTCAGGTAGATAGTAAATTTTTGACAATGCAAAAAAACCTAACATTTTCATCAGAATAATATATTGGGGCTAAGCGCAATGACAAAAGTGTAAATTCAGCATAGAAAAAATGAGATACTCGTGAGCCAAAATACATGGACTTTGCAAAGTTGTATACATTTATGAAAGTAAAAGCATTTCATTACCAATTCAAACCAAAACATTACAAAAACTGTAGTATATGAAAACTAGTCACTTAGTACTAAGTTGTAACTATTCCTATTCATCTGCATCTACTCCCGCTGTGCCACTTGGTCCCGCTCCATCGTCCAGCGTCAAGCTGCGCCTGGCTCTCGTCCGTGTTCGCCGGAATGGCCCATCACTTTCACTGAGAGAACGCAAAATTTGCGAGTTCCTCAATTCTCTCAATGTACGCAATGTCTGTGGAGAGTGTTCCTCCAGAAGAAAGTCAACAGCCTCATGTTTGAAAATTAACTTCCACTCCGAAAGAGACATTTGGACTGCATCACGGGCGGTCAAAGACATGAATTGACCTTCGAGGTCTGTAACCAATTCCCCGTCCTTGTTCCATATGAGGCCTTTTGGGTGATTACCAAGTTGGAACTTCCTATGCTTCGGATCCCAGTATCCATTCAAAGTCTGATAGAAGAAATTTCGTTTCCCTTGGTCCTCCTTCTTTGATCCAATTATCTTCTTTGCCACCCTCACAATCTGATTGGGGTCATCCTCCCATCCCAACTCGTCACTTACATTGCTCTTGAAGACCGAGTGAGTCTGGGCCCGCCAACTCCAAATCAAATCTTCCCCCCACATGTTGCGGTACTGTTCACCTGGTGTGTTTTCGGGATTTTTCTCATGGCTTGGTGGCATGTATGGAGTGAGTCCAAAAACCTCGTACAAGCGTTCATGGAACGGGGATTTGCACACCGGGCAAAATCTCCTTACCAAAAAAATGTTAATTAAACACATAGGATGGAACATGTGGGTACATGATCCAACTGCCCATCCACCCTCAGGACCAAATGGATTTATACACACAGGGCATTCTTTTGAACCATCCATCACCCACGGTTGAGGATTTGGCCAAAGCTTTCTGCTATTAACTCCTTCCTTCATTTGAAGATCATGGCACGAAGTTGCGTTTACATCGAAATTCAACTTGGCCCAATCTATGAGTTCAGGATTCGATTCTTGCTTTGCCATGGTATCTGGATACATATCATCTGCGTTAGTCCATGAAGTGAGGCCAAAATTCCTTCGTTTGTTGTGTTGCAAGTACGATTCGTCGATCTTCTTGAACTCTAATGCAATTTGGCGACCGCGATCAACGCTGAGAATGGTTGCCACTTTCCACTCGTAGTATGCTTTAGCAAACTTAGAAACAAGGAGCCGCAAATCATTATTGGCTCTCTTCAATGTCTCCACTTCTCCCGTTAGAGCATCGGGTGGAAATGACAAGGAATCTTGACTTAATGGTCCATCGATGTCCACATAGGGTCGCGGGTATGGGGCTGGTGGAGGCAATATCACTCCAACTCGTCGTCGTTTTGCTGGAGTGGAAATATTCTCCAACACACCGGCCGTTGCAACATCAACCGTGTTGTTGATGTAAGATTCATCCACCAACATTGGATCTTGAACTACAGGTATATCATTGGCTTGAGAAGACTGAGGTCTTTCTCGTTCTTGCAATTGATTGCGCAAATCTGATATTACTGCATCTTTTGCTGCTGATTCCAATCGTAGTTTTCGGATGGTCTCTTGTAACTCTGCAATGAAGCCATCCTTTTCTATTAGCTGTAATTGTAACTCCCCGACCTCCTCGGTCTGGTTAGACTGGTCATTTCTAACTAGAACCGGCATGCCAAGAACCATCGTAGGTTCAGTTCCGACCACGTCCAAATTAGCTGCCGTATTTGGATCGTTTTCCATGAAGATGTTGTTCGCATCGTCGTGAGGTTCTATGACGTCCGCTAGATGGTTCATTGGAGGCTCTACAGCCATATTTGCTGATGCTGCAATTCTACGTGGTGGACGTTCTCCACGACGACCATCGGAATCAGAATCTGGTTCAGACTCTGCTGTATCAGGCTCCCGCACTTGTGTTTTTTCCTTCATTTTTTTCCCCAGGCCACCATCTGCGTATTTCCTTTGTTTGGGAATGTCACGCTCTGTCGGTGCCCTAACACTCGGCGTGGATTTGATGGTGGACCAATCCACCACTTTGTGAAGCACCACCTCAGCATACACCATTGTGCAAATGAACAATGGTACTTCATTGCGTTCAACACATCGTTGCTTGTATAGATGCTGGTAAACTTGTATAGAACGTTCAACAAACTCCGCATTCAAGCAATAATAGAGGTTAGCCTTGTCTGAGATCCTGTGTTTTCTGTGCCGATCATGTGGAAATATTTTTGTGATGTGGCACCACTCAATGAATTCCTCGCATGTGGAATATTTCCACGGTTCCGGCTCATCTTGCCAACCTCTAAATGCCAACTTTGTGGGGTTGTTCAGCACATGGAGCCGCTTCTTCATCTTCTTGCCACCACGCTTCCGTTCACGATCTCTGATTTTCTTCTTTTCGGCCTTGGTGAGTGGCCTTTCCTCCGCCGGATCTGGGTTTCCCTCCATCGTGGTGTACTGGTAAAGTTTTCTGTGTTAAAAAACACACCAACTCCTCAAAACTTCCCCCAATTGATTTTAAAATTTTCCTCCGTGGTTGATTATGGTATTGTAACTATACTTTGTGGCCCACCCAAGTATTCAGCAATAAGCCACCATGAGGTAGTTTAGGGCCCGAATTCCCGGATGAGCGTACAAAATAAGGCTGAAAGCTGGTACGTGGCGTTGTCAAAATACTGTAGACCCCACCCAAGTACTCAGCAATAAGCCACCGTGAGGTAGTTCAAGGCCTGAGTGCCAAGGTGGAGCTAAAAAAAGTGGGGGGGGGGAGGGCGCCCCCTTCACTTATATAGTCGGGGGGGGGGGGGGGGGAGGGGGGGGGGGGGGCGCGAGCGGGGTCGGGGGGGCGCGAGCGGCTGAGGGGGGGCGCGAGCGGGATTAAGGGGGGGCGCGCGCGGGTTTAGGGGGGGGCGCGAGCGGGTCTCGGGGGGGGGGGGGGGCGCGAGCGAGGCAGGGGGCGCGAGCGGGTATGGGGGGGCGCGAGCGGGTATGGGGGGGGCGCGAGCGGGTATGGGGGGGGGGCGCGAGCGGGTTCAGGGGAGGTGCGCAAGCGGGTATGGGGGGGGCGCGAGCGGGATCAAGGGGGGGCGCGAGAGGGTCCCCCCTTAAAACAAACTCTCATTTCCTTAGGAGTACCATTGAAGAAGGTTGGAAGACAATAATAAAAACAAATGCAATGGATTTTTTCACCATTTCTCTCTAAAATAAAATTAAAAATTAAAAATTAAAATGGGATATGAAAATAAGGAATACTGATTTGAATAATTTGGGGATGAGAAATCAAATTATAGAAAAACAATCATGACTATAATAAGGGACTCGGGATAAAAAGGGATGAATAACATGGGATGAAAGAAGTTATCAAGATGAATAAATGTCATGGTGGTTAGAAACTGAAATATCCCATAACGGAATACTGATCTAATGCACCATGAATAATATAAAGTTGACTACAAGAAAATTAGTGTATTAATATTAGAATAAAATAAAAAGAATAGCATGGTGTGGAAGAGAGTTCGATTAGAGTTTAAAAAAATAAAAAATATAATGCATTGAACATATGGATCCTACAATGCTCTAACATATAATAAAAAAAAAAGAATCATAAAGAAGGGCTCGATGCAATTGGTTTGGCATATAAACGGAAAAAATAAAATCAATAGCATGGAGTGGAAGAGATAAAGGGAATAAAATAAAAAGAATAGCATGGTGTGGAAGAGAGTTCGATTAGAGTTTACAAAAATAAAAAATATAATGCATTGAACATATGGATCCTACAATGCTCTAACATATAATTAAAAATATAAAGAATCATAAAGAAGGGCTCGATGCAATTGGTTTGGCATATAAACGGAAAAAATTAAATTAAATCAATAGCATGGAGTGGAAGAGATAAAGGGATTAAAATAAAAAGAATAGCATGGTGTGGAAGAGAGTTCGATTAGAGTTTAAAAAAATAAAAAATATAATGCATTGAACATATGGATCCTACAATACTCTAACATATAATTAAAAATATAAAGAATCATAAAGAAGGGCTCGATGCAATTGGTTTGGCATATAAACGGAAAAAATAAAATTAAATCAATAGCATGGAGTGGAAGAGATAAAGGGATTAAAATAAAAAGAATAGCATGGTGTGGAAGAGAGTTCGATTAGAGTTTAAAAAAATAAAAAATATAATGCATTGAACATATGGATCCTACAATGCTCTAACATATAATTAAAAATATAAAGAATCATAAAGAAGGGCTCGATGCAATTGGTTTGGCATATAAACGGAATAAAATTAAATCAATAGCATGGAGTGGAAGAGATAAAGGGAATAAAATAAAAAGAATAGCATGGTGTGGAAATACGTAGGATTACAGTTTAATAACATAAAAAATATAATGCATTGAACATATGGATCCTACAATGCTCTAACATATAATTAAAAATATAAAGAATCATAAAGAAGGGCTCGATGCAATTGGTTTGGCATATAAACGGAAAAAATAAAATTAAATCAATAGCATGGAGTGGAAGAGATAAAGGGATTAAAATAAAAAGAATAGCATGGTGTGGAAGAGAGTTCGATTAGAGTTTACAAAAATAAAAAATATAATGCATTGAACATATGGATCCTACAATACTCTAACATATAATTAAAAATATAAAGAATCATAAAGAAGGGCTCGATGCAATTGGTTTGGCATATAAACGGAAAAAATAAAATTAAATCAATAGCATGGAGTGGAAGAGATAAAGGGATTAAAATAAAAAAAATAGCATGGTGTGGAAGAGAGTTCGATTAGAGTTTACAAAAATAAGAAATATAATGCATTGAACATATGGATCCTACAATACTCTAACATATAATTAAAAATATAAAGAATCATAAAGAAGGGCTCGATGCAATTGGTTTGGCATATAAACGGAATAAAATTAAATCAATAGCATGGAGTGGAAGAGATAAAAGGAATAAAATAAAAAGAATAGCATGGTGTGGAAATACGTAGGATTACAGTTTAATAACATAAAAAATATAATGCATTGTACATACGGATCCTACAATGCTCTAACATATTATAAAGAATCATAAATAAGGGATCGACGCAATTGGTTTGGGAGATAGACGTTTTACAATTAAATCAATAGCATGGAGTGGAAGAGAGGCTAGAGCTGCATGAGAGGTTGTGCAAGTATAAAATCCCAATACTTTGTATTTTTTAATTTGTTTTATTTTATTTTTTTCTCTTAGAAAGTAGTGTAGAGATTTCACTATTTCCAGAAGAGAAATAGAAAATAAAAAATGAGATCTAAAACTAATGGAAGGGGGGGGCGCGAGCGTGTCTTAGGGGGCGCGAACGGGTTGGGGGGGGCGCGGACGGGTATGGGCGCGAGCGGGTACAGGGGCGCGAGCGGGTGGGGGGGGCGCGAGCGGGTACGGGGGGGGGGCGCGAACGGGTATAGGGGGGGCGCGAGCGGGTACAGGGGGGCGCGAGCGGGTTCAGGGGGGGGGGGGGGCGCGAGCGGGTCCGTGGGGACTATATAAGGTGGGGAGAAGCTCTCGCCCCCCTCACTCCTTCCCACTGCGGCTCCTTGTCCTGACGTGTGAAAACACGCCTTGCTTGGAACTGCTTATGTGGGAAGTCTTCATTGGGGCGGGGGGGGGGAAGTTGTTGAATTTTTTTTTCAGGGATTTACTTTGCGATGTCTTCTAGACAAGGCTCCGGCAAGCGGCCTTTGTATGTGGACTTGGATGCTCCAGATGCGGTGGACCCTATGAGTTGCGTAACACCTCATGGTTCTAGTGGTTCTACTCCTTCATCTAGCTCGAAGGGTAAAAAGAAGAAGAGTATACCAGCGCACGAGAAGGATGACGGTTATCCACCATTGGAGTATACGCATTTCATCAGGAAGGTGGCCGTCGAGTACTACAAGGCCCGTACCATACGAATGTTGAAGGCAATGTACCTTGATCACGGAGAAAATGGTATCTACAACCTCCAACGTGATTTGGAAAGGGAATTTTGGAGCGCATTGGAAGGATCAGAGATGTACATGGATTGCAAGACGAAGTATTTTCACAGCCCGAAGTGGTTGACACAACAAGTGAGTAGTGCTACGACAAATGTCATTCATGTGTTTGAATCACATGTCAAGAAACCACAAGGCGAAGAATGGAGCAACCAAGACAAAGTGTTTATTCAAAAACTGACAACGGTTCAGGAGGCATGTCAGAGATGTTCTAAGGGGAAAACAAAGATTATGCCTTGGAATGAGCAAGCATTGAACTCAGCATTGGAAGCACACATGTATGGTGCATTGATATGGATTCCGGTTACGGCCAAGGTTGTGCCATTATCTGGCTTCAATGCCGAGGGGGGGTATGGCAAAGTGCGAAAAGTGCGAATAGCCAATATGAAGAAAATTCCAATTCACATAGAATTTGCGGGAAAACTTTCCAAGGCTAAAACCGAAGTGAAGAAGCGAGAGGAACGGGCGATTGAGGCCACGGTTAACCCCGTAGAGCATCCGGGTGTGATAAAATTTTGGGCCATTCACGCTAAGACCATGGAAGCTTATACCCTGTGGTGGAATGGAGATTGCCTCCGCAACTTCCTCAAGATAAATGAGAAGGCATCCGAGGCAATAGATTACAAAGAAATTTTGAAGTCGAGGGATATGCCCATGGAAGAGTGCCAAAGAATTGTTGCCTACCGAAAGAATCGGGGAATGTTGGCGTGGAGTCTCATCTACGTTATGGACATAGTCCATAAGGCTGAAATCCTCCACAACGACTTAACGCCATCCAACATTCTACTCCACTTTCCACCTCATGACAAGAATAAAGTATATATTGGTGTGTGCGATTGGGGTGTGGCAAGCAGAGTCATTGAGAACAAGGCCTCCCCTTATGGTGTGATGGACCCCGATGAACTTGTACTAGTAAAGGAGAGGAGGGTAGGAGTTGCACCGGAGTTGTTCTTTTTATATGGCAAAAAAGATGATGAGGAACGGAATTTGGAGCGCATGAAGAGGATGCATCCATGTACGACGCTATCTGATGCATTTTCGGTAGGCCATTTGGCAAAGAAGATATGGAGAGAAGAAGATTGCCCAGAACTCTTCAAGGATTCAATCTCAAAGATTGTATTCTCATCAAAGTTGGATGGCTTGCTTAACGAAGATCCTACAAAGAGGCTTTCACTTGCAAAAGTTGTGAATGATTTGATGAGCCCCCCTTACAACTTCCAAGCTCCCAATGGTTGTTTTAGATACACATTGTAGTTCCATAGTGAATTACGTTTGGAACATTTTGATTGCCTATGTGGCCTTGTTTGCACATTTCGAATATTTTAATAAATCGTTTTTTCGGCGTATACATGCCTTGGTGGAACATGAAATGGTATTGTTGGTTTTGTAATGGAATGAAAAATTGTTTTTAAAAAAAAAATGAAAAAACTGTATGGCCCATTCACCGGGACTGCCCCTCGTACAAGGGTGCCTCCCCCCTGAACCCGCTCGCGCCCCCCCCTCTGGAAGCTCGCGCCCCCCCCCCCTTCCAGAAGCTCGCGCCCCCCCTCTGAGAAGCTCGCGCCCCCTTTGCAGTAGGTTGCGCCCCCCCCCTTGAAAAAGCTCGCGCCCCCCCTTGGAGAAGCTCGCGCCCCCCCCCCCTTGGAGAAGCTCGCGCCCCCCCCCCCCCCTCGGAGAAGCTCGCGCCCCCCCTGTTGGAGAAGCTCGCGCCCCCCTGGAGAAGCTCGCGCCCCCCCTGGAGAAGCTCGCGCCCCCCCCTGGAAAAGCTCGCGCCCCCCCCCCTGGAAAGAGAAGCTCGCGCCCCCCCCACCTGGAGAAACTCGCGCCCCCTGCACACGCTCGCGCCCCCCCGCCTGGAGAAACTCGCGCCCCCTGCACACGCTCGCGCCCCCCCGCCTGGAGAAACTCGCGCCCCCCCTCACAAGTATAAATGCCACCAACTTAGCCCAAGCCCAATATCATTTGAAATCATGGCCTCTAGTCCCGGAACTCCTTGTGGGCTCCTTGCTTGAGACTATGTGCATCACATTGGCCTGTGGTTGATGTCTACACATACCATTTTTTTCTCACATGTGTCATACTAACACTTGCAGACAGGAGATCATTGTACTTTTTCAGAGACACGGAGAATGGCAGGTCAACAGCGTCAGTCGACGGCTGAGTGGGCTCCGTGGTGGACGTTCATTGATAAGGACCATGTGAAATGTGTGTGGTGCAATTTCACCTTTCGTTATAAACGACAAAGAGCTTTCAAGCACTATGGATGGGGTGAAGGTTCAAGCAAGAGTCATTGTACCAAGGCCCCCGCCGCCGTATTTAGGCGCTTTGCCAATTGTGGTAATGTAATACCAAAAAGAATGACACATGCGGAGATATACGGCACTGATGGTGGTGATGGCGAGGCACACTTGGCACACTTGGCACCATGTTCTAGCCAGTCTATGCCTGCTGAGCAATCTACGGAAGTGCCTCAGAGAACGGAGGAGGTCCAAGAGGAGAGGATTTCCCAAGTTCAACCGTCTCAGTCAACTCCGCCTATAAGCAGAGGCGATTCATGTACACCAAGATCTATGCGGCAACAAAGTTTTACCGAGGCCTATCAGATTGGGATGCGCAATGAATTGGATGAGAAATGGGCGTCCTATTTTTATGAAGCGAATGTGCCTTTCAATGTGGTTAGGCATCCATCTTTTATCGCTGCTGTGGAGGCAACATCGAAAGCGGGTTTTGTGTACCGTCCACCAGCATACAACGCAATGCGAACCAAGCACATCCAGCCAACAAAGCAGCTTCTCAAGTTGAGAATAGAGGAGAAAACGAAGCAGTGTATTAGCTTGTACGGGGCAACTATTTGCTCGGATGGATGGGACAACGTTGTTCATCGGCCGTTGATGAATGTCATGCTTGTGTGTCCAGCAGGAGATATATTCCTGGGTTCCATTGATACAACGGGGTACAAGAAATCAAAGGCATACATAGCTGGGAAATTGAAAGAGTACATCAAAGAAGTTGGACCGCAGAATGTGGTACAGATTTGCTCCGACAATGCTAGTGCGATGTTGGGAGCCATGGACCAGGTGGTTGAAGCTTATCCTCACATTTACAAGCAAGGTTGTGCAGCTCACATCATGGACCTCTTACTAGAAGATTGGGGGAAGGAAGCAACCTTCAAAGAGCTGATTGCCTTGGCAAAACGCATACCAAATTTTATACGTCGCCGTCATGTCACCATGGCTTTGTTTTGCCAATTCAGCCCGAAGTTGTCTCTGTTGTTACCAGCGGAGACAAGATTTGGATGCTCGTACTTGATGATTGTTCGATTGCTTGAACTGAGGGAGGCACTAATCCAGGTGGTAGCCAGTCCGAAATGGGACGAATATGTGGGTACTTTATTCAATCGGTCAAACGGGTATCGAGCTCACACCTTAGCATGTCAAGTACGGAGTACCATTCTCGATGAGACATTTTGGTTACGTTGTGAGAATCTTGTGCATGTTATGAAGCCGGCTGTTGTGACCTTGAAGACATTTGATGGACAAACACCGGCAATGGGGAGGGCATGGTTGGCCATGAATAATTTGAAGAAGCATGTGTTCCGTCTACGGGGTGATCCTTTTTTCCTAGACCCCGCTATAGCAGATCGCTTTGAGAAACATTTTACGAAGAGATGGAAAATGATGTTGACAGATCTCCATTACGCAGGCGCCATTTTGAATCCCTACATTTTCCCGGAGAGCCACGAGCTATTGACTAACAGTGCTGCGAAGCGTGCACTCCTGCAAGTGCTAATTCATTTGAGTGAGTGCCTTAAACTGGACCACGATACTGTGTTGTTTGAGCTAACACAGTTTGAGGAACGTACCGGTCCATTCAGCCCTTTGGAGGCCCCAAACATTCGACAGACTAAGATGCTACCTCATCAATGGTGGCAGCGGGTTGGGGGCGATGCGTTACCGTTGATAGCAAAGCGCATCCTTTCGTTAACATGCTCGGCATCATCATGTGAGCGAAATTGGAGCATGTATTCCTTTGTTCACAGTAAGGTTCGCAACCGATTGGCCGTGAAGAAGGCAGAGGACTTGGTGTACATTTACACAAACAGTAAGCTCCTTCGAGAACGACGTGGAGCGGATCCTGTTCTTTGGTACGAGAACCAACCGTTCTCCGAAGACTCGGATGAAGAAGTGCCAGCCATGTACGATGAAGACGTATGTGATGATGATGGAGATGAAGGATTCCACGACGGACTTGAAGTTAATGAAGGCGATGGTGATGACGGTGGAGTTCATTACACTCCTGCTACTATGGATGATGAGTATCCAGAGTTACCCGTGGACAATGGTGATGGTGACATGCCACGCACTGAACCCGTTAACCAGCCGAATGGAGTTTTTGACTGGGCAGGATTTGATGAAGAGGCAGCTACTTCGCCTCACCACGTTGTCAATGAAATACAAGCTAGAGGCGAGGTCGCATACGATCGGGCAGACGATGATATTGACGATGAATTTGAAGTCGAAATGACTCAGCATCAAAGCGACGATGGTGGCAATAATGATGACATTTACCCCGTTCGTAGCGTTTCGAACAATGACAATGAAGAAGGGGGTAACAACATGGGAGAGCAAATTCCAATTCCAGAAGACGTTGAGGGAGGAGAAGAAGTTGAACAACTCCAGGCCACTCTGCCAGTAAATGTTGAGGAAACAATCAGGTCTGGAGGTTTGGATGAAAGCCCTCCAAGAAATGAACAATCAGAGACAGTCAGAAATGGACAAGAAGATGAAATTCCTATTGGCCGATTGTTTCAAACACCCCTGCCCCAGAGTACACCTTCAATCGGAGCAGTACTTGCAGGGTTGGGTCGACCCCCCCCACCTCGTTCAAACACTTCTACTGGGCATGGTTCATTAACTCCAACACCGAATACAAGCATTCCACTCACTTCTTCTGGACGAAGTCTACCAGCTGGACCTTCTACGACGCGTCATGGAGTGATACGGTCACGGAAAGGTCCAACAAACGTTCGCCCTTTTTTTTCAGGATATACTGTTGGAACTACCCCGTCTGTACCTGTGGCTCTGGGTAAACGTAGATTACCCGTAATGAATGTGGACGGAATCACCGATAAGACCAAAAGACGGAAGATCAAAAGAATTGTGACCACAGTGGTGGATGGTACAGTCGACCACGAAATTCGCAACATTCATTCCACGGTGGAGGAGTATGTGCCTAATCAGGGGGGAGATGGAGATGACGAGGGGTCGAAATCCTCAGAAGGATATTACTCATCAGAAGATAGCCGTGAAGAAGCACCTGATGATGAAGACATTGTTGTAAGAGTACCATTGGGTAAGCCCGGTACTCGAAGGAATCCAGAGCGGCGCACCGCCAAAAAAAACAAAAAAAAGTGATACATCTATTAGCATATTACATATAGAAGTTATATAGAGAAAGTATAATATATATGTCTCCAAAATAATTTAAAAAAAACACAAAAAAATATAATATATATATATATATATATATATATCTAAATTTTATACGTAGATACTTATATGTTAACCTTAGTCAATGTCCATAAAACATTAGCTAAGGCTATTGAATGTAATTTTGTTTCGACATGAATTGAAACTTCTCTCATTTATGTCACTATGAAAAATTCAGTAGTGTCTTAATTTCCTTCAGTGGTTGATTCTTGTTCCCAGCTCGCGCCCCCCCTTCGCAGGCGCTCGCGCCCCCACCCCAAACCCCTTGCTCGCGCCCCCCTGCAATCGCAGGCGCTCGCGCCCCCCCCCCCCCCCCCCCCCCCCCCCCCCCCCGCCGTCGCAGGCGCTCGCGCCCCCCCACCATCAAAGGCGCTCGCGCCCCCCCCCTCGCAGGCGCCCGCGCCCCTCCCAGTCGCTCGCGCCCCCTCGCTCGCGCCCCCCTTCCCAAGACGCTCGCGCCCCCCCTCTCACGTGCTCGCGCCACCCTCACTCAAGGCGTTGGCGCCCTTCCTCTTAGCCACGTCATCCCCCAAGTCAACAATATTTGGTGACATGTCAGACGCGTGGCATCCTAGGTGGCCAAGGTAACTCCCATTTCACCATTTGGGTGGTCAACCGTAAGTCCTGGTCAAACGGACCTCCCCTGACCCCTAACGGACGGACGAGCGGACCGGACGGACGGACAGGTCCTTTTGTCCCATGAACAACCCTGGTTATAGCTAGGAGGGAGACTATAGATAATTTTCGAAATTATCATCTTATCAGGAACGACATGTCCTAGATCAGCAAGAATCATCGCGATCTCAGTGATATTTTGAACGTGAGAAGAAATATCATCAGTACTCTGCATCTTGTAGTCGAAGAATTTTCCTTGAAGTGTGAATACACTGTCAGGAGTTTTCTTAAGGTGCAGAGAACATAACTTTTGCCACATCGCTGCAGCTGTAGAACAGCCAGTGAGTTTACCGAGAATTCTCTGAGAAATAGATTTACTAATGAACATGCGAGCATTAGCGTTCTTCTCATCCCAGGCATCTATTCGAAGAAGCTCATCAGGTGTAACACTCACAGGATTAACCGGAGTAGGACGTTTTTCCGTACCAGAGACTACTGCCAAAACTTTCTTGGCCTCGAAGACAATTTCCATGTGATATTTCCAGACAGAGAACTGTGTCCCGTCGAACATCTTCACAGGAATCTTGTCGTGTTTGTCCATTTTGAAAAATGAACAAGATAATGACAGCGAGAGTAATCTGATGTCGTGAATTGAGATCAAGAAAACCTACAAGAAATTGATTCTGAAAACCTAAAAACAGGTGACTAAAGAAACAGAGTACTCAAGATAGCTAACAGGTTGATAGGTGAGCAAGAACAAAATTGTAAAGAAGTTCGAAGCTATGCTGACACTCGTCCGTCCATATTCCAGTAAGAAGCGCATGTCTCCAGGGCGCCACCAGATCATCGAAACGAAAAATCAAGGGTCGAAAACTCCAGAAGAAAGTAATCGCTCGAATGATAAAGTCCGTCAACTCATCAGGTGCGCTTGAGGTGTGAAACATTGTGCAGTATCGACAAGCCATGGAATAAACGGCGAAAAACAAGATCAAAGAAAAACGCACAGCGTACTTGCGTTGCTAAGCCCATAACCTAAAAGGGATTATCTATTTCCAGCATCCATACTAATCAGAGTATGTATACGGTGCAAACTCTTCTTTATTCATTGATCTAAACAGTGAACAATCTTATTACAATTCTCTAGTAATCCTCGGAGCTCAATGTACACTGCACACTCATTCTCCTACTCACAGACACTCTCCAATTGCAACTATCGAACAACAACAACTAAACGGTAAAACCAGACTAATATTCTAAGATTCTGTGACAGATGAAACCCTAGGTAGAATGTGGATGGATGTCATCCACCAACATATCGACCAAGTCTTGGAAGTGAAGCTGGTTCTTGCGCAGCAGTTCTTGAGCATCATCCACCGACTCGGACGGCGTGCAAGCCACCTCCGTAATTGTAGACTTCGTCCTCGCCGTTTCATACTCTTCCTCGCTCGTGCACTCCCTTCGCAGTTGAAATAAGTGCAACCCCCGTGCCCGCCTCTCTTCCTCTGCACTCTTCATACTGCCCACCACTCCACCCTCGGCTGTCGTCACGGGCCCAGAGTTCTCCAGAGCTTGGGTAGGCGCCTCGCACGACAAGAACAGCGTCTCCATGTCTTCCCCAATCTCGTCTGTAGGCGCCGCCGCACTGGCTATGACATCCGATTCCGCCATTCCAACCGTGCTTGGCAAATAGGGCTAATGGGCGCGGACTGTAGCCCAACGTTGTGGAGATCGATGGGTATACCAGATCGTCAGCTCAGGCAGCCACATAGACGACCGTAGTGACATTAAGAGTCAGAGAAGGGCGAGTCCTAGCAGAGTATCCATGCATCCATGCATCTAGACAGGGGAAAACAATCACGACCGGAAATCACAAGAGTGGGTCGGGGTTTGCGACAGGCAAGAGATCCGTGGGAAAAGATGGGAATGATGAAGATGACCCACCTTTGCAGTGAAGAAATGGTCCAAGAGAGACTGGACGGGAGGATCAAGCTCGACTTGAAGGAGAGCCGTTGGTGAAAACAAGGCACATACTGTTGTAGTATGTCTCGCGCGTCAGACGTGGCTATGGCTTGCACCTCAGATCTGCCGCCCTGAGTCCCTGACTCTTGTTCCAACAATCGCCAAAATACTCCGTCAAAATACGCTAAAATACTCCACTCCGATTGTCGGTACCAACGACAAGCTATCCCGCTCGAAACCAACCCGACTCACTTGCTCACAAGCTCTACAAGGTACTGGAGCAGCAAGACAATCTCCAACGCATAAATGGAGCGAGGCAGACACCCCGGCAGATACTTCCGTTAGCTCCATCAAGCCTAGGAAACTCTAGATTTCCAGATTTTTTTTCAAGTTTACAGTGCACTGAAGTCTCGGCCTCTGACTGTAGTGCTGCGGATGCAAGTTGTCAGTGTCAGAAGGAAACACTGAACACGCAAGTGTTAACCCAGCTGCTCCTCTCTCCTCAATCGAGCACTGTTGAAATTGCTTCTGCTCGTACTGTGCTTGGAAAATGGAAGACTCTGCAGGATGATGTCTGAAAGATCTCAGCCAAATTTTTGTGGGGGAACAAATCATTTGTCAGAATTCCACGGATACTTCAGAATTCCACGGATACACTTGCTGAAGTATCCATGGAAACATGTGTCGTAGGAAACGACACATGTTTCCTACGCTTCCCGAGCGTTTTCTATGAAATCGTAGAACGTCGTGCTTTGGAAATGTTGCTGAGATGCGCACTTTGGAGACCACGATGTGAACGCCCACTTCCATACCTCCGTCACCTCGAACCTCACCATTCCAAAACAACCCAAACCTTTCCTGCATAGTCTGAACAACTTTTGGATATTCCGAACAGTGCAGAGTTAACAGGCAGACAGTCGAATTTTCTTACCACCATGTATGAAAGGGGCATCAGAAGAATATTGGAGTTCGAGGTTGACCACCTGCAGATTAATGCAGCTTGTTTTCGTGACGTCATGTATTGCGGAGGTAATTAGATAACACAATCAAATACTAATATTACGCGGACAGGACAATAGAGGCATACAGTATCAACTTGTGCATGGCTGGCATTTGGTGTAACTGCAGTGAGGTTAGAACAGACCAATGTGCTGGTCTGCGGGTGGCAGAGATGGTGTACCTCACCTGGTACAAGCTCGAAGTACCTGTCCGTACTTCCAGAGTTGAATCATGCACAACCTTTTACAGGGGATGGATGTCGCCACTCCCTTGTGTTCGCTGATTCAATACTCCACTTTGTTAAACGACGTGCTGAAATTTGCAACTGCTGGTGGTTATATCAATTTGCTTGAGTGTGTGCAAATGGTGCTTAGAGTGATTATGCTGATTGGGTCCGATCCGGATTGATGGATATGGCCCTGGCACTACTTCAGCATTTCCAATCCGACTCAGCATACCGCTGTGACTATTTGTCCTAAGACGTTCCGACCTGCAGCGCTTGAACTGCTTCCAAACTGAGACTGATAAGAACAAGCAGAAATATTCAGAAGTGCTACACTTGTGCTTAGGTGAATTTGATCACAAGCAACATGGGGGCGACTGAGGTTAAGTGCTTACAAAAAGTAAGTTGATCAGTAAGTGGGATTCATTACTCTGGGTTACGAATTACGTAACCAAAGCGAGATGGAGGATAGGAGCACATCCTAAAAATTTGGACGAGGTAATGAGACTAGGGTCACAACGATAGATGATGAATGTATACGACTTCTGTGACCTGAACTGCTGAAAACCAAACATTTGTTTGACGTGAGTGGCACAAGTTTCACTGATACAAGGTACTTGACAAAACAAACACTTTATTCACGCCAGTCCTGAAAAAGGAACCGGAATTGTTTCTCCTTCTTACACAACTGTGTGAGGTCAAGAGGATCGTCACTCCACCAAGGGTACGTGAGTGGGTGTGAAGTCCCAGTGCTTGAGCAAGTTCGCATTGACACCGCAGTTGTTGCTATAGCAAATATATGCATCATGATGGCAGTTATTTGCTATAGCATGATGCATATATTTGCTTGGTTTCTGATCTGTCTCTCTCACTTGAACGGCGAATCCAGCAAGCTGGGCGATGAATGCAGGGTCCTACGGCTACATATATCAAAGCATAAGTATCAATAAACCCTTCATTGATACTAAACCTCTTCAATTAACGTACATTTAATGTCCTCCCCAGCCAGTCTTTCTGCCTCCGCTGCCACCCTTGTCTCCTCCGAAGCCACCCTTGCTGCCTCCGCTGCCACCTTTGTCGCCTCCGTTGCCACCCTTGTCGCCTCCCCAGCCGCCTTGGCCTCCGCCGCTGCCGCCGCTCACGCAGCATTTCTTGCTGGTCTCCCACTTATATCCACTCTTGCACGATTGTGTCTCACATTTTCCGTTCCTGTCAAATAACATTCAAGGAGATTTTTGAGTAAAAGCATAATTAAACGATTGATGATCAGAGCAAGGAGGAAAAGCTACAAACATTGTTTGACTCAAAGCGAGATTAAAGTTCTTACGTGCACTTGGCTTCACCACCGGCGTACTTCGGAGTCGCGCACTGGTTGCCGCATCTTCCACAGTGGTTGACGTCTGAGCCTGGGTAACATTCGCATCCATTGATCCAGTTGTTGTCGCAGTTCGCATAGTTGGGCTTGCAGGAATACACACACTTGCCGCCGTTGCACTGCGTCACTGCGTTTGCCATATCCTTACACTTCACGCCGCAAGCACCGCAGTTGTTCACATCGGTTCCGGAGCTACCTTCGCATCCATTGGTCCAGTCGCCGTCGCAGTTGTTGAATCCAGGTTTGCAGGAATACTCGCACTTGCCACCGTTGCATTTCGTCACTGCGTTCGGCATATCCTTGCACTTCGTACCACAAGCACCGCAATTGCTGGTGTCCGTCCCGGTGCTCGACTCACAGCCGTTGGTCCAGTCGCCGTCGCAGTTGTTGAATCCAGGTTTGCAGGAATACTCGCACTTTCCACCGTTGCATTTCGTCACTGCGTTCGGCATATCCTTGCACTTCGTACCACAGGCACCGCAATTGTTTGTGTCCGTCCCGGTGCTTGACTCACATCCGTTGGTCCAGTCACCATCGCAGTTGCTGAATCCCGGCTTGCATGAATACTCGCACTTGCCACCGTTGCATTTTGTCACTGCGTTCGGCATATCCTTGCACTTCGTACCACAGGCACCGCAATTGTTTGTGTCCGTCCCGGTGCTTGACTCACATCCGTTGGTCCAGTCGCCATCGCAGTTGCTGAATCCCGGCTTGCATGAATACTCGCACTTGCCACCGTTGCATTTCGTCACTGCGTTCGGCATATCCTTGCACTTCGTACCACAAGCACCGCAATTGCTGGTGTCCGTCCCGGTGCTCGACTCACAGCCGTTGGTCCAGTCGCCGTCGCAGTTGTTGAATCCAGGTTTGCAGGAATACTCGCACTTTCCACCGTTGCATTTCGTCACTGCGTTCGGCATATCCTTGCACTTCGTACCACAGGCACCGCAATTGTTTGTGTCCGTCCCGGTGCTTGACTCACATCCGTTGGTCCAGTCACCATCGCAGTTGCTGAATCCCGGCTTGCATGAATACTCGCACTTGCCACCGTTGCATTTTGTCACTGCGTTCGGCATATCCTTGCACTTCGTACCACAGGCACCGCAATTGTTTGTGTCCGTCCCGGTGCTTGACTCACATCCGTTGGTCCAGTCACCATCGCAGTTGCTGAATCCCGGCTTGCATGAATACTCGCACTTGCCACCGTTGCATTTTGTCACTGCGTTCGGCATATCCTTGCACTTCGTACCACAGGCACCGCAATTGTTTGTGTCCGTCCCGGTGCTTGACTCACATCCGTTGGTCCAGTCGCCATCGCAGTTGCTGAATCCCGGCTTGCATGAATACTCGCACTTGCCACCGTTGCATTTCGTCACTGCGTTCGGCATATCCTTGCACTTCGTACCACAAGCACCACAATTGTTGGTGTCCGTTCCGGTGCTGGACTCACAGCCGTTCGCCGGATTCATGTCACAATCAGCATAAGTCGGCTTGCAGGTATTCTGGCACTTGGAGTTGACGCACTTGGGTGTGGAGTTCGCAGCTGCGGGGCACTTCGTTCCACAAGCTGCGCAGTTGTTAGCGTCCTTGCCGATATCCACCTCACACCCGTTGGTCCAATCGCCGTCGCAGTTGCTCCACCCGGGCTTGCATGTATACACACATTTGCCGCCGGTGCAGGTGGCGGTGGCGTAGGGAGGGGCAATGCACTTGCTGCCACAAGCCCCGCAGTTGTTCACGTCCTTGCTGCCGTCGACCTCGCAGCCAGTCTTCCAGTCGCTGTCACAGTTCAGGAAGGGCGTTTTGCAAGAATACTGGCACTTGCCTGCACTGCAGGCCGGAACGACGTTCGTACCACAGTAGTCTCCACACTTGTATCCACAGTTTCCACAGTTGTTAACGTCCGTGTGCACGTTGACCTCACAGCCATTCAGAGAATAATTCTTGTCACAGTCCATGCGTCCTGCAGCACAAGTCGCCTGTGCTACACCTGCCAATCACAAGCAGCATCATCATCAGAACTTGTTCTAGATCAATAAAATTTCAAATGTCCTGCAGATTATCAATTAAAAGAATTAGGTGAGCACTAGTCAGTGACATCTCGGTGTAGTCCGACGCTTACGACAGACTCATTTTGAGTCAGCCGATTACTAATTGTATCTGGCTGAGAACTAGATAAAGAAGAGTACCTGCAAAGAGCAGCATCACGATTGCACCCAGTGGCACAAGTGCATGTTGAGAAACCGCCATGGCTAAGCTGCAGTCAGTGTAGCGAAGAGCTCTAATGTATCGGTTATGAGGATGGTTCGAAAATCTGTATCCAAGTGCAAGAGGAGAATGACACACTGGTACTTGAGGCTCTGACGTCCTTATATACGAGAAATAATTTCTACCATAGTTGACTTTCGGGTTTTCACATTCAATTGACGTAGAGCTATAGTTCCCACACCTACCATCACCATAGTTGTGTTAGAATTCGCTATACTAGGGAGTCTTTTGGATGGCGCCAGGCGTCATGCGTCTTTAGCGACATGAGCTAAGCAAGAGCTACGTCATTTGAGGAGAAAATATGATGAGTACAAATTTCTTTCCTTTACCGAGGAAGAAGGTCGGTTATTTGGCTTATGGAGAAGGCTCACCAGACCATCGGATCGATTGCGTTTCCTTGTTGACTTGTACGCTGACCACTTGCAAGAAACTCCAACCGTTATATTGGATTTAGCTTTAAAATTACACAAATCAAGGTATTGCAAAGATACGGTGTAAAAGACAACTGATATATACTGCAACCGTGAATCAACTGCACTTACATTAAATGAATGAGCTGTGTTCATTCCAACAAAACGAACTGTATGTATTCTAAATTCTACAATCTGGGTAATGTATTCTATGTAGACGGTCATTGAAGTGCTCGGTTACAAACCAGAACACAATAAACTCACGGACGTATACTGTATAGAATGTTTTTGACACCGTTGGAATTTTGTGAATGGCATGTAGAGATCGAACAATTACCGCATGCACAGTACTCGTAAGGGCTTCCGTGAACTGTAGTATTCACATTCAACCATGTTAGTACGATCATCGGAATCCACAGATGATTGCGTCGAACATGAAATAAGATTATCTTGTCTGATCCTTAAAGAAAAAAGCAGATTAGTTTCTAAATGTAGGAATTGCAGGCTGCGGTTCTCGAAAGCTCAGACGGTTATATTTGGCTCTCCGAAATGCTCCATTTTAAACCACGGAGCTGACAAGGAGCCCGAGGGACCTGCAGTGGTTTGCGGTGGCTGACAATGGATAGCGGAAGTGGATGACGACGTGTTGCTTGAAAAGACACAACAATCGCAACGGAAATCTCTCTGCGGACAGCCATAGCTGAAGCTTCACCAGTCCAGGTCTGGCAACTCTGAGCTGAGGGAGCGCTATAGCTCAGGCTATCATTATTCACCAATCCATGTCTGGCAGCTCTGAGCTTAGGGAGGACTGTAGCTCAGGCCATAATTATATGCACATCTCATATAATGCACTCAATGTTGTGCGTCTAATTCAACTCGCATCTCTATGGTTACGTTCCTTTAGCCACTAGAGTTATCCCTAAACTATAGGGTTGAGTGACCTTTGTTTGACAAAGATTTGGAGAAACTCTAGGAAATGAAAAGAATGGGTGAGTTGGGGATCTTAGTGGTGATTTTTCACAAGGTCCCTAACATGTCCAGGGACATGTTGTGGAAAAAGAAAAAAAAAACATTTCCAGTGGACGGGTTCTCTGAAAATGAACCGGTTTATGGACGTGTCAAATTCACTTTGGACGGGTCCAAAAAATAAACATTTCTTTTTGATAATGTTTTTCCAAAAAAATGAATGATGCAAATATCAATTATCTCATCATGTCATATATGACATGTGAATGTAAACATAATGAAGTCAAACCACTAGTACCTAATTAAAATACCAATCTTCAAGAACTTGATTCACCTGCACACATTGATTCATCAACTACAAAATTTAGAGCCTTTTTAATACAATGTTAGAGATTTAAATTGAAGGTAAACTAAGCAATTGTATAAAAATTTAGTTTATATAAACATGTTCAATTTTTACAAAAAACCACTCATTTGAAATATAAAAACCCTGAATGTGTGACTTATCCTAAACCTAGATTCTATGTTGATTTCTTGTATACATCACTTCTTGATCACTTGAAAAAAATACTCCCTCCGTCTCACTAAAAGAGCATGGTTTTCTAATAATAGCAGATTTAAGAGCAGTTCTAAATTTAGAAACAAGTTGAACAAATTTAGAAATAAGTGGCCAAATTTAGAATCAAGTTGGACAAATTTAGAAATAAGTTGGCCAAATTTAGAAACCACTTTTTTTTTTTGAGACATATTATTTTACCAAACCATGCTCTTTCAGTGAGACGGAGGGAGTAAGAAATATCAAAGTAAACAAACATACTTCAAGGTTGCTGCCTGCTGGAGTCGACGTTGATAAGTCGCAGCAGAACCTATGCACAAGCTCTCCACAAAAATAAACAATCAAAAAACAAAGGCTCGCAATTCTACACAGTCCCTGCAACATTGCTGCAGTATTGCGGTCGCACTTGGCCGGGTCAGGCTCAGAAGCCGGGCTGGGCTACGCTTCGAGGTCGGGCTCTGCAAAGCACTCTGCAGACTGCACCAGACTACTCTGGTTTTTTTTTTCATGTTTTTTTTTGGTTTTTATTTATTTATTTTTTATAAAAAAATTTAATAAAAAAAAAAATTAAACATTAGTACAGGGCGGGTATTTCTTTTTGAACCGGTTTTGGGACGGGTTGTTTTTTTTTTTTAACTTTTCCATGGACAGGTTGGTTTTGAGATTCACCTTAAAAAATAATCTTGTCTTCAAAGAATTTGAGTTTCCAAAGGAGAGTCCTCTAAGAGTAATTTCAGCAACAAGATTCGTCGAAAAAAATCTTACTGTGTCCAAATTAGAAATATCAGAAAATGAAACCAATGAATGAATGGTATTTGCATTAACATTGAGGGGGGATTTAGATTAACCCCTAAAATTCCTTGACTGTAATCTCACAAAAAACCATGAAAAACGCAGTATTTGGAAGTTGGAGAAGAAATAATATGTTTTTTAGTTTTTTCATCATTTAACCGTAAGATCTAATACTCAACTTGGTTTTTCAAGAAAGCACAAAATTTGAGAGCAAGATGACCATTAGATTCTTAGATTATAAGGATCAAAGTTGCAAAAGAAGATTTTTTGGGGTTCAATCTGGTGACAAATTTGAACTTTAGAAATTAATATCTTTTTCTTGAATGGGTCAGAAATTGATTGAATGGCAAGGCCATGTTAACAATTGAGTTAAGTCTTCAAATATAAAATCTTGAAAGAAAAAAACTCATATTAATTTTTTCATAAAACATTTACTAGAAGTGGATACAAAATGGAAGGAAATAGAAAATCATTTATAAGTTTGACATGGAATTGTAAAATGTCAATCTTAACGGTCAGAATGTTGTGCTTAAAGGTCTTCACCTAGTGCTTTTTATTTCATTAAAAAATATTGGAAATTGAGTTTAGAAATGAGCTTCAAAGATTTTTTTGTCCAAACTGCCCAAGAAACATATCTCCTCATAACTTTTATCCCATTGCTCATAATGGGTTGATTTATAGCTTCAATTGTAGATATAGATCAACCAATCATGAATCCCAAAAAAATAAATTGAAAAAACCAATTTTTTTTTTTTTTTTTCTTGCTGCCCGATCCCACTTTGAAAACTTCAAATGCTTATAACTTTTGCAATACTTATCGGAATGACGTGAAACAAAGTGCTTCATGTAGAGTATAGTTTTTGGAAACTACACTAAAAATTTCATTGAAAGTTTTAAAAGTATGAGGTCCCTGGAGGCTGCCCAAGAAGTCGAACGACCAAGTTCTGGTTGCGAAGAATTTTAGGGGTTAAGGGCCATTCATGCACCCACAAAATATGGTGATTTTATATTACCATGACCACCATTTTGAGGTTAATTCCAAGGGTTTTTTCAACATTTTTTCATTTTTCAAGCAGTTGACACGAATGAACTAAACATTGTGATAATTTCACCTAGATTTTTGATGAAGACATCAAAATGAAATGAACATTTATTCCTATACATGAAAAGATGTCAACATGGACGAATACTTTGGCGTAAAAAGAATGGGTTTTGGTACAATCCTATTTCTCTCTACTGAAGGTTAGATTTTAACAGCTAATGAAAAGGCCGTTTCATTTTAATTTAATGTAGGTTATGGAGTTATTAGGAGAATTTTTTAGTCTCAAAAGGGCCTTTGACATTCATACGTGCAAAAACATTTGACTCCAAACCATGCACTTTTAATGGTCACACCAATGGTGCCATCTGACTAATAGTTGTGAAGTTCTGTGGGTCCAGCGAGGGGTCCAACCAATCGACGCTGCCAACGCTGCCATTACTGTCAGAACTGTAGTTGCTAACGTTGTTAGCGGGCAACGACATGCATCAATGGGTTTTTATGGGGAGGAGTGTTTGGGCAACGGTTCACTTACCATGGGCTGTCTTAGAGGGCCCATTTGGTACCCCATTTTTCTCCTAATGATATGTAAAACTAGGGTGAGGCATAGGTGAAACTAGGATGAGTCACGGAAAATGCATGCCAAAGTTCTATATTAGACTAAAAAAGAAATTTTTTTCATAAGAATAAGTATAACTTAATTATTTGCTGCAAATGTAGCTTTGTAGAGTGTGGACATTACTTTTTGCAAGATGGAACAACAAATGATGCAAATAAGTAATATTCGGAATAGGAGATGTTGCTTTGTCCAACATACGTATCCAAAATGTAGTAATGATTCTTTGTTAAAAGTACAATATGACATACACCACTTTCTAACATACCTCAACATGAGTGATAATTTTACTCTTTTTCATTTCATGTCAAACACCATCCATAAATGAAGCTAATGATGTCAAAGTATGTGCTAATCTCTACTCAGGTAATAACCTAGGGCATCTCCACCAATTCCCTCCAACGCCAACATGGGAGGCCTGCTTGGTGTGCCTCGGCCTCTTTATCGAGCACTCCCTATTTTTCTGCCAACGGCTCATGGTGGGCGAGGGACACCTACAGCCTAGTTCAATATTCTGTCGAAGTGAATAGTAGATTTCTCCGTGATCCCTTTAGGAAAAATTGAAGATGATGAAAGTTATGTTCTTAGGGAGGAAAGTGGAGGATTTACTAACTTTCTTCTGCGTGTGCTTTGCTTTTTTCCAAGGATTGAGCAACCTGTAATGAATGAAAAAATGCTCAGGGAATGGATAGAAACACGTTTTTGGATGAATGATGGATTAATGACCAAAATACACTTTGGATGGATGATAGTTGCAGTTCTGAATGAGTGAGGATTACAGGTTTGACTGAATGAGAATTGCAAGTTCGGATTAATGAAAATCACAATTTGGAATGAACGTCATCACCATTTTGTATTGGGTAAATTTTAAATATGAACATCAGTTTCAAATTGACGATTTTTATCCATTTATTGAACATCCAAAAAGAGACAATTGGATTTGAACTCTGCGCATTTCGTTCCAGAATAAGCAGCTCAAGATCTGGCTAATTTGTACGAAACTATCTATTTTTGTCGATGTAGACCATTTCCAAGGCCACAAGCAAGCCCACAACCCCAAAGCTGCAAACATCTGTCCAAAACAGACAAGTCTTCCGTGTCACAACTAGATACCCTTTCTCTGCCAGAAAAACTCTTGCTGATGTTAAAAGAACAAAAGTATAAACTATTTCTCAATTTACAACATTTTTAGAAACATTTACACACATTTTACATTTGATCACAATGGATTTCTTTTCACAATAATTTAAATTAAAGCTTAAATCAAAATTTACAATTACCCCTAATCAATTTCATATATTGAAAGAAAGAGTAAAACAAAATATGATGTTCTCTATAGAAAGATCACAATCTGTTTCTTACAATCATAATGAGTTTTGGAGATCAATCGGCTAAAAGAAAATATAGTTTCTAACTTTGTACAAATTTTAGAAATTTTATAACATTTTCTTTATTTTTTTAATTCTTTTGAACTATTTTATGAAGAACTCACTAAAAGAATCTTCAAATTATTTGAAAGATGCCAATCAATTTTTCAACTAAAGAAAGATTTTGTTTTCAAAATTGATATTACTTTTACTATTTGAACTTTTTATTATTAAAAAACTCTATTCAATGTATACAAGTCTAGCTGTCAACAAATATAGATGCTATCATCTTAAAAAGTGATATCACTTTTATCTTTGAAATTTTAGTTTTTTTTATGAAATTCTATAAAATCTCTACAAGTCTAAATGTCAAAATATACCAATGCTATTATTTGAAGAAAAATTGAAAGGAATAGCCTCCTAGTTTTCAATGATACTTTGTCAAAATGAACTAAATTTTTGCAACTTGTACATGGGGCAAAAATTTATTGACAAAACAACATTTGAATATTAAGTGTCTAAGAATGTTAAGTGTCTACTCTTTAATTTCATTGTGCCAACTAGGCCTTCATAATAACAGCATTGGAGCACCTACTCAAATGTGAAAAGTAGATACTTTATCTAGAATCAACTGTCACCTTTTAAGATGCACGGAAGAGGTCATGGCGTAGAGTTGTTACAGTTGTAGATCCTGATTCAACCTCAATGCTTGCCAAAATAAATTGTCACCATCTATGGATCTAGGTTCAATCTCTTGAATGTTGATAGGATATTTCTATATCCACAACGGATTATCACTATCGTAGATGTATTTGGAAGCTACGTTGTCACTATATTGATGTTGAAGAGAGAAAGAGAAACTTCGGTTTCTGGATTAAGATACAAAATTAAGTGACGAATTAAATGTCCACGTAATTCACTTAATTTTGTGAGGATAGAATGGACTATATTTTGAGCTTGTCTAGAGAGTCCCAAGAATTGATGGCATAATTTGCTAGTCTTGCAAAGTAGTTGATATTCATTTTTTCCTTCGTTGTTAACCCCTAACTATCCTTAAAACCCAAAATGGGTTTTTGCAATTTTGGGCAGCCTAGATGGGAAGGTTAAAAGTAATATTTTTTTCAAGATTTTTACTAGATGCTCCTTATACGGTAAGGTCTATGTAGTAAAAAATTGAAGCCAAATTCCAATTTTAAAACCTTCATCTAGAAATTTTAGGTTTAAGTCCAAAACGGGCAGTTTAAAATTAGGTATTTTAAAAAAATCAAAGATTGAAATATGTTCATAACTAAATCACTACTCAAATTCCTTAGTGACCCAAGTCAAAAAGTTTACCAATTTTACAAGGGCAGCCTCCAAAACTTATAAAGACAAGCTTAAAAGTTTTTAGTAATTTTTGAATTTTTTGTTTAAAAATTTGTCAAATTCAAGATTTTTGAATTTAATTTATTTTTATTTTTCTGAAAATCACAAATTTATAAAGGTACCTACTCACCGTTCACTTTTTCTTTAGCTTACAAATTGTTTTTGTAATGCTTGTTTTACTATTTTGTTAATTTTATACTTTATTATTGAAAATATTTTGCATGAAGGTCTAAAAAACGTTTTGAGCCCCTACAATTTTGCATGAGCATACCTAACCTAGTTAGCTACAAGGAAAAAGATGTGACCAAAATGTTTGAAGTAATAATCATCAAATCTCCCTTTGGCCCATTTGCACCATGCCTCTCGGCCAAGGCCCAAAAAAATATTTGCTCTAACTTTGAACACTATGATCTCACTAATGAAAAACATTCAACGATTAAATTTGGATTAGTTCTTCCAAGTAGAATTAGGTACAAGATCTTACGGTTGAAATTCCAAAAAAAGTTAAAAAAATTGTTTCATATCCTCGGGAAGGCATAGTGGTAAAAAATCGCTATTTTGAGGATTTAAACTCTCAAAAACACAAGGAAATTTAGGGATTAATCTTCTAAATGTTTGCTTCTATATGTTCTTTTGATTCTCTATATAAAATACAAAATTCTTCAAGTAGGGTGAAGAACTTTCTAAAAAATATGTGTGGGTTATATATATATATATATATATATATATATATATATATATATATATATATATATATATATATATAATCACATAAAATGTGAAGTTTAGAATGATAAATAATCTCAAGTATATGAATTATAATCATATATAGGTTAACTACATACAATTCTAATCTATGATCTCAAATGTAGTATTATTGAAGTAAAAATCATGAAATTTCCAAAATATTGACATTGAAGATACAATTTAGATACTATGACAAATATAATGTACAATGAACAAACATAATATACACACAAATATAAAGAAAACCAACATCCCACTATTTGTAATAAAATACAAATATCTCAAAGAGTTTATATACCAATTATTTACAATGCTCACTTACACCTAGTTTGTTGATATAAAACAACAATTGTCTTTAAAAAAAATCTATTCATATGTCCCCTCAATATTTAGGACTAAGACTAGAATGTTACAATGTCCTTGGCCTTGTTCTACAAACTGAAACCGCCACCGCTAATTCTTTTCCCTGGGTTTACTTCTGTTCGGTAAACTGAAATTACCCACAATGAAACTTGTATTATCATGGTCATGGATTGATAACCTGAACCATTTAGAATCCTATTGTACTAACTCTCAGCAATTACTCTAAAGTGCTCTCAAAAACTCTTGCCTCAACACTGAATGCAAATATACCAGTACTCTACGAACGTGGCGAACTCTGTGAAGACGTCCTGCACCATATACATGTTGAAATATACAAGTTTTTGAAAAAATCCTAGACGGTGAAGTTCTCCCTTGTCAGCTCAAGGCATGGTTGAGGTAACACAAAGAAGTAGGATCCTGCCACTGATGAGCAGTTCCAAATGTGCTTTGTTGAGCGGACTTCAAGAGCAATGTTGGCCAGACGGATGTCGTGAAAAGGTGCCTCTGGCAGCCCAAGCAGTAGACCTGCTTGCGTGATGTTTTCACCCACGATATTCTGGACGAGGATGTTCTCGATAACTGGATAAGCAGTCCGGTTCCAATTATCATCAGGATGCTCTCCGTAGTTGCCCATGAAAGCAATCGCAGTCCTGACCGAGTGCATAACTATGTTATTCACTGTGACATTTCTTATGTATGCACCACGTCCTACCGCAGTTTTGAAACGCACACCCCATCTGGCGCCAGAGACGACCATATCATCAACCTGCAAAAAGAACGCTAGTCAGAGCGGTGAAATACGGTAATCCAATCTTAATTTTTTTTCAACCCGCCAGGAAAAGTCTAAGAAAACAAGGCAGCTACGCATACATGGCGGTAAAAACTGACCTTGACGTTGGAAATGCCACCAGACATTTCACTACCAAAGGAGATTCCCGCACTGGAACGCGAGAAGGCAACTATGCGTCGTATCCGAATATGTTGGCTAGGCATCCCAAAGGATGTTCCATATTGATCCCATCCACTCTTGATAGAAATCGCATCATCACCAACACTGATGTAGCAGTCTTCAATACAGACATGTTGACTAGAGTCTGTAAAGAAATCCCAACATAAAATTCGGTGTTATTCAGATATTGTCCAACACCTACTTCCAAATAACCTATGAAACACAGGCAACCGATTGGCCATGATTTGAAAATCGTTAAGGTTTAAGATTGATAAGAATCTAAAAAAGCAAAAGAAAAGACCACTCCAGCTCGGAAAGAGCAGGTACTGCACTCCATGCGGTTGACGTTCAACTCTTGTAAAGGTCAGCAGTAGTACCTGGATCAATACCATCTGTGTTCGGAGCATGTAGAGGGTTCAAGATGGTCATGTGTTTGACCACGACGTTTCTGAGTAACCAACCATAACACCGGTTACAAAATAATAATACGATCCATTTTTCGTACATCAACTTTTTAGAATCTAAGACAAACTTGATCTACGCCCTGTAAAAGACGAAGCAGAATAAAGGAAAAAGGAGTGAAAGATCTCCTTCACCAAATATATTGCAACTTTTGCGGTAACTGACGCGGGCAACCTTAAACAGACGATAGATATCTTCAAGAACAGAGTAAAGGATGAAGATATTACCAGTGTCCCTTCATAGGAAATTCAAAACAACAGAAAGAAAACGCGTTTAACAGCGTATATCTGGGTTGAGTATTTACTTGCAATAGACTGGATGGATGGTCCAGAATGGAGAATTCTGGAAAGTAAGATTTGAGATTAAGATGTCTTGTGACTCGATGAGCTCCACCAAGTGAGGACGAGTGTAATTCAAAGTTTTGTTGCGAAATCCATTCCACCATACCGCTCCTTGTCCATCAATTGTTGCGTTATCACCTGTAATCATGTGTCAGCTTCTAGCAAAACCTGAACTTTCACTCAACATAAAAGATCTCTAGTCCCTTCCTAGCGCGTCGAGTTACAAACCATCCTAATAAGCACAGAGGATCTTCACAAATTAATTTGTCATGTTGGCTTCGTCAATTTAAATTGTCATCTTTCATTTCTTGACTCTCATAATTGTAAGCTTGGCACGAAATCGGCTAAAAGCACATAGCTAGATCGCAGACTGACAGCTGACTTTAAAATGTACCTGTAATGATAATATCTTCGAGACCATTGCCATTAATAAGGCCACTATATCTTGGCCCTGGTAGCTCACGACCACGACCATATGACGGTAAACCTGGAATAATTGGATAGTCGTTCAAATCCTGCACATGTATTGGAGAACAAGTTCATTCTTCTAATCTCCGAACATTTAATAATTTACACCGTAATCAGATTCAAATTATTGTAGCATACTACCTGCCTAAAGTCCCAGGTTCGAATGAGGTACTATACCTCAGATCCAAGAATAGTAGCCCCTTTCTCCAGGAATAACGTGAGATGGCTAATCAACGTAATACTTCCAGTCAGCCAGCGTCCCGCAGGTATGTACAACTGTGCACCGCCTTTGTCAGCATAGCTCCGAAGGTAGAACATTGCATTCTCAAATGCATGTGTGTTCAGGGTCTTGCCATCTCCTACTGCACCGAAATCAGTGATGGAAACACTGTGTGGACGCGTTTCCCAATCATTCACAGTATGGGCACAGCTCTCTTTCGACTGCCAGACAACAATCACATGTGACTCACATAGGTCTAAATGAATGAAGAATAGCAATACGAGATATGCTAGTACAACTGACCATGTCTTACAATGCAACTCGCAAAGATATCCATAACTGTCTATAAATGTAGGAAGAAATTCTGTAGATATGCCATAATTGTGACAGCATGAATTTGTCAGGCTGCAGTGAAAAATTATTGCACAGTCTTCACATGTGCGACAAAGCCATACAACTTCCTCTTGCAAAAATAAGAAATGCCAAATACGAGCAGTGGGCAAATGGTCAGCTTAACTCTCTTACTTTGACATGTCCGAAGATGCTCTTGTGAAAGTCCATGGGATTCGAAATGTCCACGACCCGATCTGATTCCAAGGAGTCATCAGCCAGTGAGTGGCCTACCAAACATGTGTGCCAAAATTTCTCAGAGCTTACGCAGCTCAAAAGGAGGAGTAGAAGTCGTAAGCTCTGGTAGCCCTGCCTGCTCGCCATTGGAGCCGCCCAGGCGATGAAATGCAGTAATTTTGTTTTAATGTCTACAACAACACCTCCCCCTCGTCAGAGTTTATTGGAATATATACAGTAACTTTTGAAATATCTGTGTCCTGACCCACTTTGATGATGAAGCTAAAGGTCTAGCTTTCAAGTAAGACATGAAGGCAGGATACGA
Source organism: Ceratodon purpureus (assembly GCA_014871385.1). Classification (NCBI taxonomy): domain Eukaryota; kingdom Viridiplantae; phylum Streptophyta; class Bryopsida; order Pseudoditrichales; family Ditrichaceae; genus Ceratodon; species Ceratodon purpureus. The sequence goes on from CM026422.1 coordinate 5,691,231, forward strand.
TCCTGTCCAGTGACACCGTATACATGGAAGCGATGAAAGAATCTGAGGAAATCTCTTGCAAAGTGTACAGGGACCAGATAGTATCAAGCCCAAAAGCAAGGTATATGTGCCGATTCAAATGGAGAACAGCACCTCAATTCACAATCCATCAGCTCCACTAATCCGCCCTGGAACAATTTCACCGACGAGTTCAACAATGTTAATTCAGCTGAACTAATGGCCTGACATACCAACAAGTAGCAAAATATAGTCGCTCCAACTCACGGCTTGGCTAGTCCGAATTCCGAAACCAAAACAAATCGTAAAACATGCCAAAAGCTTAAAACCAAACCCACAGGGCTTTCCCAAAGTTGCGAACCAAGAAGTAACAGAGTGGCAAGAAGGAAAACGTGGCGGCGACAACTCTCATCTAAGCGTGCATTATGCCGCAGCGTTCTTATCTCCACGCCTATCACATCAGTAGACTTAGTCTCAGTACGGCGACCAGGGCAACCTTCAAAGTTTTCTGGGAACTCGTGTAATGTACTCCACTGATCGAGGCTATTTCTTCGCCGTCCCATTAATTCCGTCAGCTCATGAAAGCTGAGATATATTCATCTTGGATTGAAACATTGAAAAACCCGAAATAATCTCCCACGGACACTTATATTCCCGTCACCAAACTTCGTAATTACAGCTACACTATCACATATGCACTATCGCAGAAAAAACGCACCTCTTACTCTGCTAACCATCATAAGAACTGAACCGAAGATGGACTGGAACACGTCAAATCGTTCACCTGAAACCTTCAACAAGCGCCACTTCCCATCTCTGAAGAGCAACGCAACGCAACGCAAAGCCGACGTTCTTCCCTCTACAATCCCAATTCTTGCTAGAACCTAGGGTTTAGATCTCAACCGGCAGGCTGAGCTAGGAAGTGGCAAGAAGCACAAACACAGCGCTCTCAGCACCTGAATCCACCAAGAATTACACTCCCTCCATCCCTCCCTCCCTCCCTCAACTTAACGGCTTGCCCACAAACAAACGCAAAGAAAACCGACACGAGTGCAACAACCGGCATCAACACAATCCCACAAAAAGCCTACCCAACCTCCACCATAAACGCATGAATCGTAAACCCTACCTGAAGCAACACGAGAGCGAGCTCCAAACAAGAAGAAGATTCAGCTCCGGATGATCTCCCCCACTGCGCTTCACCTCCCTCAAAACTCCTTTTCACCTGCAATCCACTCCCTCCAATGCACCCATCTCTCAAGGAAACTCTTCCCACCGATCTACCTCCCTGTCTGTGTGTGGAATCAAACCATCGACTTGCAGTGCACTCATCACAACTTGGGACCAGGATCAAAGCTCGTGTTTTGATGTTGGAAACCGGAGTTGGTCTGTTTTTGGAGCCTGATTCATCAGTTGCAGCTCAACCAATATGAGCTAAGTTAAGTTGTGAAGCTCGCCGGAGTGAAGTGGAGAGCCGGCCAGGTCATCCAAATCTGAGTCTGCAGTGGCTTCAATTATGCATCGATGACCCAAATTCAGGTGGATTTGCCAAGTATAGTTACCCCTGGTTCAAGGCTCAAGCCCTGGTGAGAATGTTAGCTAGTGATATGATCTCAAGTGAATAGTCGTCTGGCTCTACAGTGCTGTTGTGAATCTCTGTGACTGAGTGGTTGGAATTTGGGTGTTGTTGTGTAAACCCTAAAGTAGAAGTAACTAATTGAGCGAAGCAGAAATGACTGTTCTTTCTACTCTAAAGTAAGGATTGTTGGAATTCAGTTGTAAATATAGCATTGTAAGGGGTCGCCGCAATATTTATATAAACACCTCCACACTTTAGGGTGGAACAAAATTGTTTACATTTATTGGTTGTATATTATATCAACATGGTTATTGTAAAGGTTTTGGTTGTGTCTTTGTTTTTGTTGTTGTTTGTAGTACAAATTACAAATGGTCAAGGTGGCGGAGGATTTGGTGGTGGGAGAGGTGGAGGAGGTGGAGGAGGTGGTGGAGGTCGAGGCGGTGGAGGATTTGGTGGTGGAGGAGGTCGAGGTGGCGGAGGTGGTGGAGGCAGCGGTTCATTTGGTGCTGGAGGTGGTGGAGTTGTAGTATCCACAATAGATGGAGCTGCAGCATCTCCAGAATCTGAAGGAGTACAAATTACGAATGGTCAAGGTGGCGGTGGGAGAGGTGGAGGAGGTCGAGGAGGTGGTGGAGGTCGAGGCGGTGGAGGATTGGGTGGTGGAGGAGGTCGAGGTGGCGGAGGCAGTGGTTCATTTGGTGGTTCATTTGGTGCTGGAGGTGGTAGAGGCGGCCTATTTGGTGGTGATGGATGCACAGAAGGAGCTGGGAATGGAGATGGACAATCTTTTGGTCCATTTGGACTTAGAAGTAGACCATGTAATCATGATACTGGTAATGAACCTCCTCCAGACTCAGGTGCATCTCCTTCAGATTCTCGAGATGCTGCAGCTCCATCCACTGTGGATACTACAACTTCACCTGCTACGGATGCTGAAACTCCACCTACTGATGATGCTTATGCTCCAACAAGTGAAGATGTATCAGCCTCGAAAACTAATCCACCTGCAAGTCGTCCTACAATTGAAGCTAGTCCACCAGTTGATCCTCCCGTTGTTGAAGATCCTCCACCTCCTACATCTGAAAGTCCTCTTCCAAAGTGTACATGTACATGCGTCGGATCGAAATGTACATGTTCTTGTGAAACTGGATAATTTAACATGACTAAAATTTTATGTAACATCCACATAGATGTATTAATTTTTTGAAAAATCTAAAATAAAAGAAAACTTATTTTCTAAAGACATATATTCCTATGGAATGTACTAATCAATATTATAATCTAAATTTGTATTCAATCTTTTATAATATATTCTTTTGTTTTACATTTAAATCATTTGAAAATATCATTTTCATTTTTATACAACCACTCTAAACTTTAAATCATCAAATTCAAATTCAAATTTTAACAAATAGTAATCATCAATCTATAACAACAACAATATTAATAAAAAACACATAATAATTATACAATACTACCTCCAAATTGCACATTCTACCCAACAACCATGACCAAAATTCTAACATTCCAAAATCGTTGCAGCCATATTTCAACAAGACACAAAAAAACAAATCAATAAAATCAACACGTTATCAACATGGCTTAGATCTCTACAAGAATTTATTTATATATTTATCTTTTGTGTTTTTTTTTTTTTTTTTTTTTTTTTGTTTTTGAGACAAATGGCTCTTTTGTGTTCTTCAACTCTCTATAGTAATTTATTTATATATCACATGAGTTGTATGTCTTCACTTGTAGTTTCTACTTATTAAACAAGATTTTCACAAATAATCAAGGATGCGTCTAACATATGAGAATAATCTGTGAATTAGTTCTGGAGGTTGCTTATTAGAGCTTCTTTGTTTCTTTCTTTTCGTATTTTGTATAAGTTTACGACCTGAAGTACTTCGTAGAAAGAGGCCTCAACTACACCAAGGATGTTCATTTATTTTCGGCAATGCGGCGCCTGGAAGATTGCCTGGCAGCTGCAGGTCCTCTCCTTCCTCGCCGAAGTTCCCTCCCTCTCTCCCCATAGCCGAAGCTCTCTCCCTCTCTTCCCCTCCCCGCCGCGACGCCACTCTCCCGCCCGCTCAGAGTGTATCAGCTTCCCATCCCCACGCCCTGGCTCTGGCCCTCGCCCTCTTGCACATACTTGCACAAACTTCTCTCGCTCACTGGCAGGTCACTCTCCGACTCTCTCCCTCTCTCCCCCTCTCCCCTAGGTGCTTTTGATAGGACTCCGGGGTTGGGAAGAGTAGTCTGCTTCTGCGGCTGAAGCTCAAGCAATGACAAAACCCAAGTTACGAAGGACAGTGTCGGAGTCTGAACTGTGATAGTTTTGTTTTTGAGTTTGTTCTCATGATTGGGAAGTGGCTGAGGGTTTGTTTGATCTGGTGATTGGGTTTTGTTTGGGTTTGTTTGATCTGGTGATTGGGTTTGTTTGATCTGGTGTTTGGGTTTTCTTTGGGTTTGTTTGATCTGGTGATTGGATTTTGTCAAGCTTCATTGCTTCATTGGTGGATTTGGAGGAGAGTGTTTTACTAGTATTTGCTGTTGAACTGCATCTTACAAGTTGTGGTTTTGGAACTTTGGAAGCCTGAGTTTTGGGATGTCTTTCGCAGGGAAGCTGGAAACAATATTCAGCAGTTTGCAACAAAATGGGGATATTCAGAAGCAGTTTTTCGTTATCGCTTGGTGCATTCGCTGGGGTGTACATTGCGCAGAACTACAGCATCCCAAACCTGAAAACTTTCGTCACGACTGGCCTTATTGTTGCCAAGCAGTTGGAAACCGAATATCGAAAGCCACCTAAAGATGATAACTAGTGGTTTCATGTAAAATGTTTTGGGCGTGCTTGTAGGTTTTCATGTGTTTTTACTTATTCATGTGAATGCAAAAGTCCCAAACCTGCTCTGACCTGTTTATGTGAAGTCCTACCATATAATGTCCTGTTTTTAGGTTCAATTGCGGTGGATTGGTCTAAGCTATTATAAGCTTCAAACACTTCTCTTTTTAAATTGTTTTTACTGGCTTAAGTTATGCACAAAACAATACAATGTTGTTAATTGTTTGGTATTCTGAAAAGTAAGTTATTGTGAATGACCAACCCTTCCATATTTGTGAAACCGGTAAGATGGTTTTCTCACCACCTTCTGTTTATTCCATTGGCTAGCCTTTGGCTCACATGTTACAGAAAATTACCTCGTCTAAAGCGGGTTCCTATTCAAGACATACCAGCAATCTGCCACAATCACAAATTGCTATCAACGATGAATAGATTATATTTTAACAGTTTGGTCTACGCTAAATTCTAAATTCTAATTAATTTTGACTGGGAAGAATAGGGTCAGGGCCACGCAAACTCCTCACACGAGGTTCTCTTTTCATGTCCTCTGGTTTTTCGGCCTTGACCGATGTGGCTGTTGCCTGAAGCTGTGCACTTTGGTCCTCAGCCTCTCCTGCGACAGCAATGGTTTTAAATGGCCACAAATGCGAAAGCGCTACAACACGACCAACGATGATCAGGGTGGGTGACTCCAATTTGGCTACTGCTACTTCAGCAGGCAAATCATTCAAGTGGGCAAACACCACTCTTTGCTGGGCAGTGGTGCCTCGCTCCACTGCAACCGCTGGGATATCACTCGGCAGTCCATTCGCCATGAGCTTCGCAGCAAGCCCTGGAAGAGTAGCCAAGCCCATGTAGATGACTAAAGTAGAATCGGGATCTGCAGCTCGTTCTGCAACGTATAACGGATCATCTCCCCCTTTCCTTGAATGGCCAGTCAAGAATCGCACACTGTTGGCAGCTCCCCGATGAGTGAGTGGAATCCCCAGCTCAGCAGCAATCCCAGACGCTGCCGTTATACCGGGCACTACTTGCACGTTAATACCTTGCTCCTGTAAAAAATCCATCTCCTCGCCCCCTCGACCAAATACAAGAGGATCTCCTCCTTTGAGTCTCACGACAGTGGCACCAGATTCAGCAAAGCTCAACAGAAGCTCATGGATCTCCTCCTGAGTTCGGCTATGGTAGCCGGATGTTTTGCCCACATACAGGAGACGTGCACCATCGTGCACGAGATCAAGGATATCAGTAGACACCAAACGGTCGTACAAAACGAGCTCGGCAGATTGCATCAACTTCAGTGCCTTCACTGTGAGGAGGTCTGGGTTGCCCGGACCAGTCCCTACCAAAAATACATTTCCAGGCCCTCTCTTCCTCTGTGATCCAGAAGCTTCTTCTTGAGCCCACTGGGTGCGGAGAAGAGATAGCACTTCTCTGAGCTCAGGTAACCGAGCTGCGATGTCATCGTCCTCGTAACCTGGACCTGCATTGCCACAATTCAACGCACACGAATTCAATACAAAGCGCAAAATCTACTCAATTCAGGAGCAATGGAGAAAACCTAAAGTAGCTCGAGTGTTAGTAAATTTGGATTTCTGGTTCAACAGTTCAACTGAAATCAAGGTTAAGTTTTCAGATTGTACTGAATATTATTCTGGGAAACTAATGATCTGTATGAGAAGATGAAAGCTAGCAGCCCAGTAGCAACATTGACCTCAGCAGATACACGGTTTGATCGAGTATCAAGCCCTCCGAACAAGGGAATTCGGCAATTACGAGAGGCAGTTTTTTTTTTTAAAGCAATATAATATACGATGAATGACAAGCGAAGCAGGGAATTGTAAAAAATTAAGGTATCAACAAATCAGAACTCCCAGCGTTCAAAAAACAGCGGCCCACAACTTTCACTCAAATTTTTAGCTGCAACAGAACCAGTGCAGATTCACCAGGACACAACAACCATTGAACTCTAATGCTCCATGATAGTTGCAGCAAAAACCTAAGAATTGATTCAAATTCAAACACGAATCGACAATTCGATCAAGTAACCACATCACAACTTTTCTCCTAGAATTCGTGCACTCTTACTACATACCTCAATTTCCCGGCATACACAGAAACCCGCCGAAAACCCACCCTCCACACAAAAGAGAGAAAGAAGAAGATCGACATTCACCTGACGACTCATCCTTAGACTCACGAAACTCAGCAGAAGCACCAGTAAAGCTCTGCAACCCGTCACTCGACACCCCGCGCTGCGCCTCCCGCGCCCTCCCCGCATCCCAGAGCTCCAAGCTCTTGAGCGCTACGCCACTACCCTGCCCGCCCCCGTGCACCCTCTTCACCGACGCCTTCTCCGTAAACGGCGACTCCTGCTCCCTCCTCGCGCGCACTCCCCAGCCTCCCAGACTCTTCCCACCCGCACTCCACCCCGCCCCGTCCCTCCTCACTGGCACGAACTGCGACGACACATGGTGCCACGACACTCTCTGGCACAACGCCGCCATCTCCACCCAACTCCAAACTCCCAAACTCCACTCCCAGCAACGCCACTCGAGCTAGTTCATCCAAAGCCCAAACCTTTCAACCAGTACTCGCAACTGAACAACACTTGTAAGAATCCTGCAAGGGAACCGCCACCCTTATGAACGAAATGGATTCGGAGAGTGCCGGGTTGTGCTAGGGACGGTTTTCTGCAGGCAGGGACAGGGATCCTTTCCGATGATGGTCCGTTCCTGGCCAAGTGGTCCCTTCCTGTTCAAGTGGATCCTTCGGGGTCAGGTGTGTGTGCAAGTGTGTGTGCGGGGAAGTGGGAGTTGCGGGTCAGTAGACGTGGTGGTTGTGGTGCAGTTGGGATTCGCTGGGAAGATGCGGGGGCGGCGGCGGCTGCGGCGACGGGACGTGAGGCTGCGATGCGGAGTTCGCCGCGTCCGGCTCGCGCGACGGGGCTTCGTTTTTGTTTTGGGGTTTTTGGTTTTTGTTTCTGTGGGGAATGTTCGTTGTATGCTTTTAGGTTGGCTTTTGAGAGTTTAGGCACACTATATTGGTACCCCACACTATATTGGTGTCCTACACTATATTGATACACTACCCCACACTATATTGGTACACTACCCCACACTATTTTGGGTACTACCTCACACTATATTTCAACAAGACACAAAAAAACAAATCAATAAAATCAACATGTTATCTACACGACTTAGATCTCTATAGCAATTTATTTATATATTTATCTTTTGTGTTCTTTAACTCTCTATAAAAATTTATTTATATATCACATGAATTGTAATTATTCTACTTATTAACCCCTAAAGGACAAAGCAACCGGGTGTAAGCATGGTAAAGTGGACCAAAAAAGTGCTTAACTATTTGTCAGTTTCAGCCCTTTTGCAAAAATTGCACAAAAGTGACGGAAAGATGTAATTGAAGTCATTTTCTTTTGCTAATATGGATTCTCAACTTGTTTTTCTACAACTTGGAAAAGTTTCGTGTAAAGTAGACACTTTAAAGTTATTGTATGAAGGCTTTAAATCCAATCAAAGTGAATGCAGTCATTTGGAAAAGTGAACATAACGGTTTAGGATTTAGTCCGAAATCACTTTTAATTTCGCAGTGCCCTCTATATATTTAAGAGGTATTCTAAAATAGTCAATTCATATACTCATTAATTGGTTTAGCGTTTCAAAAGTACGGCAAGGATGTTATTTAAGAGGGTCACTTCCGCGGTACTTTTTGTCACTTTTTTTTCACCGAACATTGTTTTTTAAGTTGAAAAAAACATCCTCTAAAGACAACAGAGAGCACCAAATGAAGAAATCAAGACTTTGGAAAAGTTCATTTTCATGATTTAGAACTAGTGGTCAAATTTATTTTCAATTCAGGATGATTTTTTTATGAAGATGTGTGTAAGATACCTTGCGACACCCTAAAAAGTGACTATAATGCTCAAAAACTACACCAAAATGCTCAAAATCAGCTTTGAGCTTTAAAAAACAACACACTTCATATTCACTTGTTAGTGGTCACATGTTGCACTTTGTGATCCACTTTATTGTACTTACACCCAACCACTTTTGGGTTACACCAGAAATAAGTTGGCAATAAGGATACCCTGAAATTTTAGTGAAAAAGTGAAACCCTAATTTTAGAAAAAAGAAACAACATTGGTTGGTGAAGTGTTTGATCTACAATGAAGTTAGTGTTTCTACAGTGACAATGTTTCAACTGTAGAACACATTGTGCACTGAAATGAAGATCTTTGCTTGTGGATTTTTTTTTAGCATTTTTTTTTTGGGGGGGGGGGGGGGGGGGGGGGGAATGCTTGTATGACCACTACTTTATGGCTTCACTGTTTTGGATTTTTGAGAAACCCTTTTGAATTTGCCCAAAAATGCCATGTTGAAAAATATAAAATTCAAAAAAAAAAATTGTGCATATTCCTAACATATTGGAAAAGAGAATTAGCTTTAGATGCCAAGTTTTTATGAACTTCTAAAGTAGCAATTTTCAGTCAAACTCTGATACTCACTGTTAGTATTTCAGAAATTCACTAATCTTCCAAACTTCACATGTTATTATCTCCCAATCCATTGCTTCTCCAAAGCCAAAATTTGGTACAAATTTCGGTAGCCCACTACTTTCAAAGATATTAATTACGGTTAAATTGCTTATGGTGATTCTTAAATTTGTATCACTTTGGAAAATGCAAGAATGGCACTATAGGTACCAAAAAATTGTGGAAATATCCCTTCGTTCTTTAGGGGTTAAACAAGATTTTAACAAATAATCAACTGCGGCCAAAAAATTGTACCCCAACCTATTACAAGGTCTTGGAAAAATGCTTGTGAATATCACAGTGAGTTACGATCTTGTTGCCTCCTTCATCTTGAGAATGTTGTTTAGAAGCCCATCAAAGCAAGGCTCTTTAAATTTTTTAGTGCATGAAATTTTAAAATCTCAGCTTTATTTGTTTGGATCTCAAAAATGCTCAAATCATTAAAATTATACATGCATGATATATATATATATATATATATATATGTGTGTGTGTGAGAGAGTGATAGCTTGATCCATGCTCAACTTTAAAACCCTAAACCATAATATTGAAGAAAAACACACAAAATCAAACTAAGGAAGTACTCACTTTAGGTGTAGGAGTGTCGTCTTAGAATTTGCTGCTAGGCTGTGCAGTCCCGATCTGTATTGTACTGTACATGTTTTGCAAATAGGTGACGTACTGCGGATGAAGCTGCCCTCGACGTTAGCAGACTCGGAGCTGCTTCATGTACGCCCACTCCAGCTGGACCAGCTCGCTACTGTTCCTGCAGAAATTGATTCAGAAATTGCCATCAAGCAACCAACCTGGAGGTGTGAGAAATTCTTTCGCTGCCATTGATCGTGATGTGTTGTGTTGTGTTGGCGGAGACTGTTGTGATCAGATCCGTTCAGGCGCAGCAGGCTAGGTCCACCGGATCGGCAGTCAAGTTTTCAGATATTCTAGATCGAATTTTTTTCTGATCGAAGTTTTGTAGGATTCCTGGTTTCGTTTCAACTGATTCTCTAAATTTGTACTAGGTTTGGAGATGTCGATTCTGTGTACGCTGGTGCCAAGGAGTGTCAACAGAGAGTTCGGATGATGAGTTGAGCGAGCGAGGATTGTAGCAGCTAGTGGTTTCGCTCGGGTTGCAAAGGATATGCAGAAGAGGATGATCGAATGATGTTGTGAGAGGTACTGGGGCTTGAGTATAGCGTGAGGTCTGTTTTGAAAAGCTGGGGTAACAGGAACGTCATCTGTCGCTGCTCTGACTGCGGCAATGGAGATCGCGGATGGCGCCGCTGCACCAGCTCCTCCGCACGCAGTTCTGTTTCCGTTCAGTACCCTGGGCCATGTCCGACCTGTTTTGCAGTTGGCCCGGCGTCTGGCCTACGTCCATGGCTTCAAAGTCACTGTTGTCACGACCTCGTACATCTACAAGCGGCTGGGATTTGCTCACGTAACGTAAGTAGAGATTGCTCAGTCATTTCCAGTGATGGCATTCTCTTGGACGTAGTCAGTGACAATAGATTACAATGGTTTTGTTGTTGGTCTGTCTATGCTCGCAGAAGCGCCGATGATAACCTCCAACACATCGATCTCGGGGAGGGATTCCCGGAGTCTTACTACACGGTCGACACAATGATGCGCGTCCTCATGGTGGCCCTAACGACGCTGGGGCCCTTGGTGAAAGAGCTCTTGGGGAGCATTCTGCCTATTACATGTGTGATCTCGGACATGTCATGCAACGAAGCTCACAAAGCGGCGTTGCATTATGGCATCCCCAGCGTTGCGCTCTCCTGCCAAAGTGCTTCGGCATCGTCGTCCAAGTACTATGGGCCGCGGCTCGTTGCAGAAGGACTGCTGCCCTTGCCTAAGGATGAAACAGCGAGAAAGGAGACTCTGTCCAAATTGGTGACATGCGTGCCGGGCATGTACCCCATGACGCTGGGGGAGTATCACACCGGCCTGTTGATGGAGGGTTTCTCCAAGTACCTCACAGGTGAACACTCCGCGAGTTTACATAAGCGGGCGTGGATCTTGCAGAACACGGTGCACGAACTAGAAGCGGAGGTTATTGAGGCCATGGAACAGGATGCAGGCATCAGGTTGCTCTCCGTTGGGCCTCTGGCCATTGCTCCCATGACGCTCAACGGCTCTATCCGTGCCGATGACGACGACAACAGCACCACCAGCTTCTGGCCCGAGGAATCCAAATGCATGGACTGGCTTGCTAGCCATAGCCCAGTATCGGTTGTCTACGCCTCGTTTGGAAGCCTGGCCAGTATCGTTCCTAGCGTTCTGGAGGATATCCTTCTTGGGCTTGAGACTTCGCAGGTGCCCTTTTTGTTCGTCATGAGAGCAGATCTTACCCGAAGCTTGGCCGCCTCGTTACAGGGCTTCCAGGAGCGCACCAAAGACAGGGGTCTCATTGTGGCGTGGGCTCCCCAGCTCCGCGTTCTAAGCCACCCTGCCATTGCTGCCTTCCTGACGCACTGCGGCTGGAATTCCATCCTAGAGAGCGTCTCCGCAGGGGTTCCCATGCTATGTTACCCCTGCTTCGTCGACCAACTTATGAACAACCGGTTCATTGTGAGTGTGTGGAAGATCGGCTTGGAGCTGGAAAAGCGGGCCGACGGATCCCTGGACCAGGTTGAGGTGAGCACGAGGGTCCGGGCAGTGGCCGCCAAGGACTCAGAGATGAGGGTAAATGCGAATACTTGGAAAGATGTCACCCGGAGAGCGATCCAACCGAGCGGCTCCTCGCACAACAACATGCTCACGTTTGTGGCCGACATGTATAAACGAGCAGCTAGTAACGCCGCCACACTCATTACAAATTAATGGAGCCTAATCTCATAACACTATTGACACTAATAACTCGTGTTAATATATGTTTTATAAGTCATGCTGTAGTGTTCAAAGTCTTTTAATGTTTTGCAAAGCTGCGATAGATTCATTCCGAGTAGCAATTTAAGATTTTCCTTAAAAAGAGGAATGACACGCTATGGATCAGGAAGTCGGTATTGACTTACAAAATCTCTATGCCATCCTCGTCCCCACAGTTCAGGCAAGCTCAAAATGATGATAAATGGATGCAGCATCAGGACATTCCAACTACCAGACTTGTAAAAGCCCAGTCCATCAAAGAAACTATAACTAATTTAATGACGCATTCGCAATTTCATACCACAAAAGAGTTTTAACTTACACATGTGATCTTTGAGACAAGCATGTGCCTACTCGCAGGATCATTGGAGGAGCGTTGGACTGGGGAGCATGTTGGGTCCATTTTTCTGGCCTTGCCCGTTCTAGCGGTTTCTATGGAGGTCCTAGATCAGATAGAGGCCCCACACCGACAACCCTACCCCTCACCGAGCACCCCCTTACGAGCCTGTGCTCCGAGCCGCGCTCTATGAGGAGATTCAGACAAATCCATGATTGCACATTTAGACTACAATAGAAGATTCTTTCGTAGATCATGAGGGGAGTTCACTAACAGTAAGAGTCAGTTGCATGCAATTAAAAAAGAGCTGCTTCACATTTACATAAGTGGATTGGCCAAGGAAATGCTAAGCATTTAAATACCTCTACCGCAGCCTTCCAGGATCTCGTCACTTAAAAGAGTTTCTCAGGAGCTATGCTGATTAGCTGGATCCAAAATATGTCATGATTTCGACTTCTAAAAAGGCATATCCTATGGAACACTCGGACAGGAAAAAACATGATCAAAAGCATAATTCACTGTTCGTAGAATTAGCTAGAGATTATAGAATTGGCTACAAATCCTCAGGAGATACTAGCACAGCTATTTTTGGGTGAGTACATTGAGTATACACACTAAGCTAAGTGGATGATGACCCGAAAGGATGTGGGAGCGACGTCCAGTTTTTGTTCAGGTTCGTGATGTAATACATCTTTGTTGCATTACTGGTTCAGATGGTTGGACCTTGATGTCTAGCTGTACACTTGATGACAAGAGATATCAATAAGCACCCAGATTACCGAAAGAGTCGAGGCCTGCTGCGTTGAGGAACTTTACCCTCGAGCTTCAGCCGTCGATACGCTTCACGGATGTGAGTAGGACGAATCGGTCCAGTTTCGTTTCTTTCAGTCATCACTATCCGTCCTGTAATCAGAGCAAACGTAGATGCACATGTTAATATTATACGTTACCCAAGCAGAGAGACAGAAAGCCACTTCCTAAAATACTGAAACAACAATCTAAAATCTTTGTAGAAACAAATTGCAAGCTCCCCACAAAATCACACTAACTTTGTAACACTTTGGAATGAACAAGAGACAGGAATGGCTCAGAAAGATTGTGATCGAATTCATGAAACATATCATCGTTTGTATTGAGTGTAAAAAACAACGAACAGAATTGAGAATTCGGAAAGAGCGAGAGCAAATAGCACATTCTTCGACATTTGTGAAAAGAATGCATACCTATCTCCACAAGCTCCCCAACGAACATTTTCGCTATACCGGAAATAACTATAGTCATTGGAACCGAGACTGGAGCACCTGATACACTCTGCAGTAACTGCTCCCCTCATCCAAAACATACGTGGACTAGTCAGTACAGGTAAGAGTAGATATAATTCATCTGCACGTGGCAATAACGTGGCAACTAAAGAAAGGTACGTCAGTAACTGCAGGTAGCATAACCAAAGCTACACATTCCTGTTCGTAAATCTCTGCACGAACCCAACATGACTACATAACGGAGTATTTAACTTACTCGTCGCATGTTGGCACGTTGAAATCCGGATCGTCGATAGCACTCGTATCGACTCATCTGTTCAGAAGTGAAGGTTGCCAACACAGCTCTGCAAATAAGATTGAAAACCAAAACATGTTAAACATGTTTTCAATCTTATTTGGTCTTAATTAAAAATGTTTTCAGTAAGAACACCACCCATATTAAAAGCAAGAGAGAAAGTCACTCAAGCAGGTTGAACTCACCGCATCTTGTCGGGGTCCACTGTGTTATACTTTCCGAGCTCTTCATGGTCCATATTCTCCTCTTCGTCTTCATCATCATCCTTGCCTCCACCGCCCCTAGTCCCACCCTTGCTTGAAGGCCCCTGTCCATCATTTGCCTTGGTATCACCTTCATCGTCGCTGTTAACAGGGCTTGTATCTTTTAAAATAGCCTTCTTTGCACTCTTGTTCCCAGAAGGCTTAGCAGGCCCTTTGCCTTTACCAGAAGGTGAAGGCCCTGCTACAGGTGTGGTAGCATCCGGTTGCACATATCCTCCTTCGGAACCTGGTATGAAAATATCACAATGTGGTGAACGAGATTAATACAAACCCGTTGTAAAGGCTATCAACGACAACTAACAACAGCTCGAAGCGAAAAACTGCATTCAAGAAAACAGTACCTGAATCCGAGTCGGTCATATCCGCATCGCTACCCATGGTGAACAACTATCTGGTGTCTGGCAGACTCCGAGGACACAAAATGGACGAATGCATGCTCAAATCACACGGTCTCTGCCAAAGACGCAGATAAGAACTTCAATATCAACAAAGTCCATCAAGCCACATAGAGATTTCACAACAATGATCGATTAAAGAACCATATACAACTAACACCGATGATAAACTTGAAACCGACTCTGAGGGACTATATGCCCCGCTAAAACCCCTTGTGCTATGCTATACGCACATGGTTAGTTGGGAATAAAACGCGTCTTCTAATTCCCTTCTATCTACGCCCAGTGGTATAATAGCTTTTTCTTAGTTTACAAGGCGATATAATCAAGGCAAACAGAAAAGTACTCGCTCTGCATGGACAAGCGCCAACTCAGAACATTACCAACAGAGGTTCCTCTACCCAGTTAATTATTCCTGGAGCAAACGATCTCTTCGAACAACGACACGAGGTTGAAACTTCCGCCGATTTACTAGACTCGAGATTCCATAATTTCCTGCAGTCCTAGAATTTTTCTGTAACCGCAATAACCAAGGTCTCTGAGAAACCCATCTCCTCAAAGGCTAAGCAAACCCAAGCCAAAATCGACTTACACACCCCGACTCAAAAACCCTAAAACTAACTCCAAATAAAACGTAACTTGTAACGGTTCTATAATTGTTGGCTTGCTAACTTATGAGTCTCTCAAGCCTAATTCAAGTGCCAGGCGGCACAACCCAACAAGCGGAGCCTGTGCGTTACACAATTGATAGATCAATCTCGCCCTCCTCTGTCTCGAATAGACACCGGAAATGCACAACAAAATTGCACCTACAGATACTCAGACGATTCTTAAAGACTACTCACAGCGTCCCAGAGAACAATCCCATACAATGCAGACCCGCAAACCTGATAACCCAAACCCTAAACCCCCGACGGTCCTCTCTCTCTCGCTCTTACTTATACACACACACACACACACACACACACACACACACACAGCGACGAGTCAAGTATTCACAATCAAACCAGGAACCACACAAATCCTATAGCTAAACCTCACAACTGCCCTATGCCAAAGCGAACCATCCAAAGCAGACAACCATGGGTCAAATCAAACAATATACTCACCACTTCTGCTGCAGATTGACGCGCGAATACAACTCCCAGCTGCGCAAACTCTCACATGAGTCTCACACTTGCATAAAAATATTCAAACCACCACAAATCTTGCTCTCCTACGAACAGAGCATTAACCCAACTACCCTCTATTCATCAACAACTCGACATACATACAAGCCTTTCCCAAACCCAAAAGATTCAAAGCTCCTGGAGCTTGACAGACTTTTCGTTTCCCATTGCTTTTTCGCTAAAGTTAATGAACAGTCATGGTGGGCACATCATCTCTGCCGACCTGCAATTGTCAGATGCCATCCTCTGGCATGTCCTGATGAATTTCTGATTAATATTTGTGATGTGAAGTAGCGAAACCGATCAAGCGTTCTTTGCCAAATGACTTAACTTAGATGGGTTCGTATGTTTTCGCGCGCGTTGTTTGGGATATGAAAATGGTTATGGATGGGCATGAGTGTCTGAGCAAGGTTTAGCTGGAGAGGGGCTGCCTTTGGGTAGATGTTGCAGCGATTGCGCATTGCGGGTGTGGTTCTGGGGGGCAAGTTGAGATGGAGTTTTTTTTTGGCGGAGCCAGGTTTCGGAGGTTCTGAGTTGAAGGACATCGCTGTTGGTGGAGCATTAGGGCAAGCGACGGGAGTTTAGTGTTGGGGTTGGTTTTGATGGACAGCGGCAATGGCAGCGAGGACGGCACGCCGTGGGGACGAGGGGACGGCCAGGGCGACGACGACGACAACAACAGGGACTGGGGTCTCAAAGACATCCCCAACGACGTGGAGGTTCTGAAGCGAGTGTGGCGCAATGAGAAGTCGGCCCCGGAGATTCTAGCCTACGAGTCGTTGCTGGTGGAGCGCGTGCAAGAGCAGATCGCCAACATGGAGGAAAATATCCTCGCGGCTGCGGAGAGCCTGGACGACATGATGCTGTCCATCTTCGAGATGGACGTGAACCGCCTCATGTTCCTGCTGCGGGCGTATCTGCGCGTCCGCTTGTCCAAGATTGACAAGTTCGCGTTGCATGTCATGAGGACCGCCGACCTCTGGGACCGTCTCTCTCCCCAAGAACAGGAGTACGCGTCGAAGTTCGTGGATGTTCTGTCGAAGCACATGCACGACTCCGTCCTGGGCAAGCTGGAGAAAGAGTATGAGTCCATGATGAAGCAAGCTGCGTCCAGTGAGGAGAATGACATGATTGTGGAGCCCAACCTGGACACCTACGTCTTCTGCAGAAGCAAGACCGCCTTGGGCACCTTTCAGCTCGATGACAAGTAAGCCATTGTCACCCTCTCTTCTACACCTTCCATACTTGCAAAAATCATCTCTACAGCTTGATGATGCTGAATCGGCAATTCGCTTGTTGGTGGTGGTGTGGATGGCAGAGGCGATGAGACCGTGGATATGATGCCGAACGATCTCTACATTCTGCGCTACAGACCTGTGAGGAATCTCATCGAAACCGACCGCATCGAACTTGTATGACTCATGTTGATGTGAGCTTCATTCTTTTCTAGTCCTTGAATTGATGATCTCCTCTTCTCTTCCATTGCCAACAGAGGGCTTCTATTGTGTGCATCAATCATGTTTCACACCACATTCAGGAGAAGACATGGCATTAGGGATTTACTTGACGTGAGAGTCAGCATTCCATCAGTTAGTTTTTTTCTGGCCCTTTTGGTCTCAGATTCAACTTGTTCAGGAGTGCCTAATGGGATGCTTCAGGCTCTGATTTCTCTGTATTCTAGATCCAGAGGAGAGTGGCATTATGTGGATTCCTCAATTTGGTTGTCAAATCTTTCATTTACTAGGTCCCAGCACCAGGAACTTGGTGAAGCTGGTTGCACAAAGGAAGTATTCCATGTAATGTGCCCATTGTTAATTTGTATCCATGACAACTCTATTGGGTTGGGAAGGGTGCTTCTTTTTCCTGCAGGATGAAGGTTTACCAGTGAGGGTGTCAATCTCTTGGCTGATGATAGTATTCTGGAGATTTCCACTTTGTTGAGAGATTTGGGTAGGCGATTGTTGGTCTGGTATGGTGGTGTGCATTGCAGGTGAGGTTAAGGTCTGGATATGCTGATGTGGTGATTTTGCATGAAACCAAGTTAACTTGTGCATTGTGAGACCATCTTCACATCATGCAATAATAGAAACAATGCTATGGGCATTGTGAAATATCATGCGCATTGTGGATTTTAGGAAAATCGTCTCTTCAGATGTCTTTGATTTTCTAAAAATAGAACTTTATGTTCTCAATTGAAGAAATTAATATTGCAACAGGTAAATGACTTGAGGATTCACCAAAAAAATTTCAAATTGAGAAACCTTAATGCTTGCCTTTCAAAAGAATAAAAGGTGGATATAGGTATAAATTGATAGCAAAACCTAAATCACCAATTTTGTTCGATTTAAAAATTCAGTTATGTTAATACCAATTGTAAGAATGTTGTAGAAAACAATTTTATCCTTTTCCTCTTTTGAAGGTGGATATAGGTTTGAAAATTGAATTCAAGATGAGACTTCAAATTTATTTTTGTTAGGACTTTTAGGAAGTCCTCCAAAAAATGGCTTTTTGTATCATTTCCTTCACATATCAGAATGCAAATAAAATTCAATTTTCTTTTTTGAAAATGTAAAAAAATTCAGAATTCTTTTGCCGTGCCTTTATGCCCAAACTCAAGGTGAAATTTTTAAAAACCTCATAACTTTCTCAATATTGATCAGAATTTAATGAGAATTGTTTACTTTAAAAGATCTCACGAGAAATTTCAGAAACAGAAAAAATAATTGCAATCATAGGTACCTGCCCAAAATTTGTAGACAACCGTTTCAGTCCTTGTAATCCTTTAGGGGTTAATATCATTATCTTCAAATCATGTGGCCAAAAGGTGTGTAAAAAAATGGTATACATCCTTAAATTATTAGTTTAGAACAATAATATCTGGTGGCTTAAAATGCCAATATACAACATATTCAAATATACAAATTAAAAAAATCTCATCGAAAATCCCAAAATCCATCAAGAAATACAAAAATATATGTTTTTTTTTTTTTTTTGCTAAAATCGAGTACGACATCTTAGTCCTCTCTTTGTTGATCGGTCCTCTCTTAGTTGCATCTTCCATTTATCAGGAAATGAAACAATGACCATCCATCCATCAGGAAATAAAACAATGACCATCCATCCATCACGTGGAGTCATCCATTGTCCATCCTGAATCTTCTGCCATGACTTCTGTTCATCCTCACTCATCCAAGTGACGTAAGTTGTCCTGTGACCCTTTCTGTGTACTGTACATCTCTTTCCATGTATAGATACTGAGCATTTGTAGGAAGCACCGTAATTCAGCTTTATCTGGAGTTAGGCTGCTCATAATGGCACCTTCATTTTTGCAAATTTTTCTGTAAGGAGGCTGCCAAAACCTGAACGTCAGATACGGAATGCCAGTTTGGAATAGATTTAGAGTTATTTCAAGGACATACATGCCTACAGTCACTCACTCTGGGATGGAAAGGGTTAAGGAAGAGATTAATTCCAGCAGTAGGAGCTGTGGCCAGGCCGACATTGACTCAAAACGGAACCGATTTACTGAAACGGCTGCTTCCTATAATCCACTAAAACGCACTAAGTGCTGACTCTGCACAAGGTGGTTTAGTAAGAGAGGTAACGTTATCAAGAAATGGTTTAAATGTTTGAAACTACATCGTTTGGATTTGTGCATCTGTGAACGCTGGAGCCGTCTTGCTCTAGGTGCAGCGCCGGGTACAAGTCTGTACCCTGTGGGAACTGCATGTAACAGGCTAGACTTACTAAATTATGCCTCTGTTCAGCTCACTGGAGCTGCAGAGGAATTTTCTAGAATTCTAAGTTCCATGAAGATGTAAATTTACATTTGAAACATCTCATCAGTGATCACACTGTGTTCCCTCGCAAGATCTAGTGAGTCGTGACGTCGTGATCCTTCTGGTAGCACCACCACAATGAGTACCACACTTGCAGATTGCCACCACTTGTGAAGCGCTATGCTCCCTGCAACTTGTTTACATGCTGAAACTGTGGAAAGATCGTAATGCGAAAGTGTTAAACTGTGAGTTTATCAACGGCCTTCAGTTAGTGTCTTGCAATATTTCTATCTAATTTACAATGCAAGAGTGCTAGGAGACTAAGTACAGGACTTGGTCATTGTGTATATTTTGCAAGTTTATGGAGACTTAAACGCGAATCTGCTTAGTTGCATGATTGTATATGGTGTTTGTTGTTTGAATTTGTTATGATTATTAGATTATGCAGTCTATGGACTGAAATATTTAGCTGTGCAATGAGTTGATTTGGTCAATTGCATTGGTCTCAGGCCCACTTTATTGTGGATGAGGCACGAGAATGGACAGGTCAGATCTTGGATGTCAGCAAGTGATCAATGACATGTGTCGATAACATCCCTACACAACTCAGTGGGTACTTGAATCTTGAGTATTATCTTGTCTGTAGTGGAAGATGCTGGGTTTATAATTAAAACAGAAATCAGAGTATATATTAGTTTCCGTGTACTGTTCTATATGTCCCATTTGTACTGTTCTAGAGTGTGAGATTGGTTCTATTTGTTAGCCCATGGGATTGTGATATGTTCATGTTGAAGTATGCTGATTTTCAAGGCTCATTGAACTTTTATTGAATTTCTAAAATTAACAAGTGAGTTAAGTCTTGCAATTTCTCAAATCCTGACATGGAATTTAAACTCAAGGTTGTTACCAAATTGTAGAGCTGAAGTATCTCGTTGAGTCTACTAGCTAGTTGGTCCCTAGTATGATAGCCTCCGAGCGGGCTTGCCCAGGTGTTTGCACCATTATTTGGGCAATCATTTGTCCTCAGCGGTATGCTGATATTATTCCGAATCACTGAAATTTCAAGAACATTTTTTCTACCAGTTCATCATATTTCTAGTTTGTAAAGTAGTGCATGCTTGGTTGCAAATATTTTTGGAGTTAGATACCTCTGATCGAGGGTTTAGCTTCGTTTTCTACATGTTTGTGAAACTTGCAAAGTTCTAATACTTATAGTAGTTTTTTATCCTGGCATGAGCATAGAAGTTTATGATACCGTATTACCGTTTCTCAAATTCATATGATTTCATGATTGCGAATCTGCATGCGGCCATGCCTTTAATAAAACTGCGAGTCTTGACTCACTGTTCACATGTGAAGGTATATTCTTGTCCAATCTCCTTGTTGCACTTTTATGAGCGGATCTCATAGTAGGCACTCACCAAGAAATTTCGCTAAAATAAAGTGTGGTTTTTCCCACGTACCTGAACACAGCTTTTTCCTTTACATGCATCACTAACGATTGATTGATAGACTGGCATCATGGACGTGAACTTTTAAAAGCAGCTCTTGTACCAGCAGCCGGTACTGTCCGATCCTCGACAATACAGTTTTTGAATAACTGTTGCGTTGAATTCTACACGGTTTCGACCCATCTTCCAAGACATTCTGCAGCGTGCTCGATATAATATTCTCTCCTCGATATGTGTATTTAGTTCTTGTTATCATTGTAGATATCAAGAACTAAAAGTCACGCATCTCGGTGACAGAATGGACGCGTACCCCGTGAAAAATAAAACTTCGAAATTCGAATAAACGACGAAGGAAACACAAACCACTGGACAGACAGGATGCGAATCCTCACGTCTTTATTGACCTCAAAATCACCGTCCGCAAAGAAAGAAATAAAATTGATCGGCTTCGACAAGCCCAGTGACTCTCATTCGATTGCAAAATGTATATCAAAATGAGATCAAACCCTGGTTCCTGAAAATTTAATCATGTGAAACGAAGGGCGCAGCTAACGGTTAGTTTCTAAGACTCATCATCATCTCTGAATATTCTGTTGTAATCAAAAGACACTAAAAATGTACAAGTAAATTGAACGTCACCACGGCCCTTCAATCCTCTCCCTAGATGCTAACCAAAATTTCAGGGAATGAGGTCTCAGTCTCTCTCTCTCTCTCTCTTCCTGCCTCAAAACGAGAGAACCCGGAGCTCACGATTCATCCATTCATCAGCGAATCTAATCATCAGGATGATGTTCCATCATGGACCTTGAATTGAAACATTCGACCTCAACCGGAGCAATATTCCTGGGATGGAGGGCTGCCGTGATTCGCCTCGGCAGACGGGGAGTTGTTCTGATTCCTCCACTCTGGGCTACCCGAACTAAAATCATTGGACTGATACCTGGCAGAATCCGTGACCGTGGTGATGTTCATGGACTCGCAGTGAGTTCCATCGACCACTTCGTTCGCTACAGACGTGTTGTTTACCTGCTGCTGCGGCTCCACTTCAGTGCTACCCATCTGAGAAGCTTCGGGGCAAAGGTGGTTATAGCTGTTGGACTCGCCAGCCTGCTGCATCTTCACATGGCCATACATGCCTTGTGGCTCATGGTCTGCAGACACGCCGAAGCTCCCACTCGCAGCAGATCCTGAGCTTGTCTGGACCATGGCAGGTCTGCTCACGTTGTAATGCCCCTGAATTCCTGCATTCATGTTATTCTCAAAGTCCTGCAACGAGTTGAAGTCATGGTTGCCAGAGAGTGGTCCGAAGTTGGTAGCCCCCGGGGAGTTATTGAACGAGTGCCCGGAGAACATGCTAGGTGGTGACATGACAGGGTAGTGGCCTGCTGTGGAATTGCCAAGCGACCGAGGCAGAGGGAGAGAGATCTGCGGTTGCTTGAACTGTCCGACGTTATTGCATTGCATCAAGAATGCCGAACTGGAAACAGGAGTGCGCACTCCGCTCAAGCCAGTCACTGGCGGCTTAGCATCCCCGCCGGGGTTCACGCTGCTCTGCATGAGAGTGGAATTCAGTGGAGAGCTTGTACAGGCAAATTGCCGCAGCATGTCCATCCGCATATTCTGATGGTCGTGGGCAAACTGCATACCTGCAGAGCGAGGAAATCACGAAAACCAGAAAAATGTCATCAATTCAGACCATTGAGCACGCCCCGGATCAATAGGCGAACCGAACAATATCAGAATCACAGTCAGATGAATTTATAAGAAAAATTTACCTATTGCTCCTGAACCGCCTTGAATTGACTCTTGAAACGAGCCAGCTCTAGCGCCACCCAGCCCAGGTCGCGAATTAAGCGATGGCACGGTCATAGTATTGCTATACTGAGCCTGGCATCCGAACGAGCCTCCATCGTGGCGGGGCTGCAGCATACCGGACAGGAAGTCATCTCGCATGGCATTAGTCATTGAGTCCAGGGCATTGAGACCTTGCTGGGAACCCGACCTGGGCAGGCCAGTGGCGTGGTTGGCATTGAAACCATCAACGTTCCACTGCAGATGTTGGAGGTTGCTACTAGATGAATTTGACGGCAGGAAGTAATTCGGCGAGGGCGTGTCTGGAATCGTAGTAGGGCTGGAGGTCGTGGTGATGGGTAGACGCGTTGAGTTAAAGGAAATCTGGGGCGGAAGTTGGGGCCTGGAGCCGTCTGGTCGACTAGGTTGCGTGCTCAATCTCGCAAGCTGCGCCGCTGCTGCTCCGGCGCCTGATGGGCCGTTCAGTTCTGAAGCCATCCTGCTAAAATTCAAGAATTGGAAATTGACGTCAGCTTTCTCCCTCACATGCGACAAGCAACAAAGTGTCGAAACTAGTTGTTCATCTCTGGCAGAAACACGACTTACGAAGTCCAAGACCTTGGCATTTGCTGCTGCGCCATTGAGCTAACCAGCTGCTGTGCATGCTGGTATTGCTCCTTCTCTCTCTCTTGCCTGTGCCGATTCATGTGCCCACCAAGAGCCTGCGACTTTGCAAACCGCATGTTACAAAACCTGCATTCGTACAAAGTCTTGGACATATCACCCTCTTCATCTGTCGTACTGCTGTCATCATGTGTCAACCTTCGTTTCCTCTTTGATCCAGAATTTTCTGCACAGAAAGCAACCACCCCAAAAACAAATCAAAACACAAAGTTACCACCATTATTCGTATCACAGGTATCAACATAGGTATCGAAGTATGAAGCAACTCGATTACAAACTTGATCCGAGAGAGAGAAAGAGAGAGAGAGACAACATGCATGCGAAGAACAGTGCCCAACCTGGAGCCTGCAAGTCCTCAGTGGAGTGGGTATCGGTTGTAGCAGCAGTAAGAGGAAGCGAGTGAGGAGGAGGCCTCTCAAAGTTGGCCTTGCTAGGCATGACGACCATGACAGAAGACTCCTGAGCCATTCTCATTCTAGCATCGTAGCATGAGACCCTAAAGGAGACCCTCACCACCACAGACCACCACAGACCACCACCACCACCACCGCCAACGCGAGAATATGCGGGATGGACACAGCGAGAGCCGGGTCTTAGGAGCCTGGTCGCGGATGTTTGTGCCTGCGTACGACGATGGTACCTGCTGTGCTTCGCGCTGGAGGAGAGATTGCCAAATCGGCCGGGGCCCGGGCGGTGGACCGGTGGAGGCGCCAAGAGCGGGCGGAATGGGCCTCCGCTCCCTCGGGGGGGCAACTGTTCCACATGCAGGGGCTCGGAAATATTCCCCAAACCCAACATACTCCCCCACGCTCTTGCGCACCCTTTATGTTTTGATACTATTTCTAGCATTTCATTAACCCCTAAAGGACAATCTTCCACATTTGGACTTTTTTAGAATTCGCATGTACATATGACTTCAATTTAAGTCGAGATTTTTTGAAACTTTTTGTGAATGTTTGCCGTAACAAGGACTTTGAAGGAATTTTTTTATTTTTTTATTTTTTCAATTTATTTTTAAAAAATAGTTATGGGACCCGAAGTGAAATCTGTTGCTCGGCGGGCAGTTCGGGCAGCCACGCTAAATATATATGTTACCTCTAAAAAAATCTATAAATACTTAATGTTGTAATCTTTGATATTTTCCAAAAAAGAAACTTCTTTCTGTACAAAAGGTTCACTCCACAAAATACCAAATTTTTTTCACCATTTCGAGCAGTGTACTAAAAAAAACTTCTTCTTTCCTTCATAAAAGTTATTAAATATGTTTTTTTAGGTTTTTTCTTTTTTTTTCAATTAAAGTATGGACATCAATCTTTACTTTGACCGTTTGGATTGGGACTTTGTAATATAGTGGAATTTCTAGAAAAAAAAATATAAAATAGCATTCTTTTGTATTCAACTCAATAAAAATATTTTTTTCAATATGATACACTTGACTTTTGTGTGTAATTTTTTTATACAATTAGTTGACATAGTTGTCTTTGTAATGCATCAAAACCGCCAAAATTTACAATGCAAAAACCTAAGGAAAAAATAATTAGAGTATGTTGACCTAGTCAAATATTGTGTCAAAAAAGTTTGTTTTTAAATTTAAATGGTTATGATCTTCTAAACTCTACGGTCGATTATGATGAAATTTATTGAGTTATCTACTAAAATAATATATTTGAAAATCTTACGGTTAGAATTAGATAATAGTGATTTTTTAGTCATTCATGTTTTTTACTTTGGAAATGGTCGTTTTGAAGCGTTTTTTGGTGAAACATAGTCAAGGAATTTTAGGGGTTAATGAACACACTTCTATTTTTGGAAATGATATTAATAGGATCTTAGTGCTTTAATAACCATTAAATGCATAAAATATTTTATTTTAAACTTCTAATACATATTAAGTACCATTTTAGTAATGAACTCATTTTTATTTTTGGAATTGATATTTATAGGAGATCAATGCTTTAATAACCATTTTAATGCATGATCTTTTTTATTTTCTTTTTTATGCATGATTTCGCTGTAGCGGATACACGTCCAAAGCCGCAGTAGATCCCGACCCTTATGGACGCCAACCCCAAGGATAGTGCATACCATCCAATGCGGTCCGGCCCTCCCATCTCCACTCCTCCACTCTCGATGCAAATCGCTATTCAAGGCCATACAAGAATCACTCCAACAACATAAAGAATTCTCATGCTTCACACAATTATCACAGTGGCATGTCGCTGTGCGCCGCCGCATTTGGATCAAGAAGTGGACGTCGGGCGAGGGCGGGGCGGGGCGGGCAAAGTCACCCTTCCCCGCTGCTACCCATAAACCGTCACCTAATCTTGATTTAGACATGCCCTGGATCTAGGGCCCAAAAATCAACAACATCGCGAGTTGCTACTGAAATCAAATCTTTTTCTGTACATTGACGTTTTTCTAATACATTTTAACTAGCATTTTAGTAATAGACTCATTTCTACTTTTGGAATTGATATTAATAGGAGATCAATGCTTTAATAACCATTTTAATGCATGATCTTTTTTATTTTAAATTCCTATTACATATTAAAAATGATAAAAGATAATTATGCGTTGTTTTCAATAATTGTATTTAAAGTTTTAAAAGTATGCTGATTTTCAAGGCTGATTGAACCTTTATTGAACTTTAAAAATTAGCAAGTGAGTTAAGTCTTGGAGTTTCTCAAATTTTGACATGGAATTTAATTCACATTATACGAGTTGGTCTCTTTTCTCTATTAGCCAAGAATGATATAGCTGATACTATAACTCAAGGTTGTTCCCAAATTGTAGAGCTGATCAATGCTGAAGTGTCTCGTTGAGTCTACTAGCTACTTAGTTCCTTGTATGATAGAATGCTAGCGGGCTTGCCCATGTGTTTGCACCATTATTTGGGCAATCATTCGTCCTCAGCGGTATGCTGATATTATTGGACCAAGTCACCAAAATTTGAGAACATTTTTTTACCAGTTCATCATTTTTCTAGTTTTTAAAGTAGTGCATGCTCAGTTGCAAATATTTTGGAGTTAGATTCCTCTGATCGAGGGTTTAGCTTCATTTTCTGCATGTTTGTAGAACATGCAAAATTCTAATACTTATAGTAGTTTCTTATCATAATTTGTTTTCAATAATTGTATTTAAAGTTTTTAAATATTTGTTGCTTGAATAAATCTATTTTTTGAAATGAATCAGAATCTCTAAAGAAATAAAATAACAAATTGGTGTAATTTTTTCAATATTATAGACTAAAGTGATGGGAATAAAGAATTAAGTCAATGGTTAAATTTGTGTCTTTATATTTAAACAAGAACAAAATATTAAAGGATTTACAAGGATGAATAAGGAGTGCAGTTGTTGTTAAATTATTGCCAACTTGGAGGTTTTTAGAATTTGAAATCAAATATGAAAGTCATATTATATAAAATTGCTAAATAGATTATGCTTTTAAAAGTCAAAGCATAATTCATATGGATCCAATTTATAGAACATTGTTTTACTCAATTCTTTAAACGGTTCCTTTCATAGTGTTTTTGGTGAATTTGATTTATTTTTTTTACTATAAAGATGGTACATATTTTAATTTGACCACCAGGTTGATGCAATGATGTCTTTGCCTTCGAAATGTTTCTTATATTGGACTCCATTCAAATATATAGATCAATGATAATACGATTTCATGTTTTAGGTTAAGGTATTTTGTGGTGGAGGATTTGTTTAGAATTCTATAATAAAATATGATTCATTTTTAAAACAACATTTAAAGAAGATATACTTTAATAATCATTTTAACATTGCTGATTTTATTTTGATAAATTATTATGTATTAAAGTAATGAAAAATAATATATTGATTTTTTTTGAATGAGCAATTTTGACAAAAGTGAAAAAATCAAAATCCAAATTCTATAGCTATATAACAATACTTTTTGAATATAATGAAACACAGTTGAACTTTTATCAAGTTATTTCAAGACGAAATACACTCTCTCTCTATATATTTTTTAAAACACTTTTGTTCATTGTACTTAATCTATTTATGAATATCCTTTATGTGGTTGCAAAAATAGGTACTTAGATGAAGAAAGATACATTTTGAAACAAAATAGTCAAATTAGGTATAACTTTTTATCTTTTTAACTCTTATTGTTTCTGTAACAAAGATATTAATGTTGCCAATCGAGTTATTACTTTTAAATGAAGACAAAAAATCCATACAATAGAGTTATCAACATTCATTAACATTTACATCTATTTCAACCATCTATATTTATAATTTTCATTTTAAAAAGTAAATAATAATAAAAAATAAAATCATCTTTATTATGTAAAACTGTGTAGTGGCTTTTAATATCTAACAAAATATTAAACCTAAGATTACACATCAATTATTTTAATTTGTATAGCAATATATTTTGCTCTAATTTAATTAAAATGATTCTGTACCAATTACAATTTAAATAAAAAATCATTGAAAATCTAAACAAAAATAAAAGAAAATCATTTTAAACTTTTTATCTCCATATCATGCTACCTTTAACTTTGATCCCATGATTTATTTTTAATATTTCATCATAAAAAAAATATATATATATATAGTTTAAATATAATCATTTTTTTATGAATCAAATCATTAAAACAAAATAAATAATAATATGTTATAGAATTTGAATGTTGTGGTCCAATTTAATGTAGTCATCCAAACCATCCTTGGTATTTAATGTTGTTTTTAACATTGTTGATGGCTTAGATGTTTGCACTATGAAACAATACCAAATGATGATATTTTTTTTTAATTTCTAAAAAAATTATGAAGACGAGGGTGAGGTTTATCGCCGGAGGAGACCTACGCATCTCTGCTAGCAGAAACTTGGAAAGAACTTGGAAGGACCTTGGAGGGCAAAGTGCGAGGAGCGCCAACTAACTAATGAGGGCATCGCATGATGTTGGAAATTGCCATGTAACAAGCTTAGTGATTCGTGTTAGTCAAAACAATAATAAAAAACATCACATCAATTCAATAATTTTAGTTATATTGGATGTTCAATAGGAGCACCATTGCTTTAGACGACAGTGTCGTGTGTAAAATTAGGCACCACATAATCATAATCATCACCTACACTTGGTCTAATTTACCACCACATATTAACAACATATTTGAACTTAGACTTGTTTTTCGCTTTACAAGGTGGTCAATGCGGAATGCCAGAGTTGATTTATATTTCTTTTAGCACTACTTTGTCTACTAATAAGTTCTCCAACGATGAAGGCTAATGGGAGCTCTGGTAATGATTGGATTTTATGCCTTGGGATTTAGTGCAGAAATACTTTGAATTTGATGATTTAAAAAACATTATGACCATAATTCTACAATTATAAAAGATATTAAGATAATTTATTTTGATATAAACATGTTTGAGAAAGAAAATCAAGTCATAACTTTTAAATCATGGCTTTGTTATGTGTGGAACTAAGAATTTAATAAACATGGTTTTATGCAAAAATCATTTTCATCATATAACTTAAAATACATGTGTAAAAACTTTATATATATATATATATATATATATATATATATATATATTATAATTTATGAATATAGAAATTTATTTAAAATATTATATTTTTGAATTGCTTCATTTAAATCATCATAGGTTAAATTTAAAACCATACAATATCAAACATGATTGTATATCTATATAAATAAAGAAACATTTTCTTTTCATAAACCTTCATGAATCTTGGATATAATTTTTATATTTACAATAGTTTAAAGTAGACAGTTGTTTATAATAAAAAATGATTTGAGATATATATATATATTGAATTAATTTTTTACAATAATTAAATTGTGTACTATCGAAGGATATATATTAATTAATATAAAATAAAATAATGAAAATATAATGAAAATTTAATCAATGTTGGAATAATTAAGATTATATTTTATATAAAGAATGAACAATGATTATATAGTGGAAATAATAAATGAAGATAATTGAAATAGATTAAATGAGAAGACCAAAAGAAAAGGTTGAAGGAGTAAAAGTAGATAAATTGAATCTTTACTTTAATGATTAATGAGATATTTAATAAAATAAAGTTTTGAGGAATGTTATCCACGGATGTAGATTAAAGGAGATGTATAAGATAAAAGCTACACTAGAAGGAAAGGTGTCGATCTTGACTCCCACTGTGTCGCTTTTGGTTCATGTTAATAATAAAAGGCGACACAATTTTGACTTGCGAGTTCTAATTCTGTGAAATAGTGAGCATTGTCGGTCACGCTCGTCGCTACAAACAAATTGTGGGACCGGGAACAGAGAGAAGAACCGTGTCAGGAACGAAAAGTTTCCTTCTAGTGCTATGCCAAAAAATAATTAACAAATCAAAGTCTTTTTTAATGTTTTTTAGATTGAACCTTGCGTAGTTACGCACAATTATAAAGTTCTAATATGCTTATGAAAGCCAGTCAATTATTTATTGAAAACATGTATAGAAAAATACAAATTCAAATTTATTCTAGGTCAATAAAATAAAACCAAAGCTAGAACAAATATAGTGCAAGTCATATCCACTATGAAACAATGTACTAAATGCATTGCATTAGGCTACAAAATTTTGCATTGTAGCATATTAGTCAATTATTTTTGTTCCTTTAATTATGCCTTCACAAGCTCATCAAAAGACTAGTAAAAATTTGCAATAGAGCGTTATAGCCTATAACTCATAGATAATAAATAAATTGACAAATTTGGTTTATTTATTTGATTCTTTGGCAAATGTTTTGCATCAAATACTTATTTTAAATCAATATGTAGCATTGAAAAAAATATTTAAATATATAATTGCTTTCACTAATACATAGGTGTTCATAATGTTTCATGATTTAATTTATTTCATAATTCAAATATTAAAACATAGAATTTCATTGATTTTTTTTTTTTAAATCTTATATAAAATATCATTGTGCAAATTTGGATTATTTGTGGTTTGAAAAAACATAAGCATTTGGTAGCACTGACAAAACTGTAAACAAGTACTTAAAGTAGAAATTATTTTGATGGATTTTTTTTATGCTTCAAGCACTATGACCATTTCAATTGAATGAAGTATTTTTTCATTTCAATTATATGAAGTGTTTTTTTCATATGTATTTCTTTACAATTAGATATTATTTTTAGCATCAAACTATATCACAATCTTAACTTCATATCTTAGTAATTTTTTAAAGAGTAAATCATAAAAAGACATGATTAGAGATAACTCTAGCTGAAGATTCTAGTGTATAAAATCCAAAGACATTTAGTGCTTTTACATTTCTTTGGAGCAAGAACTAGAAGCCTATTCTATAATAGGCCTTTTACCACAATAGCTGATTTAAAGCCATGAAAATCCAACTTTTATTCTAGAAATTTAATTAGATAAATATACTTAATATAGAGAGTAATTCAATTATTTAACCTAAAATGGTTGTTATAAAATCTAAATTTATTATTACTACAACCTTTAATCTTAGTTATTGAATGTTACATAAATAAAATTATCATGTCTATATTGAGTTGCCTTCACATCTATATTTTTACCATTTTTAATTTTACTTTAATAATCCACAATTTTTTCATGTTAACTCCAAAGATACGAAATCACTTGGGATTAAACTCCATCTTTTAATGTCAACCCATACCAATCATTTTCTTGACTATGTCTTGTCTCCTAATAGACTATGTCTAATGTTCTAATATTAAAATAGACACCTCTACCGTACCTTCAAAGACCTACTAGAAAGGCTAGAGTAGAATAGAGTAGGCATGTTGCTCCTGCTGTGAACCTACCCAAGCTCATATCTTCATCAGCAGAGGAAACAAACAAAGATATCCGCCCAGATCTTGCTCCTTGCAAGTGTGCGCGGGGGGCCAAGATTTGCAAGCGTTGTGCGTTTGCCGCAATGGTTGCAAACAGGGGCGACAATGCCGGACTGCAGACCAACGAGATCGGAGAGAGGGACCCGAAACCGTAGAATCTAGCTCTGCGGGTCCTTGCAGAGGCAGAATGTAGCCACCTGGGGTAGGCGGCCGAGGGAGGGCCCTCGGAGGTGGAGCATCCAATTCCGAGGAACTAGCCCAGCATTGGAGAGGAATCGATTCATGAGCGGCAGGATTTGCTGGCCATGCCGCCAGGATACCCAAAGAGCGGTAACCAGGATCTTCCGGATCCCTGATTTTGCTGGTGCCAGCCATGCCTCCGTGGAGCACCCACTTGGCGTATCCTGGACTGTGCAAGGATTTTACGTTCCGAAAAATATTTCGAGCGTAGGTAGATGGATCAGACTCACTCGCGAGGCGCATGGTAGTAGCGGAACTCGGAGGCGATCAATCTGGGGGACTTACGCACTCGGAGGTTGCAGGTGGATATTTGCGGGTGTCTATCTTCATAGCCAGCACGGGAATTTATCCACAGGATTTGGCAGTGTTCACTGTTGGCACCCTGGGCGTACTGCAAGCATAGCTACGACAAACGAGGATTGTCGTGTTTCTAGAAACCTGCAGGAAAATAGGTGAAAAGAATACCAAGTCCAAAGTGCTCTTCACACTCTAAAAGAGTCTGGATTTCTCTCAAGATTGTGGTTACCACGAACTGCGCAGGGAACGCGTCAGCAACTGATCTAGAAGTGCAGGAAAGATTGGTTTGCAACGAGCTTCGGGACGATGAGGTTCAGCAGTTTCTTGGATTTGCTAGGAACTTTCTGAACATGTGTAGAGCTAGTAAGCTCCTACTGGGCAGATTATGCATGCTAGAAGCTGCATCTCACAAAACATAACCTTGTATTCACAAAATATAAATTTTAGATCCAGATGTACTTAGTGACTTCAACTTGTTTTTGAAGGACACTGTGCATATTCGCATTCTCAGATACTAATCTTATCTCCAGAGGAGATGTGATGCTTTGCTTGAGGCTACAGAGAAGGCCATACGCAGCTGATATCTGTTCAAGACCTTTTGACCGTCATAAACTACTAGGCTCCGCCCTGAGAACAGGGTTTGCAACAGAGCGACCAAGATTAACCTGCGGAGTTTGGGTGAGCTCGCTGCAACAAGAACAAGGCTGCTTTAACAACGACAGAACCTTGGCACGACGTGAGCACAAAGAGAGCAAGAACACTAGACACACCTGCAACATCCAACGATACGACTCAGGACGCAACAGACAACTGACTTGAAGTCCCAAACCCCAAATCTCCAACCTCTCCATAGCAAATTTATGCATCCTGCTTATCGGCCTCAATCCATACCTAGAGACTACAAAGTAGAATACTCCTTAATTAGCCTCCGGCGCCGTTGACAGCAGACACAAAATCATTTGAAGCTTTGATTTATACGGTCCTGCATATTAACTAGATATTACAAATTCTAACATGAGACAGGGGTCACACTTGCACAAGTTCGCTGTCAATGCAAACCTGCTGGACCTCACACCCACTACTCACGTTTCCTTGGTGGAGTGACGATCCCCTTGACCTCACACATTAGTGTAAGGAGAAAATGAACTCCGGTTCCTTTTTGAGGGGCCGGCGTGAGTTAAGTGTCTGTCTGTCAACCTGGACTTTGCATCAGTGAAACTCGTGCCATTCACGTCAGGCAAATGTTTGATTTTCAGCGCTGCAGGCGATCACAGTACTGTTACACTTCTGTG
Organism: Ceratodon purpureus; assembly: GCA_014871385.1. Taxonomy (NCBI): domain Eukaryota; kingdom Viridiplantae; phylum Streptophyta; class Bryopsida; order Pseudoditrichales; family Ditrichaceae; genus Ceratodon; species Ceratodon purpureus. The sequence continues at coordinate 5,724,194 of CM026422.1, forward strand.
AAACACATTCAGCTTCGAGTATCATTGTGATACCAGTCTCATAAACTGCTCCAGAATTTTAGGATGCGCTCCCACGGTCCATCTCGCTTAGGTTACGTAGTTCGTAAACCAGGTTATTGAATCTCAGTAACAGACCAACTTCGTTTTTGTAAGCACTTGGCCACCCTCACCCCCATGTTGCTAGTGATCAAATCTACCCAAGCACAAGGGCCGCAATTCCGAATTTCTCTATGCAAGTTCTTATCGGTCTCAATTCGAAAGCTGTTTAACCCCAGCTGGTCGGTACAACTCTGGACAAAAAGTCACAGCGGTGTCGTGACGAGTCTGATTGTAAATGCTGAAGCGACCGTGCCAGGGCTAAGTCCATCAACCCCGATCGGACCCGATCAGCATAATTACTTCAACTCCCTGGAGAAATTCGTCCAACGTGAGTCCGACGAAAGCCTCGGTCAGCAGAAGAGGACTGTTTAAGCACCATTAACACACACCCCTGCCCAAATTGATATAACACCAGTGTTGCAGACTTCAGCACTTCGTTCAACCAGAGCGGAGTATTGAATCAGCGTACATAAGGGAGCGGCGACATCCATCCCCTGTTAGAGGTTGTGCTCGATTCAACTCTGGAAGAACAGATAGGTACTCGAGCTTGCTCCAGGTGAGAAGCACCAATTCTCTGCTACCCGCAGACCAGCACATTGATCTGTTCTAACCTCACTGCAGTTAACTTACACCAAATGCCAGCCATGCACAAGTTGATACTTTATGCAGGCCTCTATTGTCCTGTCTGCGTAGTATTATTATTTAATTGTGTTATCTGATTACCTCGGCAATATACACAATGTCACAAACAAGCTGCCTCAATTAATCTGCAGTTGGTCCAGCTAGAACTTGAATCAATATTCTTCTAAGTTACTGACCCTGTGGTTGGCAGCAGGACAATCTTTCATTTGTCTGGCCCAATTTCTCCAAGTCTCTCTGGAGCAGTTCTAACTTGCATCTCTTTAGGGCCGCTTTGCTGTTAGACTGTGACCAAATGATCAGAGAGATTTAACGGAATCTTGGTGATCAAGAGAAGTCCAAAATCAATTGAGACTGTATTAAAGAGGAGTTCAAAATCATTCTTCAAGGTCAATCTTCTCTTACAGTGTAAAGTGAAGTTGGACTATTATTCTGATAATCATTGAATAAAAAGGATATTTTATCTTCCTAGTAGCTTGGGTAGCCAGTAGTTTGGGTGGTTCTTCACCCAATAATTATTATTTTTGATAAAGCCATCCAATCAGCTTCAAAATCATGTGAAGAAATTTGGCCATTATAAGAATTTTAAGCTGGGCATCCATCCCAAATACTTATAATTGAATGTTCATAGATTAAAAAATAAATAAAAAATGTTAGATTTATATTGTCCTAAGTTTTTCCTAATTTCTTAAAGCGGAAGTTCACAATTCAGAGGTAGAGTTATTTTGAAGTTACTCCATTTTGTAGGATAAAATTGGTTCAATTGGCATGTGATTGGAGAGAAGAGCAGAAAGAGCCAAGAGAGGTGAAGAACATTCATAGAATTAGGATTTCAAATGAAAAAAGGTTACTTCCACTTTATGTAGGTAAATACGTACCTAGTTTAAGCTTCTAACATTTACTCCAAACATCTTCTTTTTTATATATTAGGATTGTCTCTTATATGAATAAAAAATGTTCTTGAAAGGTATTGAAGTACAATAAAATGGCAAGGAAAATGACTTAATAATATATGTTTATTAAAAAAATTGAAGAACATTAAAATTTTAAGCATTATTTTAGTGACATTCCTATTTTTAAGGTAATAAGGTCATGAATTTCAGAAAATTAGGCACCATTTTGAATAATTATTTTCTTCCCAACTTCCTACAAAGTTATGGTACATTTTCATTTACAACTTTGGTTCATTTCTTTCTTTCCTATCTACTTTATTATTTGGTCTCAATTTTACTCTCTTTTATTTTCTATTAATTTTTAAAGGTATATTCAGTTATCAATAAAGTTGGTTTTTGAGATTTTAGATATATCATCTTACAAAACAAGTACATTAATACAACCCTTCACCATTTTAAATCTAATCCTATCTTTGAATAAAATCTTGACAATTCTTTGAAATGAGTTTATATGTAAGCTAAAATGCATAATAGAACTCTACAACATCGGAGCCAGTATTAGGCTTAATTACATATAAATGAAATCCTTAATACAATTCATGACCTATTCATAGAATGTTCAAAAAATATGCTATAAATTACATTGGTATTAATAATTCTTTGTAGATATGATCCAATAAAAGGATTTGTGGTTCATCAGTTCGATAAATATGCTCAATTGCTTTAAAGTCACAATTAAAGATTATGTGTAATTGAAGTCTCAAATCTTTGCACCACTACACCATCATTTTAGAAAACCTAAAAATCATTTTATTTTTTTTGAATTTTATAATTTCTATTAGATATAAAATATGAATGTAAACTATTGCAATCAATGCAAAATAAATTTGGGACATTATAATAGACATGCATTTGAATTGTCTTAAGAGAATTATATACCATGCATAATTAGAAAACGCATAAAAATTGGAATTGCATTATCATCTATTTTTTCTTGATTGGCGCGAGCGCCATATCCTTTGCATTCAGAGTATGTTTTTTTAATTAATCAAAGATTTTTTTCAAATAAATTTAAAACAAAAAGAAAAATGCACAAAAAAAATGTTATCTTTAAAATTTTAAGTTTTTCTTTGGCAATTCTGTATTCGGTTTTAAAGAAAAGAAGATAAAATTTTACCTTACTTCAAACTTGATAAAACTAAAAAAGAAATAGAAGAAATAAATTAGAATTTAATTTAGCAAACTCAAAATAATTAACAAGCTTTGGCATTGCTCAATTATTGAATTGAAAGTGAGTTTTGTTTGCCAAGGTGACAACGCAGGATCTCATCTTTCAAACAAAACTCACTTTCCCTGCTCTCATCAACTTGAAAATAAGGAATTTATCCCTGTTGGAATAAATCCCCAATTTCTTTTTTTCTTCTTGGTAGATAAGTATTGCATTTGTTTCATACTGTAAATGAAAAATTAGCAAACCACTCCACTAATGCATGCTCAGAGCATGGATTCCTCAGTGCATCACGGCAAAGCTCCCTCCAAAGCAAAAGCTATCTTTTGACTAACCTAAAATTAGATATTGAAATTATTATCATTAGAAGCCCATTAGAATAAACGTGAGATATTTTTCAAGATAAAAATTTTGTTAAAATTTGATGTATGTGAAATCCATCATTGAAAATACCACATTTTGAAAATTTAGAGAGAGTGCACCAAATCTTGCTCAAAAATGGAAAGATCCTCCCACACTCCCTCTAAATTTCAGAAATATAGAGGGAGTGTGGGAGGATCTTTCCATTTTTAAGCAAGATTTGGTGCACTCCCTTCATACTTTGAAATTGTTGTGGTTTCGATGGGAAATTTCACCTACGTCCCAATTTTACAATTGTTTTTGCTTGAGAAATATTATACCTTTAATTACATGCGTTTCCAATAATGGTAATTTCACTTTCTAATTCTAGATCAGTCCAAAGATAGGTGTTAGTTTGGAGGGAGCTTTGAAGTGTTGGACTAAGGATGCCCTCACAACTCAGGAGGACTCAGCTCGACGCCAAATGCTGAATTTGTTAGTTCTAAAATTGAGAGTAGTGGTTGTGAAATGGAAAGTAAGGTTTTGCATTGAGGATAGAACCTATTGACTCTGGGGCCATGTCGCATGTGCGGCAATTGCATGATATCTTTATCACTCAAAAGGTAGCATCGACTGGAGGAGTGTGCCAATCTTGCATTGAAAAGCTTGTCACATGCCAATTTTCAAAATGCAATGCTCTCATTGGATGCTCGGCGCTCCTCGCACCTTGCCTTCCAAGGTCCTTCCAAGTTCCTTCCAAGTTCTTGCTAGCAGGGAAGTGTAGGTCTCCTGCTAAATTTCTACATCAAAAAGTTGGGTTCTCATGGCTTTTAACTTACTAAGATTGGAAACAATTTGGTTTTAAAATTTATCACTTACCAATGGATTAGAAGTCAATTGAAAAGATTTTGTGACTTTTATTTGAAGCATTCAATATCACTGTAGAGTTTTGTTTTTCATCAATCTTAAACAATGTAGTCCATGTGAGTAATATAAGTAGGTTGCTCATGGAAATTGACGCTTTTAGAATCTTTTTTAAATATGTATATCTTAATCACACTAGGATAATAGAGTTATTTGTAAAGTCGCTCAAAACTTGAGTTTTTGACCGTCATGATCTCACTGTAGACCGATATAGATTGAAATTTTTATTTATAAAAATTTAGAAGAAGGGAGAAGAATTGGGTAGTAACCTAGGACTGTGAGGAAGAATGGTGTCGGATTGATCAATGACTACCAATTGTGGTGCTGATTATTTTTGGGAGGTTTGATTTTTTATTTCTATGAAAAAAGTAGAGCAAAAGATTGATTTCCTTCACGAGTAACTCTAATATGTTTTAGATTTTGAAGAATTCTTTTGGAAATTTTTATCAAAAAAAGTATTTTTAATAGTTCTAATAATTTAAACCATACTTAGGTGCAGAACAAAATCGTAATTGAGCGCTGAAGGCCTTTAAGACCACATTGTGGTTGTTGCACTTCTAGGCAGGCTATTCTAAGGTCTCAAAATTTTATTATTTTATGAAATTATTATTACACACAACTTTTCAACAGTAGTTTTTTAATAGCCCAAGTTTAAAGGTATATGGAGTTACTATGCAAAAGTTATGAATTTAGGAGAATATGCTCCAATTCTAGGCAACCAATAACCAATCAAATTCTTCCATTTTCTGCCAAAGTTGCCCGTTATTTATAAGGGCACAAAGTGACAAGACAAAATTTCAAAGGTGGGCACTTGAAAAAAATTGGTCCAACATTTTTTCATCCATAGATATTGGTGACAATTTTCATCCAATAAACAATTTTCATCTAACAAATTGTTTCCGTCTAGAGGGGTTGTCTTTATTCTTGAATTGTTTTTATCCAAATGATAGTTATTATCTATAACTCACTTTCCATCAAAAATATTTTTTCATCCATATCAAATATTACATCCAAATTTTATTTTCATCTCAAATTAATAAATTTCATCCACTCTGCATGACGCAGTAAGGGTCCATCCATAGGACTTCCTATTACCATAACTGCCCTTCAAAATCAAAGGAAGATATTCAATTTATACTTCAAAAAATTCTAGAAATTTGAGTTTTACACTGATTGCATTGGAATTTTTGTTGGTTCTTTGTCTTATTGACATGAACATATCTACCATTTGGATTTTCAATTGGACTTATTAAAATCATCATTTTGGTAGTTTTAATTTTGGAGAATGTAAGGCATTTCAAGCACACTACTTTTTCACAAAATTAAGGCTTTTTCCATCTTTCCAAGCCCGTATAGGACTCAAACTTGGTGAACGCATACCTAACTTCTACACTTACAAGAATTGATGATCTTACATAGATCAAATGTATTTGCAATGTATACTTTTTGGGTATCCTAAAAGGTTGTCTCATGAACAATTGCACCCTATGCTCATGTGTCAAACAAATTCATGGTTTAATTATAATAAGGTAACACTTGATTAGATGTGGTTTTAGTTTTCTATACATATAACCTATCAAGAAAAACAAATCAAAATTTAATCAAAGATTTTGAAGTTATTTTATTTTATTTTGTAGTTGAAAAAGTAAGTTTTGTCCCACTTACCTAAAATCCATAAAATCAAGCAAATGGAATATTTAAAAAAATTATTTTAATAATATTTTTGAATATGACCTACATCTAAGTGTGTAGAGTATAAAATTATTTATTTTATTGTTAAAAAAATTGATTAATTTTGCACTATAATGCTTACAAATCCCAAAATTCAGCATTTTTTTCTTCATCTATGAATGGATCCAAAAGAATCGAATTTCTTAAAAAGAACTCTTCAAGCATATATATTTTGGTTCTATTGAGGTGCATGATTTTTTATTATCTATTTAGGGTCTTTTACTCGATCAAAATGAACAAATTAGACAAACTTTGGAGGTTTTTAAAATAAATAATTTAATTAGTGTGTCCAAAAAGTGATACCCCAAGCTTGCCCTTGTTTTAACTTAGATGTGACGCCGGGATGGTGTCAAAAGAAAACTTTTACAGTGAGTTCAAGCCTTATAATCTCGCAATGTCTATGTGGAATGAGCTCAAATTTGGTATACACCTTTTTGGACAAAGCATGTACAAGATCATATAGTTATATTTTCCATTTGATATCTCATTATAAAAATCAATAGATTGCTATCAAGGGTTTGTTTTCTGCAATTACGGCTCTATAGACACTAAGAGCTTTTAGGGATTAAAGGTCCCACCTCAGCAATCTCTTCCCTTCTCTCATAAGAATACATACTTAAAACCTTCATAACACTTGTAATAGACATTGTTACTAGATTTCATGACCAATATATTATACATCATTTTGGTTTAGAAATATACACCATCAAAATTGTTGCCATAACAACATAGGCCTAACTTAATCTTACGGATTGTTCTTGAGCTACTTGCTTATCTCTGATGACAAAGTTTTTGTCCTTGTCTCAATGATGTTATATGACTCCCTCTCCTTTCCTTCCATCTCCATGTCCTAATTTAAAAGGTCCCTGACTTCTTTTTAGGAACTTTGATTTTTTTGGAATTTTTTTTTCTAAATGTCTTTAATAATTTTAGACCAAAAACCACCTATCAACACCTTTTTGTAAAACAAACTATTTTCTTAGTTCCGTAACATTCTTTGGAAATTTCAGGCGTAGGATCTGATAGTCAAATTGTTGAAACTTCTTTTTCCGAAATTTCGGAAAGAGAAATAAAACAAATTGCAAAATCGTAAAGTTTTAAGTTCAAAAATAAGTTCTTTAAATTCTTCTAAAAAACCAAAATCTTATTTTCAATGATTTTTCAAAAATACGCTTTACAATTTTGAAATGGGCAACTTTGTATCCTATTTAAAAATGACATGAGAGTTTATACAAAAGATTTAGAAGGAAAAACTTTCATATTCATCTTCAAAATATATGTAAATTATAATAAGGTATAGAATGAAGGATTGCTAATTACATCCACGTAAAAGTAGATAATGTCAATCCTAGTAGTAAATGTGATATAACAAGTAATCCAAAACTTTTGCAATTTTTATAAAATTATTAAAGTTGAATTCAAAACGAGTTGTTAAAGTTTTAATGAAGAGTTTTATTGAACAATATGCGTTGATATTTCTTACCTCACTTATTGAAATGAAGAGGCTCGAAGCTTCCTATATAATTATGAAGCAACACCTAATGATGATATTTTTTTTATTTATTTCTAAAAAAAACATTAATTTTTTTGGGGCTATTCCACTTGAGTTTTAAAACCTTCAATCCTCCATAACTTTTGCATTGCATTACAGATTCTTATTAAACACAGTTTGGCATATACACAATGATCTAAAGAATGTACACATGAAATCCCAAAACATAGTAATTTTTTTCACACCTTGGAAATTTACCAAAAATAGATTGCAACTACATTTTGACCTCAAGGGTATTTAGAGATAAGGCCCCTTATTAATATATGGAGTATAATGACTTAATTTTAATTTTTTTTTAAAAATAATTTAATTATTAGACCTGTCAAATCAAAAATTATAAGATAGAGGCATTTTGCCCTACCAATGGATATTCTTTAGGACCTCATCATCAAGATAAGAATAAGGTTTCTCAACCAAATTTACACATATCACACCCAATACCCACTAGTCCTTTTCTAATCTATTAAAACATCACAAAATTATCTTCAAAATTTTTTTGAAAAAATATTTCATGTATTCATAGATACTATTTTCCCAACAAGTTTGCCATGAATAGATAAAAACTGCACATCTGGATGCAAAATCATATAAATTGGATGAAATATAGAGTAAAATATGGATGATAATATTTTCTGTCACCACTCTTACTATCAGTCGTCGCCAATCTGGGTAATAGGGATGTCCCTGGAGTCGTCGTCGTCGTCGTCGTCCTGCAGGAGGTCAGATACAGTGACTTCTACAAGTCTGTCCCTCGTGAGTACTACTGTAAGTACTGCCCAGTACAAACACCTCAGTCTGGTAAATTTGCCACTGTTCAGCTCACCGGAGCTGGTTTTGCAGGAGACTTTCCGAGGATGCTAACTATCACGTGCTTGAATGATCTCATCAGCAACCACGCTGTGGTCTCCTTTTCCCCACAGTGACCACACTCGCAGCTAGCTAGATTGCCAGGTTTCTAGCACTTGTGTACTGCTAGGCAGCTAGCTCCCAGTTGCTTGTTTGCTTGCTCAAGTGGAGAACCAGACGAACATCTGTGTCGAACAGACTTGAGTCTTGTGTCTGTGTCGATGGTGTAGTTTTCAAATGTCCAGTACTGTTTCAGGAAGGATTCGAGAAAGGATCGATGATCTGAGACTTATAATTTATGTTAGCTTAGGGTGCTACTTCTGCGCTATTTGCGCATCTAGTTGCGTAGATTAATGTTTTTGGGATGACTTGACTGGGGTGTTGGAATTGGCGTTCTAGCCAGGAGTTTGGGAAGGATACACGGTGACAATGGGTGGAGACGAAACGATAAGGCGTGTAAGCTTGTTGTTTAGCTAGATCTATTCGGGAATGATCATGTTCGCCATGGCTATCCGTCGCACCAGATCGATTGAAACGTGTTGGAGAACACGTCAGGTTTCGGGATGATATCAAATATTTAATATCTTAGCGAGGTGACCGTTTTACGGCAAATGGATGGAGTAGCGGAGCAGTGGCTCTTCCAACGGGGAAGAGGTTATCATTTTGCACTGATAATCTTCTGCTTGAGCACACTTTCGTGTTTTGTTAGCGCCGCCGTCAATCCAACGGACTGTAAGTAGTACTGCTCCGGCCCTTTTTTTGTGTATCTTACTAGAGCTATTTGTTTCTTGGGCGTACCAGAGTCGGACATGATACCTTGCTCAATTTTGAGATGCATGGTCGTGCCTCCCAAGTTCTTATCCTCAAGTTATAAATAATGCCCAGTTTCATAGCTGGGGTTTACATGCTCTGTTTTGGGGAGCAAGGAGTCCACTCCCATTGCCACCAATCGGTAAATTTGTCCATTCAATTCAGACCTTTAGAACCCTTGTCATCCAACCCTTTATTATCGCACATGTTTACTGAGGAAGTCTTAATAGCTGGACGTAGCTGTTCAGCTGTCATTATGCGTTCTTTGGCAATTTCAATGGTAGCGCTAGTTGCTCGCAGGATCTGCACACTATGGCCGAGGTTTGTATCCTTAGAGCATTGTACTTGACTGTTTTGTTCGTTGAGGGGAGATGACGATGGAGATGACTTTTCTACAACTAGCACACCCTAACCATGTAACCTAGACGCTTCAGCAGGATTAGGGAGTTGGTTAGGTGTTGAGGGCTTTTATAAGTAATCACAGTTTGGTATATGCATTTTCTTCTAAACAGAGAATTCTGAGAGATGTAGGCAGTTCTTCGTGGAAATTTGAATGTTAAAGAATGATGTGCTGTTGCAGTAAGTGCGCTCAATGCACTAAGCAGCGCTTGGGGTGCTAACACCCTGAAATGGACTGCCGGAGACCCTTGTACGAACAAATGGCAGGGCGTGTACTGCGATGTTACCAATACAAAAGTGGTCTCCTTGTAAGTTTAGGCTTTTCCTTCAATTCATATCAAATATATAGCATAATTCGTCAGAATTGCAATCAGGGGGAAGAATAACAGTCCTAGTCTGAGAGCAAAGGCTCTCTCCAAATTATTAACTAGTACAAGTTATGACTGTTTCTAAAGTTGTGAGGAATTTGAGTGTCCCTGCATTGGTTGCTGTATTGTGCATAATCAGGAATAGTATAGAGAATCTCACACGACCAGTTACCTGTGACATACGTCTTGTGTAGCATTGTATCTGTTCCATGGAGGAGGTTTTTTCATTGTAATGTTGGAAGTGATATTTGGCAATTTAATGGTTTGCTTGCAGGTCCCTTAGTAGTTCTTCTATTGTTGGGACGATACCGGCAGCTATAGGATCCTTTTCGGGTTTGCAACGTTTGTAAGTGCACCTCTTTGTTAATGGAAAGTGGTTTCTTCAGCTACATTATTGTAAATGATAAGGCATTGAAATTACAGGTCTTTGAGTCTGGTTAGAGATCTCCGCAGCCTTGGTAGTAGGCAGTGTTTTCTTATTTTCCTGCTGGACGTCTTGGCAAACTTACTCAGTCTTGTCTTGTGTTATATAAATAACGGTGCTACTTGTTGTGCGCTTCTAGGGACCTGTCATTCAATTCCCGATTGCAGGGACCTATACCTCCCGAAATTGGAAAATTGACTACGCTGTTAGAATTGTAAGTTTGTCACCTCGAATGATAGAATTGGTCTGTCCATTTGTGTATAATGCATGGTTGCTTGCTACAGTTTGGCGCTCATATGCATGTTATTTTAGTGAAGGCATTGCGATATGGGATTGTGGTTTTGTTTGTTCGGGAGTTTGAATTGATACAGTAGCCTTAAGTTATGAACCAGCTCCAAGATTCATTACTTTGGATCGTAAAGATACTTATGTTATTGTTGCTCTGAAACTGTATGAATTTGCTCACCATGCAAGTGCGTGATTCCTATTCAATATTTATTTTGATCTGTTCACTCTCCTAGTCCCATCCTCATATTTGGGTTAGCCTTGACTGTTTCCCCACATGTTGTTCATTCAGGAATATTCAATCATGTGCTTTGGCGGGCCTCATCCCTCCTGCATTGGGCAATCTAAAGAGTCTTACATTCTTGTAAGCTTCCTCTCCAAGTTCCTGTTATATTCTACACATTTTGGTGTAAAATCTCAACTTGATTCAAAAAGTAGATATCTCTTTTTCTGGCGTTAGTAAGCACCCTAAAAGATTTGACTAGTTTGGCTGTGTTGCGACATCTGATTTTACGAATTGTACGCGTGCAGAGCCTTGAACAACAATCAACTGACGGGCGAAATTCCGTATTTAATCGGTGGACTTCAAAATCTTCATTGGTTTGATGTAGCCTCCAATAATTTGACAGGGCGGTTGCCTGTATCTTCCATGAATTCAGATGGAGTTGGGTTGGACACCATGGCTCTCTGTGAACATTTGTGAGTCTCACTTTGAAGGTTCTGTTTCTCCATTCGCTTTCTTGTTTGTGGCCACAAGCAAATTCTTTGCCATTTTCTTTGGTATTGGAATAATCACGGAGATCCTAATTTGTAGTCTAATCTTTTGGCAGCCATCTGAACAACAACTCTTTCTCAGGCGGCATCCCAAGCGAACTGGGTGCGCCACCAAATGGAAGTCCACCAAAATTGACGAAGCTAAAACACTTGTAAACGAACATTCAAATATGACATTTCAAAAATCATTAGGCTGTAGTATATATTTTTTTTCTTGTATTCCTGTCTTGATGAGCATATGATGTGCAACTGTACTGGTTTTACAAGTGCCTTGTTCTGTGTATCATTTTTGAGATACCTGAAGTTCTAATATGAAACATTGTACTCCGAACTTTTCAGGCTGTTTGAAAGCAATCAACTTACTGGGAGTATTCCAGACTCTTTAGCGAATCTAACGTCACTAGAAATATTGTAAGTCAATTTAACTGGATATCGTTAGAAATATTTTATATTTATCTTGTGTTAAGCGTCTACTAACACTCTCGTTGGCAACAGGAGTCTCTCCAACAATCAGTTGTCTGGCCCAATTCCAGCAAGTCTCACCAGGTTGGCCACAGCTCCAGGCTCCAAGTTACAACAATTGTAAGTAAAGGATTTCACACTTCCAAGCTGGATTTTGTAGTGCGTTTGAAAAGTTGTATAAGCTTTCATACTTGTTTGAATCATTTGTTGGTAGTCCTTTAGGGTAGAGTATGAACCTTTTATAAATTATCGACAGTAATTTTTGATCCCCGTAGTTTTGGACTGCATATGGTAGTTTCAAACGTGCATCTCTTTAGTAGTGTTTCTCCCACTCAGGCTTTTTGAGCGAAGTCTTTGTTTCATTGTCGATAGAATCTCAATGCGAACTAAGGGTTATGTTTATGTGATTCATAGGCTTCTAGGACATAACCAGTTTACTGGAACCATTCCCAACTTGACACCACCGGTCGCTGGAGCGCTTGGACTACTTGTTGTGTAAGAATATACCTTCTGCCATGCCTGGTTTTATTATGCGTTTAATCATTCCTACAGACCTCCGACCGGTGATTGTATATAATATTCTGAGTTGAACTTTGTGACTCGTACAGTGATTTCAGCTACAATTCATTTGACCCACAGCCGTTTCCTTCATGGCCCCAGCTTGCATCAAATATTACGACTTTGTAAGTATGACGCGGTTTATTACTAAATGCTTACATAATGTCATTTTTTTCTAATCGTTTTAAGTTGTTGTACTGTCGATTACCAGTTTTAATTTCTTCTACCTTCAAATTTTGGTTTGCTTTCAGGTACATGGAGCAGACCAACTTAGTAGGGAACTTTTCTGAGGAAATTCTCTCCCATCGTACACTGCAAACATTGTAAGTATTGGAATGATCAAGCTTCCATCGATCGTGTAACTATTGCTTGTCTGAAGTTTGCAAGCTGCCTTTGAGGTGAGGGTGTTTTGGATTTACTTTTCTCTTGCAGTTTCTAAGCAACGATATTTTACCAGGTGGGCTCGCAACAACTCCCTGAACGGGACTTTGTACATCCCAGCATCAGTTGGACCAAATCTCCAGGTGGTTTCACTTCAATCTAATCAATTTGGCAGTGTTGTGCGAAGACCTTCGAGCACTAATTTGAGCAAAGTTGATTTTCAGTACGTTCCATGAACAACCTCCAGAAAACCCATTCTAAGCCTCACATTATAATGCTTTGTACCTCTTTTCACTCCTAGTTTAATTTTTAATTTTTTGTTCATCATTATCAGCATTTCTATTATTAGAATATTATTGCAATAAGTTAACAAAGATGTATTTACTCTTAGTTCATCATAAGAGCTGCTGTTCTAAATCAAGTTGCACTTGAAGTTCCTTAGACAGTTCCACAGAATATGGACGTGCAGACTTAAATATATTCTTTAATCCACGTCATTGCAATGACAGGTTATCTGATAATCCAGTTTGTAATCCAGACGACCCGTTTAGACCAGCCACACCCTGTGGTGCCATTTCTGGTATTCCTCCATGGACGTCACCTCCTGGCGCTTGTGGCGCCCCAACCTGTAGCAACGGGTTTACTTTCAACACTCAAAACAGTGGCAATTGCAACTGTGTAGACCCCTTCCATGTAACGCTCGAGTGCCGTCGGCCCACCTTCTCTAGGTTCACCGATGAGTTGATGGAGAGATTACGGGTTTCCTTGCGCAATGAACTGGGCTTGGAAAATCAACAGGTGATGGTGGAAAGAGCTATGTTCACCTCTGATGGACGTGCCGATATTGACATCAATTTCTTCGGAGTTGATGGTGCCTCACAGCCGGATAAAGACACGATGTTAAACATCACTCATAGTCTGAAAGGCGATGCGCAGCTACCCTCACTTTCAGGGTTCAAACCTTACATACTCAGATCAGTTGAAGCTTCGGATCTACTTCTTGGTACGTCACTTTGGTTGTTTTTTCCACATACTGATTTGAACAAGGGAGTGTGCTTGGCCTGGGCACTCTTGTACTTATTATCCCCCTCAAGGCACGATCTTGGGACTGAGCTTGGTGAATATGCTTCCTTCATTGTGGAACTTGACCTGGTGGTTGGCATTGTTGATCTATTCAAGGGCACAAGAACCATCTTGGACCGGGGGCTATTGCTGGCATCGTATTGGGCGTTTTCGCTATAGTATCCGCAGTTGGAATTTATGCTATTTTGCAGAAACGCAGAGCCCAGAGAATGAAACATAAGGCTCATCCCTTTGGTAAACCCTCTGCCTCATTTAGTCTGTATGCTGTGCATATTTGATATCCATGCTAGTATTTGCTTGACAACACTACGAAACTGAGTAAGTGGATATTCACCATAAGACTATGTTATCTTTGCAGCCCATTGGGGTATAGGAGATGGAGAGAAGGATGTGGCCGCTCCTCAAATGCACGGCGTGCAGTGGTTCTCATTTGCCGAAATAAAGAAAGCCACCAATCATTTCTCCGTAGAAAACGAGATTGGCGAGGGAGGATACGGCAAGGTACAACCTCAAATATCATTGCATAAAATTTCCCGTTGGATATATATCATGATGTGGTATAAAATAGCCTTCTGTTCGATTAATCCACACCATCTGCGTCATGTTTCAATGTTTCTGATCGACTGTTTTTTTTGTTTCTCGTTGCATATGATCTGAAGGTCTATGCTGGAGTTTTAGCATCTGGGGAACGTGTGGCCGTGAAGAGAGCGGCAAAGGACTCGATGCAAGGAGCAGAGGAATTCAAAAATGAGATTGAGCTGCTCTCGCGTGTCCACCACAAAAACTTGGTGATGTTAACCGGTTACTGCTACGATAAGGGAGAGCAGATGCTGGTATATGAGTTCATGGCGAATGGCACAATGCGTGAATGGCTTTCCGGTAAGTCAATGTGACATTTTCATTTGTTTCTGATATGCTTGCATCATCAAAATATCATAACAGTCAAATTGCACTCGACTGATGCGTGCTCGGTTACTCATCAGGAAAGAAGTCTTATCCATTGGACTGGAGCAAACGCTTGTCCATAGCCATTGGATCAGCAAGGGGTCTAGCATACTTGCACGAGATGGCAAACCCACCCATTGTTCACCGTGACATCAAGTCCAGCAACATCTTGCTCGATGATAAGCACATTGCTAAAGTTGCAGACTTTGGCCTCTCCAAATTAGCACCTGATGGAGCAGACGGACACATCGAGACCACAGAAGTGAAAGGAACACTGGTACGCTCCTGGACCTTCGAACAACAAATTTTCAAGCCGATCTTTTAGATTAAGATAAACTTGCTAAATGCAATATATAGAACAATGTATAATTATAACTTGGACGGTGTGTCGGCACGACAGGGATATCTGGATCCAGAATACTACATGACGCAGAAACTCTCAGAAAAAAGCGACGTTTATAGCTTCGGAGTGGTGCTCTTGGAGCTCCTTACATCGAAAGCACCGATTTCACATGGGAAATTCATAGTTCGAGAGATGAAGGTGGCCTACGCTGAAGAGGGCATGGACGGTCTTGAGCCCATTCTGGATCCTTCTGTGCACGAGTCTTCCCCGCAAGACCTTCAGAGATTCGTGGACTTGGCATTTGTTTGCACTGAGGATAGGGGCGCCGATCGCCCAACCATGAATGAAGTTGTCAAGGCGCTGGAGGCTCTGGCTCAACACAACAAAGCCAAAGCCAAAGTGAGTGCACTGGCCACAGATGAGACGTGGTTGCAAGATGTGTATGGCGACGACGCCGGATACTCGCAAGACCACACTGGAGGGATCAAGTCTTCCTTCCAGTACAGCGGAGGTTACACGCCACATATTCCGGAACCGAAGTGAAGCTTTGAAGGGTCTCCCTACCGAATCCCGAGTTCCTAAATTACTCAATGTTCCAAGTACATGAGATGCAGCTTGTATTTCCCAGCTGCTAATCGAGGATTTCGACGACTTAGTCTGCAAATTAGGCTTTCGCATTCGCTTGCCAGACCTTACCACCAAATTGGTGCCGTTGAACATTAATGGATTTGGACGCATGGGTTTACTACGTATAATATGTAGGAAATCGTGCTATGCTGGGAGAATGTCGAGGACGCTGATTTCAATCTTGGCGTTTGATAAGAGTGTGTAGATCAGAACTAAAATTTCGCTCTCAGGCGCGATGGCAGGTCTCATTTGTAGTGTGGTCTCGAATTTGTGCAATTTGTGGTCCCACACAGCCAACAATAGCAGTGTTGATATCAAACGTGAACACTCACTGTACGATATAGTATTGGAAGGGAGGTCCCTCTAGTCTGATGCAATTAACCCTAGAAAGGTTCCTATGTGAAGTATGCTCATTTCCCAACGACAAAGAGCATGCACGATCGTTTTCTCTGCTCCAGTGCTGAAAGTGTTGTTCATTGGCACAGTCTTAGGATTTCCTTGAACGCCTGGTGACTCGGAAGAGATGGAGCAGTATAATTCCAGCCTCTACGGATCTTACTGTTCATGCCACAGAGTAGAAATCATGGTTTTAAAAATGCATGATCCAGGACGGGATAAATTAACACGGTATTGACGATTTGTGGACGTGATTCGACGGGGTTGCAGAACTGCATTTCGGGAGCTAGACAATGTGTGCGGCCTGGATAATCTTGTCGAGAAGTACGACGCTGAAGTGAGAGGATATAGATACATTGCAATGTGGACTAAAAAACTTGCGCAAGTAGGCTGAAGTGTGGCAAACCCAATCTCACGACGCGGATCTGACCAACGTCGCTAAACAGATACTTTAATCTAGAAGAAATTCTTGTCGATCCTCGACCTTGGGGTCGAAACAAATCTGATTAGCAGAACAGAATGATCGAATAATCAGCGCCATCCTGGATTCAAAGTTTTTGGTTTTAACATGTGATCGGAAGTAAATTATGATTAAACAAGCAACTAATCACAAAGTGATCTTTCAACTGAACATTGGTGGAAATCAGCAAAGACGGGGGAGCCGTGGCGAACCTTATTTCAGTAAGCAATGACGACTTGAACAGTCCATACATACATCTTGGAAAATCTCGAACTCAGCAAGTGGACTCTCGTGCGCTGCTCGTGATGAGTCATGGCCAGCTTTGATTGAATGGCAAAATGAGACATACAAGCTCAACATCCAAGAATGACCACCGTATTCTACAACATTTTAGCCAGGCTTTGTTTGAAATTCAGGAAAAGTACATGTCCAGGTCGTCACACCTAGATTATCCTTGCACATGGAATCAAGGTATCCTAGGCGCTCGCTGGCCTTGCGCGGTTTATTCTAGATAGTTCCTGATACTTCATGAAGCATATCTATACTATATATCATCATATGAACTCCAACTAGCAGCACGTGCAATACCGGTGCAAGCACCGCGGTGATATGATTGGTAGTTCCAAGGTGTGCAGATCAGCCTCCACCTACTGAGAATAGGTCACACATAACCAAGATACACAGAGAATATCACCCATATAACTAACTTAGATACACATAACTATATTGAGAGTAGCACACACGTAACTAAGATACACACAACTACGATATATACATATATTATGGATGGCCATGTGACTACCACCCCCCACACCAAAACAAAGCCTGGTCACACACTGAGAGTGCTCATGTATGTACTCTCCATCATCTCAGACCCCAGCTGGAGCCTGGATGGGTGTCCCTGCGGATGCACTCAGCACTCCGCCAACCATTAAGCTGTCCCTCTAGCCACTGGTTTGCAGTGCTCGCGTGAAAACAAGGTCGTTGTCCACCAGGAAGTGGCAGGCCTCGTCCCCTCTCGCAATATTCAGAGCCTTGAATGCAGGGTGACGGCTGAGCCACAGCTCCGTGTTCAGGTGGCAGACTGCCATGGCCTTGATGTACGCTGCCCGTAAACGACCCTCCGTCTTGAGGGTGGCCTGGATGACCTTGGTACCCGTCACGGCATGACAATAATACAATGCCGAGGGGAAGGCAAGGTGGTGGCATACCACTATCTTCCTCCCCTCTTCCACGGATCCCTTGGCGACCTTCAAGATGGTGACGGGTGCCTTCACATGGGAGGTGGATGTGGAATGCGTCGTGGGGGCGCCTTTGGTTGCGTAGATGCTCACGTTGATGCCTAGCTCGCTTGCCACGAATGCCGCCAGAGCTTCGGTGGAGGCTGCGCAACTCTTGGCTTCTCCGGGGAGAGCCGCGCCGCCGCACAGGTACGCAGCCGTAGCAATCGCCGTCGCCATGCTGGAGTCGCGGGCCACTCCAAAGTATGACATGATGTCCAAAGCATTGTATGTTGTCAGCTCTGGAAGGGAGCTGACAGCTGAGGAGGGAACGAAAGGTCTGCTCGGGGCAGGGTCGTTCAAGTTATTGTGGATCACTATCTTGCGACCTTCCACAAGAGAGGACTCCAGGAAGAAGTCTTCCTGAAGATCATTTATCGTCTCAATAGAGACGTCACGCATATTTGCTGCGTTGGCTGCATCATCTTCTACGATGGAGCTGGCCTGGACATTATCATAGTTCGTACAGATGAGTTGGGACTGAGAAGAACAGACTTCCGCCATCAGCGGGGAGCCTGACGGCTTGAACTTGGTGTCAATCGCTCCCACCTGCATCATTGGGCACATCATTCACACATGTAAGTATGTAAGTAGACAGGCAACCATGATCAGAAGAGTATGATCAAAGCATCAAAGGAGGACTTCACGCTGCATGGTCAAGCTGGATAGTGGCAATCCAAATGCATGATGCTACTACAACTGAAGTGGAGATCTGTTCTTACCATGGAAACAATCGACAGGAGAAGGAAGCTCAGGATCACGTTGGAAGCCATGTTGCGGATGGATGCAGAATTTCGGATATGGGGGCGCAGAGATAGGGAGCTCAAAGTGAGAGGAAAGGGAACTCGTGGGTAGATGAGAATCTTGTTGGGGGAGGGACCTTCTTTATACCCCACAATGTTGAGCTCGGCCCTTGCCCGAGCAGGTGCTTGCCCTGCCCGAGCGGGCCCAATTGCTCGTGAAATTCCGTCAACCCCACGTCAATGGTGGGTCATGAGCTGATCGCCATGCCATGGCGATGAGGCCACGTAGTTAAGCTAAATGCTGCACTGGGCGGACCCTCCGATCCCTTGTCCAATTCTCGAGAGCGGTGATAGCAACGCATACCAACTTCAGCAGCAACATTTACCTCGGGACCATCATTCAACTTAGTCGCTTTTGTGTGGGGACGCAGCACGCTAGCTGTGCGCTTCAAGATGTTACTGCGATAACTTACAGCCTCTCCGATCTTTGCAGCAGCCTGGACCCATGCACAGCTAACCCACAGTTCGGCCATTTAAATGGTTAAATTCTGAATCATAGATTGATATACAAAGCTGAGCACAGGAATTTGGCAAATTGGGTTCATGAGTTGTGTAATAAGTCGGAATTTGGAAATCTGGAATTCAGCTTGCGATCTGAAAATCTTCTGAGGACGTTGAGTAATATGTACGTTGCAGAGATTCTGCATTATCAAGCAGAACTGGTTGGTGCGGCAAGTAAGTAGCCATGCATGCTGCACTCCTTGAACCAGGATACTTCCAGATAAAATCTGCAAGCAGAGAGGTAAACCGATGCTTATCAGTGCGCTTGCATATCGATGTCCACACGAGTCAAAGACCAAGAAAGCGCAGCATTCTTGTCCCGAACCATGATGGCAAGTAGGTGAAGCCAGCCTGAGGAGGAGGAGCCGTGAGGAAGTCTCTGATGGAGCCTCGTCCCCACAGTTGAAGCAGGCAGGCTCACAAGCAGGACCACCATGGCCATGGCCATGCAGCAGCGATGCAGACTGGAATGGGCCAGGTCCAGAAGTGTTTCCCACCTTCGCGTGCATCGATGAGCCCGACGATGGCGACGCACCACCAACGTCTCCACCGCTGTCTGAGCCCTTTGTTGGACTGGAGCTGTGGATAATCTTCAAGCTGTGCCACCATATTTTAATTTGTATATCATGAACAAATTTGGAATTCTTGCAATTTCGTGATTGCGTGCATTTCTCAATATCTCAGTGTCCGCACACAGCCTGGTTTTCGGAGGAAATTGGCCCAATTGACTCGTGCACTACTGTGTTGAACCTGTGGCAATGGCCGGATGCAAGTTACGGTACCGTCATTTTGGTATGAAATGTAACTGTGATTTCTGATAAGAATTTTGAAGGTGATATTTCTGATTTGAAATAGGATGGGAACTTGCAAGAGGAAGAGGAAGGGAACTAAGGGAACTTGGAGGATGATGGGAATACGTAAGTCTTCCTTTCTGTTGACGTCCAAATTGATGAATAATTCTTTGGAATTGAAGTAATTTCAGGCAAAATGTTCAGTTGCATAAGTACAATTCTTGGTCTCATGATTCAAAAAGTGCTGAGATTCTTCTAAAAGTATGTAGGGGATAGGATACTACAATGTACTGTACATGTGCACACTTAGGAACCAAGTATGCTCAAGTATTGAAATTGTTTATGTAATTGTTTATGGCATTTTTTATTCTCCATTCTGAAGTTGCAGAATTCCTAATTGAAATTCAACTGAGCAACTTCTTTGTAACATGCATGTGTTTTGTTTTATCAATGAAAAATCAATTTTCCAAATGTAAATCATGGTTGCATAACTGCATAGTACCTTGTACTTCTAAACATTTCTTTATATGTTAAATATTAATTAAATTAAGAAGTCTTGGTGATTCAGAAACTTCAACTGGTACAAATGCATCATTGATATCGTACTTTTTAAAGCACTTTTGTAGAAAAAGTAGTTGATCTAAATAAGAGTCTACAAATACATCTAAGCTACTACAAAGATTGAGTGCGTATTAAATCAATGAAAGAGTAAACCAAAATTCAAAGGTCACAAAATCAAAACTATGGCTACTTAGAAGATATGTATATATATATATATAAAGCACTATGTTTTTAAGTGTAAAAATGAACAAACTGATAATATTTCTTCACAATAATTCAAGAATAGCATCACAATTATGATCTTCTTGCAATGGTTAGTGTTTGGAATTTTAATGTTATAAGTGAATATGACAATTTGTCAAGTTATGTGACACTGCTTTACTAGCTTTAGAATCATTTGCATATGGCAATGGTTGACCTGAACTTGAAACATGTACAAAGTACAACGTACAAAGTAATTGCAAGTTCTTGTATTTTGAGTTTAAATACATGCTAGTCTAGTAGGGCTAATTTAGACTTTTTTACTTTCAATCACATTTGTTATGTTTAAAGCCATATTATATGGCACAAAATATTAGTTTATTCCCTTATGAAGCAAGAATGGACAAAGATTATGTACCATATAATATATAAATCATTTGATAATGCTCAAAACTTTAAGATATGTACATATCAATGAATTTTCATGTTTGTATTTTTGAAAGTGGATATAGCCCAAGGTTGGAATGGAAAGATACTTTGTACACTGACTAGTCACATCTCATAATCAATATTCATTGTCTTCTTTTGTTATTTGTTATAGATTATAATATCACCATCATGATTATTGTTTTTTAAAAAATAGAATAGTTTTTTTTTTTTGTTAAATATATATTTTCTTTAATAATATTATATTTGAATAATAACTTTCATCGCACTCTAAGAAGTCAAGCAAATTATATAAAAGCCATCTTTTGGGGGGGAACTTGCCAAAAATATCAACAAAAACAAACTTTGAAGTCAAATCTTAAATTCAATTTAACAATCTTCAAATAAATAAATAAACAAAGGTTACAATTGATTCATTCGATACTCTCACCGTTGGAATTAACATCATTGTATATAATGTCAACAAAATTAGTTATTTAGGTTTAACCCTTAAACGACATTTTGGGTCCTGGGTGGGCAGCCCGGACGGAATCTAAATCTTTTTTCCCCCAAAAATCGCTCTGCAGTGCACTGTAGTGCCGCACTGTAGCACTGTACCATTGGAGCACTGCTGAACTTCAGCTGCCCCAACCTCAAAACTTGTTCAATTTGATAACTTTGATTGCTTACCAACGATTCCACAATCTATCAAATGAGGCGAAAATTTGGAATCTAGATGGCTTTTTCAATAGCTTTCCAACGCAACAAGTCTCGCTTGATTTGGTTGAGAAATGAAACTTCTGCCTCCAATTATTCCTCTAAACCCAGCCCCTCGGGCTGTGTGTGAGGTTTAAGGGTTAACTATCATTTTATACCTCTATCCACCTTATATTGTTTTGAAAGGCAAGTAATGAGGTTTTCTATTTTGAATTATTTTTTTGCGAAATCTCGAATCATTTACTTATTACAATAATAATTTCTTCAATTGAAAATACAAAGCCAAAATTTATGAAAATTAAAGATATTTGCAGTTTCAAATTCAGCAAAGGTTGGAAATAACTTGTTTTTGGTGTTTAGGGGTTAGGATCTTCAGTATGTTTTGTTTCTAATTCTAAATTTTGGAGAAGGAGTTTTTTTCTATGATTAGAATATGATTCTATGGTTGGTTTTACTAAAAAATGTCAGAATATTAAAAGAATTGGCTTGTTTTACCAAGTGGTATTTATTAACAGTTTTGAGGGGAAAACAGTCTTAGTGCTTTAGGGATTAACAACCACCTTCTAAGTAATAGTTAATCTATAAAGACCTGGAATTAAGTGTTTTGGAATGGATTATACGGATTGGAGGGTTGCCTAGCTATTTTGCAAAGGTTTCACCCAAGTTCTTGTTTTCTTTGAACTTAAGCACAACAATCAATTAAAAGAGACAATATCATGAGTTACAATGAAATCATACATATGCTTGCCAAATGAAGCTTGAAAAAGGCTAAATGGATCTTGTGAATCTCTAGCTTCATTTTGAAAATAACCCCTTGTAACATAGTTGTTTTGAGCCTTGTAAGATGAAGTACTTCATAATTCAAAGTTCAAATAGAAATTCAACAAGTTTGGATCACAAGCAAACAACATATGGTATTTTTTATCATATGACTTCAAAATTCATGATGCTTTTGAGTGCGATCATTGAAAGGACCTTTGTTCTAGAGTAAGATTTTATAACTTTTCCTAGAGGTTTGGGATTATTTAAAGGAGTATATATCGTTGCTTTAAAAAAAAATCATTTTCCACTACTAAGATCTTTGAGATCTTTTCAAGGACACATTGTTACAATTTTTTCTTTAGAAAAAGCATAGACTCTATTGAACAATGGCCTTGCAACGTCCACAAGTTGGCCAAACACTTCAAAGCCTACAAATATATCTAAAATTGGACTTGCTTGTATTAAATTGGCTGTCATCTTATATAAATTCACCAATGGTCATTGATTATCACCAAAAATAGAGTTCATTTGGAATTTAGGCCAACATTTTCTTGTTGAAATGAAACTTTGGAAAAAAGAAACCATCAACATTTTATTGGTCAAAATTGCATTTGGCCTTAAAAAATGGCACTTTGTCCGTTTGCTGTAAAAAATACGAGAAATATAGGAGGCTCTTGAAAGTTTTTGGCTACAATTATGTGATTTCTTTTTGAATTATGTTTTGTGTATACAACACATTCAACACTTTCATTGAATTTTGTTATATTGAGCGCATTTGAAGGCCACTAGATAAAGTGAATATATCAAAATCATTCAACTTTATACAATGAAAGTAGATACATTCATAATAGTACTTTTTATGTATAATATGTATCTTGTCTCTTTGAAATTGCCAGTCAGTTGTTTTTCCAAGAATGTAGTGTGATGGGGTCAGGTATATGAACTTTTTGGCTTTTAGAACACACATCTCTTTATGTACTATAACATATTTGTTACTAATAGATTTACGGTTGGGCAAGTGATCTCATGATGTAACATATTTGAAGTGATTGAGTACCTTCAAGTACTTATATCTTGTGTTTTAAATACATGCAAGTCTAGTAGGGCTAATCTTGACATCTTGACTATCAATCACACAAGCCATCTTCAAAAAAATATGTTGGAAATAAAATATGGGTTTTTTAATTGATCAAATGCCTCTCAAAAACTAGAGTGGAGAAAGATTATGTATCAAAGTTGGCGATTAGATTACTTGATACTTAAATATCAATTAATCAATGATTTTTTGTTATTTTTTTGTTGTAAGTAGGATATAGCTCAAGATTGTAACAAATAAATACTTCATACATGCAAGTCACATATCGTAAAGAAGATTCATTGTCTTCTTATCTTATCAATATTTTAATTAGGATAGTAAAAATAACTATTAATATTAATTTGATAATATAAATTTCTATACTATTATTATCGTGTCTAGAAACAATTAAATCCCTATATAAGTTTATAATCATCAAAGTGTATAAATGAATCATTACATAGTATAATACACTAAAAGTGATAGACAATGTCAGCAAGTGCTTTCAAGCAATATGTTCAAGACAATTTTATAATTTCATAGTAGTATAGCAATCATCATATTTGCGTTAGATATTAAACAAAAGAATTTGTAGGCCATGGTATCAAATTTAAAAAGATCAACTTATCCAACATCCTGTAACTAGTAGTATTCTATATATAGGGAGTTATTTTGAGAATAACTCTTGTCACATGGAGATATAGCATTCCTGTGTAATATGTTATACTTCAAAGCAGACAAGACATGGTAGTTTTAATCAACAAGTCCACTTCAAAACTTATGATGTTTTTAGGAGTGATCTTTGAAAGGACCTTTGTTCTAGAGTAAGATTTTATAATTATTCTTAGAGGAACATTGAATTTGTTTGACGCAAAACACATCATTGCTTTCAAAGTAAGATAGGTAGTAAGAAATGGAAATTATATGGAAATTGTTTGGCGGTAGGATTCTTCTAGATAATGTGGATCAAATTTGGACTTTGAATTTCCAAAGACTAGCATACCATGATGCTTTTATATTATAATTTGATACAAAAGCCTGATTGTGGCATTCAAAAGATGAAATTTTTCTTTTGGACCTTTTCCAATAAAATCATTTTCAACTACTAAGATCTTTGAGATCTTTTCAAGAACAAATTGCGACAACTTTATCCTTGGAAATAACATAGATTCTATTGAACAATGGCTTTGCAAGGTCAAAAAGTGGCCCAAACACTTCAAAGCAACAAATATATCTGAAATTGGACCTGCTTGTATTAAAATGGCGCTATTTCATCATTATTGACCAACAAATATGGATTGACCAAGAGTTAGTGATTATCTCAAGAAATAGAGTTCATTTGGAATTTAGACCAACAAATTCTTGTTGAAATGAAACTTTGGATGGAAAAGAAACAATCAACATTTTATTGGTCAAAAATCCACTTGGCCTTGAAAAAATAGCACTTTGTTCTTTTGTTGTGAAAAATACCAAAAACATTCTCGAAAGTTTTTGGCTACTATTATGTGATTTCTTGTTGAATTATGTTCTATATACACATCATATTTAAAACTTTCATCAAATTTTGTTACATTGAGCACATTTCAAGGCCATTAGTTAAAGAGACTCTATCAAAATCCTTCAACTTTACACAATAAAAGTAGATAAATTCATAATAGTACTTTTTGTGTATAATACTATATTATCCTAAAATCTCTTCAAAATTTATTCAATAAAGTCTAGGTCACCCTCTTTTGAAATATGCAAGTGTCTTTGAAGTTGCTCATCACTTGTTGCTCAAGACTGTTGTGTCATGTGGTCATGCATATGAATTTTTGTGGCTTTTGGAACATACATCTCCTTCTACACTGGTACTTTTTTTGAATTATAGCCATAGATCGTCGGTTTAGGAAGTGATCACATGATGTGATGGCAGTATCTACGATAGCCCACTATAACTTTTTGAATGGCAATTGTAGTTACATCATTGGTAGAAATGATGATTCCATTGTATGAAGAGTACATCAACAACCACCCCACCTGTTTTAATGGGCCAAGTTCTCATTTTTTTGATAAGTGATTCCATGACGTGATGGCAGTATCTACACCCGCTTGACTTTTTCAATAACAGTAGTTTCACAATCAGAATGATGATCCCATGACGTGATCCGAGTATCCACATCCACTTGGCTTTTTCATTGGAAATAGTTATATTCTTTGACCGGCAATTCCATGATATGTTGACAAGATCCACATCCACTTTGTTTGATGCTACATAAAATGCTTGATCCTTGTTGGTTGCGTATGAATTTTGAATCCCTTGTCGTGATCAAGACTGTTGTGTCAAGCGGTCAAGCATATGAATTTTTTATGGCTTTTGGAACTCACGTCTCGTTCTACATTGTAACGTTTGCAGTAATGATAAATTCTCGATGGAATCTGTAAATCATCTCATGATGTGATAGCAATATCTACAGGAGCCGACTATATTGTTTTGAATGGAGTGACAATTTCACAGTCAAACCCATGATTCCATGATGTGAAGAGAGTATCAACACCCATCCACCTTTTTGATGGGACTAGTCCTCATTCTTAGAGAGATGATCACATGACATGATGGAAGAATCTACATCCACTTGACTTTTTTAGGGAGAGTAGTTTCACTATCAAAATGATGATCTGTTGATATGATCCGAGTATGATGTGACTGACTTTGTCAGTGAGAACTGTTATATTCTTTGACCAAGGATTCCTTGATGTGACAGGAATATCCACAGCCAATTTATTTAGTACTTACCTAAAATGCAATCCACGTTGGTTTCGTATGATTTTTGAGTTTCCGTCTTGTTTTCAACCTTTAGAATTGGCTTGTGTCATTCCTGGTTTGCGCCAATATCTTATACAACTCTCAAAGACCTTGAACTAGGAGTAGCTTATAAAAAAATATTCTTAGAATGAATATGTGGTTATAATAGATATCATCCAATGAAAAAATCTACTTGGAAAGAATACGTGGTTAAGAAAGTTTCACATCAGAGTTTTATAAATCTCAAGTTGTGTGGATGAATTTTGTTTTCCAAGAATGTAATTCACGATTGAATCCGCGAATCATCTCATGATGTGATAGCAATATCTATAATAGCCGACTATAACTCTTTGGATGGCAATTACAATTACAGAGTCAAACCTATGATTTGACAATGTGAAGAGAGTATCAACACCCATCCACCTTTTTGATGGGACTAGTCCCCGGACTAGTCCTCATTCTTGGAGAGAGGATTACATGACATGACATGGCAGAATCTACATCCACTTGACTTTTTTAGTGACAGTAGTTTCACTATGAGAATGATGATCCTCTGATGTGATCCGAGTATGTGCATATACCTGAGTGAC
Source organism: Ceratodon purpureus (assembly GCA_014871385.1). Classification (NCBI taxonomy): domain Eukaryota; kingdom Viridiplantae; phylum Streptophyta; class Bryopsida; order Pseudoditrichales; family Ditrichaceae; genus Ceratodon; species Ceratodon purpureus. The sequence goes on from CM026422.1 coordinate 5,751,252, forward strand.
TTTGTTATTGAGATTAGTTATATTCTTTGACCAACAATTTCGTTATGTGTCAACAATATCCACATCCAATATCTTCGGTATCATCTAAAATGCAATTCGCTTTTGTTCCATATGATTTTTGAATTCTCCGTCGTCTTTTTAACCTTTAGAATTGGCTTGTGTCATTCCTGTTTTGCGCCAATATTCTATACAAATTTCGTTGACCTTGATAGTAGTAGCCAACAAGAAAATCTACTTAGAATGAATACCTGGTTATAATAGATATTGATGATCCAATGAAAAAATCTATTTATAATGAATACGTTTTTAAAAAAAGATTTCATATCAGAGTTTTATAAATCTCAAGTTGTGTGGATGAATTTGTTTTTGATGTATCCTTTAATCTATTGTGCATCACACACATTTAGAAATCTTCAAAACTTGGAGTTCATTGGTTCAATCTCTATATGTGAAACAAATCCAAGAAAAACTAATTATGTTTGTATTCAATGTTGATAAAATTTACTTGAAAGTATGTTTTCAATGAAGTGTATTGACATTAGAAAAAGGAAGAGAAACCTTGTCTCCTATGGAGATCAAAGGGAATTTAGTGCCTTTCTGTTCCACAGGCAATCTTGAATGTCCATTGGCAAACGGTTAGAAGTTAAAGAACTTGGATTGCATCCTAAATCATCAATCTTACATTCAAAACCCTTAATCTAGGCCAATTTGGTTTACTAAGATGATGTTATGAAAATCTTGTGATTTTCAATCTATGAGGCTCTTATGGTCCAAATTTATCCATAATATCATCAACAACAACACTATCCCAAGGTTGTTCCATACAGAGCCTAATTGGCACAATGAAAATACTGGGGCATATTCCATGATTCATGTGGCAATGAACATTCATATGTGGCTTTATCTATGAACTTTTGTCCTTTGTAGAAAATGACAAAAGTCTAGTCCACTATTTTGATACTATCATTGGAAACCAAGGAGCTTTCTCTATCCATTTTTTGTACAAGCATTTATAAAATTTAATGACATCAAGATTTGCATGGATTTAAGAGAAGTTCATTCAAGATTTAAGATTTGCATAGAACTGAAAGTAAGATCTAAATTGTTACCTATGAAATAAGCTTTGGATCATGAAATTCGTTTGTGTCTCTAAAAGAATTTTAGATTCTTTTCCAAATTTTTCGATGAAATATTCACAAAGAAATCAAGGATTTCCGAGTCCTTGAAATTGTAAAATTTTGGCAATTAAATTTCTTTTAGCAAAATAAACTTCAAAATTGATATTCTCTTTTGCATGGTGCAGAGGATTTTCATTCATTTTATTAAAAGTGATACATTATGCATCCGTTTATATATTAATTGTTGGTTGAAGTTTGAACTGATTCTAAAGGTGTAAGTTGCAAGTAGAAGTTGTTGACAAAATCGTTTGTGACCAAATGTCAAGTGTATGTACAAACATTAAGAAACAATGTGTTGCAAGTTGAGATGTGATCTATGATTAAATGCCATGTTCATTACATTGGCCAATCCTTATTCTATTTGCAAATAGTATGATTCCAGTTCATTTTCTCTCTTTGTTCCACGATGTGGCCTTCAATAAAAACAAAATTGGCCAATTTAATGAATATGGAGATGATTGTGCTCTTTCGACATCTAAGACTTCAAACCTTGTATGAGCTTCGCTAGAAGTAGGGCTCTTAATGACTTACTTAGCAAGCCACAACTTACAACAACTATAGAAGGTTGACACAAGGTTGAAAAAGTGACTTGAGGTTGATAAAAGCTCAATCATGTTATACAATGGAGGGCGTACAACATTACACAAAGCAAGTTACGTACTCAGTCAAATGGATATCCATATCCAATGCACCAAATATCCTTCTAATTTTATTATTTCACCCTACTGGTATATCCATATTAATGCACCAGACATCCTTCTAATTTCACTATTTCACCCTACTGTCCTACTCAATACCACTACAAGGGAAACCCCAAAACAGCAAGAGAAAATCAAGTGTAGTCTCTTCGTATCAAGAGGATGAAGCGATTTGGGGTCACCCGTTTGAACATCAAGAGATCGAGAAAATCTATTAAGAGAAATGTGTTGCCGCTAGACTAGTTCCCTTTCCGAGGTCTGTGATGTGTCCGACGTGGCAATAAGGTGTGACTGTGTCATAGCACTGTCTTCTTAGTAGATTTTAGGTTCGGAGATTTACAATTTCTGTTCGAACATGTTCCGCATCCATGTTCAAGGGATAGAGATGGGTAGTATGTACATATCGCAACCAGTGCAATTTAAGAAAAATAGATTTGCATCAGCAGGTCTACGTAATCTTTTTTTTTTAGAATAGGGTTTCAGCGTGTCGGTTTCAGTATAGTGTCGCCACAAACTCCTAACAGAATACAGTGCTGTACAAACAGATTGGAAGCATCTGGACAGAGACATACACTGAGTTTCGAAAACCATATCCGTGAGCACTTCAGCTCATTACATAAAAACAGTCTAGTACATTGAAGGTGCAGCCGGTATTCATATGCATTCCACTAGAGAGTTTGGAACATATTCTAGAGTAGATTCCACAGTTCATTTCTAATCTATCCCGGCCCTGGAAGTAGTCAACATCAAAAAAGGGACAAGTCCACCATCCTAATCAACCACTACCACTGGTACACAGAAAGGGCGTACTGAAGAACCGATGAGCAGTACGTAGCAGCCTAAATATCCTGGAAAACCTAGAAAATGTACATTGTCTTCTGCAAGCACACTGGAGTGTCACAACCGCCGACAGTCCACGCGTGCGTTGTAACCCGGGAGAGTCACTCTTGACGTTGATCTGCACACGAGCACTTGCAAGATGGCCATCAGTGAACAACACGGTTCGAACAGTCAAAGCTCAATGGAACGGTGACAACGACGACGGATATTCCGGCACTGTGCTACTCTGTTTCCGTATGCTAGAATGACGTACCTTACTTACGCACGGGCGGACGGAGCAACCCAAATGTCGAAGCGGTGAGAGAGTTTCTGGCCCTCGAAGGTCGGGATTGGAGAGTTACCAGATCCGGAGAGTCGGTCTCGGAGGTGACTCAACTCTGCATTGCTGAGGGCGGACAGAGGCTCCTCCCGAAATCGCCGGTCCGAGAATGGAATCTCCATGTTCCAGGAGGTGTTGAATATGCTCCAGCTCCAGTGAAAACGCTGGGTTTCAAATTCATCCTTTGCTACCCAATTCGCTCCCTGAAGCTGCGAGTAATCCCACCGTGCGAGGCGGATGGTCGCGTACTCGGGGCTGGCGTCCACAGTTGCCTTCCAGGACTTGCACACCGCCCTAGCACGATCAATGTCCGCGAGTGTAACGAGGGTAGGAGGAGTCCACGAGTTAACATGAAATACGGCCTCCCATGGGTCCGAGCCGTTTGCCAACTCCGAAAGCAGCCTCTGCAAAACGCCGTGGGTTGCGATGAGTTCGTAATCCATACTGAACAGAGTCTCCGTCAAAGTATAGAAAAAGCACCACCGGTGAATAAGATGAGGCGAAAAAATGCAGGCACTTCTACGGTAGACAGTAAGAGGAACAAGCGAACAATTGAAACAAGAGAAAACAAAACTAGCAGGAGATATATGTTGGAGTCTTCAACAGAACCTGAGCACCCAGACATTATGAGAGACGTACGTAAAATTAGCCTACTTCCTAGCTACAGTACCATGCAATAGAGGACATTATTTCAATGATTAATTTCCAACACTTAGAAGTCACTTACCTGCATGTGTGATGTCGCATCTAAGGATCACGAAACTGTGGGAAACTGTAAGTACTGAAGGAACATCTCACTTCCTAATCATTTGGATTGAGTGAATTAATTTGCCCACGTACCTTTACCTATGCCTGTTACGACAGATCAGTCTTCTGAAACCCGGAGTATAGTCTCCCTAATCGGACAGTGAGAGAGAGGGAAGTTAGTACCTTCATTTCCGTTACATATTCAATTAGAGGAAAAAACACAGATTTTAGCCCAGGATGTTGCATAATTTCACTATACTTTTTCGAGGTCCTTATTCGTAAAGAGGTACACATTTCGTTGAGATCGCATGTTCCCCGGAAGAAGAACTGCTTCCATGATCACAGCGTTTGAGATTTTACGCTGAGTACTCATGCATTCTGAGCGGTCTCACAAATTCATTTATATTCCAAAAAACAAGAACTGACAAGAACAAAAATCAAGAATTCAGCATCTATAATATAAACATAATCACAACAGAGATGCACCAAAATGGGGGGCCTCCTCAATTAAGGACCACAGTGAAGCAAATCTCTAGGACGGGGGGTTGACATTTATTCTACGTAAGAGGAAGTAAACACTTCAATCATATATGTCTGTGGGATACCTCTCTCGGTGATTGATACCTCTGCTGTACTGCGTCGAGGAGCATATCCACTCCATTGCAGGATCAAATAAGTTGATGTTGTAAATTGCAATTGTACTCTCTGTACTGAAGCAAATGCACTACAACTGTTAGTCAGATTTGCACGAACAAAAAGAGTACTCATGGGACATCCCAATCATATCCATGTTATTTATTATTTTCTACAGTAATCAGCGTTTCTGCAGATTCATTTCATATTACGGAGATCAGAGAGCACTTGCGAAATGATCTTCTACGTCACTGCACTTGAACGTCACAATGAACTATGATATTATAAAACTGAAAGACAAAAAAAACAAATCTTCGTTTTCTTGGAAATGAATTTCCAGCTGTACCGTATCTCGAAGCAATGATACTGTTAGAGTACGATATGTTCACCACTTGTACTGAGCTGAATTACAATATCCATACGATATACACATTCGAGATGCTGCGACACTTCAAATATCATGGACGAACTTTTACAGGAAATAAGTTAAATTTATGTAGGAGATTACAAATGCCTGCACCTCTGATCATTCGGAAAATCAACCCTCCCGAAAGAACTTTCTCAGAGTCTTCACAGGTTATGGGACAAAATGGATAGTGCAATGAATAACATCTTCAAAAGGATACAATGTAAACCAAAAAAATATCACTGTTACATGCGTTTTTCTCCGTTAAATACCATGCGCCGTAAACTCATCCACTCCGACCATCCTCCTCGGTATATACTCTATCACTGGGAAATACTATAATCCTCTGTCATCTGCATGGGCACGAACAAGTACAAATTAATCTTCATTTCCTTTAGAAGTAGAGAAAGACGAGTACCGTGTGAACAATTCTTTGCATACGCCCTAAATATAGATACATCACTATCACTATGTTGTAATGATACTACATTCGACTTCCGCATTCGACTGTTTTCCAATTAACTTAACGACTACTTTATCCTAAGACAGTTCAAACCACTATAACAGTAGAACAAACGAATGCATATTCACGCACCTGATCACTGTGTTCATCATTCAGACTCCGACGACTCACCAACGGCCCTGTCGAAGACCAAATCAGGCTCGGCCTCGAGATTTTCAAACAGGTTCTCCGCTCGTATCTCCCTACCTCCTTCTGCCTGAGTTGGAACGTCTTCGGTAAAATTCTCTGGAATCCTGAGACCTTCAAAATCATCGTCCCTGCCTAGTTCGAATAACATCCCCTCTTCCCGGTCGGCAACGGAAGCTTCCACTCTCCTTCCTCTCGGTTCAGTGCGAATGACAACCCGCCATCCTGGAGCTTCAGAGCAGTCCGAGTAGAACACTTGTTGAACGTGGGAAGGTAAAGCAAATGAGTCTTCACCGAAATCAATCATTCTGTTGAAGTTGGCAATTGTAAATCCCCATTTGTCCTTTTTAACAGTAGCACTTGGACCCCTGTAATTTGCTTTAACCCATGAGGCCACCAAGACAACCTGAGTGAAAATACCGTAGTCCAACTCTATGATTTCATCGAGTGTACCTACATATTCCACAGGAGCCATGACGACGTTCCTATCTCCTACCCCATACCTACATGCCCTGATGAATGTCCCTGCAATGCCAGAGTCACAAGTCTTCAAGCCCTCCTCTGCACTTCGCACACGTAGATGGTAACCGTATGAATACATGCTACGGTATTTTTCTGCCACCAAAGAAGGAAATTTAGATGTTGCTTCCACCATGTCGTCAACATATGTCCCGGAATCAATTTGGGATTGGACTCTGTCACGTAGCCATTCCGGGAATTGCTGAATTTCTGTCAGATCAGCTGGAAAGTTCGGAGCTCTGGACCCAGCTCGACCGAAATGTCTGGACCTCCATTGCTGTCTTGCTACTGCTCTCTCTTTTACAGCTTCGGCATGTTCACTACCCAGAAAAAAAAAAAAAAAAAATTAATATTTCAATACTTCTATCAGCCCACTTACAAAGCAATACGAGAACAAGAGATGGTGCCGTACTGGTAAGAGCAGTATGCGTAGATTCCGAACACAGCATGAAATGGAGGTACATGGGAATTTCTATATAAAACTAAGTCTTCCAAGTTTTCTGTAGAACAGGCGACATAAAGTACATGACGTACAGTTGAGAAGGAAAGGTAGGATCCAGTTACTTACAGTCGATACGGCTCAACGACGTCTGCGTTCTCCAGTACAAATGAGTGCATTTGTCGCCGAAGCAAGAGGTCAAGCACACGCCGTTTCGGTCGTCCTTCTAGGACAACATCGTTGAGAATCGGGTCTTCATCAGACTCCCAAACTCTTCTAAACGAACCCACCTCTTCAGAAACAAACTCTCCAACAAAACCGCACGCTTCCTCTACCTCATACCCTTTCGCCATACATCCCTCAGGCTTAGCTTGGTTCCTTACAAATCCCTTTAGAGTTTTGAAGTACCTTTCGTAAGGGTACATCCACCTCACATGCACTGGGCCGCACAAGAATAACTCTTCCACTAAATGTATTGTTAAGTGAACCATGACATCAAAGAAAGCCGGGGAGAACTCTTTTTCCAGCAAACATAGTGTTTCAGCACACTCTTCGAAGAGGATCTCCCGTGTATCTATATCGACAGATTTTGAACACAGTTTACGAAAAATCCGACTCAAACGAACAATCGCAGCAGTTGTTTTTGGATCCCCTATATTCCTAAGACAGAGAGGAAGAATCTCTTGTAACATTACATGATAGTCATGCGATTTTAGGCCTGTCAACTTACCTTTACTAATTTTCGAATACAATGAGCTACAGTAATGGCGAGGCATTTTTAAAGCCTTCAGAATCTTCAAGAACTGCTCCCGGTCAGCCTTTGAGAGAACGTATTTGGCATTAGGCATGTAAGCTCGTGAACCATCTTCCCCCAGACGCCTCAGCCACAAATGGGGACGAATATTCCTGGCTTGGAGGTCCAATCGAACCTTCGCAGTATCTTTCTCTCCGAAGAGAGTTCTGATTAGACTTTCCGCAATATTTTTTTCTGTGTGCATGACATCAACCGTATGTCTAACTGGGAGATTCTGCACAAGTAATTTCGAAAGGACACTGATTAGCACATGGATTATACTTACTTAAGAAACCTGATGATTAGGACTTTCCCAAAGATCACCGTGAAGTGCCAGAATGACCTCAGATGCCCGTGTAAAGTTGAATAGCATGATTCATTCACATGGCAGCAAAACTATATTTTAAAAAAAAACACATCCTGTAACAACCGATTACCTCTGAACAGTAGCATATGCTGTATCCCCAATGCTGACTACGATATCAGGCTATCCACTCATTGAGTATGTCGCCTAATCTATGTGATTTTAGCGTAGACTTTCCACTTCCCCAGTATTGGTAACAAATTACAGCCTCAAGTGGTCCGATTATGACCCGACATATGCGGCAGAGTTAATTCCGCAAAACTAAAAATTTATTGTGTCCAGTAAACAACGAAGCCATGGATACCGATGTCAGACACGAACTCTTACAGGTACTAAACCACATACTCTTCATTTCCAAAAGGGCTTCTGTAACAAGAACAATTGAATAAAAGTACAACGGTCCGTTTACAGATGCCACGAACGTTGACCCCCTAATGGTTTATCATGGAATGTCACTAAATTGAATTTTAAAAAAAATAAAAAATTAACAGCGTTGATGGTAAACTCATTAAAAAACATTCCTAATACTACAGCCTACTGTACCACAATCCGTCGACATTGCGTACTCTGAATGAATTTAGAAACAGGGGAAGTCCTCTCCATTCTAAGAATGTAAGTCCTCAACTGACACATGCAAAATTCAGAAACTGCGTTGTGTTCTCTCACCAAGACTAACAGAATTAACTTAAACTATATTCAAGCAAACTCCCATATCAAGCTGATTTTCAAGCAGCAATAACTGGCAGTGAAATTTGAGAAACACTTAAACTGACAAACGGGAATAATAAACTGTAATGAACATGTTCTTAAAGGTCGACGTCATACCTTCCAATAGGGTAGTGCGTACAGTATACTGGCTCTTTTCACGCCGTGCTGCTTCACTGGGTCACCTGCAGAATCTTCAATACCTCCGTTGCGTAGCCAATCTGATCTTGCCCGTCCTTCCGCTAGAATTTGAGCGCCTGTTCGTCGTTGCGGAGGGGGTCTTAGCTCCGTCTCTCCATTAAATAAAGCCCTTGAGCGACGGAACCTGTGATTCGGAGGAAGAAACCGTCGGTGGCCCAGGTATACCATCTTACAAAGGTACCTTGAATGATCAGCTTCTGTGTGTGCTCCACATATAGGGCAAGCCATATATCCCTTCACAACTTGCCCTGAAACAAGTCCTAATGCAGGAAAATCACTTACAGTCCACATGAGCATTGCTCTTAAAGTGAAATTCCGATCACCAATGGGCTTTGACATGTTCATTGCCGGGACCCCCTGCCACAGTCTTAGTAAATCTACCACTAAAGGTCTGAGGTAGATGTCGAAGGTTTCAGAAGTTGGAGCACGTGGACCAGGGATTAGTAACGACAGGTTTAGAAAGAATTTCTTGGTCGCTAGCCAGCCCGGTAAGTTGTATACGGCCACTAAGACGATCCAAGTGGAGTGCCTGGAATTCTGATGGCTGTGGGGGCACACACCGTCGGCTACCAATGCAAGTCTCAAATGCGTTGATAAGTTTGCAAACTCAGGATACATTCGCGTGATCTCTCGCCACTGGAAACTGTGCGCCACAGAAGTCATGTTCTTCCCATCGAATTCTGCACTCGCATGATACTCCAAAAGTGAAGCTAATTTCGGACATCTGTAAATGCGAGTGAGCTTCGGTACTAAAGGAAAATACCTTGTAACTGCTGCAGGAATTGTTGACGATCCCGAAATGTATCGTGACCGCTGGCAGGTTGGGCAGTTTTGTAATTCTGAGTTCTCCGGGCCTTCGTAAAGCACATGTCCTTCTGGACAACTGTGAATTCTTTCATGCTGAATGCCCATCTTCCGAATCAGAGATTTTAATTCGTAGGCTGTTCGAGGAAGAATGTTAGTCCTAGGTAATAAACTTCCTGCTAAGTAAGTCAATAATGCCGATAGAAAAGCATTAGAAACGCCATACACTGATGCTAAACTCATTAAAACAATTCCACACTGAATCCTATTTTCATGACACCCAGGGAAAACAGGATCTGTAGACTCCCGAATGAGATTCTCATAATCTACTTCGTCTTCCTCTTCAACCTCCATTTCATCCCAGGCTTCGAAGTTTTGCGCATTGTCAGCCGCGTCTCTATGTAGATTGTCTGCCCGACCAAAGGCATTATACATCATCCTTTGGTAATCCACTCCTTCGACATTTGGCCAAGCATAACCGGGCGATCCACTTCTCCCACGCTCCCTGTGATAGAATTCCTCTCCGTCTCCGGTTTCTTGCACAGGACCCCGCAAGTTCCGGCCGTCCACAGTCTGCAGAACATATGCGTGGGGTCGTTCAATTAATGTACAGACGGACTTCCGTTAAATGCTGTAGGGGTGTAAGTGTCTTCCAGTTTTGGATTACAAGAAATATCAGTGAAGTAATGATCTACTCTGCCCATGAGCAGAGTCAGAAATGGAATAAGGATAAGTGAATTGTACGTACCAGAATAGGGTGAGATAGGTACGGGTCTCGGCCATATACTCTGTGATGCCTCCCAATCGTTGTAGGCTTACGGATGCGACCTCCCCGACATCTAGCACATGCACATGGATACTCTACCAACCCTAAACGGATGGATATGGATCGCTCAATATGGTAAGCGGGTACCATACGGCGTCTCCTCATTTCTTAATACTGTCACCTTCTTCTGTAATTGTTCACATCCCGTTCGATTTGCCTGCACATAAATAAAATCTCAGTAGACATGAAATTGAAATCACATTCATTTAGAAATGTTAAAACATCACAGAACCACAGACAACAACGGCCATGCAGAGGTCCATTAGAAAGAGTATAAGACATGCGACATTATGTAAAAAAATACACTTGTACTTGAACGAACTTTCCTCCATCATCTTCTCGTAACCGAAGACGCTGTAGCCTATTAGACATGGAATTATATGACGGACATTACTGTCACCGGTGACCATGTAGAACAAGTTAAACGTTCAGGCGAGCTTACCGATTCTCATAGTAAGTGCCTCCGTGATCCCTTCCCCTCAGACGGTAGTATATTCCTCCTTCCCGGTTTACTATAAAGTTGTTTGCGGAGCCAGTTTCACTGTTATATGAATCTCATGAAAGACGTGATTGCGTTTTACAAATGGCATTAAAACACAGTCCTGTTAAAAATTGTACAATACAGGGAGCATATTTCACATGTATTAATTTAACACAGAGAACAAACGATCCACCATATTATATTTCCATGTTTCTGTTGGGTCCCGTCCTAACCTTTAAAACGCCGGTACATGGCTATGAAAAAATATCCCCAACTCATCCGGCACAGACTGTGGTAAGGAGAGAAACACTCACAACATCGCCCTAATGCGAATGTAACTGAATCCGGACGATCCTCATTGGATGGCTCGGTATCCCTCCACAGGTACTACCTTATTTTCCTTGAGGCAGTCTTCCAGCCAGTCCTGGTAGACAACGTTCATTTTCACTCCCGCTGGGTTCAACATCTCTGAGAAGGTCACCATATCCTGTTCAGCTTGACCTCCTAAGCTGTATGGTTGTCCACAGTGAAAATTAGTAATACAATTGACCGACACGTATGGCAAAGAAGGTGTTATCGGATTACGCTTTCACAGAAAGTCATGATATACAAATTACGAAATATACTCACCTGCGGAGAATGTTTTTCGAGGGGATATGTTGCCCTTCTCGGTGAAATACAACGATGTGGGTGACACGGTCAAAGATATTCTCGGCCTGTGTCGCCCCTAAGAACTCCGCCGATAGCAGGAGCCTACGCAAAGTTAGACTTGCGATGGCCTGAGAATCGGGATTACTGCATAGAAAAAACACGCATAACCCTAATGTCATATATCGAACGTGGAGATGCATACGTGAAAAGGAAAAATCTGAACAGTACTAAATACTAACCCGGGAGAATCCGTAACTTGAAATCGAAACAAACCCAACTCACATTGAATGAATCGGCCGGTTCAACAAAATCCGAACACCGGTAAACCAATTTCTACGGAGGTGCTCTTCTTCCACGGCCTTCTCGAGTTCATCAAGTTCTTGTAGCAATTCCAAACAGCCCTTGTGCAGTCGCTCCCATCTGCTAGGACTAGAAATCCTAAACTGACGTCGCTTTCTCTTACGTCTCTCAGGTCTAGGAGACACTACTGACTCGGTGACGGATTCCTGAACCTGACTCATCCTACTGCCCTATCGTTAACTCACATGGGAAATGATATCGTACCACCCCTCCACAAAGGTGCTGAGAAGGTGACTTCTGCGGACTTGGGAATATCAGGGCGTAATACATGTGTTAGTACAGGAATGTTCGTTGTGTTCGCATGACGGTTGTTCCCAACGGTAAATCGGGAGCTCTACGTAGCGAAAAGATCGTGAATCTTACGAAAAGCGATGGCTGCAGATAGTTGATCCTAATTTAATCCGTCAATCACTCCTCCCTCATGACACGAAGGCAGCACTTACTAAGTTCTCGCACAGATCATGTGATGCATGTTGGCTAGGGTTCATGATAATCCATCATCTACTGGTCGAACATTTAATAAGTGGTTCTTAACTGCAGTTTACCAACATTGCATGGCACAATTATCGCCTCCAGAAACGCGTCATGACGTTCGTCCTCATCCTCTCTAAGCTTTTATTTCTTGGGACCTGGCAGTACCTCCGATGGTTACTCTTTATGCAGCCGCCCAGGAGATGTTCACGCGACGGCGGAACAAACGTAGGTCACGTATCCAACTCCTCACCTCTGTCTGTTGGTTCGGCCGAGAACTCGAGCAGTCTTCAGCTGGTGGGCGTTTGTACGAGCTCTTGTTAGTCTGATTTGAAAATACTGCTGGTTGCATAGGTTTGTGTAGTATCTGGGGCGTCGTATAAGCAGTTGTCCCGGCACCGCATCATATGTAGAGGACCGTGCTTGCTTCGGTTGCTAGGGTTATGTTTATGAACATGAGTTACTTTATGAAACGCATGTTCTTTTATAAGAGCAGCTGTTGTTTTTTTATTCATGTGTGTTCCCATATCTCTGAGCGAGCGAGACAGCTGATTTGGGTAGCTGTTGTAAGTCCTCTTACAAGTCTGTGGCTAATTGGATTTATGTCTGCAGGTTTTAGAGCGCGTATTATCGTAGCGTTTGTCGACAGTTTGGTAAGGGCCTCGACAGAAGAAGAGAAGGAGTTCTGACTTGAATATGAGGGTCTTCTTTTTCCATGAAGCTAATGTATTCTTACGTAATATCCTTCTGTGATGTCATTGATTAGTTAAGCTTTAGGTTCGAAGGAGATAGCTGTATACTAGCAGAGTACTTATATCGACATAGTCCCGTAATTAGAAATGTGGGTATTATTATAAGAGAAGTTCACTTTAGTTGATTTGTTGTGACCGCCGTTTCCAGGAATATAATAAAAACGGAGCATAATGCCACCGCGTGCAAGCACGAAGGTGAAGAGAGGACCTGAGTTGTGGAATCCGCTTAAAAAAAAAACATTCCAGGGAGGAGCTTCGGAAGACGATGACTGGGTTGTGCGAATCACTCCCGGACCTAGAGTGAAGTTTGTCCCGGGTCCCGATGCCGCGAATGCAGTGGTAGAAGAGTTCTTCAACATCCCCCTGGCAAAGGATGCCTGTAATTCGCGTGCGCCTTCCACACCCGTCGTTGCAGTACCTCAGACAGTGGTGTCCGGCGATGCAGGTAAGAAATTCTTTGTGCTCATGGCATCATGTAAAAGTTCTTCAGGTTCACTGTGTTCATCATGTTTCACTCCTGTTCTTCCAACAAATTATTGTATATTTGTAATATGTATGCGTAGCTTCTGTTGATTCGGTAGTAGTGGATAGTAATGTTTTTATTATGGGGGTAAGTTTCAGCTGGAACAGGAAATGAAGAAACCGAAACGTATGTCACTACGGACACACCTGCAGGTACACCTAATGATCACGATAAAAAGGGAGGTAACGTTAACAGGGGCCTTCAGAATTTTTCTGAACCAGGTAACTGGGAACCCGAAGCTCAAGAGGATGATCAGTGGAGGATGCCGGCGAAGACATTAGATCATGTGCGTACAGGCTGTGACGCTAATGATTACAGACGCCCTAAATACGATGGCAATGATCGATCCCCTGTGCATAAGAGGTCTCGACGTCGTAGGAGGTACACTTCGACAGAGTCCGATGAGGTAATTTTGCGTTCTGATCCATCCATCCATCAAGGCAATATGAACACATATTTGAATAGAATTCTGTATTGTTCCAGTAGGGGTATGACCCGCAAGCCGAGGAGTATGCGATATTTAGTATTATACGTATGAGTTTAATAGAAAGATAAATCGAAATAAAACAGAGGACTTCGATTGAATTAAATTTCCTGCTCCTAACATTTCAACTGATTTTTTAATATTTCTTATGTCTTACAGAGCGATCGAAGAAGGAGAAGAACTCACCGTAGCAGCAGACGTCGCCGTCATAGGTCGTCGTCCCGTTCCAATTCTATGTCTTCATCAGAATGGGACCGAGAGCGTAGACACAGAAAGCATGGAAAAGGTGCTCGTGCCCGTAGAGCTCACGTGCCCACCAACGGATCAGGGCCCTCGCGACAGTCGTCTGAGTCTTACAGTCCAGACGAAGAAGATACATTAGACAGGCAGAGTTCTCCTGGCCGTAACCAGAATCCAGGTCGGCAAGTGTCCACACCCCCTGGAAGGAATTTCGAGTTAAGACTCCCCTCGCTGGCGTCTCCCAAAAACAGGCTGAAAAATGAAGAACTCCGAAACGATCATGGAAGGACAGGTTCTGGTCACGGTACGTGTTCCATCCACCCTTTTAGTATAAAGAAGGAAAGCATTGACAGGAAAAACAGACGAGAGAAACAGAGGACTCGAGAGGACACAGCTAATCGGAGAGTTGAGGCAGGGAAGAAGAGGTATTACGTACACGTTAATCAAGAAGGGAGACCATACGGTTACGGCATTGGTGATTTCAATGAAATACTTGGAAAAGTAGTACGCGGCCTCGATCCTTCCTACATCGACATACGCCACCAACCTTTCCACCTCATGGAGACTTTGATTCAGAGGCTGAACGATGACATAGACTTCTCGGACAATGTGAATTCGAGTTGGTTGCGTGCACGCATAGGATCAGCCCTAAGTTCATACCGACACGAACTGATCAAGGCAATCGAGGCAGAAGAAGATCGTCCTCAGTGGGTAAGTCAGGATATTTGGTCCAGACTCGTGATAATGTCAGGGACCGAAAAATTTAAAGCTAAATCCGACCAGATGCGTTACGCGAACGCTTGTAGAAAGACAAAGGGACGTACCGGTCCAATAGGTGTTGCAGGTGTAACAGAGAAACTGCGGGAGCGCCTTGGAAGAACGCCAGACCCGGAGGAGGTCCAAGAAGAGGTCACCCGAGACAAAAAGGCGGACAGGAGGTGTCGATCACGGAAAGTGGAAACCGTAGCTGAGGGCGGTAAGGAAGGCGTGTCAACAGCTTCCCATGAGAGACGTTCGCAGAATCCATGCGGAAGTGCCGCCGCAGCCAACGAGAGTTATGACCGGAATACCTCTGTAGAGCGAATTACTGTTCTCAGTGACCGTAGTCAATCGGGAAGCATGAATGATCAGTTCCATCTCTCCACTGACGTCGACGTGATGTTTGCTAGGAAACATCCCCTAGGGAAAGTGTTACTGAAGCAAATGCAGGAACTCAGGAGTATTGAGGAGTGCGACACTCCGGAGGTGAAGATGGTAATCGACGGTCTCATGCGGCAGTTACGAATTATGCGGGAGAGTTCACAGTCCGCTACAGGTGTTCAGAAGCAATTCTCAGTGGAAGATCACGAAAGTGAGCCTGTACTCTGTACCCAAGAGAATCGACAAAAGCAAACCGAACGTGAACAGAACATACGGTTTCCTCATAACGATTCTGGGGTGAGTGGCTCCTGCTATCTTAATTGTTAATACTTTCCTCCCGACATTGCAGTTACATTTTTTTCTATTGGTGTTTCGAGTCACCCCTGTTTACTCTGTTAGCATGATGAAGGTGCATGTGAATATTATTTACAAGTGGTCATAATTTCAGAGTATGATTTCTACATTTACAGGTTCTGAAAGAGAATAGTTTGGTCGAGAACCATTCAGCACAGACACCATCTTCACCCATCCAGACTGAATGTGCACCCGTTTTGACGACGAGGAAGAGTGGTCGCATCTCAAGAAAAAAAAACAAGGGTAAGTACCAAACGCTATCCATGTGATTAGTGCATTTCTTGTAACGGCCAAGCGAAGTCTCATTTTACTAATCTCAGAATGTCGATGCGATTGGCTATGTACTTTCTGTGCTTCGATGTTAAACGTGTGTTACAAAGTATATTCAAATAACGTAATGAGCTTGAAACGGTCAGTTTCTCAGAGTATGAGGAACATGTAGTACCCTTTCCATTTTAACTGAGTGAGGTGTTAATAATTTTATTTTTGTGCATCACGCATGGGTTAGCTGGAATTGAATTGCTTGAGGAATAAGGTTAGCACTATGACATTTTAACGTGCAAAACATGATTACTTCTGTCGTGTTCCTTCACAGAAATGTGACATGCGATTCGGACTTCACCAGAATAATAATGGAGATATAAAACACAACCGAATGTGATGGATTTTACGAAGCTGCGGGAGGGGTATTCTACTGAAGACAAATTCGCAGGTCACACAGCAAGCACTTTCGAGATCCGGTTATGCACTCAGCGGTAAGATAGGTTGGACAGATTCAATGTTCGTGATCCCATATACATTTCGTCCTATATACACAGTAACCCGGCAGTGAAGGATGTCTAGTTCGCAGACGCAGTTTAGAATTGAACAAGGAAGAGCTAGATCAAGGCCCTGGCGTGAATGGAATTGTAATCGACAGGTCACTCTTGACGTTCAGAATTCTAACCGGAGAGTACGGAATGAGGGACCATATTTGTTACTACAGCTGTAGTTTTTGGACCAGTACCGTTACTTGTGACTTTAATCCATAATATAATATTTCATTAATGTAGCTACTGCTGTCTAGGGCATACGCCCGCTCTGTGACGTCATGCTCTTATTCTCCGCCAAAACAGGGTAAACATTTCTCACTATTTCACGCGTACGGTCAGGATTCAAGATATCTTTGGAGTATCGACCACTCACATTTTTTTATAGTTCTGTGTATGTATTAGAGAAATTACGCAGAAATCAATCTCAAACGGGACACGTGGGAAGTCTGTATTCGACCCAGATTCCGAGTAAAATTGGCATAAAAAAAATACACGTGTGCAGCATTCTGAAGACGAAATTCGAAATTTTGCCACTCCGAAATGAACCAACAAAAATGTCACTGTGCCGTACACTCGACCATGTCTTCAAATCAGTACATTCGTAGATCCAGGAGCGATCCCTCTGTACACGGTGTATGCCACCTATTTGTCCCCGTCATCCTTCGACTAGCCATGTGGAGACTTACGTGGCGTCCCAGTCAGCGTTATAATCCAACGTGGAAAACCCAGAATCGGGCTGCTGGCCAGCAAGAGAAAACTGTCTAGGCTGTCCGGAATCAAGATGTCCGCAGCAAGACCGGCTAGTAACAGAATTCTCTTGAATTTCTCTTCATCCGCAGTGCATTTTCCTTGTAGTGTACGTCGCCATAACCAAATTGCACACATCTGTTGGTAGCAAAACTGGAGTTACATCAAATAGACAAGATCATTCAAATTCCCATAACAACACGGATATCTAGGTCCAAAACACTACAAAATAACTAGTACAGACAAAAGCTATGTGTACACATAGCTTCGAAGTGGTGCTCTTGGAGCTCCTTACATCTAAAGCACCCATTTCCATAGTTTGTGAAATGAAGGTGATGTGAGCTGAAGAGGGTATGGAAGGTCTTGAGCCCATTCTGGATCTCAGGTATCTTTGAATCTTTGACAACTCTTTGAATCTTCACAAGTCTGTCATGGCTTGATGTGCTAGGAAACGACCATCTAGCATGGTAGTCTTTGCAATTGCAAATTTGATTCTAGTGATTGGTTGTCTGCAATAGGTCCCAAACCTCTGCTGCTCACAAATGCATTATTTGCATCTTGTGGGACAAAATTAAGTTGATAGTTTGATGCGTTGTCTAATATTCTGCTTGACTCAAGTGTGGAAATGTTTGCAGACCTAAGAACGTGGCCTACTGCCAGTGAGTTGTGCATGCTGGTGTATGAGTTCGTGGCGAATGGCAGAATGCGTGAATGGCTTCCCGGTTAGTTAGTGCAACATTTTCATGTGTTTCTGCTATGCTTGCATCATCAAAATATCATGATAGTCAAATTGCACTCGACTGATGCGTGCTCGGTTACTCATCAGGAAAGAAGTCTTATCCATTGGACTGGAGCAAACGCTTGTCCATAGCCATTGGATCAGCAAGGGGTCTAGCATACTTGCACGAGATGGCAAACCCACCCATTGTTCACACTGCTAGCGAATGCGTCGTTTTTGATTTCAAAAAGCAGTCAAACCGCGCCACTCTGAGAAAAAGCATTCGAATCCGTCACAACAGACAAGTTTGCGGGACCCTTTCCTCTGCTCGGATTGGTTGAATTCTCAAAGTACCGCGTTCCTTGGGATCAAAAACGACGGGTTTGCTATAGTTAGTGTCACCGTGACATCAAGTCCAGCAACATCTTGCTCGATGACGAGACCACAGAAGTGAAAGGAACACTGGTACGCTCCTGGACCTTGGAACAACAAATTTTCAAGCTGATCTATTAGATTAAGATAAACTTGCTAAATGCAATAGAACAATGTACAATAACTTGGACGATGTGTCGGCACGACAGGGATATCTGGATCCAGAATACTACATGACGCAGAAACTCTCAGAAAAAAGCGACGGTCATAGCTTCGGAGTGGTGCTCTTGGAGCTCCTTACATCGAAAGCACCGATTTCACATGGGAAATTCATAGTTTGAGAGATGAAGATGGCCTACGCTGAAGAGGGCATGGACGGTCTTGAGCCCATTCTGGATCCTTCTGTGCACGAGTCTTCCCCGCAAGACCTTCAGAGATTCGTGGACTTGGCATTTGTTTGCACTGAGG
The DNA here is from genome assembly GCA_014871385.1 of Ceratodon purpureus. Classification (NCBI taxonomy): domain Eukaryota; kingdom Viridiplantae; phylum Streptophyta; class Bryopsida; order Pseudoditrichales; family Ditrichaceae; genus Ceratodon; species Ceratodon purpureus. Next base: position 5,769,946 of record CM026422.1, read on the forward strand.
ATAGGGGTGCCGATCGCCCAACCATGAATGAAGTTGTCAAGGGGCTGGAGGCTCTGCAGGCTCAACACAAACAAAGCCAAAGGCAAAATGAGTGCACTGGCCACAGATGAGACGTGGTTGCAAGATGTGTATGGCAACGACGCCGGATACTCGCAAGATCACCACACTAGAGGGAAGTCTTCTTTCCAGTACAGCGGAGGTTACACGCCACAGATTCCGGAACCGAAGTGAAGCTTTGAAGGGACTCCCTACCGAATCCCGAGTTCCTAAATTACTCAATATTTCAAATACATGAGATGCAGTTTGTATTTTCCAGCTGCTAATCGAGGATATCAACAACTTAGTCTGCAAATTAGGTTTTCGCATGAATTCGCTAGCCAGACCTTACCACCAAATTGGTGCCGTTGAACATTAATGGATTTGGACGCATGGGTTTACTACGTATAATATGTAGGAAATCGTGCTATGCTGGGAGAATGTCGAGGACGCTGATTTCAATCTTGGCGTTTGATAAGAGTGGGTAGATCAGAACTAAAATTTCGCTCTCAGGCGCGATGGCAGGTCTCATTTGTAGTGTGGTCTCGAATTTGTGCAATTTGTGGTCCCACACAGCCAACAATAACAGTGTTGATATCAAATGTGAACACTCACTCTGCAATGTCGTACTTTTAAACTTGAGTAATTTGATAGTGGAAATCTTTCCCTTGCGATAAACCTCGCCCTCGTCTTAATGACGAGGCCCCCCCAACCAGGGCTGTCATTGGAGGGGGCAAAAAGCCTCCTATATTTTGCATGTTGATGAAAAAAAAAATTAAAATTTTAAAAAATTTTAAAAAATATATAAACTAACTAAAATTAATCTAGTGGGTCCCCCCAGGCTAATTCGGGGTCCCCGATTTCATTAAAAATAAAAAAATTACTAAAAAAGGGCCGCAGGGCCCCTAAAAATAGATCAGGGAGGAAAGGAGAAAGGGGAGGAGGAGGGGGAGGGCCCGCCTCGTCATTAAGACGAGGGCGAGGTTTAGAGCGAGGGGAAATCTTTTGCTACCAACTGCTTTGGATGAGCTTCTGCAATCAGTCCAGTTTCTGAAACCACTGGAACCTTCGAAGATTCTTGTATACATTTCAGATGATCGCACAATACCCTGGAGATATTATGCAATATATCAAATTATACGAGGAACTATGAAGTTCATCACAGCCGCCCGTACACCAGCATTTGCCCGTCCTTGTGCTGTTCCATCAGCAAGTCACTGTTTTGTAAGGGTGCTCTGTTCTCAATTCCGCTGGTAAGCACTGGCTGGGGCACTAGTGGAAACAGCGTCCAACTACACTGAGCTACTACACCGAACAATGGCCTTCGGTGTAAATTAAATTTAGACCCTGCGTTCTCATTGGATTAGAATCCATTTTGGTGTAGTTAGCGAAGTGGGGATGGCAGACCTATTCTATTTCGGACCTGCTAGTGCGATATGCTATTTCGGACCAATGGACGCGGCTGACAGATTGCAGAATCCCCGGGATGAGGCCGTTCCTCTGAGCCAGAGTAAGAGCGATCAGATTCACCGCACGAACCCGTCAAATTGTAATATTTACCACCTGACTTCGTGAACGGAAAGTAGTGTCATCCAGGTGTAGCGTCACGTCAACTCTGTCGGAGTACCGAGTTTGGTGAAAGATTAACTTTTACTGCAGATTGCCAAGGACGACGTGGTCGTCGACGGGTACAGGGCGGATATCAACAGGCATTCACAGCATCTTCCACTCTCAAGAGAAACTAAATGTCTATGTCAAGTATACTTGACACCGAAGTCTGAGCATAATGGTTCTTCCGGAAATCGGAAATTACAGTTTCAAAAAAATCTGAACTTCAACACTGACTACATTGTAATGGCATAGAAGCTATCCACTAATTAGAAGTCTCGTACGGCTCCCTTTCAACGAAGAGAACAAGTATCCTCCGAAATACAGGAATTACAGTACTCAAAACACCTAAGATCTGAAAATGCGACGGCGCTTGCCGAAAATCTATTCGGTCAAAACGGTACGCTCTCTAACAGCAAGCATCCACTGCCTCCAGAAAGAAATACTCCGCAGGTTCTACAGCACCATCCACAAAACGTACATCATTGATTATGGTCACCCCGAACTACGTAACCCATCGAGAAAATTCCTTGTGCATGGCAGTCGTCCCAGGCTACATCCAGCATTTGCCTTGGACACACACATCGTCACTCACAACGTCGTCAACCAGCGGTCCAGGGCTTGAAGGTTTGTAAGAGACTTGTCGAGAAACGTATGCTTCTTCTGCTGTAGTTCCTCAGCTGTGCGGAGGTCGGCCAACAATGATGTCACGCGTTCAGCTGCACGTTTTCTCTTCAATTGCCAAGATTCGAGCTGAGCATATGCTATTGCCACGTTCGACAGCCCGGCCTCGACATCCTCCTCACATGCCTTCGTCTTGGATTTCCTCGCCAAAATAGTGTCTGCAGTGACTGGAACCGTGTTGTCGACTTCCACAGCAATGAGCATGTCCCGAGCTCGTTCATATTGATCCGATGCTCTCTCTTGTGTCCCTGCTTTCTCGACAATCTTTAGATCAATGCATCAAAGATTGTCTCTCTCTTCCGCCAGACGACGACGAATGACCCCGACGGGTTTCTCCACTTCGAAACGGGCCATGACCAAGCGCCGTCGCTCGTTCTCTAATGCTTCTGTCAGGGTAGCCCGTAACGCAACTATTCCGGAAATTGCAGAAGCCTCGACTGTGCGCAATCCTCGACCACTGGAGACGTGATGCCAGGCAGTTTGGACGACCTCGGTCGGGGTGGCGTTTCCAAGGGACGTGACTTCTGATTTCATAGCGAAAGCACCCTCCAGAGAACGAACTATGGCGGCCGGAGGTGCTTCCCTGTCAGAGAGAAATTGCTCAATGACAGTGTCCTCGACCCCGGCATCTTCAAGTCTGTATGTTACTCCACCTTCGAGGTCCAACGCTCTGGCAATGGTGGCCGCCATGGCCATTTTATTCTGCAGAACATCATTGGACGGACAGATCAAGAGGTGAGTGTCTCACATTTATGGATTTTATGAAATTCACGACACTGCTCTGCTGGGCATCATACCATTAAGAATACGGGATACTCCTGGATTGACTCCCAACTCATAACTGACAATTCCTTCAACCTGAATCCCGGGAAAGCACAAGTGCGATAGTAGTAACTGACTATATTGGACACCGACAGTTAATCGGAAGAGAGGATGACATAGCGATCAGTGCGTTACTCACCGTGATGGCAGCTGTCGGGACCACAAAAGGGAGCGGTGGAAGAGGAGCAGACAGGAATTGATACTCAGGAAGAACGCGGGGTGTGCGTTTGACTGACTGGCGGGGGTGCGTCTGGCGGAAGCCAAAATCTGCCCAATTTACCTCAATGCCGAGAGCCTCCACCACCAAGCCCCTCGCGAAATCGAATGGGAGGACACCGCTCATCGGCCACGGTAGCTGCAAAACTCTGGAAAACAACATCCGCACGTACACTTCGTACGCGGCGTTTCCGTGATCCTTGAAGATGAACCCGCGCGAAGACCGTGGTCCAAAGAATTCTGTGAGGGCGCTTCGCGCGGGCATGTATTCTGCAGAAGCAACTGTCGGAGTGACTCCCCTGCCGTGGAGGCGCATGTACGCGCAGAACCAGTCCAGGGAAGACACCTCGACATTCGGTACAGTTACAGCCATTGTCCGCGTCGTCTGTTGGCATGAAATCATAGTGTTAGAACATAGTACAGTAGATGAGATGATTAGGGCAGGATAGGATTTAAATGCAACCAGAGGGGCGTACTATCAGCATGGGAGCATAGAAATTAATGGATGCTTTAGGAGTGAGAAAGAACACAGTATGGAACAGATATAGAGGTGGCATAGACAGCTGGTCTCATGGATTGACGAGATGAGAAAAAAGACGCACTTTGATATCGTGTCCACTGAGGCCATACCTGCTGGGAGAGAGTCGGGGTTGAAAGCGTACCGACATCTGTTACGTACGAGCCTCAGTCTTCGGGCACTGTCCTATGAGCAACAGATTATATGTCAATTATAAATTGCTACAAAACAATGTCGAGTAACTCGTAACCCGGGGGCACATTGGTGAGGAAGGGTTAGCTTAAAAAGAAACCGAGGGGATTAAAACAGAAGTTCATCGTTTCTGAGTATCACGTGAGAAAACAGAAAGTTAGCCACATGCAAAGGCGAGGTGCTTTTAAAACTGTGGAAACTTAGCGACTACTGGAGTCACCTGTAACATCTACATGGGGAACAATGTTTCAAACAGCGGGGACTTACGTGTCTCAGGAAAAACGTGAGCTTCGGCGGTGGCTGGATCGCAACAGGTGGTAGGCCGGACAGGGAGGCTAAGGAACATGAAATGTATGAATGACGCGAGATGTTTCGCCTCCGAGGACACCACCTGTGTGATCACCGACGAAACAAGGTTAGAGAGTTTCCAATCCGATTGGGGACTACGTAGAGGATACCACACAATATCCGCGGTGGAACTTTAAACTACAATTGCGAGAATGACAATTCCCAGGCGAGAACGAGTACAAAGAGTTCTGCAAAACACGTGGCCCCGGTTATGAAAACCCAAATAACTACTCACTTACTACGAGCAGAACGACAACGCCAGGCTCTGATGCACTGAGTTCACCAAGTCGATGAGATCACAAAATGAAGAATTCGGAAGTCGAAAGAGGAATTGGAGGAACTGCAATGCCGCACTCTCGGGAGGGCTCAAACAGCGGACTTAAAACATACGAAGGTCGAGAGTGAATGCAGACGAAGGATAATATAACACAAGGATGGAGAAATGAGAAACCTGGGGAGAAGATGATGGAGGCGGACAAACCTAGGTTGATGTTCGTGATGATGTGCCTGATCACCAAGACATCACACCTCCTGTCGAATCGCATGCATATCAGCTAAAGTGAAGGCGCCAGGATACACTAAACCTGATAATCATGGCATTCACTGGACAGTCACTGTGTCAGATCAGCTGAAATTAGTGACTCACTAATGTTACCGGATAGAGTCACTAATAATTTAGGGACTACTCACTAATTATTCGCAGTAGTAGGTTACGCATGAAACAGGTTATTTTTTGGATAAATTCGGATGAAATTATATACTTTTAGATTGCTGTGTGTGGATGGCCCCTCCTGCTTCCACCATGAATATCGAAGGTATTCAGATCAATTCCAGTGCATTGCATTACATTAAAATGAGCATTTGCCATTTATGTGCACAGAGCTCATGAACGAAAATTCTATCTATCTCACGAGGAATGGAGGCATGCATCAAAACAGTGTGAGGCTGACAACGTACCTTTCCAGTCTCAGCGTAATATTAAGAAAGAAATTTCTTTGTACAATCCCCCCTATGCTTCGCTCTATGTCACTCGTGGAGTCTCGAGTCCAATCTGCGTTTGATAAGAACTGCGAAATTGAAAGAAATTATCATTTACTTGGATCCCTGAATCTCTCTATGATTACAGTGGAACATATAGCTGAATGACGATATAATGATCTTTTAAGGCGTTCCAGTTCTGGTTAATGGACGTGGAAATTAGAACCCGGGTGCTTAAAAATAAATAACATAAATGAGCTGTACTTACCCACAATTAGCATGAATATTATATGAATACAAATTTCTCAAGCACTGAGGATAATATGTAGATCTCTCATCACAAGGAGACCCAGGATTCCTTTGTGTTAAGATGGGGGTGAATATGGAATCGGACCATCGTGGCATTCTAGTAGAGACAAATAATCTTCTCGAACGAAATCCAGAGACGAATAAAAGGATACAAATAAAAGCCATGGAAATGGGATCGAAAGAAACTCTGCATGGCTTCAACATATTACGATAATTCACGGAAACTTACATTCAATGCTGCTTTCGGAGTATGAAAGGGATCCGATCTCCTCGTTCGCTGGTTTTTCACATCCTGCGGCCGGCAATACAGAAGAACAATATTAACATGTCAGTAGGTTCGGGAAAATAATGAAGCTCACTAACGGGTGTTTGCATCAGAGATTGGTGGAAAACAAACAAGGACAGAGTAAGACAGTATGCATTATATAGAACATAAAAAAAAAAAAAAAAAAAAAAAGGAACGCTGTGGCCTTCACCTTCGGAGGTTAGTAGACAAGAATAACACAGTCGCCTACGAAGTTATTCAACATATTGGATTTCGAACTCATCCTCGAACTGTGTGTCCTCGAGATGCCCTTCATCGTCTGCGGCCTCCTCTACTCGGACATTTGCATAAAATTGTTCCAATGGGACCTCTTCCTCTGCCGAATCAGGGACGACTGTGGCAGATGATGACGGACCCAGAGCAGGGCCAGAGCGAGTGCTCAATGTTGGTCTAGATGAACCAGAAGCTCCGAACACGTGAATTTCCTGCTCTCCTTGGATGCGTTTGCTCCGTGGGTCATGCCTAAGGACAACCTTCCAAGCAGAATCCATTGCATCACTAATAAAAAAGACTTGAGACACAGTTGAGGGGAATACGTAGGGGTTATCCTTTTCAGATACCTCACGACAAGCGTATTGTACCAGCCAGAAACCATAAGGATCCTTCCTCACAACACGGCGCCCCTGATCTCTAGTTTTAATCCAAGAACCTTCCATCAAAACACACGTTACTGCCCCGTAAGTCACCAGTATGATATTTCTCAAAATCCCAACATCTATTTCCGTGCAGGTGGCCGAAGGTGGTATTGCTGCAATCCCACAGTCGAAGGCAACAGTGGATGGTTGTGTTTCGGAGTCACAGGAAAAATGGCACCCATATGCCCACATGGCGTTGAAAGCCAGTGCATGTTGAGATGGTTGGCAATGGAGGGACTCTACCTCGTTGGAGATGGGAAACTGCACTTCTTTTAGAGCGCGGACATGGGAATTAAGCCATGCAGGGAACCTTGGAAACTGTTGAGCTAAGTCGGGGGGGTACTGAATTGCCACTCCTCTCTGACGTCGTACTGAATTCGCAAAAGCTGTGCGCCTTGCCTTGAAATCTGATTTCTGTGCATTCCATTCTCTGCACGAGTCGAAGATAGTGTGAAAATTCAGAATGGACATGATATTCGGCTGGGGATGAAAATACTTGTAATCAGATTCCTAAACAAAAATTCAGAGTTGAGGTTCAACTGAACTCACCCAAGCAGCTCTTCCGTATGGACTGAGTGCATGACAACGTATTCGTGGATCTTTTCGAGTTCTCGATCAGTCAGGATTTTAGGGCGTGGCTTGCCAAGTAAACACTCTCCAGAATCTTTTAATTCCTCTTCAGCGTCCCACACTCTGCTCTTTGTGTGCTCATAGAGCTGAAAATATTCGGTGCAAAACCCGAGACTTTCATCGATCATGTACCCTGTCGCAATACCGGCCTCCGGTTTCGATTTGTCTCTCACGTATTTCGTAAGAACCCCCAAGTACCGCTCCACGGAATAGCACCACCGCGCGTGTACAGGACCACAAATTTCCAACTCATTCACTAAGTGAATCACAAGATGAGTCATAATGTTGAAAAATCCGGGGGGAAAATGTACCTCAAGAAGGCAAAGCACTTCAGCCGCACATGTCCTTAGCGGTTGTATCTCTGATAAACGGATCACTTTAGCGCATATTCTCTGAAATAAATTACCGAGCCTGATGATCGTCTCCCTCACACCACGTGTAAGGCTACTGCGAACTGATGCTGGTAGAATCTGCTGAATTAGAATGTGGTGGTCGTGACTTTTGAGACCCATTAACCTCTTTTCACCTATGTGCTTCGTCAATGTCGAACTGAATCCAGAGGGTACCCTTGTGCCAGAAACCCGTGACAGGAACTCAGATTTCTCTGATTCAGAAAACGTGTACGGTGCTTTTGGTTTGATATAATTCCCTGAGGGCCCCAACCGCAAGTGCAAATGCTGCATTTTGCCTGCTTGCTCCATATCTCGTCTAGTCTCCAAAGTATCGCTGTCACCGAAGAGGTGTTTCAGAAGATTATCAGAAACATTTCGCTCAATATGCATTACGTCCAGGGTATTTCGTATAGGAAGTTCCTGCAAGACCAGTGTGCACATGGCAATTAGAAATCACTGAACTGGCTGCCCATGCTCTCTCATATCTACTGGGCAAAACCTTCAAATTCTGAAGTCGAAGCACACGAATGAGCTAATACGTAACGCCCATCCAAATGAATTCTGCATGCTGAAAATGAGGATAACATCATCTAGGCAGAAGTCCACAGTCAAGCAGTAAATCCATCTAAAGTAATAACTCGGTTCCCACTACATCACACCAACCCGAATCCGCCACCAACACAACCAGTCCACCGAAGTAGACCTCTCTGTTACCCACCCAGCCGCGGGCCACCGTGTACTTGTGAAATGCGTCAACAGTGAGATTTCAAAAGCAAAGGCTAAAATGCACAGGCCCTTCACAAACTACCGCTGTATACTGTCTAGTAAAGCAAAATAGTGACCCTCAGTGCACTTAAAACATTCAGTACCTGGTCTCGCATAAAACAGAGCAGATAAGGGAATTCCTACGCTAGAGTCGTCACGTAGAGAATCCCTACAACAGTAAATGAGGAAGACTATTTGTATAAGAGATGACTGAATCAGGGACAACGGTGATAGTCATGGAAACGCATGGAAAGTCGGTACGCACAAGTAACTCAACCTATATCGCACAATCCCCCCAGCTCCACTGTCAACTCGAGCGAGTTTTCAGAGTTACGAAAGACCAATCTAGACGTGAAATTATATACGTGCACGATTCAAAAGAAATACTTAGGCAATCCTGCGGAACCGGTTCAACTTACAGAATGACACGTCAAAGCACGGTATTCTCGATCAGGACAGAGCTCGCGATAAATCACAAGTACCACATTTATACAGGTGCGAGACGGCAGGGCACCGGCTGACATTATCACTCGATTATTTAAGACACGTGAACACTCGAGTGTAGATACATACAGATATTTTTGCCTAAGGTCTTTGAACGTTGAAAATCATCCCCCAAGCCCCACCGCCCCCCCCCCCCCCCCCCCCCCTCTTGAACAATTCAGGAGGATAGATGAACGTCACTCAATAATTTAACAAAAAAAATAATTTGGAGGCACTACATACCTTCCAGTACGGTAAATCAAAGAGAGCCGAAATACGTTTAATCCCTGACTCCCGAGCAGGGTCGGTATGCGCCGGCGAAGCACCCAGATGCACCCAGCTTTCTCGTAGCCTTCCCCAGCGTAGAATTTGATCAGCAGTTACCGTAGGGGGCGGATCCCTTTCCTCTGCTACTCCATCGAACTCAGACCGCGACGCTCTCCAAGGGTGATCTTCTGGAAGATATCGACGGTGTTGCGCATCATACACATTCTTCCTCAACGAACGAGATCGTCTAGAGACAGTACTGGGACCACAAACCGGGCAACCCCTGTACCCTTTGGTAACGCAACCCGCAACCACACCATATGCAGGAAAATCATGAATGGTCCACATTAGGATTGCTTTCAGATTAAACCTAGAGCTCCCATGGTACCTTGAAGCATCATCTGTTGGAACGCCCACATTCCACAAAACTTGCAACTCCTCCAGCAGAGGTTGTAGGTATACATCAAAATTATCTCCTGTCACAGACTTCTTCCCCGGAATAATTAGGCTTAACATAATGAAATGCTTCTTTGTCGTCATCCATGGTGGTAGGTTGTAATTTAAGATCACCACGGGCCAGGTGCTCCATGTGCTACGTTTAATCGAGAATGGATTGACACCGTCAGTTGCTAGTCCCAATCTCAAATTCCTAGGCTCAAATGCAAATTCATCTTGATATTTCCAGTTAATATACCTCCACTGATGAGAATCAACTGCTCCTCTCATCACACCGTCCTCAGATACGTGCCGCGAATGCCAAGTCATGAAGCTTGCTTGGAGAGGCGTGCTGTACATCCGCTGCAACCTAGGGATAAGAGGGAAGTGTCTGAGTACCTTGATTGGGACTTTGGACTTCCCTACTTGCTTATATCTGGCCGCTCCACACTTTGGGCAACTTCTGAGGTCCTTATAATCATCTCCCCTAAACAATACACACGTAGCAGGGCTTGGGCAGCAATGTATAGTGTCGTAGGCTAACCCCAACTGCTTTAACATCTTCGAAGCCTGGTACTCGTTTTGAGGAAGGGAGTTCACTCTCGGTAACATGCTCTTCGACAGAATAGAAAAAATTTCATTTACAAGCCCATTGGATGCACCATGTGTCCGCAAGCTATTGAGAAGCAGGAGAGTACCTCCCAACTGCGTTAAAGTTGAACCGGCGTACAGTGGTGTCTTGGCGCTCTCCTCGAGGACTTCCTGCTGTGTGGGTCTCAGAGACTCCATGGCAGGTAAATCGTCATCTCCCATCTGCTCGTCCTCAGCGTTTTCAGCACCCGAAACCCCTGGAATTCCCCTCTCAATGTCAGCTGCATCGGCGGGATTCGGAACTTGCTCCTCTCCTTCACCTTCCCCAAAATCATCGTTTCTGTCACCTTGCGCTTCCTCGCCGCCCCGAATCTCAAAAGCGTTTCCCACTAAACCATCATATAGGTGAAATGTGTGCTGGACGAGCCCTTCCATATCCAATCCTTCGTCGATCACTCTTCCATTGCCCTCGTGATATACTCTGCCCCTGACACCGAACTCCTCTACAATGTCGGCGTCCCACTCCATATCCGAGTCATCTTTCTCGAAACCCTAGCATGCGAATTGGACATGGACTTCGTGAGAGTGCAACATACTATACCTCGCCATGGCCACACAGAAATCGTAAAGCTGCATTGATATCAAACTATGATCAATTCGGATTATACAGAAATCGCTTACCTGAGTACTGCCCCGGTGATACGGGTGCCTCCCGTAGAGCTTCAAATGCTCTCTGACAACTGCTCGAAGTCGCATTGAAAAATTCTCGCCCATGCAAATGTTGCATGGGCACTTCCTCTTCCTAGCGCCTTGCTGATCTGCAGTTGCCTCCTCACGGGCTGCGAGCTTAAGGTCCCGTGCATCCCTCCGCCGCTTCTCACGAAGTGGCCAACGCATCTCCTCCTCCGTCACTGGTGTTTCCATAGCTGCGTCCATGCTCCCTTGCACAAGTGATCGAGCGAGTGCACAGTGGAGACAGTACTCTGCAGGTATGAACTAACATTATGAACAGAAATGAATTGTCATCCATTCTTAGGACCCATGAGCCAAGCACACGTAGACCACTGGTTATCATACACTCAACAAAGATCGCGCGGCTTCACAGTATTGTGCATTGATGTTTTCTGCTCTGAATCAATGTACTTTTTATTACCCACAAAATGTAGCCATTGCGGTGCACATTACAAGTAGCGAGGTATCGTCTGATCTATATAGTGAGCGAGTAAGGGCCTCACCGCACCTAACTTCTGAGCCTTCTACTTATACTTGTGACTCCCCGGGTCACTAACCTGGAACTCAATCACCGAGATCGCGGAGCAGTGATGGAGGCATGGTACACCTCCATTACCGAATCTACCAAGTCTGCCAATGTATTATCTGGAAATCCGAAAGTGGAACCCAATGCGGAGATTATGAGCACTGCTGCTCCCGCGTCAATACAGTTAGACCACATTCGAGAGACTCGTAAGTCATGACCTCGAAAATACAAATGGGATTTCGAAGAGTCACAGAGCGGGCAGCTTGCAAATTCGATGGGCTGATTGCAGTCGTACCGTACGCGCTCCAAGTTGGGAAGTCCTTCGTAAATATCTTCGAAATTGTCCGGTCCTTCAAGTGCTGGTAGGTCTGCATAGTCTTCTGACTCGGTAGGAGAGCGATGATGCAAATCAGCCACCCCGGGCGTAGGACTGATTCCCCACAGAGAACGCAAATGCCAAGACATCAAGATTGCTGAGAGAGGAGCAAGGTACAGCTGGTGCAGCCTATCGACAAGAGGTACGTGCATTATAACGCCGTGCTCTTGAAATTCAGAACTGTGGAAAATTTGGAGGGGGTCGAACCATCTTGTTCCTTGGACCTGGCTATCACGGTTGCAAGGTCGGCTCTGGCTACCAGACTCTCCTTGACTGACCCTCCGCAGAATCTCCAATTGTCCAGCAGCCTCAGTATTGGCATAGCAAGCGGTTTCACTGTGGATCGGCACCGCATCCTCGACTCCATCTGGCACCTCCTGGAGTTCCTCGGGCCAATTCCATATACTAACAATCCTACCAAAACTATCGAGCCTACACAAACCGGTCCTGAGCTTCGTTTGAGGACTCCAGCCCTCCATCGCAGACTCTAGTCCCAGTGTAATCCTTCACTAGTTCCGAACTCTGTTACGTGGCCGGAATGGCTTGGCATTGGTACTGAAGTTAAGCTTTCAAGTAGTGTCAACAACCGTGTACGAACTTAGACAGAACCTGCGATGGAGATCCCTTGTTCGTGTTCCCTGCGTTCCCGAGAGTGTAGCCGCCTATTCCCCCAAGCAGATACGAACCCACAGACCACGACTAGATCATGAAGCAACAAATTTAGACGGAGAAGGATAGTTTCACAGCCTTTTCGGTGCGTGACTCAGCGCTAACCTTCAGAAATAGAGTGGATCTAGAACTACCATTGTCAGGTTGACAACTTCGACGTCCATTTTAGCAGTGACTCTGCTTTTCTGATTTCAGCCACAACCTCGATACTTTCCGAAAATCTATTTTCCCCAACCTACTCTGCTGGTAGGAGCTCCACCTCTTGGCCGTCATCGAAAACCCTAATGGCAGCCACAATGAGGACAGCGAGAGGTCTTGTAGTAGATAGAGATCAGTGGCCGTCCTCGCCTTCCTCTCAAGGAAGTTGTAGTTCCGCTGAATTCGAAGACGTATTTTCTGCAGTGCCTGCTCTTCTCTCGCACCTCAATCAGAATATGGCCTTCCCCGCCAGAATGTCTCAGTGCCCTGTGATCGACGGCCAATGCATACCAGACCGAAGAGACGACCAGGTATTGATCCTTCGTCCAGATTTTTGAATTCGTGTACTTCTGAAATTCTCGACCTAAATTAGGGCTCACTGTTCATTGTTAGCCATGCCTGTGAGTTGCCTAAGTTTCATCACGTTTGTTGTAGAACACGTCGTGTCATTTAATTATGTTATGTCCATTCTGGAGACGGTATACTCTAGACAGTCGATTGTTAGGTAATCGACATTAGCACCGTCGTTCCCCTCAACCCTTACGAAGAATTGACGTAGTTGAGGTATGTTTCGCATGACATCGCCCATTCAATTTCCTTCGTAGCTTCACGTCCATGGAGACTTTATCAATTAAATCGAACCTGACTCAGCGCATAGTCGTTGCTCAGGCCCTTTTGTTTCCAATGACTGCCCTGTCTACATGAGACGTGTTCAAACTTAACCTGATTTATGGTAGGGAACACAGAATCATACAAACATACATGTCACTTGTTTTTAATATTGTACATCTCCTTCACATCGTAGCAGCCAGAGCTCATGCGTAATTATTATAGTTCATATTCGTACGGTTCTTTTGCGACTGAAACAAATTGGAATTGTGTTCATGCTAACAGCCCACAAACATTAGGTTGATATTCTACATGTCTCAATGAAGTAGAAGTCGGTATTTATTTTATCACCGCACATTGATCCATTCTGAACCTGCCCGATAGTTTTGGGAATGTCAGGCCGACGTTTGTATGTGGCAATTTCTTCCATCTCAACTGAACTCTTTTTACTTGCTTCGTGTTGTGCATGTACTTTGTCATCAGCATATTCCGATGGCATCACCTGCAGCAAACCTCTTGCCGCCGCAGCATCTGTATCGACCGCAGGCAGCGCAATTGAATTACGATGGTGCGAACTTACGATATCCATCACATTTTGGGAGTATACCTGCGCAAGGACCCTAGAATGAAGGAACCAGATATGTTGAACCGCACAGCCAAGTCGATTATTCGGAGGATAGGAGTGCAAGCTACGTGAGCCAATCTGCGCTGAATGGAGGCACCGCGATTGGCCCTCCTGAAAGGCAGAGAGCAGAGCACATCATCACTCATGCTACGCCACAGGAAGACATGAGGCAGGAGGAGAACAGAAGACGCACAGCCGCGCGGGAGGTCCAGCGTCCCTATCGTAAGGAAATGGCAATGGCACACGCGCAGAATCGAGATCCGCATATCATGATACCTGTGAGCCCAGCAGGTACAATTCTCGGACTCAAGAGTCCATGGCATAGAGCCGCACGCCTTTGTGCTAGGCAGACCTTGAATTTTAAAGTAAGAAGCTATAAGGCAAGGACAGATTACTGGAATGCCCAAGTAGATGTCATTGCCTCTAAACTTGCTCAACAATTCACATACTCTAGACCCCTCGATATCTCATATTTACGAAAATTTTTAAAAAATACTTTAAAAAATGATAGGAAGGTATGGAAACAACACTTTATTGAAACAAGCGGCCTTCGGCATCCTCGTTGTCCTGAAGAGGCTTTCATCGAATGGAAGAAATGGTGGGTGAGTGCAGCTGGTAGAGAGGAGTCGATCCAGATGACCGAAATGAGGAAAGGCAAACGGAAAGCTCAAAGCCTGGACGGCGACCGCCAATGCCCGAGTGCCCCTTCGACAGGCCCTTCCCCATACATGGTACGTAACCTTTGAACTTATTAGAAACCGTATTATTCATTCAGCTCACTAAGGACCATATTTGACACACCGTTAGAGTGGTATGGTTTTGTCATCATTTAGGTTCCGGGTAACACTCCCACTAGAGCTCCTGCCGAGAATATGCCAACACCGTCAATGTTTTACTCGGAATCGAACACAAGCATGAGCTCTGCTCATCAACAGAGCACTCCTAATACTACTTTGAACAACGTCGGCACTCAAGCTTCCATCCAGGGTCCGCGTGGAGAGGAGAGGACTCCGAGTTTTCCCAGGGTAAAGATTCTCAGCGCCTCATGCATCTGTTTTGTCAATTACATGAAGTCATGTGGAAAGCATATGACAGCGGATGATACCAAAAATTGCATTGAACACTGCAGTTGTCGAATTTCACCGCCTCTGCGTACCGTCGGTCGGGGAGCAGTATCCATGTACAGTGTCTTTCTAATATCGTGTCGTAACTTGGGAGCACTTCTTGATCTCCTTTACATGTCTTATGTCCTTCGTGCTTCCAGCCTTCCTTTTCTTCCGATTCACATTAGTCATGTCACTCGGGGTTGATCTTTTTCGTAGAGATCATTAAGGTTACTGCAATTCAGCCTACAGTTCCCTCTCTCATATCAGGTTTAGCTTGGCCTCGAATCGCACCACCATTTAACGTCATGAGTCTCTCATTTTTGCAGAGCACTTCTACACCACCATACGTGATTCGGGAGACAACCAGAATTAACGCCTTAGAGAACACGGTGCATCGCATAGCAAGTGACTTGAGCAGCAGTAAAGACCAATTACGGGAAGTGAAAGAGCTTCTGCTGAGATTGATTAATTCCGACGCACCGCCGAATCCTTCATTCGCAGTCAGAATCGAAACGCCAACCGTCCCAGGCCATACGCACAGTGTGCCGATTCCGGATTTTCAGATTCGTACTCCTATGACAGAGAGTGTTCCCACAGTAGACGGAGTGTCCGGCAATCAGAGAACACAGCGGGAGTCAAGCGTCCGCATGCATGAAGTTGAACGTCAATCTATTCCGCAGGCGCAGGCGCTTGTCGCTGGAGGCATTGCCATTCCTCAAACGTCGCCTTCTTGGGCTTCAGGCGACACAATCCCCGTGACCCCAAACACTCTCCTACAAAATTTCTCTAACAAGATGCCTGTGGGTGCTGCAGTTTCTACAGAAGTGTCGGCTTCGATTCGAACTTCAGGACCGGATCAATCTCCCCACCCCAGCGTCGACAACAACGGCCACCAAGAAACGTCTGAACGGCGAGTCCAGGATAGCAGGCAGAGCATCACTCCACTTCTCCAGTGCAGCCCAGCTTCAGCATGCCGTGACGGAGTAAGCACACGCGGAATGATTATCGAAGAACAGTCGCAGCTCCCGGCGAGAGGACCCCGCCCACGATTCGAAATTGGACTACTGCCTCGAATTTGTGATGGCCAAGTTGCCGCAAATTGTCTGTGCTTTATACTACATCCTGACAAGGGCGACACAATTGTGGCTGAAGGGAGGACAGGTGGGAGTTGGAAGAGTCCGAAGGAGAAGTTTGGAAACCTTTGCAAGGATGGTGAACAGATGGTACAGATACATAAAATCAACTCACCGAACTTACCACTTCTCTTCATTGAAGATCGTCAACCGTTTACTCTGATGGATCATGCATTGGTTAAAGCCTCGGGGAGTAGTGTATATGTAAAGTGGCAGTCACGTTTATTGGTGAAGA
The DNA here is from genome assembly GCA_014871385.1 of Ceratodon purpureus. NCBI lineage: Eukaryota > Viridiplantae > Streptophyta > Bryopsida > Pseudoditrichales > Ditrichaceae > Ceratodon > Ceratodon purpureus. Next base: position 5,786,388 of record CM026422.1, read on the forward strand.
AACCGAAGACAGCCCCAGCCAGTGCGAAGACCTGATAATTCCATAAGACTAATGGACCCGGAACAGGTGCCCTTCAGAATGTAGGAAAAGGGGATCAGATCGAGAAGAACGCCCTTACAGTCTGAGCATAATGGTTCGCAAGATAACGTAGTCGGCGATATAGAAGGCCATGCTGGAGTAACCAAGCATGGCGGTTTAGACATGGTTAGATTCAGCTGATTTACAAATGTCATGCAAAACCCTAAACCATTTGTGGTCACGGTTGTAATCTATTATATATGCTGTAAAGTGATTTCAGATTTTCTAATTTTCTGTCGCCTTGAATCACCGACAGTCTTATTGCGTCTGCATGGGAGCACAATAAAAAAAGAATTGTAAATGCAGATCATTATCCGCAAACCTATCAACATATATTAAATTAGGCATCCCTAATTTAATCCAACCGGAATACAGCCCCAGCCACCTGTACGACGAAGAATCCGGGTACCCTAAACCTATATATCCGGCTAATCCGGATATCCGACTTTCATATCCGGGCGGACTTGGGTATGGAGTACCAACTTCCGGATATTACAGGCACACAGCATAGTATCGACGTCAAACTGGACATTCAGCATCTGATTGAGAACCGGGGATATCAAAGTTTTATCCGTTTGACGACCTCATTCCGGGTACCTGTCCCGGGTAAGTACCAAGTCCCACGGGTATCGCACCATCCCCAATATCAACATTGTCGACCCGGGTACTTGTCGAGAATTACAGTTTCTGGAAATCCCAAATTCACCCTGCGTCATTGAAGTAAGTGACGGAATGATAGTGCTCCACATCCAACTCCATCCGCCGAACAAGTTACTGAATCGGGCCCACAAACTCAATTCACCTCACCCCGTCATCGATGTACATGCATGGCCATTATTAACTGAACATGCCATGGGACCACCGCGACCTTCCACGAGAGTGAACAGTGCTTTGGGGGACTGTCAGGTGCCGGATTACACCGAACAGTCCCCCAACTACACCATCCCCAGAAGCTTTCTTTAGCCTCCATTTCGGTGTACAACCAGGTGTAGTTGGGCACCAATTCCACTAGTGGGGGCTCGAGCGTCCTTTGGTTACTGATTCTTGGATGGAGGCGAGGTCCCCCTCGTCTGATGCAATAAACTCAAAAGAAAGGGTTCTCTGGGAAGTATGCTCATCTCCCAACGACAAAGAGCATGCTAGATAGTTTTCTCTGGTCCAGTGCTGAAAGTGTTGTTCTTTGAGCATTTCCTTGAGTGTCTGGTGAAACCGAAGATAGAGAGGGAGTACTATACTTCCAGCCTTCTGCACAGCTGGGCCTACTACTGCGCCAACTACGGATCTAAATGTTCATCAAAGTGAATTTGCAACAGAGTAGGTCTCTTGATTTGAAATTTTGCATGATTCATAAAGAGAGAAATGAACATGGTTTTGCCGATTTGTGGACGTGACTCAGCAACGTTGCACAATTGCACTTTGGAAGTTACAAAATGTGTGCGGCCTGGATAACGTTGTCGAGAATGTGAAGTGTCAGGATGTAAAACATATTTCGTCTATAATACAAATACTTGCGCAATTGGGCTAATGCGTGGTGCAAACCCCATCCCACGACGTGGATCTGACCAACGCTACCCCGAGCTGATTACATCTAAAAATTCATGTAACAGTTGATCCTCGACATAAGGGGTTGAAAAGTACATCTGATTAGTACATCCTGGATGCAAAGTATTTGGTCTAAACATGTGTCTGGAGTAAATAATTCAGCTGAAAATACCTCAAGCAACTAAACACAAAGTGATCTTCATACTGAAAACTGTTGGAATTTAGCAAAGTTGGGGGAGCCGTAGCGAGCCTTGATTACAGGGAGCAGCGACGACATGAACAGTCCATACATCTGGAAAATTTCGAACTCAGCAAGTGGACAATCGTGCGAGCCTGCTCACGGCCAGCTTTTTGAGTGAACGGCAAAATGACACAAACAACCTCACAATCCAAGAATGATCAGTGCCATATTTTACAACAATCAAATGATTCAATGATTCAGCTTAAAATACCTTAATAAGCAGCTAATCACACTAGACATTGGTGGAATTTAGCAAAGTTGGGGGAGCAATGGCGAGCCTTGATTTTAGTGAGCAGCGACAACATGAACAAACCATATATCTGCACCGACTCGAACTCAGCAAGTGAACCATCGCGTTTCACACGGCCAGCTTTGAGTGAAAGTCAAAATGACACAAACAACCCTCAACTTCCAAGGCATTTTGGCAGGACATCCCCAGGCTGGGACTTACCAAGTGCTACGAGCGTTTTTCGGAGGGGCAGGGTTGATGAGCCCTTAGTTTTTGGTTTTTTATTTTAAAATTCCTAAAGGTGTTCTCAAAGAATAATTTGGGGCCGCAGGCCCCATTTTTGAATTCAAAATTACCAAAAATGGCCTTGGGGGGGTCCAAATTGAAAATTTCAGGATTTTGGAAGAAAAAAGCCAACCAATGGGAGTGGCTCCTAAAAACGCTCGTAGCACTAAGTAAGTCTCAGCCTGGGGGACGTCCTGTCCACGCCCTTCCAAGAATTCAAAAATGGGGCCTGCGGCTCCAAATTACTCTAGAGAGACCCTCTTGGGAATTTTAAAATAAAAAACCAAAAACTAAGGGCTCATCAACCCTGCCCCTCCGAAAAACGCTCGTAGCACTTGGTAAGTCCCAACGTGGGGATGTCCTGCCAAAGTGCTTCCAAGGATGATCACCATATTTTACAACATTTTAGCCAGGCTTTATTTGAAATTCAGGAATGGTACATGTCCAGGTCGTCGCCTGTGATCAACAACATCGTTGTTTCCGATGGATCACAACCTGAAGTTGGATTGGCAGGGACCAGCTGCACACCAAGATTATCCTTGCACCCCACCTTCTTGTAAAAGAGTGGACAAAAATGATGATTTCACTTGCTCTACATTTCCACTTACTTTCCCCATGCACTTGTGAAAATTACTTACACTGTTTAACTTCGCTGTGATTTCTGGTGCCATTCTTGAGCACCAGAACTGACTCAGAATCTCAGATGTTCTGCCATTTATGAATCAATTAACTCCTATATATTAATATACAGGATCACGTTCAATAAGAGACTCTGGACAACTTGCCCACTACTTTATTGTGCTTTTGAATCAGCATTCGGCGTACCCTACCGACGCGCTACAGCTCTACCGGTAACGTTTACCTGAGTTAATCTCAATCTCCAATCCAGTGTTCACACTAACGATGCTACGTCTTTCAGGATCCTTTCCAAATTGTCTGCATTCTGACTTTGTACTGTCGTACATACCAATTTCAGCACCGTTACCAATAACTTCTTGGACGTTTCCTACTAATGGACGTTTTACATAGGAAGTCAAGACATGCATGAGTCAAGCCATGTCAAACCGTGTATGGGGAGTGAAGCCATATATGGGGCCGGGCCCATGGAGGGCAAAAATTCCCTCTGCACGTGGGACTTGGGTTACCCAAGTTGCCTAACAATACGAGTATAAAAGAGAGAGGACTTCGGAACAACATACATCTCATACATCGTCGCTCAGTCCTCATTTGATTTGCTCATCAGCTGCTGACTTCATTGCATACATGGTCCGTCGTTGATTGGGTTTCGAATTTGATTTTGTATCTCTCCTCTAGCACATATGTACATGTGATCACACACTCCACTGCACCGGCAAGCATCGAGTGATCTGATGATCGCTGCAATGGAGAGTACTCACAGCTGGTTCTTTCAGTTCTTCCTTCTTATCTTGCTTTCGTCGTTGCTCCATGTGAGCAATTGTGCACCCGTCGGCAGCAAGACGTACATCATCCACACTGTCAAGAACAGCACGCATCTCGATGTTATGGCCAAGCATGCCTGGTACACGGAACTCATGGCCGGCGCCAAGCAGCTCCTTGTTGACGACCACCCCGACGACGGCATGGACACGCTCCACCACGTCTACCACCACGTCCTCAACGGATTCTCGGCCAGGCTCACGCCCGAGCAAGCCGACTTCATGGCGACCCTGCCGTGCGTTATCGCAGTCTACCCCGACAGGATGCGCCACGCCCAGACCACTCACACCCCGGAGTTTCTGGGGCTCTCCGGCGAGGATTCCGACCTGTGGCCCGAAAGCAGGTTCGGCGAAAACGTCATCATCGGCGTCATGGATACCGGCATCTGGCCCGAGCGATTGAGCTTCAGCGACCGCCTGTTGGAACCCATTCCCGCCTGGAAAGGCTGGAAAGGCGAGTGCGAAGCGGGAACCAACTTCACAGCTGCAAATTGCAACAACAAAATCATTGGCGCGCGCTACATATTGAAGGGATTCGAGGCGGAGTTTGGCCCCATCATTGACACCGTGACGGATTACCGCTCCCCCCGCGACTACTTCAGTGGCCACGGTACACATTGCGCCTCCACAGCTGCCGGACGATGGGCGTATCGGGCTAGTGCCTCAGGACAAGGCAAAGGCACGGCCAGGGGAATGGCGCCTCGAGCACGGATTGCAGTGTACAAGGTGTTGTGGTCAAATCAGAATAAGTCTAGCGCTGGCGCCGATTCGGACTTCATCCAAGCTTTCGACCAAGCCGTGGAGGATGGCGTGGATATTCTTTCCGTCTCCATTGGTCCTCCTGTGAACGAACTGGGCATCAATGACCTTTGGCAAGACGGCATTGCTGTTGCTGCTTTCAATGCAGCCAAAAGAGGTATTTTTGTTTCGGTTGCTGGTGGAAACAGCGGTCCGCTCGAAGGCTCCATTGCAAACGTGTCTCCCTGGATGACGACCGTGGCGGCCACCACTATGGATCGTGACATTCTGTCGAACGTGGTGCTAGGTGACGGGACGGTCGTGACTGGGCGTTCGGCGTACGATGGAAAGGCACTGAAGGGGAAGGCAATTCCGATTATCTATGGTGGCGACGCTTCCATCAGCCGGAACGTTGTCGAGAATGCTAGTTTCTGTCAGCCAGGAACCCTGAATGAATCACTTGTCACGGGGAAAATACTACTGTGCGACTACGATTATCCGAAACACAGATTTCCATTGCCGTTTCCAAACGGCACGGTTGGTGTTATTCTTGGTAACACTGCTGAACTGGGAGACGGACTTCAATACAGGGTGTCCGATCACATACCACTTTTTGGTGGAGGATTTCCAATCGTAAATATCGGCAATGTGGCGCGTGCGAAATTGATGGCATACATACGAGGAGTGACAGGAACTTTGCCTATCGCTAGTATCCTCGGCGCCACAACAGTGTCCAACGTGACGCCGGCACCTCAGGTGTCAGCCTTCTCCTCTCGAGGGCCAATCAACATTGCACAACGTTTGGAGACGCAGTGGTTGAAGCCTGACATCGCGGCGCCAGGACAGGACATTCTGGCAGCTGGTGTGCGTAACCAGCAGTACGCATACATGTCAGGGACGTCAATGGCGTGCCCCCACATCAGCGGCATTGGAGCTCTGTTGCGTTCAGTGCATCCCGATTGGAGCCCTGCTGCCATTAAGTCGGCCATGATGACGACGGCCAAGACGTTCGACAACCGTAACAAAACCATCACAGCCGTGGAGACGGGCATGGCGGCGACGCCGTGGGCGTTTGGGGCGGGGTTCGTGCAGCCCGAGAAGGCAATGAACCCGGGGCTCGTGTACGACATGGGGTCGACGGACCACTTGTTGTTTCTGTGCGGCTTGGGGTACGACTACGAAACGATCCGGATATTCGACATGGATGCAGGATTCGAGTGCCCGTCGGATCCACCGGCGCGGATCGAAGACGCCAACCTCCCATCGTTCGTGGCGGTCTTCCCAGTGCCACCAGTGGGTGCAAATGCAACGGACATATCGTTCAACCGAACTTTGACGAACGTTGCGACCGGTGGATCGACGTACAGGGCGTCTGTGCACATGGAGCAGGGGGCGAAGTTCGATGTGGTTGTTGAGCCTGCGACGCTGACTTTCGCTGGTGAAGGATCGGTTCAGAAGTTTTCTCTGATTGTGAGCCCGCGTGCAGGTGCTGTGTTCAGTGATATTGGTTCCGACATGGAATCCATAATCAACTATTTTGCGACCATTTCGTGGTCAGATGGAGTCCACATTGTGCAGAGCCCAGTGGCCATCATCGTCGTAACTTGATCAAGAAGACTTGCAATCTCTTCTTGAAACTTCATGAATCGATGCTTAGCGTAGTGTGTACTTTGCAGTATGCAGAATCTTTACAGATCAGAATCTGTTATCATTTGCTTTGGCGAGAGAATACAACTCCCATCCTGGTAAAGAACCCGGACACAAGTAATCCGTAACCAGCTCTGATTGAGCGCAAGTGTCTGTTTGGACGTATTTCATCCACGAACAGCACAATTTGTTCGTAACCTTGCAAGATTCATCCATGAAGGCAGCAGTTACAAGGTTTTTCATTTACGAACAGAGCTGGTTACGTCCGGTAACCCACTCGCCGCCTCACGGCGGCTCGAAGGTTACCTAGTCCATATATGATATCAGATGTTTGAGAAATTTTTGCCCTCCATGAGACCAAGTCAAGTTTTACCTGGCACACCAAAATTTGAATATAAATCTTGAATTATCTTGATTTTTCTTTACGAATCTCTTTCAAAAGCCCATGTGTATGTGTTTTTGATACTAGATCAATATACATACAAAATATCATGATTTCATTCATTCAGATGTAAATCTTCTTGCTCCTTCATGTAAAATCATCTATTCCTTTACATTGAAAATCTACATATTAATACTGAAGTGTTGAAAACTTTTATATAATTTGTGATTTTACAGTCTAGCATGAAGGATTTCAAACTTTAGAAGAGACTTTGAATTTGAATGAGCTACAAAGAGGGCCTCTAAAGGTTAGAGTACAATACATAAATAAGACAACAACAATTGCACACAGTTGATGCAAGTTTGAAAAGAATTTGGAAAAATCACTAAATTGATAAAGATCAATGTGAAACATGAAAACCTAAATTTCACTATAAATAATGGTACAGTTTACAACGCTATAACCATTGGACCTTATCTTGAACTTTGACTTTCAAACTGATAAAATTTCAATCTAAAAGACTAATTGCCAATTTAATTTACTAGACCAATTTAGTTTTCTATACCAACAGTTTATTGGACTTAAAAACTTGTGATTTTCAATATATGACGCTTCTACGTAGAGTCCAAATTTGATTCACATTATTGTCAACAAAATTACTATTACAAGATTGTATGTGTTCGAGATTATTGTACCACATTGCCAATAACACATATGTCGCTTTCAAATCAAAAGAGATCTCAAGTAAAGGAATAGTAATTTTTGACTACATTTCAATTTAATGTTGACATATGATATCGGATAAAGAACATGCAATGAAGATTGTGATTGAACCAAAACTTATTAGTCCAACATCTCTAGAGTGACAACTTAGCTTCTGACTACATCTAAGATGGTGACAAATGATTCTTGGTAAAGAAATGCAACCAACATTGAGATTAAATCAAGATCTATAGATGGTGACAAATGATATCGATTTGCGTTGAGGTTGGAGCAAGATCAATAACGATAACCTCTGTAGAATGACAAGTGATTTCTCCATTTCACCTTAACCTCTAAATGCACATGCAATTGAAAAATGGTCGGAGGCTATTTTGGGCAGGTTGCTACTGTGTCAATAATAGTCATTCAGCTTTGAATTTTTTTATCTGGAATCTTTAGATCATTGTGTACATGTCAAGCTTTGTTTCATAAAATTTGGATATGTATTGCAAAATTTATGAATTATTGAGAGTTTTAAATTTCAACGCGTGTAGCCGAATCAAATATCAAATATATTATAAAAAATTAACATTAAATATCTTTCTTTTCTAGGAGTGTTTTGTTTCATAGAAAGCTTTAAGCCATTCCAATCCAATACGTGAGGTAAGAGATATGAGAAGTCTTAATATGTGGGCAATTTTGTCAACTCTTCTTAAAAAATATCTTCTAAAAACTTATTATCAAGTTAATTTTATCAAATTTCCAAAATTATAAATTGCAATAGTTTTGGATTACTTGTTATATCATTTTTATGGTTGGAATTTAATTTTTTCATTCTAAAATTCTAAAGTATATATTTTGAAAATTCATTGAAGATAAAATTTTAGTTTTTTCGAAGAATTGAAATTAAAGGACTTGTTCTTGAAGTTTAAACATTATGATCTTGCAATTGGTTTTGTTTATGACTCTAAAAATTTGGGATAGGATATTTTTATAATTTACTTATTAGATCCTATGGTAAAAATTGCAAAAGAATGTTATTATATTAAAAAAAAAGCTTGTTTTACAAAGACATCTCAAAAGATAATTTTGGGTCTAAAATCATCAAGAGCATTTAGGGGTTAAAAGGTTACACTTGATTTTGGATCAAGTATTTGCATTCAACATATAACCGGGCGTTCCAATGTTGTTCCATGCATAGCCTAGTTGGCACAATGAAAATACTTGAGCAAATTCCATGATTTATGTGGCAATGAACATTCATGGTGCAGAGGTTTTTCCATTCATTTGTATCAATATTTCTCTTTATAAGTTTTTGTCAAAATCTTTTCTTACCAAATGTCAAGTGTATGTATCTAGAAGCGTGTTGTAAATTGAGATTTAATCTATGATTTAACACCATATTCATTAACCTCTAATTGATCATAGTCCTTAAAGGGGCTTTTTGAAATATAGGACAGGTTTCTATAAAGTCAATTTTGGATATGAGTTTTTTATTTTATTTTTTAAAATAGAGAATTGCTTGAGTTTTGCAAGATATTATTTTTTAAGCCCTAAGTATTGGAAAAAAATTTATGGCGCTCGAAGCGGTATTTCCTACTCCTTGGGAAGCTTTAAAGTTTGGATATACACTTCAACTACCTTTGGGATTTTTATGCAAGTAACTAACATGATTGGCTTTGAGATTATAAAAGAAAATCTTTTGTTATGGAATATTTTCATTCTATAAAGAGCCAAAGTTTTCATTTTTTTTGGTCAAGCTGCAATAAAACTTTTTCTTTATCACATAATCAAAAACCTTTATTTTGACAACACGAATTTCTATTCTAACAATAAAATGATTTATCAAAAAAAAGAATGAGTATTATCAATAACACAAAGTAAACACGTCTTCTCTATACAAATATTTTCACAATCTATTCCTTTTTGTTCAATCTAAAATTTGGTGCATGAGAAAAAAACATCATGTACATCATACAAGTACAAAACCCCCAACTTGGATTGTACAAAACAATTCATACAATGAGAAGTCAAAGTCTATTGATCCTGTTTGGAAAGGATAAAAAAAAACCAAAAACAAAAAACAAAAAAAAACAAAAAAAAAAAAACCAATGTTTCTTACTTCAAAATCTATAATCTTCTAATCTACTCGGTCAAATTTATAGAAATGTTTTTTGCTTGGTCTTCTAGAAGCCTTAAGTTAGATCTTACAATTGTAAATGCAAAGAAAGCTTTAGTTACGGTTTGATTACTCTCACTTCTAAAAATATAGTTTTAGAATATTTTTGGTGAAAAATGGTGATAGCCAATTAGGGGTTAAATTGGCCAATCCTAATTATATTGGTTGCGCAAATAGTATGCTTTCTATTCATTTTCCCTCTTTATTTTATGTAGCAACCAATATAAACAAGATTAGCCAATTTAATGAATATGGAGATGATTACGCTCTTTTAACATCAACAATTTTAAACCTCGTATGAGCTTGGCTAGAAGTAGGCTCTATATGAAATACTAAGGAAGCTACAAGACAACAACAATAGAAGGTTGACACAAGGTTGAAAAAGTGACAAGGTTGCTAAAAGATCAATCATGTTCTACACTGGAGGGCATACAACATTTCACAAAGCAAGCTGCGTACTCAGTCAAAAGCAAGTTGCATACTCAGTCAAAGGGATATTCATATTCAATGCACTAGACATCCTTCTAATTTCACTATTTCACCCTACTGTCCAGCTCAATCCGGTGATAATCAAATTGAACACATCTGTTGGTAACAAAATTGAAGTGACATTGTAGTAAAATTGGAGTGACATCAAATAGTCAGATCATCACAATAGGGATATCTAAACCCAAAATACAACATGACGCAAAAACTCTCAGACAAAAGCGACGTATACAGCTTCAGAGTGATGCTCTTGGAGCTCCTTATCACGACAGCACCGATTTCACATGATGGATCCATAGTTCGTGAAATGAAATGAAGGTGGCATGCGCTGAAGAGGGTATGGAAGGTCTTGAGCCCATTCTGGATCTCAGTTATCTTTGAAACCTTTGACAGCTCTTTGAATCTTCACAAGTCTGTCATGGCTTGATGTGCTAGGAAACGACCATCTAGCATGATAGTCTTTGCAATTGCAAATTTGATTCTAGTGATTGGTTGTATGCAGTAGGGTCCCAAACCTCTGCAGCTCACAAATGCATTGCATCCTACAGGACGAAATCTGCTTGACTCGATGCGTTGTCTAATCTACTTGACTCAGGTTTGGAAATGTTTGCAGATTTATGAACGTGAACTACGGCTAGTGAGTTGTTCACTGTCAAGATGTCTTGTTCTTGGAATATGATGGGATTCCAAGATTCGCAAATCCAGTCAAAAACTGGGGACTTCCTCTTCCTTGTCATTCATTACCAGAGATGGGTAAGGCTACAACTTGCAAGCCCTTCGTTTCTATCATGCAAGCTCTGTTCATAGGATTCCGGGCAGTTAGCGAACCAGCTTTAATACCCTGATAAAGCCAGCAATATGCAATCAAAGGGACGTAACGTGTATTGCAGATGAGTTTTAAGTATACATCCAGGATGGCAGAACTATTTCTAGACTAATATCTGTGGTCACCGAAGATTCATCCGGGGATAATAATTCTACTCCGATCAGAACTGTACATTCAAAGAGGAGTAATTTAACCTAATAAAATAGCACATTTCTCTGAAAGCTTGTCGAAACTGCGCTCGATTCAATCATTCTGGTGGTGACAGATCGCAAGTACGACTTCAAATTCCGGTTACTCAACTATTTTTTGGGCAACAAACTAAAAAATTATAGCATCATCATGACAATCCAGACTAGTTGTTCAAAGTGTGCAGGTGGTCGACCACGAGGCCGAAAAGAATCGATCATGGGAGAGTCGGACGTGGCCAAGAGTTTGATACAATCAGTGCCGCTGTTGTTGCAAGCGGACGAGGTTAGCGTAAGCGCCCTCGCTCTTGCTCACGAGGTCGTTGTGCGTTCCCTCCTCGATGATGCTGCCGTCCGCGATGACGGCAATGCTGTCCGCGTTCCGGATGGTGGACAGACGATGGGCCACGATCACGGAAGTCCGCCCTTCCATAAGCCTGTCCAGAGCTTCCTGCACGATCTTCTCCGACTCGGCATCGAGCGCGCTCGTCGCCTCATCAAGGAGCAGAATGGACGGGTCCTTCAACACGGCTCTGGCGATCGCAACACGCTGTTTCTGGCCACCAGAGAGTTGCACTCCTCGCTCTCCTACCTGCGTGTTGTAGCTGTCCGGCAAAGCGCTGATGAAGTTGTGTGCATTGGCCGCCATCGCCGCGGCGCGAACTTCCTGCTCAGTCGCCGTCTCGCGTCCGTAAAGGATGTTCTCGTATATCGTTGTTGCAAACAACGCTGGTTCTTGGGAAACAAGGGCGATTCGCCTTCTTAAGCTTTTCAAGTTGATCTTTCGGATGTCCTTCCCATCGACAAGGACGCGGCCCGAGGTGGGGTCGTAAAATCGCTCTAGAAGAGCGATGACGCTTGACTTCCCGGACCCGCTGGCTCCGACAAGGGCGAGAGATTTTCCTGCTCTCACCTTGAGGTTCAAGTCTCTGAAGATCTGCACGTCGGGGCGGTTGGGGTACGTGAAGGCGACGTGCTTGAATTCGATGTCGCCTGTGACGGTCTCCACAGGCTCCGACTTCGGATCTTCGGCATCAATCTCCGTACGGCGGTCGAGAACGAAGAAGACGGAGGCGAGGGCCTGACCTCCTTTCATGATATCAGGAGTTAGAGCGAGCGTCTCGGCGATGGCAAAGGCGGCAATGATGAGAACCATGAACACTCGGATGACGTCGCCGAACTGTGCTTTCCCTTGCTTGACGAGCTGTGAGCCGTACCAAAGACCGAGACCATAGGAGCCGAAGAGACACAGCTGGGAGACGCCATAGCCAATACCTGCGACCTGCCCACGGAGGAAACCTCTCTTCATGGGTGCTTCCAGCTCGGTAGAAAAGAGGTCCACGACCTTGTCCTCGGCGTTGAAGGCTGCGACGGTGCGCACATTGCCAACTGCCTCCGCTGCCACCATGCTTGCTCGCGCCTGCGCGCCTGCGACGTCTCCTGAGAATCCCTTCAAGAAATTTTGCTCCACGATCGCAGCGAGCACTTGAAGTGGAAAAGTGGCGAGCACCACAAGAGCCATCTGCCATTGCAAGCTGAAGGCGATGACGGCAGTTGCCACGACGAGGGAAAGGTTCTGAACCAGCATGGAGATGCGATCTCCAATGGCGCCCTTCACTGTGGTAGCATCTGCGGACAAGCGAGCGGAGATCTGCCCACTGCTGTTCTCGTCCTTGTCAAACCAGCTGACTTCGTTTTTCAGTATACCTGCATAACAATAGGGAACAACAACTGATCAGACACCGTCGATTTTCAAATTGGTGATTCGGATCTTAAAACAAACCGTTAGGTTCACGAAAACCAAGGAAGCAAAAATCGAACTTACTGGCAAACATCATCTCCCGGACACGCTTCACGAGATTCTCGCCCATGATTCCGAAGAAGAAGTGCTGGCTGAAGTAGCTGAAGAGCGCGACTCCCGCTAGTCCGACGAATATGAGAGCATACTTCGAGATTTCCTTCCGCATTTTGGAGTAGTCTGTGTAGTAATAGGAGTAGAGAACGTTGCTGATAATCAGAGCGAAAGCTGGATTCATAAGACCCGATAAAACGGAGCCAACGCATCCCAGAGCGCCATAGCCCCACTCTGGCCTGTTCACCTTAAGCAAGCGCCACATTGATGCAGCTGGAGGAGGAGCTACTTCTTCCTTCGACATGCTTTCGGAGACGCCATCGGATATAGCGCTGTGTTGCCTGCTCAACCTTCTTCCTGATTTCGACATAGATAGCCTAATCACAACGCACGAAAATCAAATCCGATAAGTCGACTGTCCTTAGAATTTAAGAATTAGCAACTGGACAAGTGCTTGAAGACTGTTGTCTGCATGAGAATTGGGTTGTCTACCTTTGAGATTGCTCCCTCTGGGAGTTTCCACGCGACAAACTTGAAGTTCCCTTTCCGGCGCCTTCTTTGGTCTGCGCCATTCCTTGGAGACGGACGAGGGAGCTGTACGCGCCATTCTTCTTCAAGAGATCAGAATGGTTGCCCATTTCCACGATGGCGCCCTCCTGCACAACGGCGATCATGTCCGCCTTCTGAATGGTGGAGAGGCGATGGGCAACCACAACGGTGGTGCGGCCAACCATCACTCTGTCAAGTGCTTCTTGCACGATCTGCTCTGAGCTTGCATCCAGCGCACTTGTAGCCTCGTCAAGTAAAAGAATTGTAGGGTTTTTCAGCATTGCTCGCGCGATGGCGATCCGTTGCTTCTGTCCCCCCGACATTTGAACTCCACGCTCACCCACCTGCGTAGCGTAGCCTTGCGGGAGCTGCGAGATAAATGTGTGCGCATTGGCGGATTTGCACGCCTCTTCGATCTCTTTATCGGTTGCATCAGGATTGCCGTAAAGGATGTTCTCCTTGATGCTGGTGGCAAACAGAGCAGGCTCCTGGTTTACAAGACCGATTTGACCGCGAAGCCATTTCAGGTTCAAGGTCTTGATGTTCGTCCCGTCGAGCAGAATCTCACCGCCACTTGGGTCATAGAAGCGCTCGATCAACGACACGACCGTCGACTTCCCAGACCCCGAGCCGCCGACAATGGCCACCGTCCTGCTCGCTGGAATGTCGAGCGAGAAATCGCTGAAGATAGGAACGTCGGGTCGCGAAGGGTAACTGAACTGCACGTTCCGAAACTCAATATGTCCCTGCACGGAACTCAGCTCCTTGGCGTCAGCCCTCTCCACGTTGATCGTCGGCTTCTGGTTGATCATAGTGAAAATGTTGTACGCTCCCGCCTTCGCCTTCGCAAACGCTGTAACGTTCGGCATTGCTTGCCCCAACGATCTAAACCAAACAGAATGAATCAAGGACACAACGTCAACTAGCGTCTTCGCATACTATGCTTCCATGCGGCAATACTCTGCTTCAAGGGATTCAAAATTTGCAGCAGAGAGACAGAGAGATACTTACATTCCTCCAATGATCACAGCGAAAATCGTAGACAGTGCTTTTCCACCGTTCGCTTCGCCGTTGCGGACAAGCACACCGCCATACCAGAGAAGGAGTGCCCAGCAGCAGAAGAGGGTGCCATAGGTAGTGCCCATGCCCAAACCCTTCGCCAAGCCACCCTGGTACCCCAGCTTCAAGCTACGTTGAAGAGCAGTAGCGTATGAATCTGTCGCCTTCTTCTCACCCACAAATGAGTACACTGTCCTCACCTGGGCAATGCTCTGTTGTATAACAACACAAAACGATCACATTAATGCGCAACAATCGCATGCATGGCGTTCGAGAGTGATAGATGCAAACAACATGCCACTGAGGTTCCTAAACCCTAGAATGCTGCTTGGAGGTGAAATAAGTGTGTGAAAATTACCTGTTCAGCAATGCCCCCAGCCTCTGCGTAAGCTTGCTGGCTCTTCGAGGTCAGACCCGTGAGCGTGAATGCGTAGAACCCACCTGCAGTAGCGATGATGGGCACGACAGCCAAGGTAACGAGCGCCAGCTTCCACAGAGACGAGAATCCGACGGCGAAACCGGCGATGAAGGTGACGATGAAGTGAATGAAGTTGCCCATCTGCAGACCGTGTAGAGCAGCACGTCAAGGATCTGAAGAGGAATAGGTTCTTAGTAAGGTGCTGCTACCATGGAAGAGAGGAGGACGGAACTCACCTTCTCACTGATCGCATCTTGCACCAGGAGGGTGTCGGACGATATGCTGGACACAATGTCGCCGGTCTTAGCATCGGTGTCGAAGAAGCTCACGTCCTGCTTCAACATGGATTGCAAGTAGCGCACGCGCATACGCGCAGCTTGTCTCTCGCCCGACTGCATCCACGCGGCCACCTCCGCCCACGACGCAAAGCACACCACAAGCCCCAAGTAGAGCATGTAGAGCGAGTACTGACATAAACCCAACCCACACATTGTCCATCAATCCCACCATCGTCATTCTTCGAATCTTTACTACAAATCAACATTCCCCTGCTTCGATAATTGGCGTCCTCGACTTATCCAGCTACCAAGATAATGAAAAGATCTCAGTGGCTGTGCTCCAAGCGAACAGGATCAGAAGAAGAAGATAACAAACTATTGTCTATCAAGATTGCCTCAGTGAGTTGAATCTCTCGATCGTACCTGTCCCACAACATCGGCAGTTTTGACGGGATCATTGGCATTCGCACCAAAGCCATCAAGCAGCTTCCCGAAGAAGAGGAAGAAAACAGGCAACGCACACCCGTGCACAGCAGCTCCAACTGTGCCTATGAAGATAAGCAAGTAATCGAACGAATCAGCAAACGCGAACAGCTTGAAGATCGACACAGACCCTCCGGGCTTCTTCTCCTCTCCATCCTTCTCACCCTTCTTCCCCTTCTTCGCCTCTACCGTCTCCACCACCACATCCCCATTCACCTCCTTCGCCACCAGTGCCTTATCAACCACCCCCTCATTTTGCAAGCTCCCTGCGTCCGCCGCCGCTGATCCCCCACCCATCACAGCTCCAGATATCCCCTCCCAACACTAACGACACCAACACCCGACACTCAGGTGCACTCTAATCACTACTCACATTCTACCGCCTTAAAACCCCCAGCTCGAGCTCCCCCCCAAAGATGCTCCTTTTTCCTCCCAGAAACCGTCAAACCGTAAGCTTCACGCGACCTCCAGCAAAACCGACACACAGTGATCGATCCCCTTCAGCTCAACGTCACGTGAACCTGAACCTGATCGATGCCCGAACGGCAGAGAGCAGCCTGAGGCGGAGACTCATGACCTCACGCACTAGCAGTGGCAACAGTCAACCTGCGGATATATCTTGTGACCGTCGACTGCAGTGACTTCGATTGGGGCCTTGGCAGTCACGCATGCTCCGAGGCAAACTGGAGGGCCGGACATGGGAGGGTCGAAATAAAGATGCAGCAGCGAAGGTCGGAGGAAGTCGACGCCGCAGTTGCTGCGTCCCTCCCGGCGCTTCGCGACGCGCGGATTCGGGGCGAGACCATTTATAATTTGTATTTTGGGAGCACCTGACAAAGGCACTTGGTTGCAGTGACGATTGCAGCCAGCACGTGAAGTGAAGTTCTAGAACTGGCGGAGGCCATCTGCCGTTGCAAGTTGCACGGCGAGGGAGGGCGACGATGCAAGTTGCCGGTACCAGGGAGAAAAGTTATGTACAGTACAGTACCACTGACCTGGAAAAGTCCAGAATTATGCTTGTTGATTGGAGCTGGCGAAAGGGGGATTGGATCTTGTGTGATTCTAGAATGCCACATTTCTGGAATGACTTTTATTGCATGGGTGAGTTGGGCCTTTTGGAGTAGATTATTCGTTCAAAGTTTTCAAGTTTGGTAAGAAATTGGAGTAAAGGCACGTACATGTAGTATATTTTAGTTCATGAGAATCTCCAAAGCTTAGAAAACCGCTATGCTTTTACATCAAAATTTTATATGAAAACATGATTGTGGTACTTTAAAGATGAACTTCTTCCTTTAAGCTTTTCCAATGAAATAAACAATTTCAACTAAAAAAAATTTTGAGATCTTTTTTCAAAACACACTGGTAGAATTTGTTCCTTGAAAAAACCTTAGTTTTATCCACCAATGGCCTTGCAAGGTCAAAAAAATGCCCAAACATTCTAAAGCAATTATATTAACAATTAGGTTTTTTGAACCAAAATGCATATATGATATTCATAACACTATAGATTGACCATTGGTCATTAATTAATCCCTAAAGCATGAACTCAACCATTTTGGTATGATTTATGGACCGGTCAGGTTCCCATGACTCAAATTTTACCGGATGTGACCGTAACTTTGGCACAACATGGAAAATTTTCATGTCTTTTTAACAAGACTGTTCATGCTTCAAAATTCCTCATACTTTAGAAGATATCCGCAGTCAAAATTTGAAAACACTATTGGGGCATACTGAAATCTGCCCAAAGCTGCAATATATGCTCAAAATCTGCCCAAAATTAATTAGATCACAGAATCTTCAAAAATTTGCCAAAAATTGAGATTTTACTTTTTTACAAGTTTTTTTTTTTTTTTTCTACATGTAAATACAATTTGAAGGTATGGTCTCACCGCTCGGATTTTCAATCCAATATTTCTCCGTATGCCTTTTTTACTATCATAGACCGGACTTAGCATTTGAATTTCAGCATACCTCCATGTGAATAATCAAGCATTTCTTTAGGTTTTGTAGGTCGTATGAGGAAAAAAGTGCATGGACATATTCCTAACTCATTTAGGAACAAGAATTTAAAGAGCCTCACATCCAGCTTGCTTTTGAAATAGGTGTTTTTGGCTCACAAAACACTTAAAACCCATTTTGCATTAACGGAAAAAAACTTTTTTTTCAACTTAGAACGTTACGATCTCACAAACGGTAAGGATTTTGAATCTAATATTTGGAACACATATACATGTACAAGTAAGGTACTAGATCCTACGGTTATTCCCCCCCAAAATACATCAAAACTTAAAAACTTACACCTTGTATCGAAAGAGTCTAATTTTGAGGGTTTATGGCACTTTTGAGGCCTTTCAACTTTAGGGGTTAATAGAAAAACTGGAGTCTAAATGGAATGTACTCCAACAAATTTGGTTGTAATCAAATTTTAGACCCCAAAAAAACATTGTTAAAATATAACGTCCAAAATATGTATGTCAAAAGATATAGATATTATATATACAATAAATGACAAATTATGTTTCAATTTTAATCTAGATGTAGTATAATAAGTAGCAATATTATCTTCAAAGAATATATGTCCAATTTCTTGCTTCTAAAATATAGTAACTTTTTCTCAGCTATAATATTTTCATTGGGACTAGTTTCGCCATGATCATGAGTATTCCATGCTCTGATGGCAACATCCACACCCATCTAGCTTCACGTTTTTAACAAGAATAGTTTCATAGGTTGAATGATAATCCTCTGATATGATGATGGTCTTTCCATCTGCCTCATTTAACAATTTCAGTGTATGTAGTTTCACTGTTAGAATGGTGATTCCCTGATGTAATGGCTATATCCACATCCATTCAATTGAAATTCTTCAACAACAATATTTTTAAGGGTTGATCCATGATTCATATACACCTGACCTTTTCAGTGACAAAAGTCTCACCATTAAAATGTTAATTCCATTATGTGATGGCAATATCCACATTCACCTAGCTTATCGTTTTCAACAATAATTTTACGGGTACAATGATGGTTCCATGACGTGATGAAATTCTCCACATCTACCTCATTTATTGGTTTCACTGACAATAGATTCACAGGTAGAAAAGTAATCTCATAATGTGATGGTAGTCTCTACATTTCCCTCATTTAACAAATCAATAACGATAGTTTCACAGTTAGCATAGTGACTCTATGATGTGACGGTAGTCTTAACATCCATCCATGATGTCAACTTTTTCAATGACTCTAAGTGTACCGCTGAAATGGTTATTCAATGATGTGATGGTAGTCTCCACATCCACTCAGCGTAACTTTCTTGATAACAATATTCTCACTGATAGGATGATGATCCTATGATGTGATCGTAGTCTCCACATCCAGACTGCTTCTATTGGTCAATGACAATTATAGTTCCACCGTTAAAATTGTAAATCCATGATGTAATGGTAGTATCAACATCCACTTAGCTTGACTTTTTCAGACATAGATTGATGATCCCATGATGCGATGGTAGTCTCTACATCCGCCCACCATTACTTTTTCAGACATAGATTGATGATCCCATGATGCGATGGTAGTCTCTACATCCGCCCACCATTACTTTTTCAGTGACAATACTTTTATTGTTAAAATGATGATTCCATGATGTGATGGTAGTTTCTTCATTTGCTTCATTTTTACATTTCAATGACAATAGTTTCTTTGTTCAAAATTATGGTAATTCCATAATGTGATGGCAATATTCACATCCAACTAGATTGATGAATAACAAAAATAAATTCATCTTTGTTCGATAGAGTTTTTGTACCTTTCTATCTGCATCGTAGAATTGTGCTTAGAATTGTATTGGATTATTGTTTGTTTGGGTCCTCATGGTTTGATTTGATGTATTCCTTTTGCTATTACAACATTCAAACATTTAAAAATCTAAAAAGATGGAAGTTCAATTTTTGTTTTTGAAACAAAAAATTTCAAATTTTGTTGACATTATAGTATTGATTAAACGTTTTTGAGGTTTATGTTTCCAATGAAATTTTTGACAACATGTGCATAGAAGTCAACTCATGGTTCTAGTTTTCCAACTTCAAGCTTAAAAAATGGAATTCCAATGAATAAAACTCACAAAAAAGAATAAGGATTGCTTTAGTGACTATAATTATGACTTTTCTTAGCTAAATTTTGTGTAAAGTATTCATGTGTAGAAGAAAAATAAAAATAAAAAATGAAAATAAAATAAATCAATGTATTATCTAATATCATTATTACATATCTATATAAATAATTTATTTAGAATATTGGAAAATAAAAAAGATTTTAAAAAAACGCAAAAATACAAAATTACAAAAGTACAAAAGCTAGAAGACCAAACTCTTAACATTTAAACTGAACTCTCTTGTCCTTGCTCACTAAAGACTAACCAATTCCTAGTCCACAAAGGTTTACAAAAACTATTTGAAAATAACAAAGATGATGATGGTCCTTTAGTGGAATGGATAAGATGTATACATGATGAGATTATTCGACCTCATGGTCATTGCTTCTACGAAGACGGAGTATGGCATCAACATTTTGATTGAATAGGTAATGAATGACGTTATAGAGGCATACATATTTTGAAAGACTAAGACTTACACTAGATTGAATAGATAGTGAAAAAACATGAGCAATAATAAACATGGTACATAATATAAAAAGAGTTATTGTATATTCACTTAGTATTTTCAAAGTATTGATTTACATGATATTAATAAATCTTATTTAACTCATGGCTTTCAAGTGTGCTCATTGTAATAAAACTTATTGGACAAAAAATCATGTGCAGCCAAAAGCTTTTAAGAGTATCCGTGTCCAATATTTAATCAAAGGTAAGACAAAGTGCGTTTTTTCAAGGCCAAGTGTACTTTCAACCAATGTACTATTTCATGCCTTAAATATTAACAAAGTTGTTTTGATTTCCTTTATGGTAAATGTAAAACCACACTTGTTTTAGCGCGGTGATAAGAAATATTGTGTTGATTTTGAAGTAAAACATTCATAATATAGATGCCACAACCTTAAGGTATTATTATACCATAAGTAAAAAAACTTTGAATGTTTATTTGGATGTAGTGCCATTAGTAGAGATTTGATTTTTAAGTAAGAATAGGTTCAATGTACTTCCTTCCTTTGATCAAAACCTACTTGTATGTGTAGTCCATCTTATGTTCTACGACATATTCTAATTGGAATAAAATCTCTAGTTTTTTTTGGGTTTTTACAATCCTTTGAAACGCCTATGTGTATGTATTTTGAATCCTAAAACAACACTAATAAAAAAAATCATAATTTTATTCATTGTATAAAATTTGAAAATCTTTTTGTTCTTTCATGCACTATTATTCATTCTTTTAGTTTCAAAACTTGCAAAGTAGCTATATATTGTACATTCTGGTGTAATTTGTAATTTTGCAATCTAATAAAAAATACTTCAAAGTTTGAAAGAAATTTTGGGCTCTGAATGACTTTCAAAGAGGGCCTTAGGAAATATAATACAAATTATATTTATAGATGAGACAACAACTATTGAAGAAGTTTGAGGCAACATTGAGAAAAAATTTAAATGTTCACAATATCAATAAATTCAATGTTTTAAATGGCCAGCTTCAATCTACATCTATAATTGTTACCATTGATTCTATATAAAAGAATGCAATCAACATTGAGACTAGACAAAGATCTTTGAGATTGAACAAAGATCTATAACATATATTGATTTAGTGACCACTTCATTCCATCTTAAAGGTGGAAGTTTATCATCAATGAGTATTTCATTCCATATTTCATTAAGAGTTCTAATGTTTTTCTCAAAAAAGCCTAATCGGTAATTTTTTTTTTAAAGAAAGTCATTATTCATGTAGGAGTGAATATTCAAATGTGACTTTGTTTATGAACTTTTGTCTTATGTACAAGTTGGCAAAAGTTTAGTTTCTTGTCCATCAAAATTATTGGAAATAGGGAGTTAGAGTCTAATTTTTTCAACATCAATGTATGTTGAGGGTGTGACTAGGAGAGATTTTATAGATGTTTATAAAATTCAAAAATTCAAAAATAAAAGTAACACAATCTTTAAATACAAAAACATTTTTGAATTACAAAATTAGTTTTAAATCTTCCAAATAATCTATGAATTCTTTCGGTGTTTTTAGAATGAAATTTTTCAAAAGAATAAAAAGATTGTGATAATTTTAAAAACTAATTTTGTTTTAGCCAATTAAACCCTAAAAGTCAATATATTTTTTCTTGGTATAAAGGAATTATTTTCTTTTATTTGGAATTGCTATATCATATATCAATTTTTATGTCAAAGTTTTCTTGATATTAGAATTGATTTTTAGTTCCTAAAGTTCTTTGAGACCAAACCCTTATTCAAGATTTAGAATTTCAACTATTTTAGTAATGACTTTGAACCTTACAATATCCTAGTCTACATACCGTTGTAGATTGCTTTCAAAATTGGTATACACTTTTGCAAACAAGATTGGTATATAATATCATATGGGTGCTAATCATATGAAGTCACTAAATCATAGAAATCAATAGCATGATATTACAATGAATCTTTCTTTCGCAATGTATTCAAAAACACCAAAAATCTTTAGAAATTAAGGTTCAAGTTTCAAGTAATCAATATCAAAAAATCCTTCCTAAACATATTCCAATTGTATTGTACAAAATTTTAGAAACATGTTGTAAATTGTTATCACTTTGCTTTTTTATCATCAAACATTTCAAATTTTGTCAACAAACTTTTTCCAAAAATAAAAACGCCATATTCATTCAATTGACCAATCTTAATTATATTGGCCGCTCAAATAGTGTGAATTCAATTCATTTTTTTCTTTATTTGAATAGTATGGTCGCCAATATAAATAAGATTGGCCAATTTAATGAATATGGCAATAGAAGCTTCAAATATTTTCAATGCCGATCACAAGACAACAATTGGAGATGGTTGACACAACCCTAAAAAGATGACAAGGTTGATAAAAGATCAATCATGCTAAACATTTAAGGGCCTTACAAAACTACACAAAACAAGCAACGTGGTACTCAGTCGATAAGATAATCTCATTCAAGGAACAAGACATCCCTCAAATTTTCTGGTTTCATCCTACTGTGATCCTCAATACAACAAGAATCAAATTGTACTTAGCAGGTGGTAGCAAAATTGGAGTGAAATCAATTAATCAGATCATTTAATATTCTTGTTATAACAGGGATATCTGGATCCATAATTCTAATTGATGCAAGAGCAGCTCAAGCATCTTCAAGATAAGCGTATACTGATCTTCACACTAAGCATACAGTGATTTTCACACTTAAGGTGACATAAAAAACTTAAGCAGCTGATCACACAGTGATCTTCATACTAAAGACTAGGGGAGTGGAATTCAGCAAAGTTGAGGGAGTTGTGGCGAGCCTTGATTCCATGGAGCAGTAACGACATGAACAATCCATAGTACATCTGCACCGACTTTAAATCAGGAAGTGGACCATCCATCGCGCTTCTCAAAACCAGGCTAAATTCAAAGTCAAAATGACACTTACACCATATTTCACAACATTTTAGCCAGGCTTTATTTGAAATTCAGGAATGGTACATGTCCAGGTCGTCGCCTGTGATCAACAACATCGTTGTGTCCGATGGATCACAACCTGAAGTTGGATTGGCAGGGACCAGCTGCACACCTGGATTATCCTTGCGCATGTTATCAAGATATCCTAGGCGCTCGCTGAGCCTCCGCGTTTATTCTGGATATTTCCTGATACTTCATGAAGCACATCTATACTATATCATCATATGAACTCCAACCAGCAGCACGTGCAATACCGGTGCAAGCACCGCGGTGATATGATTGGTAGTTCCAAGGTGTGAAAGAGCCTCCACCTACTGAGTATGCCACACATAACGAAGAAATCTACACACAACTAAGAATTCCATGCACACATAACTAGAATTTTACCGCACATATCTAAGAATACCACACATAACTAAGACACACATATTGGATGGCGATGGTACCACCACCCTCACACACTTAAATAAAGCCTCGTCACACATTGAGAGTACTCATATATGCACTCTCCATTACCTCCGCCAACCATTAAGCTGTCCCTCTAGCCACTGGTTTGCAGTGCTCGCGTGAAAACAAGGTCATTTTCCACCAAGAAGTGGCAGGCTTCGTCCCCTCTCGCTATATTCAGAGCCTTGAATGCAGGGTGACGGCTGAGCCACAACTCCGTGTTCAGGTGGCAGACTGCCATGGCCTTGATGTACGCTGCCCGTAAACGACCCTCCGTCTTGAGGGTGGCCTGGATGACCTTGGTACCCGTCACGGCATGACAATAATACAATGCCGAGGGGAAGGCAAGGTGGTGGCATACCACTATCTTCCTCCCCTCTTCCACGGATCCCTTGGCGACCTTCAAGATGGTGACGGGTGCCTTCACATGGGAGGTGGATGTGGAATACGTCGTGGGGGCGCCTTTGGTTGCGTAGATGCTCACGTTGTTGCCTAGCTCGCTTGCCACGAATGCCGCCAGAGCTTTGGTGGAGGCTGCGCAACTCTTTGCTTCTCCGGGGAGAGCCGCGCCGCCGCACAGGTACGCAGCCGTAACAATCGCCGTCGCCATGCTGGAGTCGCGGGCCACTCCAAAGTATGACATGATGTCCAAAGCATTGTATGTTGTCAGCTCTGGAAGGGAGCTGACAGCTGAGGAGGGAACGAAAGGTCTGCTCGGGGCAGGGTCGTTCAAGTTATTGTGGATCGCTATCTTGCGACCTTCCACAAGAGAGGACTCCAGGAAGAAGTCTTCCTGCAAGTCGTTGATGGTCTGAATGGACGCATCACGCATGCTTGCTGCTGTTGCCACTTGGTCCGCTGCGATGGAGGTGGCCTGGACATCATCATAGTTGGTACAAACGAGATGGGACTGTGTAGAACAAACCTCCCCAATCAGCGGATCGGAGGAGCCTGACGGCTTGCTGGAGGCAAGAGCCCCGCCCTGCACCATTGGGCACATCAATCACACATGTAAGTAGACAGGCAAAGGTGATCAGAGCAACAAAGCATCAAAGGAGTCAAGCCGCATGATCAAGCGGAATAGTACTTAACAATCCAAATGCATGATGAACTACAGCTGAAACTTGGAGATGCACTTACCATGGAAATAATGGACAGGAGTAGGAAGAGAATCGTCACGCTAGAAGCCATGATCTTGGGATTGGGATTGGGATTTGGATTGGGATCTTGATATGTAAGGCGCAGAGATAGAGAGCTAAGAGCTGTGAGAGAAAAATGTGGACAGAGCAATAGGTAGTTGTGATTCTACCTGGAGGAGGCCGCCTCTTTATACACCACAATTTTGAGCTCGGCCCTTGCCCTGCCCGGCGGCCATATTCTAAAAACCAGCTGTCCTAGCATTGTTTGAAATATCGTCCAATGCTGGCTCATCATCAGTAGGGTCAGTATTCAGACGAGACCACGTAGTAAAGTTGAGCTGCAAGTGGGCCGACCCCATTCTTTTTTGCGCATCTTCAGAGCGGTGATAGCGACGCATACCAACTTCAGCAGCAACATTCACCTCCCATGATTCAACTTAGTCGCTTTTGTATGAGACCCAGCACGCTAGTAGGCTTGCTGTTATGGTTAAATTTGACGGTAGTCTTTGTAATTACTGACTGACGCATTTTCATCCGAATCATGCAGCAGCCTGGACCCATGACTCATGCACAGACGACCTATTTTGCCATAATTTTTATCTGATCAATCATACTTCGAGTTTGGCAACACTGCAAATAAGGTTAATATGTGTTACGTCAAGGCTGGGAAATATGGAATGCTTGCGTTCAGATTTTCTCTATCTGAGGTTGAGCATGAGTGTGAGATTTGCATCGGTCTGCACTGGTGGTTTGGCACCTTGTTAGTAATGCATGGTGCACTCTTTCACCAGGATACATGTTCAAATTGAATTTTGAATGAAGACGCAACAGGAGAATGGTTACATTACCTTTGAGAACATTGAGTATCATATTGATCGTAAATCATGTAGCTTGTGGTGTAAGTCATACCGTGTTCACAGTCCTTCAACGCTTATCATAACTGCGATAGATTCATTCCGAATTTCCGAGGATCGGTTTAACATGTCCTATGGTTTATCTTGAAAAGGAACGTAACACGGTATGGACCACCTAGCTGGTATGGTTTCAGCCAACACAAGCAGAGACTGTGTGGGAAGCTTATCAATGTGTTTGCATGTCGATGTCCACATGAGTCAAAGAGCAATAAAGTGAAGTATTCTTGTCCCGAACTGTAATGGCAAGTGGGTGAGGCCAGGAGGAAGAGCCGTGAGGATGTTTCTGATGTAGCCTCGTCCGGGCCACAGTTGAAGCAGGCTCACCAGCAGGCTCACTAGCAGGACCACCATGGCCATTGCCATGCAGCAGCGATGCAGACTGGAATGGGCCAGGTCCAGAAGTGTTTCCCACCTTTGCGTGCATCGATGAGCCCGACGATGGCGACGCACCACCAACGTCTCCACCGCTGTCTGAGCCCTTTGTTGGACTGGAGCTGTGGATAATCTTCAAGCTGTGTCACGATATTGTGTATGTTGGAAATTATCGCAATTTCGTGATTTCATGCATTTCTCTGCAGCAATATCTGTCCACACACAGCCTGGTTTTCGTAGGAAAATGATCCTTGCCGTGCAGTGTGTCGAACCTGTGGCAATGGCCAAATGAAAGTTACGTTACCCTCATTTTGATTTGAAATTCAAATATTGAATAATTTCAGAACTTGGAAGAGGAAGGGAGTTTTCCGCCAGTAGGAAAGGCAGCCTGTTCCAGGTGTTGGAACTCTAACCAAATTATCACTAAAAAGAGGCTTTTGTCACCAATCTTAATTCCAGTGGAGTTCATTCCGTTATGGTGAAATGGTCATCACTGATTGCCATTCTTGGATTCTGTTTTCGTGCTTGTTGTGGCTTATGACCCTATGTTTAATTTCAACCCGAAAACTACCACGTGCAGTTATGTAGTGACAATCTGGACATTAAATATGCAATTGTTTTGTTTTATTTATGTTTGCAAGTATATAATAAAGGTGGTTACGTGAAGCTGTAATTACAGGTGCGACATGAAGCTGGTGGAACCAGTCAATTGTGTGTAGGCCCAACTTGTGTACGACCTGAATCAAAACTGCCACACGAGTAGAGATCAAACCTCAACTTCCATTACACACAAATAAAAGGTGTCATAAAAGGTGTATTTAACTTGGAAAAAGTGTCAAGGTTAATAAAGATCAATCGTGTTTAACACCGGAGGTCTTACAACATTACACAAAGCAAGGTGCTACTCAATCAGAGGGATATTCATATTCAATGCACTATACATCCCTCTAACTTCACGATTTCACTTCACTATGCGGCTCAATACGACGAGAATCGAATTGCGCACAGCTGGTGGTAGCAAAATTGAAAATCAGTTCTTTCAAATTCTCTCCAAAACTTAGAATGTAATCCTCCTGAGGCACACAAATCCTGAGTCACAGAAGTCGAGACAAAGGTGAAAAGACCCATTCAAACTCAAGGCTTGACATATGAATTGTACAAGACACAATTTTTTTTCTGACAGTTTATTTACACCCTAGCAATCTACACCCAATTTCAGAGGAAAAATGAACCAGATATGGTACTAATGGTCTCCACTTCTGCCAGAAGCCCCCATGAGACAGAGAACCACGAGACAGAACCATGAACCAGGAGCTATGACAAGAATTTAGGATGAGCTCCTCTTGAACAGCCTCTCAAATATGTGCTGTGTGTGTCTCACCGCTCCAGCCGGCAGTATGTAAGTGGCGTCGTTTGCGTGTCACATGACACTGCTACGGACATCAAGAACCAAATCGTGAAGCTCTGGGAACGTAGCAAGCAGAAGCATTTCCAGGAGGCTGAAAGCAAGTTGCTTCATGCACACGGTAGCCTGCAAAGCCCGACCAACAGATCAAACACTGAAGGCAAGAACGACTTATTCTTCCCGTCACTGAGAATATTGACCAGTCACAGGAAAATATCCCGGAGAAGACGGTACACAAATTAAAACAGTACTAATTTGAAGCCTGAAATGAGTATTCAGAAGTCGGCTTTTTTCACAACTCATACTTTAAACAGAAACAACTTCCAGTTGACGAGATCTCACCTGCGAGAAGTAGTAAATGTCTTTTGCACATCTTGTGTACTGATTCTTGCCGATAAGACTGACTAATGTAGCAGGTGCTTTGTCTGCAGCACGAAATAGAGCATTAGAATTTTTGATCTTCCTTCACTGACCAGGAGTACTTACATGTAATAGCATACTTTTATACTACAGGATCTGCACTTTACAGACGACAAAAAACACATACCAAGAATGATCTCCCGCACAACTCCAGCTTGTCGTGCGGCCTCGCGCCTTTGCTCAAAGGAGTTCATTGGCGGACGCTGCTGGCCCTGATCTTGATTCTCACTAGGAAACTCAATTTCAAAATCCTCGAGAGCTGTTGAACTAGTTGGAGTTATATTCCTGGGGTGTTTCGTGATAAATATACCGTCTGGCCAAAGCACCTGCATAGAACCACAGGACCCGCCATACATTCTTGTTACGGATATGTTCTAGCTGTTCGTCATTTGAAATTCTACACACTAAGATTCTTACTATGTCTACATTTGAGGTCTGTGAAAATTTCTAATGCTCACCCCCTTCAACCAATATATTCCTGAGGCTACGACCTCTTCCCTCCGAAGCCATTGTATTCTAGCAATTAGCCAGTCGTCGAAGGCATCTCCCATACCAAGTTGAAGAATCTGCTTGGCAATCCATAGAACTTGGCGTCTGCACAACACCCAACCAAGACATCTTCACACACTTGAAAATAATGCTAGGAGAACTACCACACAAGCTTTCAAATTGGCGTTCACCAGAAGATTCACTAATTTGCAGAGCGACCATAATTACTAGAAGCAAAAAAATTCCATCAACAAACCTGATCCAGCCACGGCCTTGAAGCTGAAAAATTTGATCAACCAAGTTGAGAAGAGGGACAGTAACTTTTGGCGGGGACCACTGCGTGAAGCCAAACGGCGTGATCAGAGAGGATTAATTCGGGAGTTAAAATATAGCCAAGAGTAGATGGAAGGTCACATATGACACCCGGCACACCACATGAAGACCACCAACAATTGCAAAACATACCTATGACGTGAAAAATGACTTTTAAATGTTTGAACTTAGCACTTTGATTGCATACCTCCTGAGGGATGACTAATTCATCTTCAATCATATCCGAAGCAAATGAATCTACTGGGGAGTGCCCATCTGAGAGAGCTTTCTCTAATCGTCTTCCAAACCACCGATTATCCTTCATGTCCGACTGACTAGCAAATATATGCGCTGCAGCCTTCAAAGGATTGGCCTCATGAGAATCTCCAGCAGCTTCACTATCAGAATGCCATTCAACTGATCCCATTCTCTGAGCAGTATCCTCTGTATATATGGAGTAATTTCCTTCGTATTCCTCTTCCAACATCGAGTTGCTCAGCAGTTTTTCACCAAAGTCATTGTCAGGAATAACAAGCGTTGTCAATGGTCCAGTAAGTTGAGAAGTCGAGCTTTCAGTGGTTAGAGTTCTGTCTAACTGAGTACTGCTCGTTGCAGCAGCTTGACCAATATCGCCGCTTCCTAATGGAAATCTTTGCCTAATCCCACTTGTTGCAAGCTTCAGGGCTCCTGAGATATCATCTGAAACCCCCCGAATCTGGCGAAACATATCGTCCATGGCATCGTCTACATTCACTGATACAGATCGATGTATGAGCAGGAGACCCTCAATATTTCAAAATGTAAGCAGGAAAATCCTTTTAGAGATGGACACTTTCGCTTTAAACCCTTCTAAATTCTTTTTCCTGATGAGGTTGATGGATGCCAAGAACTCGTTTTAGAAGAGCGATCAAAATGAAGCTATTGAAGAGGTGATAATTCAGTTGAACACATGGAAATGAAATTTAGCCACCATTTTTTCTGCAAAAAGAATCGCTCATGGTATTCAATGATGAGATTACTCAAAGACAACATACCTGCTAATGTCTTCATCATCGATGGTGAAGTGCCAAACGAATAGTGCTGTAGGCAACAATCCCAAATTTCGATATTCAGGAAAAGAAGAAAAGAAAACATTTTTGGACAGTGCAGAACTTCAGTTTTCATTTCTAACGACTTAAATTCTTGCAGCGTCTATAAACCAGACACCAGAAATCTTGATTTGATGAATGCATAAATTCGTTAATGATCGTAATGAATGAATATTTTACTACTTTACAGCACAATCATGTCATCCGAGAGAGGGCTAATTCTATCAACAGTGCGTGATTGGCCAAATGTATCACCTGCGAGTTGACACTGAAGAAATCCCATACTTCATGCAATTCTGCGACGCTAGGAATCGCTAGTAAATCCTGTGAAGCCAAACACGATAAAGGAGGATTAAACATGGACAAATTTCATACATAAAAGAGGCCTAAAGAGGAACAAACGGGAATGCGAATTTATCGACGCGCAGTCACGGCCCAAGGGTATTGATTAAACTTCTAAAACCTAATAGATATGAACATCTAAACTTCAGTCCAAAAAGCCCCAATTATCAGCTCGAAAGCAGTTACTCAAGTACATCACAATTATACGAGAGAAAAAATCAATCGACTGGCTGCACTTACTTTCAAGTACTTGTCAAGAAGTATGCAACGCTCCCGCACAAAAGTAGTGTCCAGGTTGGACGACAGGAACCTCTTTGGAGGAAGATTAAGAGTGTAATATGGTACATCTTTCAAGCGCCTATGTAGCTGTTCAAAATTACGATACCTACACCAGAGACAACAACCAATTTTTTTACTCAAGACTCAACCGACCAAAGCAGTTTAAGTACACAAACACGTTCCAAACCCGTTCAATCCATAGATGGAGCAAAAAAAGTCAACCTACACTCTGCAACGTGCCAACACTTGATGTACGCATTCATGTGAATAGAACTTCTCAACAGGTTCTGGATAGACCTTCTCTGAACTCGCCAGCTTCGATGATCAGCATCTGTCACCTTAATAGTGTACACGGCAAATGACTTCGATCCACTCTTCTCAAAATGTGCACCCATGACCTGGCTCGTAAAAAGAAACATTTTTTTGCAAAGATGAGATACAGAAAAAGACAGGATAATTTTGACATGATACCAATTTATAGTCCAGAATTCATGGTCACTGTCCAACATTACATCAGTATTAGAACTTACCCGACACTTCAGCAATGTCGACAACATTTGAGGAGTCGACACTGTAGCCAAAATTGAAGATTGAGCTCTTGTCGAAGTGGGCTCCGCTCTCTTTTTCTGTTTCTGATTGTTTGTTGAAGTATCTTCACTTAGGGGTCCTTCCCCAGCATTTAACAGTGTTAAAAACCCCTCCTCCGTTCCACCTGATTCCTGCCACTCTCGCAATTCACCGCCCATACTTCTGGACCTCCGGTGAGACAAACGTCGCGGAGGTCGTTGAAAATTCTGTGGTCCAGTATCTGACTTTGCCAGATCCTTGTGATCATTGAAGTCGTGTCTTGTATTCTCTGCTATCGCATGATTGTTCTTATTAAAGGTCTGTAAGTCTTCATCACTACGAGATTTAACAAATTCTAAGGCTTTCCTACTAGGCGTAAGTTGAGTTTTATCTGGCATATCTAAATTTTGAGTAAATGATTTAGCTGGCGAGAATCCTATCCCGGGTATTCCCTCGTCACCATCCTTTGAATCTCCAAACAACAGCGCCTTGTACTGCTCACTTGCGCTGCTGCGTTCTTTCCCTATTGGCAGAGCTGAACTGACCGGAACAATGGAAGTCAACATATTATCAGCAAAATCTGAAATTTTTGCAGAACTATCTGCCCCTGTGGGTGTTGATATCGGCGTTTTAGTAACTGAAGTAGCTGGTATATTTTTTCCGGCATTATCCTTTTTGCTCTGCGCTGCAGCTTTTTCACTTTCTCGCTTCTTATAGTTCCTTCCTTTAGTCCATAAATTATCCAGGTGCTCAGGGGTAAGCGCTTGCGCTCGGCGTTGAGTTACAGCATCTAAAACCTGAGCCCAATCTCCACGAGGAAGATCTCCCCACTCTACAGCATCATCAGAAGCAGTCTCTTTAAACAATTTTGATTCAACGGGCGTCCCAACATCGCCAACTGAAGCAAAGGGTCTACCAACATTCTTCTGATAAGGGACAATTTCTAACCCTGACTTCCCCAGAGCAGTCATTTCGAGACCGGAAACCGAAGGCTTTCTTTGTAATACTCGCTCCGGGATTCGTATTCTGGCTGCTTCTGCTGCCGCTTCTGCTGCCAGTCGCGACTTCTCCTTAGAAGCCAGGGCCATATTCTCGATCAACTCATTGATGAACCCAGGACTCATAAGATTGATAACAGGTCGCAGGACTACACAAGCCAGCAACTCCCGGCCCATGGCTCTCAACAGTCGACACTGTGCATCTTGTCTCTTAAGCACTAAAGAAACTACACCTCCAGCCAACCTCTTCAGAACCTTGTATTCAGCTTCAGGAGAGACAAGAGCTGGATGCAACTCGCGAGAGGACATCATAGCATGCTTCAGCTTCTCGTCTCGCTCTTCAGTAGAAAGTGAGCCAATTATGTCAGGTCCAATCTTCGCCTTCATGCGTCGGTAGAGGTCGAAATGGGTTCCGACTAAATCCACCACGTCCTTGGAAAGAAGAGTGATGAGATTCACACGCTTCGCACGTTGAGCTACCTCGGCGATCACCCCGTTGACAAGAATGCGGAGCTCCTCAGGGACTTCTTGGTCAGGAGTGATCGAAGAGTACCAGAGATTGGTTACCCATTCATCAATGAGACTCTTGGTGAACTCATCCACAGCAGCCTCCACAGCTGGAGAATCAAAGCTGTGACGCCATCTGTTAGCAGCCATGCGAGATGCTTCGGACAGGAGCGGATCGTTGCTGCTCAATTGGCGCCGTTGAAGGTGCGGTAAGCGTGGTACCGAATGCTCGACTAGGGGAGCCTTCCACC
Source organism: Ceratodon purpureus (assembly GCA_014871385.1). Classification (NCBI taxonomy): domain Eukaryota; kingdom Viridiplantae; phylum Streptophyta; class Bryopsida; order Pseudoditrichales; family Ditrichaceae; genus Ceratodon; species Ceratodon purpureus. Next base: position 5,819,150 of record CM026422.1, read on the forward strand.
GAATCTCAATCGCAAACGAAACACGGCGCAGAGCAGCTAAGACAATAATTGCAATAGGTAAATTGATCCATACTGAACTGCTTGTCAAGGACATAGCGTAGGCGAGGCTGACGGCAACAATTGCCACCAGAATTGCCCGACGCTTAGCTTCCTCCAATAGCTCTGTCCAAGTCTCCATAGCTACTCAAATGACTGGAAAATTTAACGGTTCTGTCAGAAAGAGAAAGTTAAAGCTTCAACTGGCCAGTATGACTTGCCGCAGTTGCAGAGCCAATCGGGAGGTCGTGCCTTCATGTGATGCACAGAAAAATGCATCCCGGCACGGGTTGGCGTCCCTCAAAGACAGGCAGAGCTGTGACATAAGCCTTATCAGAGATTTGCTGGGTGAAGAACAAGCTATCCACGATCAAAATTTCCAACACCTGCAGTCTCCCTTCTTTTTATCTGATCACGCCTTTAAGATCGTCAACGAAGCCTGTATTTTGCACTACTCAGAGGTCTGAGCCCCAAACTTCCTCTTCAAATTTCTTATTCCAATTTCATCAGCTTGAACCTCATTGTCGCACTCCGAAACCCCTCAGCCTGCTCAATATACGATATGCACCCCCACCAAACTTTCTCCAAACCATACCAGAATAGATTTCTCTTGAGCACAGCGATAACCTAAGCAGATTCTCCAACCATCCTACCCAACCGTAGATGCCACTTCCAAGCACGTCCACCGTCACTCACTGCACACGGTCCAAAACAGAGTGCACGATGAGGAGCCTGGAAAAAAATCCAGCACTGACGATCACTTGTGAGAAACCTCTCCTGTCAATCCAACAACGACACAGGCTCTGCAGAGTCCGAGAGGCCTGTAAAACCCTACAGCAGTTTGATTCCACCTGCTACAAATTTTAGCCCGAAAAACACACTCAACGCTCACACGCCACAACGCTAAAATAAAAAGTCCCCAACGCTAAACTCCAGGGAAACCGTCGCCAATGTTCACTTCCACCAGAATCAACCCCCACACCATCCAAACCAAAACAAAGCTCTCACCAGCGCTTCTCCACGCCCAGGGCTTCAACCAACTGCACCCCGAAGCCAAACCCTAGCAGCAACCCAACCGAAGCCGAACCGTGCTCCAACGACAATGAAAACTCCGCCCTCAAAACACAATCTCAAACGATCATGAAAAACTCCGTCCCTTCAAAAACGTGCTAAACGAACGATCCATCGAACTCCAACACTCTCCACACCATCGCTAACAAATCAACAAACGCAACCACGACGACAATCCGCCAACGATCCCAATTTGGGAAACCGAATCACACGCAGGAAAGTAATCCCCTCAACCTGATGCAACCACCAGCAGATGAGACGATTCCCACATGTGATCAGTACCTCGGATCCACGAGGGGATTGTCATTCTAGCCGACGTCGAGGAGAAAGCCAGAGGACAGATACTCCATGGCCACCACAGCCACAATCAACCGAGAAAAAAACGATTGTGGAGCCACCAAAAAGACGGCGTGAGTGTAGAGAAGAAGTTACACGCGACGGAGAAGCGTCTCTCACGGGCAGCGAGTCGCATGACGAAAGGCCTGGTTTCATCCGGGGCCAGCGGGAGCGCCAAGCTGGATGGCCTTCATCGCACACACTCTGGGTTGTGTGGGGGCAAGCAAGCAGCAAGGTGGCCTGGCCTGGCCCCCCACAACGTCAGGCAACGCGACATCCACAGACCCTCGCAATAAAGAAAGCGCGGAAATAGCTTGCGATGCTGCGGAATTTAGAACAGAAGAGAGTGGGGTTCAGGAAATTCGGCAGCAAATCATGTGGGTGGAAGCTAAAATTACCTCTGGATTCGTTTGTGCTGATTCTCTCGCACTGGGCGTCGCCTTCGAAAGTGGGGGGAGTGGCTCCTGCGTCGGAATCTGTCACCTGCATGCTCCCAAGCCCACAATGCCATCGCCTCATCGCCGACATGCCTGCAGCAAACCTCTTCTCAAGAGTTTCAGAACTCATCGGTTGCGTGTAGTTGTCAAGTGGGCCTCACCCGTTTGCTTCCACTACTCGCTCTTTGAGAGAATCTGAAATGACTGGTAATCCAGCCCACTACAGTACTCAGTGAAATTTCTGCAAAGTGGGCGAGCGCCTTTCTCTTTAAAATTTGAATCGTGCTCTACAGTTGGGCACAACCTCCAAGTTGTCCTCCATCTCGCACCTGACAGAAAGAGAATTCGCTAAGTGGGTACCCTAGTCTTTGACCTAACGACATTCCTTTGTACGAATTTGGACAAGGTGCCGATCATCACTCCGAAATGGAGGGAGCATTGGAACTATTTTGAATCCTCTCTGACACCATCCAATTCTTCCGCATGTTGGACCCATCCTGATGATGCCCTCTCATTACTGCTCACGTCGTCGTGCTAAAGTGACGGATTAATCAAAGCTCCAGTGCACATCAATCAAGATTGTCGAGTAGTAAATTAACGTGAGCTAATCGCTGCAACGATTAGCATCTGTAGCATCAATTGCAAAACTTGGCTTGAGTCATGATCCTGATTGCCGAATTACATGCAAAGATGCAGATAATCAAGGTTTAGAGTTCGAGAACCTTAACCTAAACATGAAGTGATCTAGATTCTCAATTGCATCAGTGTATCGTAGTGGGTTATGTGCAGTGAGATGCAGGGTTTGAGGTGAAACAATTGGGAAGCTAGATGGATGATGACGTCGAGGGGTGGCCTTCAATCGAAGACAAACGATGAAGCTCTCATCCAGATCAAGCTTTTTTCAGTAAAGTCAGAGCTCGTTTTGGAGGCGGCGCAAAGGTAGGGCGTTTCTGATCAGCGTGCACAGATGTGAGAATGGCTGATGAGGTGAGAGTGTTTGTGCATTTTGAGGAGTAGCGGACGAGCTTAACTTTTGCGCCAGTTTTGGGGCATTTGTGCGTGTGGGTTTGTGAAGATGGTGAGGGAGAAGGGCATGATGGGGGACATGTTCGGCAACATGAGCTTCGACAGCTCTGATGAGGAGGATGGGGTGGTAGAGACGGAGCCGCCGGAGGAAGAGGTGGCGGTGGGAAATGTGGGAGACGAGGTCCAGCTCTCGGCAACCACGGGTGTGAATTCTGGTTCTGAAGTTGGGTACCAGCCGGAGAATGGGCCTGCGATTCTTGTGCGACAGATTCGAGAGCGAGGGTTGTCGTTCCAGCTCTGGCCAGCCGCGACTGGCATGTGCCGGTATCTGGAGATGAGTTTCAGCGGAGGAGGAGGAGGAGGGGAAAGTGTACGCGGTGCGCGAGTTTTGGAGCTCGGTGCGGGCACCGGGATGGCGGGCGTGATGGCTGCGCGGCTCGGTGCTCGGGTAACCCTAACTGATCTGCCGCACGTGTTGCAGAATCTGCAGCAGAATGTGCAGCTGAATGTGGAGGATGTTGAGGCATGTGGTGGGAGCCTTGATGTGCAGCCGCTCCGGTGGGGGGTGAAGGAGGATGTGGGGGTGTTCAGCTCGCAGCCCCCTGATTTTATTCTTGCGTCGGACTGTGTCTACTACGACACGCTCTTCGAGCCGCTCATGCAGACGTTGAAGTGGCTGTTCGGAGTCGGCGAGGGCGAGAAGGAGAAGGGAGCTGTGGGACCTGTTCTGTTGCTGGCGCATTTGCGAAGATGGAAGAAGGATGGTCAGTTCTTCCGAATGGCGGCGAAGTGGTTCAATGTGGAGGTCGTGTACAAGCATCCTCCTCCAGAGAATGTGCGCATTGGGGTAATAGTTTACAAGTTTACAAGGAAGCTGTCTTCTCGCTAACAACCATCACCAGGTCCGGGTTTCCATTTCAAAGAATTTGGATACCTCTGAAGCATACATCTGAATATTTCTTTCGACTATACAGGACGTGAGAATTTGTGCCATTCAAGACGTAAAGCCTAACATGCGAATCCCTCACACTTTCGAGCCGTCTGCCTCTGGATTGTTTGAAGCAGGGGTTCCTTCCAGTGATTATGCTTTCCATTTAGCGAATGCGCAACAGGGTTCCAAACAGAGTTGTAGGGTTTTGAATATGGCAACACACTGCGCGTGGATAGTTTCTGGCATCACTGATAGTTGGCCTCATGGTTGGTGTTCATCTGCGTTGGTCATGCAAACCTCCGAGAGAAAATGAATTGGTCACATCCAGGCTCGGAGGCGCAGCTCTGAAATGCACAATACTGCCAACCCACCAGGCAGCCTCCAAGAAGGTCTTGGAGCAATCGAAGACCTTCTCACTGCAGAAGCCGAAGGCCGTCAGTGTCCCTGAAAATTTGCAACAAGTCTATAGCAATGATGATCCAGAGCTTCCGTTGATCATGAGATGGTCTTGAATCTAGAGTCACGGGGGCTCAGGGTTTAGGGTTTAAGACTTGGTGACATCCAGAGGATGTTTAGTTTCAGGTGTAAACTTTTGAGCTTTTTCGTGAATTTTAGCTCAAAACGATCATAGTACTCTTCAATCCTTGAAAACGTCTTCAATCCAGACTCAAATATTCAACCCAATTCCACAATCCTGCAGATATTGGATCCTAGGCAATGTACTTATGCTAACCTCAAGTAGTAGAAAAGCTGAAAATGAATACTTCCAAGCTTTGCACTCGCACATCATCCTTCTCTCTCGTCTGTTGCAGTTGTCCTGCTCTCTCAAAACCTCTCAGACTCACACCAGTAAAGGGTGGCTTCTACTCTTGACCACTTGGTGAAGATTTTCTCCAAATCACAGATATGAAAAACGACTAAATAAACAACTTAGATCAGCAAAGAAAGTGTTCAGCAAACATAATCTCAATCTGCATCACTCGATGATGACAACAAGTGCACGACTCACTCACATGGTGGGTCCTCTGTTGCAGACACGAAGCCTGATCGAGGGCAGTTGCGTGTCGCAGAGGTGGGACAGTTGGGATGTACGAGCACTCGATTATCATCACCGTCTGCGGCACGACGTCGCAAGCACATTCCGTGGTGGCCACTCTTCCGGCTGTCGAACGGGCCCGCACTTCAGGGTTTTTCCGTCCACGTTCATCCTGGGGCGAGGATGAAGAGGGCACACGGACTACGCCATAGTTTTTTGCGGCGCCGTTGACAGATGCGCCCGATGCTCACAACTTCGTCGTGATCCGCTTGCCCGGCCCACCTTGTCAGGGGTGTGATCTCCCTTTTGAGCATTTTTTGAGAAGGTGAAGAGTTGAGAATTTCTGCTCTGTTTCTAGGTTTAGAGGTGGAGATGTTCATTCAATTGAAGCGCGCCTGAATGCACCCAGGTGATTACTCAAGGAGCGCACGAGCGGCACTGTGAGTTTTTGGCTACTCTGGATCATTCATTTTGATTCTGAAGTACTCTTTCGTCGTTGTGTAATGAGTTTGCTGCGTAATAAATTGTCGACGGTATAGACGAACATGCATCTTAGACAACATCTTGACTGCACTTGGGAGATCGCTCAAGTAGTTCGATGCGGTGATTGTGGTTGTGTCGATGTGGCTAGCGATTTTTGCTATGTGAAGCTCTTTTTATGTCGCAAGCCCTAATTCAAAACTAGCTTCTCTTACAGAACTAGCTCGCAAATATGTCCAATGTAACGGCAACGTGCTCGCATTGCAGGCGCAACGAACTTGGAGGGTGGATTTGAAGATGGTTGCGATAGAGAGAAATAAGGCAGAATGAGAGCAGCCACGCAATGGAGGCACTTGCAGCAGCTCGGCCGGGCGTTCACGGCCAACCCCTTCCTACCTGCAAGCAGCGAAGCTTACTTGATTAACTCTATTTTTGCTTCATGGAGCAAGTCTGTGGAACAACTATGGAAGTCCAGTACCACTCTAGCACAGGGAATAGACCCACAAAGAAACTCAATCGGTAAGAAGTTGCATTCAAGCTTCAGAAGTGGTCATGTCAGGAACTACTCCAGTTCAGATCAGGAATTTGGAGCTCAACCACATGTCTCTGGTCAGCGAAACCTCTACTCTGTCAACCCTAATCAGATCTGGAAGCTGAGGTTTAGGTTAACACCAGTTCGGATGCAAGGTTCAACTGCTCATAGTCGGGAGCCTGAGTATTGGGACAGCTCTGAGACGACGCAGTTCAATGAGGAAGGACTGCCGGCAGATCAAAGTAGGCCACTGCGAGAAAGGGAGTGGGACCATGATGAGGACGAGGATTTGACAAGGGATCGGAAGGTTAGGAATGATGTCCATGGTATGAAGCTGTCAAGAGACGATGATGGAATCGAATGGGGGCAACAGCATGTGCGTGTTCGGGAATATGAGAATCGTCAACGCGCCAGCCTTTCGCCCAATCCACCACCTCAGTTTGAACAAGACGATGTTTACATTCCTGTCAAGGCTTGCTACATCTCGAGGAATGTGGATTTGAAGCGGCTGTCAGAGACGTTCTTGGACGTCACCGCGTCGCGCAACAATCTCATCATACGGTTTGCCAACCGGCCTGCTGATGGGGAACCTACCTCAAACAGACCTGTACAGTTCTCTATCCTGTATCTCCTCACAACCCTCGCCTTCTGGTTTGTTGCCGCATCCATTTGAATGAATAGATTTATATGTTATGTGCAGAGGGTACAATGGGTCACGCTCTCAATGATACGCTCAGTGGCTGAATGGAGTGATATAATACATACGTGTAATATGGGCAGGGATTTGCAGAGATTAGTCGCTCGCAAGAACGGTACATGGTCGCCTTTCAGTATGGATCTATAGTGTTCTTCAACTTCGGTGATGATGAAGAGGAGGAGGCATTGTCTGCCGTGCGCAAGTTCTGCACAGACGAGTTTCGGGAGACGAGAAAAGACGGTACTGGTTTCACTAGTTTCGAGTGGTGTCATGGCACTCCGTACAAATCATATTGGTTTGCAATTGTCAATCGTCTCTAGTTAGGAATGTCCTAGGATAGTTGATGCCTCATTTTTGGCCTTTAAGGTGAAACTCTGAGGAAGAAGGCAATAACTCATTGATGATTTAATGCTGGTTCTTTTGGTGCTCAGATTACGGGGTGCTGGTGCGGCCAACCCTAAATGAGTGGAGTCAGGGAGGGCAAGATCGAATCATGTTGCGGATGCTTGATACAGACAACATCCGGGTCATCTCCAGTATCCTTGGTCAAAGCATTGCCCTTGATCACTACGCCAAGAAGGTAATCTCGTGCTAGTCTTGACTGTACTTTGTTGATTGCAGTCATTTGTTTCTGGTTTCGTCGTGCAGATCCGCTTCTAGAGTAGGTTATTGCTCAACTGCAACCTCGAGTTCGAGCTTGGAACTCACTCGGAGTTCGGAAATAGTTGAATAATTGAAAGACATTGATCAATGATGCAGGTAGATGAGATGGTGAACACTTTCAGTGAGTTAAATCGAGGAATGGAAAAGACGGGTACCTTTACGATGACTCGGAAAAGCCTGTTTCAGCTCGTAGCGGCTGCCAACACCACTCTAGCAGATGTTATTCTCCGCTTGGGTCTCCTGGAGAGGTCTGCATTTAAGACCCATGGTTTATTATGAGGTTTGTTTTCGTTTGTTTGGAGAATTTTATTCACTTGTATTTATGATTAATAATCATGTTTTGCTCAACAATCTGATTCAACAGGTCAGATGCTGCATGGAAGGATGCAAATTATGCACAGATCTGGGAGTACTTGCGAGACGATTTTGAGCTGGATGAGCGGTTTGAGAGTTTGGACTTCAAACTGAATATTATACAGGTAACGGCGCTCTCTGTACCAGCTCGTCTTTGTTATAATATAGAACATTGTAGAACCACACTTTCTGAGTTCAATTCATAACCAACTTGTTTACTACCAACTGAAGAAGTATTTATCCATGTGTTGCAGCACAACGTGCGATTCTTTTTGGAGATTCTGCAAAACAGGAAGTCAGACACGCTCGAGTGGATCATTATCCTTCTTATTACAGGCGAGATATGTGTTGGTGTCTACCAGATTCTTCTAGAAACAAACGTTCTTTGAATCCCACACCTGAAGCTGTGCCCTTGGACAGTGGGTGTGGATTCATAGATAATTTTGTAGCTTTTAGAAGCTTCAGGTAGCCCTCTGTGAGGCTAATTTGGAGCAATTAATTTTGTCACTTTGTACAATCCTTCTTTGGAGGTTTTGTCATCATCTACAAAACCGTCAATGTTGAACTTCTGATAGTTCATGTAGTGTTGCTTGTTACATGTATGGTTGTTCAGGTCCGGTCGATTGCTCCAAAGTCTAGAAACGTGACTCCTCGCTCCACCGCATGTGGAATCAAGTCAATTATATCCTGCTCAGACGCCGGAGGCACATGGAACGCACTCATGCCGATGCACCCCAGCCCCTGCTGCGAGTCCTCTAGACCCTGAGAATCCAACTTCACTCTCGGAAGTGCCACGGCTACATAACTACTTCGCACCAATGGCAACACCACTCAAATAACAGTACACTGGTACAGATCTAGATCTCTTACATCGTGGACAATTCACAATTCCTCTTCAAGCTTTTAATGTAGATTTAGATGCTTGCATACACTCTTGAAGGGTGGTCATGATGAGCACCAGGTGGTTTCGTTGGAAATAAACTAGTAGCGAATGAGTCGAGTTCAGTAGACCTGAGAACTGCTATGAATGTACAGAGACCAAATAGATTTCAAATTGGCTGCACTAACGGATACTAGTTACGATCATATAGTACTTGTAACACTTAGCATTGTATTCATTAATTTAGGAATATGTGTACTTTCAAAATATCATCTTTTCTGTACATCAATATATTTCAAAGTATAGTGAATATTTTTTTGATTTTTTTCCCATGATGTTGTCTATATATCCATGTGGTAGGTTCAAATACTATGACTCACATTTGATAGGAAAGAGAGTCATAAGAGGCCAAGATATTCACATAATTCGGATTTGAAGTGAAAAGCTAGCTCTGCTTTGTTTGCCTAAGCAACATGGTAAAACAAAATTACAGTCGAAGCATGTATTATCGACACAAACCTGTAAAACCTGAATACTGACATACTGTACTATTCACATCTACAGAGTCAACCACAATAATTTTAAGTTCACATCTTTTACTTACAAAAATCATGTCATAAATTGTGGACACAATATCCATCGTCATTAAAATACATTCTAGCCTATGTAAGGAAGGATCTTTGACACATATCCTCTTGTTGGAATATCATATCCAAATGAAGTCCAATACTTCCATGTCAATACTATACTACAAATGTATGCTAAAATATGTAATAGTGCTGACAACATAAAAATAGAACTATATCCCATTTCTTCTACAAACGATAATAATAATGAACACATTATTATGATCAAAGGTATAACCATAATTACAGATGTTGACCGTATACTATAAATTAGAAAGAACACTAAATCAACATACAAAAGTGAATACGCTACACACATAGTTAGTTTACATTTGAAACCATATAAATATGAAAATGGTTCAATTGCATCCTTATCTCTTTGAAATTCTTGACACTTCTTAATGAATTCTTTTTCCATTTCATCTTCTAAGAAAAGGTAAAGAGGTCTATGGCTACTGCTTGCAAAATAATGGCACACCGCTCTTACCAGTATGAAAATACTCATGTAAAATCCAATAACTTCAATTGGACTCACATGTAGGCCTTGCACCAGGCGAACAAGAATACCATATATGTACCCACCACCTTGAGCTGCAGCAACGACGACAGCAATTCCTGAATGTCCTTGTACAATCTTCAATCGCTCAATAGGAGGAAGTGCACCTACTTTCACCAACATTGCTTTTCCCATGTTTGAGAGTTGTACATTGGTTTCTTTGCGACCCGATACTTCGTTACCAAGAACAAATACGTCTGAGAAGTCAAAAACGTCCGTATGCTCCTTGAGCTTTTTCAATTTGCCGTGAAAGACATCAACACCCGTATGCTCCTCGAGCTCATCCGATTTGCCGTGAAAGACATCATAAGCAGCTGGTGAGAGATTCACAACCACATTACAGGATATTAATGTCCTAATGTAGACACTCTCTTTCGGAGTGCTCAGCCACTTCCTCATTATGAAACTCTTCAGTACGTCCCGCAGTTTCTTACAAAGAGGCGCTATTGGATTTACGGTATCAAACAAGATTATGGCCACTGCTTTGAATAAACTTGCATACCAGAGTCCACCAGGTCCGCCAAACCCATTCTTCTCACTGCCAATATCGTCTAGAGACAAGGCCACAAAGGTGAGAATGAAACCCCACACGGTGCTCACCAACTCCCGGGGGCATCCCTCACGAGCTGGTGGATCAGAAATTGGAGGAGGAGCAGCTGCTTGAGCGGCAACCATTCTCCACAGACACGCCATGCTCACCACGTACAGCGCGCAGCGCAACGAACGTCTGCTCATGCTCGAGCCCAGTTTGCCACATTCCCTCTCCATCTTGAGCACCTCGACACCAAAAGTCAGGATCAAGTTTAACTACCGATATATGATCCAGTCCAGTACCGGTAAGTGCACGGTCTGCCCTGTCAAATATACGCCCGGGGTATAACATTAGGGAGGCGCGCAGAATGACTAGTACAACGTCCCAATTCAATGCACTCAACAATCGAAGTCGAATTAACACGCACTGCACAATCCAAAAGATTACAAACTGGTGAGACAATTGTAGACTGATTCCCAACTGTATCCACACAGACTAATATGTTAAAGCGCCGTACTGTCAAGCAAGTGAAAGCCGCAACAATATCAACTCTCAGATCATGCCAACAGAACTCGAGCATGACCAGGATGAGCGGAGCTGACGACCACAAGAGACGCGGAAATGTTGCGCATCTCACCTCTGATTCAGATCAACGCCAGCACCGCTAGATCAAGTACTGAGCTAACTTCGCAAGCAGCAACCAGTTGACACATTCCCGAAATGTGGAATTCCGCCCGAAGCCAGAGCAGCCCATACATCAACCCTCCGCTTCAATCGATGTACCAATTAACATTGCCTCGACTTCTTGTTTAACGCCTCTCGTCAGTGATATATCCTCTCGTGCTAGTACCTTGCAAGACAGAAGATATGCATCCCCGTTCAACTGAGTGGCTATAAGATAATCAACAGCTCAGAAGCACTTGAAATAGAATGTGTGCTTTAGTTGCTTAATAATATGGTAATCGGTAAGCGCCGATGAATAGTAGTCCAGACACTATGCTGTATATTTAATTGCATTATATTGCACTGAAGTACAGAATTAGGTACAATGTCCTTGTCCTAGTGACCTTGTTATGGGATTCCTCCAATGGAGAGACACGGTTGTCAGATCATCGACTATCGGGTCCATTGAGCTCGACGCTATCAGTGAGTTATTATACTGTGACTTACTGTAATTAGTTCATCGTATCTGCATGAAACACTGTTGCCGAATGGATCCAAGTGTGAAGGGTCTACCTAACCCCTAAAGTCAAAAGGCTTGCAACTTTACTAGGTTTAAGCTCCCTTCACACCTGGCCTTACATAAAAATACAAGAATGGCGATAAGAGCGGTCCAGTTGGAATATGTACTTGCTTTCACACTGACGACTGTCTGGCTGGTGTGGGCCGTATTTTAGGGGGTATTACGTACCTGGGCGTTCACATACGGGACCGGTCCTTTCAAATTTTTTGCCAGGGTGTCGATTTATAATGATTTTAATAACCTCCCCATCACACCCGGGTCTTGTCAAGTAGTGGTTTTACGATGTCAATCCTATCTGCATGCATCAGCACCTTGTTCAATGAATGGGGAGAACCGGCTGCTAGTTACAGATTGACCAAATGAAATCCACACCTGACCGGTAGAGTTTGAATGTCATCGGTTATTTTCCGACTGAAAAATTTAAAATCATCCAGGTATTATGTAGATATCAGATGAGTATCATCCAAATATTGTCAAATTATCATCTAGGTATCAGCACACTGACCGAGTGACTTCTCAAAAGTAAGGATTTTTACCGATTTTCCCCAAAATCTCCCCGTTCCCTGACCTTGTCTCCCTCTTGAGCCCATCTTCACCAGAGCGCCCCTTCTCATTCACTTCAGTTCGTGTTTTTCTGTATTTTTGCATTTATGTCGATGTTGCTGTGTAGCGTACCGTTGAGTGGAGTGTTGTTGTGTGTTTTGAGCTCCGGCTTCTCATGCGGAGCTGGAAAATCACACCATTCCCCTGAGTTGATTTGCTGGGTGCAGTTTAATTCTATTTTGTTGTCGTTCTCTTTTTATTTGACGTCGGTGTTCTGTTGGAGTGGATCGAAATTCAGTAGGTCGTGTGCGATTATCACCGTGCCGTCGTGACCTTGTAGATCTTGTTTTCTGTGAGCTCTAACTGTTTGTGTTGTTCAGTACGGTCTCCCGCAATCTGTCGTCGTTGTTTCGGTGTTGGTCCGCACATAGAACTGTTCGTGGGCCAGAGAACTGTCTCCGTGGCCACAGAACTATTCATGAGCAGGGACATCTCCACAAAAGACCTATTAAAAAAAAACACCAAACAGCACAGTGATCAAAAGCTAAAAAAATGTACAACACACTAAACCAAAAGAATTCACAGGTAGAGGAGGATTTGGAGCGTACCACCTATGTGCGGTGACTGAAAGGTACGTAGTTGGGATCCCAACATTGCGTTATATTGTGCGGAAGAGCAACATAGATGTGTAAGCACCACTACAGGGCGTACAGTGAGGCAAGAATCCATAGACCGCTCTTTCATAAAACGCCACATCAGGGTCTACTTGATAAGACCCCACCCAATCTTCGGAAATGTACAAAACTGGAAGATTCAGACTTACTAAAAACCCGCCACATTCCACGTACTTCACAGTAAAGTAACTGCACACTTTGATGCAAAAACCGCTCTTACCGAGCCTACCACGTAGGATTGGTGAATACCAACATGCGGTGGTGTGAATGCTACCTTAGATTTAGCAGATAATTCCTTATAAGAACTCAGCTGTAAGGCCGAGTGTGAACGTCCCTTTAGAATCATTGGTATATGGTAATGGTTGACTTGAATGTAAGGCTTGTTCAATAGACAAGATTCAAAATACTTGCAAGTACTTGTATTTTGTGTTTTAATCCCTAAAGTTGAAAGGCCTCAAAACTACCAAAAACCTTCAAAATTGGCCTTTATCGATACAGTTTTGATGAATATCTAGAAACTACGAAGTTTTTATACAGTGAATATAGAGAGACCACAAAGTTCTTCCATATCTACTACCTATTTAGAATACGCAAACAAAAATAATATAAGATAAAAACTCATGGTATCAAATTTAAACATCAGACACTTTTATAAATAAGGCTATTAACTTTCAAGAGAGTATCAACTAGTTTAATTATGTTCTATTATATCGGTCCTTAATTGGAGTACATTGGATCAAAATTAATAAAACTAAGGTAGAAACACCTTCAATAGATAAAAAATAAGGAATTCTACATACTTAACATGGAAATTTGTTCAACAGCTTAATTTTTTTAGATAAAAAAGAAGAAATCATAAAGAAATCAAGTGATTTTGTATTGTCAACCTTTGTACATATTTTTCTATGATTTTCCAAAGTAGAGTGTTTGTCACACATTCTAGCGATTACATAGGGTCATTTTTTGACAAATACAATACTCAAGGTGATCATGAATAATAATGGATTTAGTTGACTTTTAAAAACATAAAAATACAAGAAGTTAATTGGAAAAGGCAAATATCAAATTAAATGATTTAAAATCACATAAATGTCAATTTCAATGACAACCTAGAGTACATCTACAAAATAGAAGTTTTGTTAAAAAAATCTTTCAAAAATTTGTTCAATTTTTCCATGAAACATTATTAAAAACAAGGTCCTTAGATTGTACATGGTTAGTTATGTTTCACAAACTTTGTCATCTTCCATTTATTAACTCTATGATTATTCTTTACATCAAAACTATTTTATATTTACAAAAGAGGACAAATGTTAATAAGCTATTAATTTACAAAGAATTTTTTCTATCAAGATTCTTTCCACATATTCATTTGATAATATACATTTTATTTTGTCATATTTCAAAAAATTCAATTTTATATATTTCCAAAGCTTATGCACAAATATGTTAAGCTTAGATTTAGGTTGTAGGGCTTTGCATGATGATCAATCAAAGGCACTTTCAATTTCTTTTCCAATAAGTCTATCTAATGTCAAAATGAACATTATAAGACAACAAAGGACATTTGTTGTTCGAAGAGCAAATTAAATTAAATTTAGGAGCCTTGTAATGTTCACAATCATCAATGTTAATCAACAATAAATTCATACATTCTAAGTGTAAAGTGTCTATGATTGGATTATTTGTCACAACCATATTCCTATCAAGGTTACTTGCTTTAAAAAATTTAAAGTGAAAGTATCTTGGTGAAGTGAAACCAACATTAATTATGATATTGTTGAGGTAGTAAAGTAGTGCTACTATATATGTTACATTCATAGAGCTTCTTCATACTTAAAGGCCATCTCAAAAGATCAAGCGTCCAAAATTCATTTAAAGGTTCTTTGTTCCAATACCAAAGGTTGTCTTTAAGAAACCATAGCTTCTAGAAATAGTACGAAGCAAGAAGAGATCATAAATAAACTCCATATCATTCATATATTGTAACAAAATTATCAACTTATTCACTAAAATTACTTTAAAATCTATTTTTTTTACACAAATAGAAAGACTAATTAGACCATATTGATTCCAAATATGTAAAAACACGTTTATTTGAAGGTGTGTTTTTACAAAATATAAAGTGAATTATTTGAATGAAATAAAAAGTTTATCTTTGAAATGTCCATTTTTTTAAGGCTACAATCAAACTTGCAAGAATAAATCCAATTTTTCAATGCTTTGAAGTAAGAATTTGGGTGGTGTAGATTAAACTAGAATTGTGTTCTCCAATATTGTGGATTGGAATGTCTACTTCAAAATGCATGCAATCTTTAGGATCTACACCTTCACAAACTAATATACCTATCAAAGTTATCTACCATGCATATAATTTTGAGATTATGAAGTTGAATATGGTGGCACTCGATAATATGTTGAGAAGTGGTTGTTTTTATATCAAACCTAAGACTCGAGGTTGCTTATAGTACACCCAATCACCAAAACAAAATTCAAGAACATGACAAACAGCAAATTTTCAAACTCTCACTACACACAAACACAATCCTTGTAATCAAAGGTTTTAGATTTAAAATTACTCAACAATTCTTGTAACTTCAAAAATTGTGATTGGAAGACATATTGTACGTGGATAGCATGTTTGTTCACCCTTGATGAAGATTTTTATTTTTTTGAGAAAATAAAGTTCGTCTCTTATAAACTTAACTTTTGAGTTTTTATTTTTTCAAAAAAGATCATTAAAAACAACCTTAGAAGATTAAAAATAGACAATTATTATGCAAATGAAATTTTCCATATTTTCAACTTTTCCATCTCTTAAATTTCTAAATTTTTTCTTTCTATTTTTGGAATTATTTATGAATAAATCTATTTTCAATGTACAATATCTTCTTATTCATTCACAGATATTATAGCACAACTTGGTTTGTCTCACTCGACTATTCCGACATCGAATCCGTCGAGGAGACAAACCAACATATATATATATCTTTACTTTTTTACTAGAAAAATGAGCTCAACGCCATGTGACTCACTACTAGTCTCCAGACACATCAGGTTGTGATACTTTGCTTGATTCAGGCTACATACAAAGGAGGCCATATTATGCAAGTAATACCGTGACACCATAGCAGGTTTGGTCCTCAGCAAACGAATTTTTTTTTTTTGAAAAATTAAGGTTCGTCCATTAAAAACTGAATTTCTCAAATTTCGTATTTTAAGCAAAAAATCAACAGAAATGACCTTAAATGGCTTTGAAATAACAAAATATTGCTAAAACTAATTTATTCTATTTTCGTTGTTCTCTCTTCATAATTTTCAAAATTTTTCGTTTTTTATATTTAGAATTATTTAAGAACGAACCTCTATGGTGTTACGGTATCACCTCCAGACCCCTTGAATAGGGAGAACGCTATTTCGCATGTAGGAATGGTGGGTCCCGTCGCGGCGTCCTACGTGGCCCGCCACGGTGGCCGCCCGCGTTTCCCCTCGCGACGCGGTTCCGGTAACTCGCGAAACCGGTAATTTCGCGATGTCACGTAACACTAGCACACCGAGACACTGAACCACCGAGACACTGGACTACCGAGACACTAGATGTTTGAAACTGACCGTGACACTGAATGTTCTAACCTGACCGTGAAATCAGAAAAAAGTGACGTCACACTTACGTCACGTTCGCCATCGTCTTCTTCGTCTCGGTTAGGGTTTCCAGTGTCTCGTGTGAGCTTCAGTGATGGTTTAGGTAGACGGGTTACGATGCGTGCATTGAAGGTCTTTCAATGCGCTATGGATTCTAGGGTTTAGTTGTAATTGTCTTAGAGAGTAGGATTGTAGGTTTATTGGATTGCACCGTACTCTCCGTGTTGCAAGCAGTCCCGTCACGCCGATGTGGAGTCGAGTACATCATTGCTCAATTAATATGCAGAACGCCCTGGATTTGACACCCTTGGAGACGCGCTCGGGAAGAGCTTTGAAGGTGTTCGGGGGTTCACTCAGCAGGGTTTCGCGGGATGGAGGTAATGGTAGTCGAGTTTCTGTGTCGTCTGTAATTTTTTTGTTGGGGGGTTTCGGTTTCTGTCATTCCGCGCGGTATGGATTCCGTGTGTACTCACCTCACGAACATCTCTGTTCTCAGCAGGAGCTGCGCGGAGACACCCACCCACTCGCGCTCTATATTCTGGAGCATTCCAAGGTATTCAGCCTCCGGACCAAAACCCTGTATTCGTGATTTGAGAACTCCGTTAGGGTTTAGGGTATATGTAGTGTAATCGGAAAATGCAATGCTGTTGTTTTCCAGAATGTGTTGGGGATATGAGTGTGGACATTCGGTTTAGGGCTTTCGGGGTTGTTTAGGGTTCCGTTTATCTTATGCGTTTGTCCCCTCTCTATGTCTACAACCCTGTATTGACACTCATAACCTTTAACTGACAGGGACGACGTCGAAAATACCGACGAAGACTGGTTCTACCATCCTGTGTTATGCCCACGTAACTGCGGCGCTACAGTTGGAGTCGTGAACAAGTTTCGTTTTATTTGTTTCTTTCCTACTGGTTGTCCTCTCTGTGGCACTTCTACGCAGGTTTATAGAGCTGAAGACATGGAGGACGAACCGGTGACACTGACGTGCAAGGTGTACGGAATCTCGTACGAGGTCAGGTACCCTAGTATGAAGCGCGTTGAAGACCTTAAGGCGGAATTTGCAACCGCTGCGAAGGGGAAACTAAAACCTGGCGCAACAAGGAAGTATTTCGTGTGCATCTATTGTGGCCGAGATACGTTCAGCAACAAGATGATGCTCAACCGTCACAGGTACATTGAGGGCTGTGACGGGGCAAGGCATCCAGATGGATCGAGGGCGCTACTCTTACCCTACCCTGATTTCAAACGTGGGGAGGGTAAGAGAGTTGAGGTGTTGGGCAAGGCAATTCTAAACGCCAAGAAGAAGGCTGCGTCCCTTACATCCAAGGTCGGGAAAGGAGTGGATATTGGAGCGAGGATAACCATGTTGGACCAGATAGGTAAAGGTCTAGGCGATATCAGCGGGGTCGAAGATGGACTTGGTGGAGAGCGCTTACAAGCGAACAGCCGGAACGGGATGAAGGTCACGCCACAAGCTGACTTAATCTGCGGGAAGGTTTGTGAACCATCTGGGGAAGGCGAAGGGGGCGGGGATGTGAAGAAAAAAGGCAAGTCAGCACCTACGGGTGCGGCTCCCCCATTCCGAGCTTGCCGGAAATCTGCGAAGGAGGTGTCTGTGGATACCAGAGTCACAGAGACAGAGGAGGAGACCAATCAGTGTCACGACGAAGAAGAGGACGACCGAGAGACATCGCCAGAGGGAGGGCTGAATGTCGCAGAAGGAGGGAAGAGGAAGCGTTCGGTGGCATTCCAGTTAGACGCTGTTGAACGTCTACTGTCTCCCAAGAGTGCGGCAAAGCAGGAAGCAGGGGGGACACGCAAGGGGACTGAGGTAGGAGTTCAAGCCCGAGTGAAGGGACTACCGGTACTGAATTGTGACACTAATGCGCAACGCGAGGACTCACCAAGTGACGACGAGGCGTTCATGCAACCTATGGTACGGGAGGTCCTGCCGGGGAATGCGAACCCCCGAAAGGATGACCATAGTTTCCATGTCGCATACCGAGAACCAGCTCGACAGCAGGGGAAAAAAAGGAAGAAAACCTCCCATGACGCCAAGGCTGAGGTACGTGATACACAAAGGGCAATCGAAATGTTACGTGATAGATTTGAAAAAGTAGTGAAGAATGTGATTCGAGGGCCGCATAGGGGGTATTGCGGTAGGGGTTGTGCAGGTCTAGGTTGTAGTACTGACTGTAACGGATGTGATTTACAGCACCCCACTTGTGACACTGGGGACGATGTAATAGATAGTGT
This sequence comes from Ceratodon purpureus, assembly GCA_014871385.1. Taxonomy (NCBI): domain Eukaryota; kingdom Viridiplantae; phylum Streptophyta; class Bryopsida; order Pseudoditrichales; family Ditrichaceae; genus Ceratodon; species Ceratodon purpureus. Next base: position 5,837,701 of record CM026422.1, read on the forward strand.
TCATTTGCAGGAACACTGTATACCAGAGTCCGATTTGTTGCAGAGTCACAGTGACACTGTTCTCGAAGAGGAGATTGTCTTGCCCGACACTCCCTTCCATGGTATTGATGTAGACTCCAAAGACACTTGTCTAGACCGAATCTACGGGGAAGTCCTCTGGGTAGGTGACATAAGAACCATGCCGAACATTCAGCAATACTGGGCAAATGGTAAGGGTTCTGTGGAACCTTTTGCTTTCTATCCGGAAGCATTACAGAGGTATAGGATGCGTTACAATCTATTGAAGGAGGTAGAGGAGAAGGAGGTCAAGAAAATGTGCAATGAAACCGAGTCTGCTCAGCGATTTAGGCCCCCACCAGAGTGCCCAATGGAACCCCGAAGACCTGGACTCTATCATCTAAGGGATATAGGGGGGGATGTGACACTGCCCTGGAGTTGGGAGTGTCACAGTGGTGAAGAATTCGTCCACAACTGGGAAGAGGCCGTCAAACGGGAGGAATTCAAGGACAAGCTTCCTCACTGCACTTACTGGTGGAGTCGCAAAAAGGTAAGTCCGACTTAACAAAATACGCTGCTGTCAAAGTTATTGTTCATTCGCCAATTTGTACTATCCAATGTTCGGTTCGTAACTATAATATGTCTTCGATATTGTACAGGGGGACAAGAAGAGTCCACTACAGAAGGATGTCGTCGATGAAGTCACTACAGCCATAGATGCGCTCGTGGAAAGCGTGGAAGACGGCACACCGTATGAAGATCTGGATGCACTTCAGAAGTACATTCAGTGGACGTTAGATTACGGAGAATACGAGCATGCGTTGGCGAAGTACAAGGACGATTTGAGAACTTCAAAGGCTAATCGGGAGGCAGCAGCGGTGGCAGAATTCAGAGCTACAAACGGCAAGGTATTCGAAAAAGTGAGGTGGGAGTGGTCTCCAATATGGCAGGTTCTCGCTGTGGAAGAGGAGATTATGTCCGCTTTGCCGGACCTACCGTGGCGTCACGACGGTGAGGGTCTCTAACATACAGAATCGATTTCTTACTGTTCGCTCCCTTAAAGTATTTGGCATACTTGCTGATGGATGCGCTTCTCTGATAGTGATTGTGCTGAGCCCGTACAGGAGAGGAAGCAGCGGCAGTGCGGAGGATTCTGTGTACCAGTAGGGTAGAAGCGTTGACACCTCCACCGGTACTCTACATTTTACGAATACTTTTCAGGTGCCATTACGGTCCGTACAGACAATTGTCCTGTCCGAGGTTTGGATTGACGAGGGAGGTTATCTCAGAGGAGTGCATAAGGGGAATTGACATTCAAAGAGCATTGTCGACATTCATAAGTGAAGGGCCCTATCAGTACTCTGGTTTACGGTTTATGTTGAATGAGACATTCCGCATACGGATCATGGAGGACGTCGATAAAATTAATGGAGGTGGTGGTCAAGATATTATCGAAGAGGTTTTAGTCTGGGTGAGGAGAGTACGAGTTAGGGCGTTACAAGACCTGGCTATGTCTCACGCAACAATATTCAATGGGGCGTGGACTGCAGTGGAGCATGAGTTGTATGCAGAATTCTCTCATACGTGGGCAGAGGTGTTGAGAAGAAGGGAGGAACGTGATCTTCGGTGGGTGTTAGGTTCGGACTGCCCTACACAGCTTGGTGGTGTTGCGAAATTGCGTCTACAGATTCAGGGGACGGTTAGTGACTTAGGGGAGGCTATCATGATCGAGGACAAGGCGAACTGGGACCTTTTTAGTGGGGAGTTCATGTCTACGGAGTCGAAGGGACACGACGTCTTAGCATCTGCTACAGGGTTGTCCTTACATGGTGACTCTGTAATAGACAGAGTATGTGAGGAAGTTGTGCTTGAAGGGGCCAATTCAGAGGACCAGCCGAAGGGTACTTGTGACACTGAAGTCCAGATGGAAGACGAAAATCACGGTCCAACGGCAACTGCTCAGGGGACACCTCGTGATACTGCTGCTGACAGTGATGTCACTGACGCAGATCACACTCCCGCAGAGACGATACCCAAGTGTAGCACACCTCCTGCGCCAAGTCAGACCCCCTTTCCGGAATGTGGGTCGACCACCGACGGCGCCTGTGACACTGGCTGTAAGCGCGATAAGGATGGTATCGAGGATAAGGGGCCTTCTGACATTGCAGTCGTGGGTGAAGTCACTGAGTCTACGGTGGGCTACAGTTCTGTTAAGGGTGAAAGTACTGTCGTTTCACAGAGCACTGAAGAAGGTGTACCAATACTACCAGTGACATTATCTTCAGAATCAGGAGGACCGCTCCAGCCTGAGAGTGCAGCCGTCGCACCCGTGTTCCCTGAAATTACGAACATACTGGAGAACCCCGGGACGTCTCCTGGGGGGGCACCGTTGATAACTATAAGTCAATTCCAGAATACAGCTCACTCCGGTGCGGACATGGTTGAGGAAGGGTCTTTAGGTTTCTCTCAGGACCCAAGCTTCGTCCAGTGGATGAAGGCACCGGCTGAGGAGGCCATTCAAACGCCGTATAAGGGGGTCTCTATTGTGACAGGCCAATGTGGGCCAGGCCTGGACGTTTCAACTCGTGATTTGCAGAAGGTGGAAGGGCCTGCAAAAGATCCAGCATGTAGGAATTTGGAAGCAACATTCGAAGAAGAAAAGCAGCTTGAAGCTACGGCGGAGCAACTGGTGGACCTCTCTCAGCGTGAAGACGTACAATGTAAGCAGCAAAGTACAGGAAATATGGAGGATCGGAAATATCTCGATCGGGCCATGGCAGCTGCCCCGTGGCCAGGTGCTGCCCTTGTTAGAGTGGAGGATGTCAGTATTATGTCCCTACCAGACGCATATAACTACTTACACATAGATGAATTCTTGCAGAGACTGCCGGGACGGAAAGGACGTAGGGATGGTGCAGAGGAGGTGGTCTTCTACAACGAGAAGCAGAAGGAGTTGGAGGTTCGGTTTGATGCTATGAGGGCTCTAAAGCGTGTGAGAGATAGGCTAGGGAACGACATAGTTGATTTTGTGATGTCCAGGCTATATTACCAATATCCGGCCAGAGATAGACATGAAGTTTTGGTGGTCTTATCCCGCATCAGTTCTGTTTCAAGACCGTCAGTTTCTAATGAAGAAGCCTTGGGGAAGTGGGCTTCAATTTTCTTGCAACCCCCTCCACCTGTTAAGGTGCATCAGGTGAAGGAGGTCATCGTTCCTTGGGTGATCAGAGACCATTGGTCCCTGTTGGTGTTTACGTTAGATCGTGTTTACCATCTTGACTCACGTACGGGTAACCATAACCATCAGGGTAGGGATTCTCAGTTTATCAACTTCATCTCTACCGCTTGGCAGCATATGAGAGGGGTTGAAGCGTATGAGGTGCCAGTCGAGACACTGGACGTTACTCAGCAACAAGGGCAATATGAATGTGGCCATCACACTCTACATAACGCCATACTGTATTTGAAGGTCAGTAATACTTTATCAAACCTCATGCAGAATCTTTTATCATTTACGATTCTGCCACTGTATTTCTGATTGTGACCTTGATTTATAGTTCTGATGGTATTCGCTCTATTTCCTTGACTTGCTGAAACTTGAATGCAGTTCCGTGCATGTCAGTCTGGACGTAGGGAGCACCTGCTGAAGATGGCACTGAAGGAGAAGTACAAACCTAAGAAGATGAATCAGGAGATGCTCTGTCTCTTAGCCCGTGAGGTAGATCCTGACAGACGTGACACTAGGTACAGGGCCCCTTTCTGTGATCCGAGGAAGTAGAAGTCGGTCTACACCGAAGTAGATTTGGACGACATAGTGTCACTGTCTCAGGGGTCATTTTACATAGGCTAAGAGGTTGTATTTATACTGACTTCCATCAATCCTCCTAAATTCATATTCGCATTATTCCTTGTACTGTACACTGTAAACAGGAACTCAATGACGGATACAATTTAAGTTGTATATATAAAGCATCTACATATGGCATTTTATGTGGTTCTACTTCGTTATCTTGGAGGTTCATTTAGTTCTAAGCCGCTTACTTACGTGTATGTTCGTCCAAATACTTACTTCCGACATTTTTCTTTTTTATACTGAGGTTCCTGAATAATCAACAGAAACGGTCGACATATGCATATAAACTGATGTTGTGTGAACGAAACAGAAGTAGGTGACACTAGCCGGATAAACCGTAAACATTTAGAAGTCCAATGTAACATATGTGACACTGAACAGTTTTTTTATACTCATCAACACTGTGACAATAACAACGTGTTCTTCAATAGAACATTACGTGACACTAATGTAGCCAAATCAGTTCTCCGTTTTCTGCCTACATGAAATTGATATTAGAAAAGCAGTATTTACAGGATACCAATATTCAAAACTAACGTTCCATTCACAACCATGGTCGTCAAATCTATAGTTCTGAGAGTCACAATGTCACACTGTAAGACACCTGCACTACTGTCACGGCAATAGAGGCACATGTATCCTCCTAGGACGTTAAGACATGTAACTGCGTGGGAATGCGGAGGATCATAACAAGGTAGATACTATATCGCTGCTCTTGTCGTCCAAATATTTATTCTATGACGAATATACACGAATGTCCCTTTAAGAAACATATATCTAATTTCATAAAATTCAAACTTATCAAGTACTGTGAGTACAGGATACCATGGAGCTACAACCACAAACCATGGTCTTCACGTCAGATGCCAGTTTCTTCCACTTCGACTGCCCTTGCAATAGTGACACGTATGTATTGTTACACTGTACTCCCTTGAAATGTTCTCTTCCGGGGAAGAGAACGACCTTCTTCCTATCCAGAGCCCTCGAATTAACACCCAGAGGAAGGGTCCTCTTACGCTTCGGCTGGGCAGGTCCTAAAGTCAGAGGCAGAGGATAAACTCGATCATCTCTGTTCGCAGGAACGACTGTGACACTGGAAGACAGACTGGATGGACGCACTCCCGGGACAGCTATATCCACAAAGTCGGCCATGTTTGCTAGAAACTCCAATACTTCTGATTCTAGTCGTTCCATATCAGAGATCGAATTAGAGAAGGTAAGACCGTCCTAAGTTGTACAACGGCATACTAAATGAAAGTCCGAAGGACTCGCTGCAAAAGAGGGTTTAAGCAACGACGTTCTCCTTTATATACAGACATTGGGAACCATTAGATGAGAACGGACCACGTTCCTGTCCTGCGGGAACTTCGTGACTTTTAAAATTTTGAACCCTAAATCATATAAATCTCACACAATGAGAACCGTACGATATGAATGTAATTATTGAGAGAAAATGTTCATTGACTGAAAACATTGAGCCATTCAAATCTTTCTAAGTAATGTTAAGATACTACATAATTATAGCATACAATAGTACTAAGACATTCCAATACTTTTAATTGGTTTCACATATGGTGATGGTAGCCCTTAAAACTATGTAGAAGTCCTCTAATACACGGTTATGATTGTATACATATGAGAACATAAACCATGTTACGTATGTAAAATTACACATATGATTTTTAAATAAACACGTGGATATCTTAGGACATTTCATTGAACGTGTCTCCTTCTGGATTTTTTTATCGTTTATATCTTTGAAAAGTAATCGTAATTTATTATTTACTTAACATATACTTTGGCGGTAATGAACCACCTAAATTTATAATTTGGAGTTGTTTCGTAAATGTTTTCATACGCATATAAATATCAAATAACGGTAAAAGATATAGTTATAGACATCTCCATAAATATAATAATATGAAATTAATCTCTCGTGAACTCAATAAGACAAAAGTACTTCGAGGTATAGGGTTTCACAGGTAAATAAATAATTGTCAGTATAAAAATTATAGTCAGCATATAATAATCAACAACGTCATATGTAACAAACAAGGATGCTAAGAATAAAACCTCCCTGGATAAGAGTCGTGAACAACATACGTGACACTGACGAGTTCGTCTATGCTCATCAGCTCTGTGACAATCAGAAATTGTTTCCAAACAAAACATTTCGTGACACTGATTTATCCCAAGTAGTCCTCCATTTTGTGCCTATATTAAATTGATGTTAAAACGCCTCTATACCTATCATATTGTCTGCATTTTTCCTGTAGTGTTGTAATACATAGACTCACAGAAATAAATAATGACTCCCGCATTTACCTTGTGCTTGCTTATTATTGTTAGTGTCAACGAAAAGAGCAAAGAATTTTTTTCTTAGTCCCTCGAGGAAATGTGGCTGTCGAAAAATACCTTTACGTCCCGGTACTCGTATTTGATTATATTGTCCGTCCAACGTGTAATTCCGGAGAATATAATTGCCGTTAAAATATGAAGTTGTTTAAAAGGATATCTACAACGACAATAGAAGTTACAAACTAAAGTAATAGAAGACACTTGGTCACCCTAAACCAAAAAAACCTAACAGAGTAAATAAAAACTTCCACTTAAATTTAAATTGATTAAATTGAGATAATTCCTATCCAAATAAAGAAAAATTCATATTTGGGTATGTGACATTTTTTGAGTTCGCTCCAAGTTTAATTTTCTATAAGTGTCGCAAATATTTTGAGTAATGGGCGAAAGTACGATGTCTAGGCTACAATATGATTGCGCAGCATTTATACTCGGTAGGTAGTCAATTTTAATATTAAAAATTCAAACTCATTTCTTCAGGGGATGTTTAAGTCCAAACATGATGATCAGTACGGCAAAAAAAACTGAAGTAACACTACCACTTACGTTACATTCAGTAGTTCTAAAACATTCGATGCGGACAATCACAGAGAAATATGATGACGAATCATTCACCCACTCATATGAACAACGTCAGACATGTCATAGAGTAAAATGTTATATACTAGATTATGGGAAAATTTTCCAGTGTCACAACCTGCGTGAATAATAGTGTCACGCTAGCACAGAATCCCAATACAGGACACTGCGTAGATTCTTCAAGCCTCCAGTGAAGGAGCATTTGAAAATGTTTAACCGCTATACATTGTACACTATTCAACTACATTCTACTTTGCACTGTAATTGCTGATATTGTCCTCTGCCTCCTCGCCCAAACCACTGTAGTATTGCTTCAAAATCCATGCGGAGTCATCTAAGTTATTCCCCGCCATATCCCCAAGTTTCTCCATACGGGCTTCACCTTTGCCAAGTTCCTGTCCCTCACGAACGCGACGACCATTGACATCAGCTACGCATGCTCTCGCCTGACACGACACGCAATGATGTCCTTCGGGAACCAACGCACATAGAGCAGCAGGAGATGGTTCAGGCACGCCCGTTGCACCACCAGCCGTAACTGAAGTATGACCAGATTCGTGACGGAGACACGTCCAGAAGCATAACCATAAGAGAAATGTACAACCCAACATGACACATTCAACTGAACCCACCTCTACGATCAACCCGAAACGAAACATTCTAATCAGAGCACACTACTACAACGACAAGGAACATGGATTCAAGGATTACAGTGGACATGGAAGACTCAACACTAAGTACCCTCGAGAAGAGAGATATACAAAGAATATTCTCCGAAGAGTGACCGTCAAGCTTTAGGGTTTGAAGCGGTCAGACCTATACAGGCAGTCAGAGCCGGGCCTGTTCAAAGCCGCCGTGCAACGGAGGGACCAGATCGCTCCAGGAAATCCTTTCTTCGGCCTAGTTTGAATCCCATACCGTCGTCTACAGGGAAAAAAATGGGTTCTCCTTGCATAGGATGCATTGTTCCATCCTGCCTCTCTGCCTTAATTCTTCTCAAACGTCCTAGGGTTAAATTGAACTCCGCCACCAGATGTTCCATCATTACTGAGTCTCCGTTTACCTCTTGTGAGAGGAGGAAGATTTGTTGAGTCAATGTATTCGGCAAATCCTCTGGCATCCTCGCTCTTGGTGTATAGTTTGGTGTCACAGGTACAGAAGCAGTGTCACAGGTCGGTGTGGATGCGTCCATCGGTTCAGGATTATTATGACGACGAGGTGTCAGTAACTGTCGCAGACCACCATTGATGTTTCCAGCCATCCTACCACAGTACCGTGCAATTGTTCCCTCAGCGATGTCGGGGTTCATCATTGTCAACACCTTCACGTGGTGTTTGCACATGTTACCCCTCTGAGCCCACACACAGTTACAAACTCCCCACTCCGAATCAGGGTTGTGAACGGTATATCGCATATGAGGATGTTCTGTTGAAGTCACCATTGCAAATCCACCAGTAGTCTCCGGCAGTGTAACGTCACTGTCAGGTATTAGCCGTGCCTTCAGAATGGACTCTACAGCAGTGTCTTGCAGTTTCTTGTTATCGATGAACCCATTCTCCTTTTGCACGTCCTTGTACCAGTAATGGTCGAGGACGTCTTCCGTTAGGGCGGTGATGCACCAGTCAACACGCCTTCCAGTCATCCTGCTTCTCTCTGACCTCAGAATTGACTTTGCAAATCCATGGTAACCCTCAATTGCAGCATTCGTATCCTAACCGCAGTATTTTAAATTCCGGTAGCCCACCACCCACATGTGTGCCTTGTCGATCCAATATTCTCTCATATATTCCCAGAACTCAACTTCCTGGGGGTATTTCTTCTGTAATTCTTCAAGTCGCGTTCTTGCCCACTGCTGTCCCTCGTCGCCTGGGCGTGAGTTTCTATCGTACATCATGAGTCCTAGTTCTTTCATAATTGCTGCTCGTCTCCCTAAATCTGAAATTTTGTAGCATGAATTCTTCTGCCAAGCTCTTCTCACGTGCCACAGACAAAGGAAAATCGCGGTATCTGGCCATGTGTCGCTGTTCACAGTGGGAGAAGACGTTGTTAAATTGGGAATAGAATACAGTGCCTAAGGGTTTAGATTTCAACTGTAGTGAAGGAAGTTAAAAAAGTAACTGGAATGCATGTGAAATAATAGTGGCATGTGCGATTGCGCAAGCATCGTTCGTGACACTAGTGACAATATCCCGTGACACTGTGACATTATACGAGATTACAAATAGGTCATCGTGACACTACGTTGGACTCGCAATGATTGAAGTACTTACTTTATCGCATTAATTTCACCTTGTGCACAGTCGACGATAAAAGCAGCCGGTTTCCACTCGGGATTATCCTCAACCATTCTTGCGTTCAGAGCTTTCATCCACGGACTGAGGTTAACCTCTGCACATTTCGATGTGAGAATGAAAGCGACGGGTACACCATTATGCCACTCGTCGAACACCATGAGTGTGTATAGTGGAAACTGCCGCATACCAACAGGATGAACACATGCACACATATCAGGAACTTATTTTTTCCTGACATTGTCCCTCTACGAATTAATGCTGTATAAATCAGTCCTACCTTAGTTGTTGCTCACGATAGGCATGATATGAGAAGATTTTAGACCATGTCAACCAATAAAGGAATGAGTAGTAAAGTAAATACAAACCTTCTTCTCATTAGTCCCGAACGTTGCATCCACTGAGATACCCCCTCGGTGCCCATGTTCTAACATCATCTTCCGTTGCCATTCAGTTTGGATCCCGATAGTGAAAGGCATGTTCGACCCTGTAAGTTCTCCAGGGACGGGAACAGGTTTATTTTTGTTAGATTCCGTGTAGTAGAAGACTTTCTCCGGGTTTCTCTGTACCCACATTCTTACACTCTGTGCGTCGTTTTTGTGCAGCATGTACGTTTCCTGTGCCAATTTGCCAGATATATTGCGAATGTCTTTGGTAGTGAGGAACAAATCTCTTGTGATGTCTTTCCCCTCTGCCTTGTACTGCTTCAAGAGCTCCAGGTGTTTCTTCATTATCTGATTGGAAGAATCCCCGCGACGTAAACAGGCTTCAACAAAGGATCTAATCTGGGGAGAGAGATGGGCTGAGAAGGCGCTACGATCTCCGTACTTCATCCCACCGTGAACAACTAAACCGTCCTGGTTAATGTGTTTTTCCTGTATAATGCAAATCTCCGAAACTTGAGGTAAATAGAGAAGCCTCTTTACCGTGAATTGTGCCTGACATCCCCTTTTGATGGAATTCCCCCATTTCTTTTTTGAATCCCGCTTGATTTTAGGTCGTGGCAGGGGTTTGCACGCCTCTTGAGTGACATTGTCCTCTACTGCAGCACTTGAGACGTTGTTGGGGTCGATCACTTCTCCTGTATCATCGTTTAATGTCCCTGAACCGTCACGTACCACTTGGTCCGCTATCTCCTCGCGTAATGCGTCTGCAGTGTCACATAGAACTGAGAGTAGAGGGGGGAGTCCATGAGAGAAACAGCCATCAATACCTTGTAGCAGGGACGAGACATGTGGTAGAGGTGTCGTAGTCCCTCGTTCAGAATGTATAGATGCTGAATCTTGAATGTCACACGCCGAATTGGTCGATGTAACAGGTCCTCCCTGGACGTGACACTGGGATATCTGCGAGTGTGACACTAGAGGCGGTTTCTTCTTCCGTACCTGAGGCTTCCGTGCAGGTTTTTTAGAGGACGTTGCCGCGTTCGGTAATACTCCATGGACTTCCTGAACACTGCCATGAAGAGTGCAGGAACGAGGACTTGAAAGATCCTCCACATTGCCGCCACTGTCAGAAGCAACAGACATGGGTGGACATGGCGGTACAAGGCCATGACAACATGAGGTTTGAGCAACCTCAACCCCACTTCCTTGCAGAAGTTCTAAGAATCCTTTCTTTTTTCGGGGGGCTCTCTTCTTAGGAGGGGCGACGTCAGTTACGCAACCAGGGTCAGAAGTTGGTGCACCCTCTGCATCCACTCCTGAAGACAGTGGACGCTCTTGCGCCACTACTTGGACACCCTTCGTTCCAGAAACTCTTCTTCTCGGTTTTCTGGCAACTGTTCCTTTCGCCGTGACACTGGGATCTTCGGATATGGCAGGTGATTTCTTCTTTCGATTCGATGTCTTCTTGCGCACCACAGGAGGGGGAGAGGGGACTTCGACTTCGCAAGGAAGCGCATTGAGGTCGGGAATCACAGCCGCACCCGCCATGTTGCTGCTGCTCTCAATGGGTACTGTCGCAGTACTGTGGCCCTTCCCCTTCCTAGGACGTCGCTTCTTAGGAGAGGGAATGGGATCCTGAACCATCCAGTCCATGGCATCTGTGGCAGAAGCAGGTGTCCTGGCCTTGAATTTACGGGGAGGTTTCCTTCCTGCAGCGGTCTTTGCCCGTTTAGCTCTAGCTTTCCGAGTCGGGGCCAGAGTGGTACCTTCCGGAACGCAGTCGGGAACTCTTGGTTTCTTCTTAGGTTTCGGGAGTAAATCCTCCGAGATAGGCTTAATAATGTGAGAGAAGTCCTTCGGGCCGTACTCGCATCGGAACCTGCAGATGTAGCAGTAGACGGTGAACACATGATGCATACAGACAGGAGAAAATCAAGATATGGAGAATACACTGTGACAGTGAGATGCGAACCTGGTGAACTCCATGGCCGTCTTGTGCCCATCTCGTCTCTGATTGGGCTTGCGTTTCTCCTTGTTCGCGCGGAATTTGCACTGTGCACCTTCTCGCCCACACTGCATACCTTCGATGAAGTCCTCAACCCTATCAGTTGGAATGAAGCATTGCTGAACTACATGAGATTTCTTGTGCTCTCCACGTGGAGGACGATACTCCAACTCCCAACTCAGATCGCGAGGTCCGAAGTAACCGATAGGAGGGTTCTGCATGCGATCTAGGATAGCCTGTAGTTGGAGTTTATGCCCGTCACTGCCGCTGAGATCTACATCTGACCCAGTACCGTCGATATCCATCGACATTGGGAACTCCGCACTTGCGCCCTCCATGCCCACCATTTGCAGTACCTATGAGTCCGTAAGCAGTAGACAAACCTTTCGAAGTAGACAGCCTCACAAGCATGAAATTGTGTTGTATTGCAGACACTAAACCCTAGGACGATGTCTGTCAAATCTTAGTGACATTGCACATACCCAAACCTGGCACGTACATACTGAACAATGCACGTTCACAAAAGCAGTACATTTACAACGCATTACAAGAATCAGCAAACAATACGTCGTCTACGTCGAACATCGAACAGAACCCTGAAATGATTAGTCTGGAGAAGAGAGAAGAAGACGAGAACACTGGAAACCTAATCGATAGAAACCCTAAATGGGACGAATAAGGCGATGGAGTTTATGACGTCACTATGACGTTTTTTTTTATTCGATTCACGGTCAGTTACAAACATTTAGTGTCTCGGTGGTTCAGTGTCTCGGTGTGCTAGTGTTACGTGACATCGCGAAATTACCGGTTTCGCGAGTTACCGGAACCGCGTCGCGAGGGGAAACGCGGGCGGCCACCGTGGCGGGCCACGTAGGACGCCGCGACGGGACCCACCATTCCTACATGCGAAATAGCGTTCTCCCTTGAATAGCCTCCACGAACCCCACAAAACAGCGCTCCCGCATCAGATCGCACATGCTGATCACGGCGACGCTTGCTCCCTCCCTCGCAGTCCCCGGCTCCACATCCCCACTCTAGAAGCGCAGCCACCAACAAAACTCCCCCACCTCCGCCCAACTCACCCCCTGCAGCTTACGGCGCTTCATTTGGCTGCCTAATGGTGAAGAAAACCACCCCCGGATCAGAATTCACGCGTTTTTTTCCCACCCTTGCCATGAAAATCTTCTAGCCGTGTGGAAATTTATGTGGGTTTCTGAGAATTTGTTTCGGTGATGGTAATTGGGTTAATGGTTCATCGTGATTTGCAAACCCTAATTTGGTTCGTGGTTTTAGTAGCGCCTGAGTGGGATGGTGGCAGTGGTTTTTGGGATGGGGTTTAGGATCTTTGGAGGTGGGGTTTAAGTGGGTTGGTGTTTGTTGAAGTGGGGGAGAAGCCGGGTTGCGTGGTCTCCAAGGCATGAAAATAGTATAAATATGAGGAGGGGTTGGAAGAGGTTTCTGACGCTGTGAATTGTCGCTTGGGATTCAGAGACTGGAGAAAGCCAGAGCAGAACTAAATTCAGAGCAGCGGTTGGATTTGTTTTCGCAAATTGGCAGTGGAAAGTGAAGGTGGAAGTGGCAGAAGATGAATAAGACGATATGCCCCGAGTGCCGGAAGGCGACAGAGGTGGTGGTAGACCATGCCGCCGGGGATATGGTGTGTGCGGAGTGCGGGTTGGTGTTGGAACAGCATTCGGTGGATGAGAGCTCGGAGTGGCGGACGTTTTCGGATTCCACATCCAGCGACCCGGTTCGTGTGGGTGGGCCTTCGAATCCACTTCTCACAGACGGCGGGCTGTCGACGATCATATCCAAGCCTAATGGGGCGCAGGGCGATTTCATGTCCTCTCTTGGGCGGTGGCAGAACAGGGGCTCCAATCCTGATCGATCGCTTATTATTGCGTTCAAGTCGATTGGGACCATGGCGGACAGGTGGGTTTCACATCGCTCGCTTCTCCCGTCGAGGTTTCTGTGAGGCATAACAAAGTGGCTCTCTATTTTGAGAGATGCAGCAACACAACAAAAGTTACTGTATAATTGCAGCATACCGAAGAGTAGAAATTAATTACCAGTACTTTAATTGTTCTTGAGAGCATAAGCTGATCAAAATATTTTTGGCAGGGTAGAATTAGGGTTAGCGTTGTTGAAGGAATTGGGGTTTTTTGCGGTCGGTCTCTGCAATGGATCGTTAGTAATTAGGTTTTGAAGCACTACTTGAACACAAGAAGTTGATATCAAATTGGTGTTATCTTGATTTTTGCTCTCTGGCGATTCTGCCCGTATGAGTTCAGCTCGGATTAGTTATCTACCGTTGCTTTTGCTTATGTGAGTAAATGCGGATTTCATCAAGTTTGCGTGAATATATTTACTAATTGAGGAGCTGTGCGATGTGGGGCGGGATTCAGGCTCGGACTGGTGTCAACAATCAAGGTGAGCAGATATGATTTCAGTTGTTGAGGACTCTTGTTAGTCCATTAACGCTGGAGTTGCTGTGCACGTGAGAAGATGAGCAGATGAAAGAGATTATTTGGGAAAGCATATGTTGATGCTGTAGACAGAACTCATGTCTGCCTCTGCTTTGCTGTGAAGGATCGAGCTAATGAGATATATAAGAAGGTGGAAGACCTGAAATCTATCCGTGGCCGAAGCCAGGATGCGATACTGGCTGCCTGCTTATACATTGCTTGCCGGCAGGAAGACAAACCTCGAACATTTAAAGGTTTTGCCTCCTTACCGACTTCTGTCTCTGATTATGGAGTCACTTGTCGCATATGAATTGTTTAGTATTTATCCTCTGTTCGGCACAATTTCGGAAGAACCTGGTGCTCTTTAGAAGATATTATGCGCTCTAGGGCTTACTCAGTCATCCAAGATTTGTTTTGTGCCTAGTTATTATCAAATTTGGCGCAATAAAATTTATCCTTATTTTGAGATGGTGATGTGGAGAAAACTTATCTAGATATACCTGGATTGATTTCCGGCTACAGAGTTGACACTCACACAACCTATATACTCTTGAATGTTTTTGGTTTTGCAGAAATTTGCTCGGTTGCAAATGGAGCATCGAAGAAAGAGATCGGACGAGCAACGAAGTTTATTGTGAAGCAATTGGAAGAGGATATGGGCATTTCCATGGAGATGGGAACAATCCATGCTGGTGACTTTTTGGTAGGTCTACTCTTGCCTTCTTTCTGCTTGTTTGCATCAATTAGAGCTGAAGTAGTCGGTGAACCAGTTAACACTAGTTCTCACATCATCATGATAAATTGTTCTCTGTTTGGCAACATGAGGCAGACATGTTTGTGTGACCTGTCTCGCTTTTGGACCTGAACGAGTGAGAGTTTTTGTCTAACTATTTTACGTTCTTGTTATTGCAGAGGAGATTTTGCTCGCATCTTAACATGGAAAACAACGAGGTCAGAGCAGCCACAGAAACAGTGAAGAAGTCGGAGATGCTGGACATCCGGTAAATGTCGTTCTCTCGTTCTACATGTATTTTCCGTATTGTATCGATTTCCAAATGACATTTTCAGTATTTAAAGAAGTTGGTCACCTGGTCAATTCTCCTTTACTTGAACAAACGAGATAGTGTATTGATAGAGTATCTTGTTTGTACTGTTTTGTGCATATGCAGGAAGAGCCCAATATCAGTTGCGGCAGCTGCTATATATATGATTTCACAACTCAATGAAAAAGAAAAGAGAGCTTTGAAAGGTACTAAAACTTTCTAGACTTGTTGAGCTGTTCTTGTGTTCTTGTTTATATCTTGATTTAAGAATTGTTGAACAGCCGTTATCTTAAACCAACCGCTTGCTATGACGCCAGATATATCAAAAGTTGCGGGGGTGGCTGAAGTCACGATCCGAAATTCGTACAAAGATCTTTATCCTCACGCTTCCAAGCTCATACCGGAGTGGTTTCTCAAAGATGTCGATTTGAAAAATTTGCCGGCTCCATAAGGCATGAGAAAGTATTGGCAAACATAACAGGAATCAAGTAAGGAAGGCAGTCAGACAGATCATGATATCACATATCAGCTGCATGTCTTTGCGGAGGCTTCTTAATCGTCGGCCTCGAATTTCCATGCTGCTTAGAAAGT
Organism: Ceratodon purpureus; assembly: GCA_014871385.1. NCBI lineage: Eukaryota > Viridiplantae > Streptophyta > Bryopsida > Pseudoditrichales > Ditrichaceae > Ceratodon > Ceratodon purpureus. Next base: position 5,853,269 of record CM026422.1, read on the forward strand.
TCTCATCGTTCGTGTTTGAAAATGAGAGTGATTGAATCATCACAGTGGAAATTAGGTGGATTTTGTAGCGACAATAGGAAAAGTAAATAGTGAGATCTGGGAGGTCACGATATTCGAAACAGACGTGGAGGAGGGTTATGACAACCTGGATTAATTGGCGACAGCGTTGTAGAGGGATGCATGTACATTACGAGGGACGATGAGATTTAAGCGCTGCCGACCATAACTAGTTGACAATTGATTTTGTACCTACTATACTTGATTTCTGGGTCGAAGTCCTTGACCAGCATTTTCGCAGCCAAATCCTTATAGTTTGTTTTTGGAAGTCGCTCATTCCCGTCGACTGGTATTGTCTATTTTGCAAACTGAAATAAAGACAGGTTTCGCTCATACAAGCCGGATCATACGATAAATCACTATGGTCATTTATTTTGTGATAGAATTTTTGATCTACGATACATTTGCTATTGTTGACAATGTTGCTAATGCTAAACGTGCATATTGGACCACACGAGGTTCCAGCACACGAGTTATTTCTATGAATATGTATTGCTGAGTGCAATCATCTGCTCAATCCTTTCCTTGCAACCTTTCCTTGCAAGTAAACATTCTTGACACACCAACTTGACAATCTTTTAGAGCCCTCTAAACAATGAAGTGCTTATGAATGATGAAAGTATGCAGGGAAAGAAGCTAATTATACATACCAGGCTATCAAGGACGGTACTCTTAGAATTGATAAATTCTCTGCTGTGCCTGCTGTTCGGTACCAATTCTCGATGATGGCTGGCAAGAATGTATCTTACAAGTTGAAATGGAAGTGATCATTCTGATCTCGAACCCTTCTCTAATCAGGGCTCGTCGTCTAATAGTGGTGTGGTAAGTTGGCTCTCGTCCTGTGACCTCTGGCCATTATTCTGTCAAACAATGAATATACATTCACATATGCAAGATCAGTTACTGGTTACTCGGCCACTAAGCTGCAGCAAAATCTATGAATCTCATAAAATACTACTGTTCTCAGTAAATGAAACGATTCATAGAAAATTAATCTCTGAGTACCACTTCAATAATATAAGCATTAAGTGAGACGTATTCATAGATACATTACCTTAACGTCAGAATCGTTGTGCCGAAGCGAATGTTGGTACATTGGAGAAAAGACATCATTGTCGTAAACTGAAACCCTGTGCACTTGGATATCCATTCTTCCGAATTCAGCACTTTCGTGCTCTGGTAAAGAATGGCCCAGATTGTACGAACCAAATAATGCGTTACTGCCATCAAAATCGACTGGCAATTGCGTAGCCAATGCCCCTGACATCGCACCTAGTCTGTACATCTGAACCCACAGAAAGGACGAGACGAAGCGAAACCCGCTTCCTGCTGCTTGCATCCAGAACATTAGCTGCACAGAGAAGGCTCCAAACTTCCCCAACTGTGTTTCACTTCCGAAGTGCCTGCAGTCCCTCGCAACCAAGAACCATTATTCCTCATAGACACCCATGCCCTCATTGATAGCCAAAAAAACCGAGGAGCCATTCATTCACCTATTATGCATGATGGTGAGGATTGCAAGAAGAGCACACACCTGATTTCATTCGTAAAGAGGCAGAACCACACGATGTCAAGCACGAGCGAAACGACCAAGAGCCCAGCATACGCTCGACCCAAGCTCTGACTACCACTTTCAATCGCCACCAAGGCGAACAATGCCAGTGCCAAGTTGGCCAACACAATCCCCGTGTAAACCGCGCCCAATGATCCGATTAGTGCACAACCCACCTGCACCACAAAATCTCGCCGAAGTCAGCCTACGCACCCTTCCATCGAATCCCTCAGACAATGCCATAAAGAAGAAAGCTGAGAATGAGCAGAATCTGAGCCTTTGAGCTCAAAACTAGGTCACCCCATGAATGAGATTCATAAACCCCTAACCCCAAACACCTTAAGATAATCTCCTGTAAACCTCTGCTTCACGGAATCCACCCACAACTGGCGCCCTAAATGGTAACCACGGAGGAGGAAAGGTGCGGATGGTGCTGGTGCCTAATCCGCAACCCCAAAAGATCACTACACCGAATCCACATCAGAAGCTAATGCTCCACATTCTTAGCTTCGAGAGGGGGATAGATTCACGATTGATATGTAGAGCCCGACCTGGATGTAAAGGAGAACCACCGCGCACGTCTGCACCGCATCATAGTGATCCCACCATGCCGTCGCCCTCGAGAATCGGGGGCACCAGAACTGCATCCTTACGCTCCCCCTGCGCGCTCATCCACGAGCTTAACGTAACCCCCAAACCCTGACCACCACCTGCTCCCTTCCACAATGCAAGAGCGCACAACCCAACATCCCACTCCCCCAAATCTCCCAAATCTCTCAAACCTCAAAACACTGAACAGTAAACCTCGGCACTGAAGACCTTCCAGCAGGATTGAATTCAGCTCTTGATGTGGGATATGGCTCCGGAGGCAAGGAAGGGGAGATCTGTCACGGAATTGTGGGGAATGCCGAGGTTGTTGGATGTAAACCTATTCGGGAGATGGGGGAGGGACATGACAACTTGTGATGGGTTAGATACCGACTGCCATGACACAGATTGAGATGGATTCAAAGCCTGGGAAGGTGTGGTGATGGCGGAGTCATTGTGGCGCGTGAAGGACAACTCACACGCCACTGCGCACAAGTTTTGTTGCTCCTCCGGATTCCGGAATCCTGGACAGCGCTCGTGGCTTCCCGACCGTTGTGGATACCTGCACTAAATGCTGCCGCTACCGTAGTGTGCTCTTGTACCGGCCCCGATTCAGACCGTGGTCGCCCGGTAAACGACACGAGCGAGATTATCGCCTTCAACTTCTCGGTTAGCTTTGTTTGTAAGTTTTCGATGAGTTGTCTACCGTTGTCTCTGCAAAGTTTTGGTTTCGTGTAGCCAGTGAGTGAATGAATACAGACAGGGATGTGGGCATTGGACAGTTATATCGCTGCATCTTGCGGAGCATTACCTTCTGTAGATTCGGTGTAGTGATCTTTGTAAGATTTGTTTATGATGAGTTTTCTAGAGTTTCTGCAAGTTCCTGCTAGAGTTTTTTATGATTCGGTGCAGGGCGATTGAGTGCCCATAAGCATTGGCTCGGATCTGGGACTTGTAGCAGATCCGAGTTTCTGGAACTTGTGAAGCATTGCATTCAGTTGTGAAGGTTGAAGTCTTGAGTTCTGTTCGAGTTTGAGAGTAGACTGCAAGTGGATGTAGCAGGGATACAATATGAAAGTGATACAGGGAGTGCCTTTATGTAGCACGTTAATGTAAAACTGGCAGCACAGATATCAAGTTATCAACTCTTTTTTCTGTTAGACAGAGCCGTTTTGGAATGAAAGCTTCTCTAACTTTAAAACTTGAAGTATCAAGTGACTAATTCCGTGCTTTGATCTTTGTAGTCTGGGGTGTCTGAGCTCAACTACAGCTTTCTCGTTTTGAGCTTCGACTTGAAATTCTGCTCTTGACTCTGTTACACAGCAGCATCTATTTCTCTTTTATGTTTCAATAAAACCTATCTAGAAGGGGAATCCTGTACAACTTGATTCGTATGAATACAATTGCAAAATATCAAGTCCGACGCCTTCTTCTTTGTATGCCCTTGTAGGGCTCGTCTCCAATCAAGGCTGGCAAGCTCGGAGGATCCTCCTTTGGAAGCTCACTAACTGGGGCATCGTTTTCTACCTCTTCCAAGAAAGGTTGAGTTGCTTCTGGGTCTTGATTGACCACATTCACTCCAGAGGTAGAAGCTGGTTCAGTGAATGGTTTCTCCTCACTAACCAGCCTTTCGCTGAACGCTTCAGCTCTCTGTTTCACAAAACACGTAAGATGATTATTAAGAAACACGTCACTGAGAATAATGTTTGAAACATAATGCCTTGCTACGAAGTGACTCTTCTCATCACTATAAAATGATTCCATGACAACTTGTGATGTACCTTAACCTTTTTCTCGGGTGTAGACATCTCTTCGTCATCTTCATCTTCACTGGAGGAACTAGTAGTGTCGTCCCTCTCATCCTCATCTATAGCCTTGGACTTGGAATCTTCTCTCAATTTTTCATTTTCCTTCTTCAATCTTTCAATTTCCTTCTGCTGCTCCCTTATTTTTGTTTTTTTGGAATTGAGTACTGCCGCAAACTAAACAAAAGTAGATTCAAATAAGGATCTTTACAAGAATAGTTTTGACAGCTTAAAACGAAAAATATAGACGATCTTCTGTGAATGTGGGGTTAATACCTTCTTGAGATAGTCATTTTGGATTTCGGTTTTCGCATTCTTGAGCTTCGTGTCATCCTCCAACAAGGCATTCTGTTCTCTAAACGATTGACTGAGACTTTGAACCTTCCTCAAATAGCTATCCTGTAACCAATGAAGAATAAATGTCAGGACATGGTCTACGATTAATGTACATTTAGAGATTAGATAATGTTGAGCAAAGCCTGGCTGGAGTTGAAAAACTTAATGGCGGTTAGAAACCAACTCAACAAAAGCACAAAAGTGGATGTGATGAAAAATACCGTAAGCCGAGCGTTGCTATCATGTAGAAAACGTAACAAGTCGCAAGTAACACTCTCCGGATCTGACGCGTTCACCATCAAAAAGTTAGCTGTCAGTGCAAGCTCCGACTCTTTGTCCTCAATATCAAACGATAACTGCACAACCAGCCCACCCACTTCAAGCTCAGACTACATCGTCACCACCAAGCGATTGCATAATACACAACCAACTGCACAACACTCATCCAAGAGCCGAACCGAAAGGGATACTAAAACCAGTACATCCTTTCCTCAATTGACACAAGCTGGAAAAATCATCAGCAGATCAGGTATATCAAATCCAGCCGTTGACATAACACTGAAATAAATACGCATATGTTTAAGATTCAGAAGATAGCCTAAATGCAAAACTGATTTGAAGAATGCAAACCTTTCGTTGATTATCTCGAGTCTTAGTAAACCGGTACGCCACACCAGGTTGCCCCACCTTGAGGTAAAACTTCAGCTTCTCCATCACCCAACTCACTCCCTTATCCCACGCTTCAGCTCTCGCATTCACAATAGCCTCAGAGCCTTCAAACCGCCAAGCCCGGAGTCCATCCGAGACCGCAAGCTCAAAACTCGTCGGATTCCACTCACTTTTCACAAACAGCAACTTCTTCACCCCATCCTCAATCCCCTCCTGAACCTCAAGCTTCGCGCATGTCTTGTTGTCGAACTCCGCCATCCCGGACCTCGAAAACCTAATACAGATACGCACCAAAAACAAGCTAAATCAGCATCAAAACTACCCCCAGCTCTTGCAACCGATCCATAACGACAACATCAACATGAAGAACCAACCTCTGAGCTAAAAAAGCTCCAACAGATATCTCTCCCTCACAAAACAAACTCCAAGCTGATATTCATCAAAAACCCCACTAAGCCCATCTAACTCATTCAACTCAAAACTGAGATCAAGGTCAACGTCATATTCCAAAACAAAAAACCAACTCCCCCAGTGAACAATCTACACACAAAAGGAAGATCCACACTAACACAATCAAAACAGAATGACTTGTGGGTTCTAGACCATCATGGATCCTTCTCCAAAACATACACTACAATATCAGTAAAATCCACCAAAAAAAATTTAAACAATAAAAATAAAGACTCACTGGCCTTACCTTATTGTGATGAACCGTTAATGGCTTCACTTGAGGACTCCGATGCCAGAGATCATCGGAGCCGGCACAGAAAATACAAGAGCAAATGCAGTGGCTTTCAGGCTACTGATGAGTAAGAGCTTCTCATTACTTGGAATGATTTTTCTTCGTGATTAGGAATCCGTGAGGAGATTTTTGAGGGACCCAGGTTGCAGATTCGTGTGCTCTTGGTGATGGAGGTGAGAAGGCGACGTTTTGTAACGATCTGGGCTTCCGAATTGCGCAATTGCGGCCACGGACACACACAGTTTGTGTCGACGCCGGAGGCTGATTTTCCTTGGGAACGTTTGGGGAACGTTTGTGGGTAATTGGGAGCGATTGAGGAACGTTTGTGGTTATTTGGGAACGTGTGTGTGTGTCTTCGGGAACTGTTTGGGAACATTTTTTCTGATTGGGAACTTTTTGGGGACTTTTTGGGAACGTGGTGAGAATGGTGAAGGGGAGTTTGCTTCCCGTTGAGAACGCTTTGGGGAGCTCTGTTGAGTTTGCTTGATTGCTCCCCTTTGGGGACGTGTTGGGAACTTTTGGGAACAGTGGGTTTTTTGTTGAAACTTAATGAATGACTTGATTTATTTGTAAAAAAATGCATGAAAGAGCATTTTATGGGTTTTTGATATATTCTTTCAAGATTGGTAATGGAACCGGTATTTGAGTAATTCTGGACCCAAAAAAATCCAGCATTCAAATTCGAGTGATAAAATATATGTTGTTGAGAAAATTCATACTGTCATTCTTTGTTTTGTCACCAATTAGAATCTTATAAAAAAATTAAGGACCATAAATTTTTCATCTTTTTCTATAAAATCTTCTTAATCATTCTTTAACCATTTCTCATAAAAAAAGACTCTAAAATTGCCATTTCTGAAGCAAAGAGTGAAAAAACCAAACAAAAGTTTTTTCGCATTTTAAGCGTAGAATCTTGTCTAGGATATTAAATGATCATGTTTAAATTTTTCATTAAATTTGATTAAATGATCATGTTCAAAATTGTTTTTGTTGCTGGTAGATTCATCAACAACATCAAATTTAGTATCAACACTAATAGATATAACATCGGCGTCTTCTATATCATCGCCAATTGTGTCATCGACAATAAAGGAATTGACATTTGTTAATTATTGTCCTTCATTTGATCTTGGCTTTGAATTTAGTGACATAGGAACTTCATTTCAAGAGCATAATGTTGCAATGTCTACTCCGGGCGTTACAAAGCGAGGAAGAGCTGGAAAGAGAGTTGCGATTGAGTCATGTGTAGTTGTTGGCGGAAAATGATGTTCGTCTTTTGCTGAGATAAGTTTGACATTAAATTCTAGTTTGTTTGAAGTTCTAGCACTTGAGGAGTCTCTAATTGCAACTTGCAATTATTCTGTTGTTGATCCTCTAAGCTATGTCGAGGATAATCAAGTTGAAAAAATATGTGCAATGTTGTCTTTTAAAAAAAATTGTGTGAAGGTGCTTTTGGTCTTCCTGATCATAGTAAAATTTCAATCATAGATGAATGTGAGAGTTCAGGAATTCATAACTTTTGGATTTGTTGCCTTCAATGACGTTGAGTTTGACTGTGAGATGCAAGCTCCTAATAAGAGCAACAATAAGAAGAGCATTTTATGGGTTAGAAATTGTTTTAACTAGTGGAGAATTGCTACTAGTATAGATACTATTATTCCACTAGTTGGAGGTTTTTTTAGAGAACTTGTTGATTTATTATGCAAGTATTTTTATGTTCTTTTGAAAAAGAATGTTTCAAAGCACTATCCAAGTCAATTTGTAATGCAGATTTACAAAGGTTTCAATTGAATTTTCTGTAAAGCACATTGTGATTCCATTGATGCCACTATTATCAATGAACCTTGGTTTGTAATGCATCAACATCCATGTTTTGGCCGTGTTAACAAGTCACTGATTCTAGCAATTAAAAAAGAGTATTCTTGCAAGTGCTAACCAAGGCTTGAAGGAAAGTGGATTGCTTCACAGACAAAGATAAGATTAAGATCTTTGCTCACTCAAATCATTAGCCTACATTTCCATCTAGAGTGCAAAAGAGGTTTGCACTATTGTCTTCTTGATAAGGGGGATAATGAACTGTACAATATGTGACTTAGTGATTTCACGTTTGGTACCAATGAGCGTGGAAGAGAAATGCTCAGGTACTACACTAACATTAAAATCTTAAAATTGTAGAATGAAACTCTGTCGAAGAATCACAAGCCAACTTGTACAAAGTACTAGCTTGAACATTTTTGAGATCAAGTTTATACTCATAATGAAGATGTAATTCACACAATTAAGGTGCTTCTGGCTCATATACCAACAGATTCACATGAAGGTCACTTGTTTCTGTTGCCCATATAAAACCTTAATAAGAGTGTCCCTTGATTCAAGCAAAAGACTGATCTTGGAGAATTCACACTGCATCACTTGGTTCAAGATATGGCTTCTGCGACTACTTTATCTGGAGATTATACTAATTACTATGGCAGAGTCCCCACAATTACACATACATGCATTAGAGAGGTGCTACTATGATGCTATTGCTTCTAACACATGCCACAAAACTTTGCCGGCATTGAACAATACAATCGTAGCAAAGCTCTGAAGACAAGAGTTGCGTAAACTTTGGGGAGGCCTACTTCTACTAAACCAAGGAACTTCCATCAATAGTATGAGATTGAAGTTGTTGATTGGAATGAAGCTAATTCAACATCCAAATCGCAGAGTTTTTTTCTTGTAAGTGAAATTATGAACCATACAAATGACAACAAACAACTTGTATAAAGTTGAACATTAAGAGTTCTTCTGAACCATCTTGCACTATTATTTCAATTTTGTTGCTATCTTGTAGTACGCAAGTTCCATCTAATAGTACGCAAGTGCCACTATTGCTTCCAGAATAACGTCCAACAGTTCCAAGAGGAGTATCAAAGATTTTTTGATCTTGCTTTTGGTCCAATATTGCAAGTGATTTAGATCCTTTGTTGTCCATGTCGTTTAGACAATCCACCTCAGCTTGTTTGGTCGAAGAAAAGACGCGCTTTTGGTTGCAATTTAACTTTGAAGCTTCCGACAATAACAATACAGTTGCTCTGATAGTTACTAAAGGGCCTCAAGGAACAAGGTTTGCCATGCAAAAGAGTTTGGATTTACTTCATAGAGAGAATGCAGTTCTATGACAACAACTATCCAAAGCTTTGCAATAACAAATTTCTTCCCGACAACACTTGGACTCCTTGCAGCAACATTAAGAACAATCAATTAAGTTTCATTTGGCATCTCATAATTTACAACAATTTGTGAATCAACGACAATAATAGAATAATCAACGACCACATGTTTATGAGGAGAGATTCAAGTATCGACATCCTGGCATTTCGAGTGGTGGTCTTGATAATTGTCAATTTAAAAATTAGTTTCCAAATCAAGTGCCTCCTCCAAATATGCAACCTGTATCCTATAATCTGCAAACGCGGTTGGATAATTTGCAGCCTATGTTTTCACTTGCTTCACCTCAATATTTGAATTTCAACCCAATTGGAAGTCAACTTATACTAGGAAGATTGACTGCTACACCAATATCTGAGCAACTTGCAGCTGTTTTTGGAACCACGGTCTACAATTACCAAAACTTTGTTATCAGCCGGTTTTTCGAAAATGCTTAGTTGTTTACTAGCTTGTTGATCTTTAGTTTTTGCTAATTGTTCCCAGAACAAACTTTCACTTATCTAATTTGTAAATGCTACTGCATTTAGTGAGAAGGTTTACATGTTCCTCAATTGTACATTGAGTTTCTTTTAATCTATCAACTTTAGTGCTCAATTCAAGTACGTTTTAGCAGCACCTTCCTCATTTGCATCAATCATTCTTTCAAAGAAAAAAAAAGGTTTCAATTAATATATGTTTGAGCTGAGTACTTTGTAGTACCATCATGATTGCCAAGCTCAAATTGCATAATTATGGTTCAATGATATTTCCATTGACAAACAAAGGAGACATGGGAACTTGAGGAGTCCTCAGAAAAAATCGGCACAAAGACTTGAAAACAGTTGTTGCCCCACAAAGTCCTTACTATACAACGTAGAGACTCAACATGCACTCCAAATTCTATGGATTTACTCAATATGTCTGGAACTCTCAATTGGACATCACTTAAACTAGGGGTGGGATATGGAGGAATGCATAAAGAACCTTACCATGTAGTGCACGCCTATCACTCAAGGAGCCCAACGCGATTTGAGTTGTTGCACAACTCCCGTCCTCTTTCCTTAGAATGTCTTGGTTCCATCTATACACACTTGACAACAAATCCTAGGATCATGAGTTGTAAACCCCGCATAAGCTAATTTGAACCCAGAACCATGCATAACACCTCGTAGAAAATTAAACACTTACCAGCACCAAATGATACCAAGCATGTTCCGAGTTTAGCAGCTTGAATGCCATCGTATTCTTTCACAGCATTGACGATGACCTTCGTCATGTTATCTGGTCTACATCCACTAACAATTTGCTTGAGAGATAGCAACATCGGCTTCCGTTCCGAATCCAGGCATATGTACCAGTGTATAGAGATCCAGCTTTGAGTGTCTAGAGTAGAGACTTCATCACATGTAACGGAGAGAAATCTGGCTGACTTTAGTGTTGCTTTAGTCTTAGCTTACACTTGTTTGCATAAGCACTCAGCCAATTTCCAACATGTACCACTTGACCAATGTTTCTTTGGCAGTTTTGGTACACCAAAGAAGCTTAGCAGTGGATGTAGGGCGGTGTACTCCATCATAGGGCGACCTTTGTGCAGGAGGTGCAATATTGTCGCAAACTAGATCTGCTTCCTCGCTCGTTTCCCCTTTAGCACGGTCACTTATTCGAATACTGTTGTTTGACTTCTAGCTACATAAATGCGCTCATTGCGTAAATGCTTGCAATTCTTTGTAATGTACCATTGATCCTTCTTGATCCCATTTGACATATCACATGTGGCCCTCCGCTTCCCTCCATGCTTCTTCAGCGTGTCCCAATTGATATTTCTTGTATTTGGAAAGTCACCGTGGAGTGCAAAGTCAATGTTGACAGAGCATGAAACATATGCCACCAACAATTGAAAGTAAGCGGTAAGAGGGAAATTACAAACCGATCACAATTGAAAACCGCAAAGATGAGTTACCAATGGCGCATATGCACGATAACTTGCGCCCTAAACCTGAAGGGCAAACCCACATCAATGATAGCAATTTGAAGCAGATCAAGACAATTGACGAGAATTGAGTCACAAGCAATCGCGCATTCACAAATTGCTCAACTAAAGCCCAACAAATGTGAGATGCACCAAATGCCTTGAATACCAATTTTTATTGTATACAAGAACAACCAACTTGCTCCAAGTCTCCAATAGCAATGAGCTCCACAATTGACCATGATTGTATCGAACCTCAACAACTCATGATTTTTTTTTACGTTGCGAATTTGCGATGATAAACGCTGGCTCACACTCTCATGATGTCCAAACCAAACTCGCGATAACAAGTGTGGATCCAATGAAGTGTTGGCGCCAACTTGCAAAGAACAAGGGAAATCAGGAGTTACACAGTGACGACATGTTGCACCATCATCGCTCTTAAACGGCTGGGTTGGAGTTGTAGTGGCAAAGAAGACTCCAACGGCCGAGATGAGGCGCCGTATGAAGAGGCGACAAGCCGCCCCAAGCCCGGAAATGATGGTGACTTGCTGACGCGAGTTGCAAAAGTTCTAGTAATCACTTCGACTCCACATCAACAATTTTTTGCCAGAAATGGGTAAGACTGAATTTTTTTTTGCCTTTTGGCATTTTTTCGCCCCTTAAAAAAACACTGTGAGGACAATTGCAGCAACTTCACAAGGGCAAAACGAGTAATGAAGGATTGAAGAATTCTACTATAGCATTTCGTTTCTGTAGTCTTGAATGTTTGGAATAGAAAGTGACGCCATTTAATACACTACCACTTTTTACTATGGATAAGGTAATTTTTTGGGATATTTTCACTTTCTTACAAATACATGATCTCTATTGACCTTATTAAAATAGAATTGAAGGTATGATGATCCTCTAGTCACCTTCAAAATCATTTCTTTTATTAACCTCTAAAGGACAATTTGCCTTCTAGGGGCTTTTTTAGAATTTGGACACGTACCCGTGACTTCAATTTAAATCAAGATTTTTGAGACTTTTTGTGAATGTTTGCCATAACAAGGACTTTGAGGGAATCATTTTTTTTTTTCAAATAGACATTTTTAAAAATAGTTATGCTACCCAAAGTGAAATTCTGTGTATGGTGGCAATTCGGGCAGCCATGCTAAATACATATTTAGCCTTTGAGATTATTTCTATAAATACTTAATGTTGTCATCTTTGAGATTTCCCAAAAAAAACTTCTTTCAATACAAAATCTTCACTCCGCAAAATACCAAAGTTTTCTCACCATCTTGGGTAGTGTACTAAAAAAACTTCTTCTTTCCCTCATAGAAGTAAGAAAATTAGTTTTTTTAGGTTTTTTCTTTTTTTCACTTAAAGGATGAACATCAATCTTTACTTTGACCATTTAGATTGGAACTTTATAACATAATGGAATTTCTAGGAAATAAATATGAATTAGCATTCATTTTTATTCAAATTAATAAAAATATTGTTTTCAACAAGCTATACTTGTCTTTTGTGTGTAATTTTTTTTATACAATTAGCTAACTTAGTCATTTTTGTCATGCACCAAAACCTCCAAAATCCATAATGCAAAATACATAAGGAAAAAAAGTTAAATTGTGTCAACCTAGTCAAAAATAGTGTAAAAAATTTTTGTTTTTAAATTTCAATCGCTATAATCTTCTATTATCTATTGTCAATTATGGTGAAATTTATTGAGCTATTCACTACAAAAATCTAGTTGAAGATCTTACGGTTAGAACTAGAAAATATTATTGAAGCATTTTTTTGGTGAAACATAGTCAAGGAACTTTAGGGGTTAAGTTGCAATTTCAGAAGTTATATTCTGTCGACAAAGTAGTTCATTAAGTTTAATATGATGCTTCTATTGAATTATTTTCCAACAGAAAAAAACTCTCTAGTTATCTAAAAGATAAAATTAATTTAATTCACTTGTATTGTAAGAAAAACTTAAAAAGTGAACAGAAGAAGTCACAAATGACACCGACCTGACCTAGAGAATGACACCCACTAAGGTACAATGCTCTTAAACCGTCCGGCACCCCAAAACCGATCAGGCCCCATTCCTAGATTGTAAAAGAACAGATGTACCTCATTTGTACATTTGAGGTGCCGGACGGTTTAAGGTCATGTACACTTTTGACTTCAGAAATTTCTAGCAAATTCAGCTTTTGCTATTTAATTGTGGAAATTTTTTCACTCACTCTCCCTCCTGTTTCCGCATCCAAGAAAAATTTCAAATAATAGACACGAAGTCGACAACAATGCTGAATCGCTTATTCGGACGGTTTAAGAGCATTGTACCTTAGCTGAAGAAGCACCCATGCCACCCAAAACACACGCCATGGAACCAAGCTCCAACCCAAACACAACAGCACACCAACAAACCAAACACAAACCCAACCGACACGGTCACAGGCCCCCCACCTCCACCCAAAACCAAACATCCCCCCCAGAAGCCGGACCACAGTACAGCCCCAGACAGAGACCAGCTTGTATATTTGCATGAACTGCTCACAAAGATCAGCGCTGTCAAAACTGGAAATGATAATATCACCAGAAGAAGAATCGGAGGCGATATTGGTGCATGCGGCCCATCATGTCATGCATATTAATATGCTTGCACACGGGAAGGTGCCGGGTCATTCTTCATTCATGGGCAACTTGAAGGTGTAGCCCAGTATAACTTATAAGAGTAGTGCAATATTATCATAGTTTTGCATTCTGAAAGCTTGGTCTTGTGACTTCTGATCTTAGTTGATGTTCATCACTTGGGGCATGGAAGAGAGCACTTTTGTAGCATCCTTCAGGTGGTGTTGAAAGCGTTGGTTATGAGAAGGTTTCGTTTGAGAGTTTGTAGATTTAAGGACTGGGAGTATATCATTCTGCATCCTGCTTGAACGAGTGGAGTTTGGTTGTTTGATCAGGTGAGTTGCAGTGAGTTTGTGATCAGTTTTTTGTGGGAGGTGTTGATGGTGTGTGGATGGAAGGGGTTGGAGGGTGGAGTGTTGTTTTTGTTGTTAAAAGTTATGTTTGGATGTATTTGCATGGGTTTGTATATTGTGCGGTGATGAGGGAGTAATGTTGCAGGGTTGGGTGAGAGGTGAAGGATCAGTTGGGTTTGTGATGTTGTTTCGGGGAGGTAATTGGTCATGATGTGGATGTGAGTTTTGGAGGGGGTTGAAGAGTGGAGTGTAGTTTGTTGTTTCGTGTTTGGAGATGTTTGACAAGGGTTTATACTATGTGGGGTTAAGAACATTTGATATTGAGAGAGATGAGAGGTGAAGGTGTTGTTTCAGCTTGAGGGTGAGTACTGATGTTATGTGGATGTGAGTTTAAGGAGGGGTTGGTGGGTGGTGTTTCCGTTGTAGTGTCATATTTGGAGCTCTCGGCGTGGGTTTATGCTATATTGTAGCAGTCAGATGGTTTGAGAATGATATTTGTGTAGAGTTCATCGATGATGGGTTGTCATACAGAAGTAGATTTTAATGCAGAGTTATCACGTGTGCAGAGGTTTTCCGTTCTTCCTTGACTTCAAGTGTTGGAAAAATCCGGTGGAGAGGTGAAGAAGATCCGGTCGAAGTAATTTCAGCACAATGTGTCATGGTTTGATCGATAAGCGGGCCTGCGTAGTTACTGCACCCGATCTCCTCCGGTAAGTCTCGCCCGTCATACATATGGGGTTTAGCAAGTACCTGTGTTTGTCTGTAGTGTGTCGAAGAAAGCTGATGATATCTTTCGATACTTGTTTTGTATGACTCAACTAGTTTTGTTGGAATATTTTGTAATGGCCATGTCCATGTTTATAGCCGTAGACATAGCCAAGGCCATGACCACCGCTACGAATGATGCCTACACATTTGGGAAGCTATAATCGTTACTGGTACTGACGATATTACTCTATGTTTCGTCTCTTAGGGCGGTCTCTTACCAGGAGTCTGATTACGATAAGTACACTGTCGATGTCATCGACTTTCCAAGCGTGGACAACAGGGGTTGCAATTCGTTGCTGCGAGATTCAGATTTGTCAGATGATGCTTTGACTGATATTGTCAACGACTATACCTCAGCTGAGAAGTTTGACTCTGAGGATATTCACCACAATGAAGCCGACACATTTGCTTCGACTTGGTTACTTTCGACATGGATCGATTGCATCAAGGTCGACGAGGACCCCTACCCAGCTGAGAATTCAGTACCCACGATGTTAACTCTCTCTGTTGCCGAGGCACCCAAGGGTACTTCGAAGGCGAACAAGGATGGTCCCAAAAGCAGAAAAGCTCATAAACCCGCTGCTGTCAAAGAGCAGAGACACGCTCAACATGACTCCGAGATGGATGAAGAGGACCCTGTCCTCATTGATGAGAAAAGAAAAAGAAGGTGAGCTTCGAGTTATTGTTCCTTGTAGTTTTCTTCGTGTGCTTCAGTGATTTTTATGTGCGGGCTGGATCACGACATATACTTAAACAAGATAATGTACATGTCAATCATAATGAGTCCTAAATGCTTAGACATGATGTTGTGTGTCATGCATCTTGGATCCTGGAAATCGATCATTGAATAGACATTGCCTAATTTACAGTGTTTTCACCTTTGATCTTTCTATCGGCTTCGACCCCTGCTGGTGTGTCGAGGATGCAAGATATGTCCAGACAGTGATACATTTTTTGAGACTTTGGTGGTGCCATTGTTTGGTGCAGGATGACCTCAAATCGTGCATCCGCACAACGATCGAGACAAAGAAGGCAGGGGCGTTTGGACGAGCTCGAAATTTTGGTACGACTGTCCTCTGAAATAACTTACTCATGTCACGTTGATCCGTACTTTGGTATCTCTGCACCTTAAATTCAGTCATCGATGGTAACCTGTCAAGGAATTGCTACTGCAGATGTGTTTTCTATTTTAGTGATGTTTTGTAAGAAATTCTCTTATCTGATTTTATCTATATATTTGCAGACTGCCCAATTGCGGTTGGAGAATGCAACTCTCGCTCGCCGTGCAAAATTTGCTGAGGAGCTCGCCAAAAAATTCCAGACCGAAACGAATGTTACGGCGACGAAGGTAGAGGAATTGAAACAAGAGCTGGAGGTGGCCCGACATTCGCGTGCTCAGAGCTCACCAGATTCTGAAGATGAAAGCAAAGATGTGAATTCTGGCGTTTGCAACATGGTAAGTGGCGTTTGTAACATGGAATCCATGTTGGTGTCAATAATATTATGAAGCTGAAAACGTTCTATCCCTTTCTTTGGGTCTTACTGTACTGCGAAGTGACACAGACCATACATGATTACTAATTTCCTTGCAACATCACCTTGAGCTTACAATCATCAAAATCTTTTCAGGTCGAGGAAGGCGGATCTTCCCGTGACACACTAGTTGTGAAGCTTGAAACGTCATCCAAAGGCTACCGTGAGAATGTTCCAACTAATTCCGAAATCAAGATTGAGCGCAATACTTCTGGTACCGACCTGTCAGGTAGCATCTTTCAGGAACTCTATGATGCAATCGATTCCGACCAGTACGACGGCAGTAACATCGGTGGTGAAGTGACGGATCTTCTTGAAGAGGAGTGGATCGGATCATTTACGGACTGTTTGAATGCGTGACCGTGTTTCCTGATGAAGACTGAATTCCAACTGCTAGCATCACAATTGTGAACAGATTCTTAATGACTCTAATTTTCGTCATCGTCTGTTAAATGTGTCCACCTTTAGCTCAGAATTATTTGGGAGGATTTATAGGAATCTATTGGTGTAAGTTTTAGACGTTGGAATGTTCTGAAACAAGGCAGTTTTTTGGGTCGGACACATTGAAAATATGTGTCGTAGGTGTAATCAGCGACTTCATGTATCATTTTGTATTCATGTCATTGACGATGTATAAAGCCGAGGACTCGTGAATTTTAACAGTGAGTAGAAGTGCGAGTGTGTAAATTATATCTGGAGATTTGGTTTATCACCAAAACCGATAAATTGCTTCAGCAAATAGAAAGAATTAGACAATCCTCGTGACTTACACTGCAGCCTCGAGAACTACCTAGCAAACATCATACCTTCAGATGTGTCGACAGTTTTCAGAAACAAACTGCATATTCTTTTTAGAGCAAGCCAGTCTACCAGCAATCAATCTTGTAATTATCTTGTAATCGCGCTTGTAATCTTGCGAACGTCTCCAGATCACAGGCAGCTATAAAACCAAACATGATTTAACCAGAGCCTGCCACTTACTATAAATCCTATCCGGTGATCACTCTCAACAGCACTCTGCTCATTAGTATGCATCTAATTCTACAGTACGTCGGAATGGACGATCATTGTGAACTGATAGAAAAGAAGTTCGAACTCAATTGGATTTTGAGTAGGAATGATCAAATGGTGTTTGTGTGATATTCGCTCCAGGAAAGTAAATTCTATATGCGTGGTAGTGTAAACGTATGAATCCTGAATTAATTGGTTTTCTTGAATTATTCAAGACTTCTGTTTATAATCTGGAATTATGTAGATTGATGATCAATAAAAAAAAATTAAAAAAAAAAAAAAAAAAAAAATCTGCTTATTTGAGAAGAAGTTTTAGCCTCATACCCCATGCTCAGGGACTTTTCAACCGACCTTCATGAACCTTGCTATCATTTGACCTAGAGTTTGACCTTGGACCTTGGTATATCGACGGAACATGTTACTTGTAGCCGTGCCTTAATGATTTTCCTACAAAAGTTTCTCATGCTTTTGTGAGCCATTTCTATAACCTGGGGAATTGCCACTTTGTGTTATCTTAAGTTTGGCCATTGATTTATGTCACAGTTTTTCATGTTCCATAAGTTTATGTATTCCAATCTTGATCACTATAAGAAAGTTTATTTTTTAAGTAAAATTTTTGTCTTAAAATGTATATTGATGAGTGACTAAATCACTTATATAATTCACAATTATTATGTGCTGGTCTCTTTTTAACATAAAAAATTGTATTAAAGAGGTGTTAATATAAGTCATTCTTGAACCTTGTCGTTTTCATTTTTGAAAAAATTCAAAGACTTACTATGTTTGGAATTTTATTTTATATGTTAAAAATAATACATCTATAGTTATAATTACATATGTTATATTTGTAAGTATTTATTGTATTTTAAAATATTTGTAGTATTTTTGAGTTTGATTCATAGGTATTTTGATAGAACTCCAACTTGAAAATTTCTTTTTCCAGAAGGTGTATAATGTAAATATGCTAATCTAAACTTCAAAGCTGAAGTTCCATTTCTTCACGGATTCCAATTTCCATGTTATTTGCAAATTCGGAAATGCAAACAGCAACATCGGAAAGAGTCACCCAGGTAGTAAAGAGTAAAAAGACAAACAAATCTGCTCCAAGGGTGACGTTTGAAGCAAATGATATGCTGTAAACCCTGTATCCGGGGCATTAAGACGAGATCCAATTACAACGCGACTAATTACAAGCGACGTCGAAGGCACCCGCGGCCAAACTGTACAGTACAAGCAGAGAGCCACCTATGGGCAGAGGGAAACATCCCAATGAAGACAGAGAAAGGAACATAATTAGGACCAACAGATGCTTGAGCGAAACTCAAGATATAGAGAGAGTCGAGAGAAAGGAAAACATTCACCAGCTACTCTACGAGTCTCTTGAGAGGAAAGAGAAACTGTGGCTTAGGTATGAATGCACGAGTTGACACTGCAGAATTCTTGCACTTTTCTACCATGAATTTAGTAATCAGAAATTACGCAAATAGTACAGCTTGTCTTTTACATAGTTCTGGACTACTCATTCAGAATAGAACCATTTTTTCTTAAATTCTGCTGCAAATCATGTATATCAATGTCTCAGTAACAAGCTAAAGTGAACCTTCTGTAAAACTCTTTCACGGATTTTCTAGTAGATTGGGATTGGTTGTAACTCATGTTCTGTACAATGTTTTATTTTTAAGCTTGTCCTTGAATCTATTTCAGAAACTAGAAGATATCCTTTATAGAAATAAAATTCACAACCTCAAATCAAGATCTCAATCCTCAAAGCTTCTAACTGCAGGCATCACACCTACGCGAACACAACCTGTTCTCGGATAAATTGCAATATCTAGAAGCTAAGTTACGTACGTTCACTTACGCTTGTACTCAGTAAAATAATTCACATGCTGCTTCCTCTGTCGTCCGTCTGAACCACCTTCAGGCTTCTGTGATGACAATGATGTCTTCAAGAGTAACTAATTGCAAGAGGCCCATCTGCCATTAGCGAATGTCCATGACCATTCTTTCAAGCATGAATCCTCAAAAGTATGTGCATGTGACATTTGCTAAGAGCTGATATACCTCTTATTTGTACTAACTGCCTCCGTGTCTAGACAATATAATAGTTGGACGGATCTATTGTCCGTCACGGAGTATAATTTATCAAGATGGGAACACACACAGACAGAAAGCCTGAAGCATGCAATAAATACTAAGAGTCTAATACATACGTTTTTGCTCAGTCCTCTATGCATGAAGCAGGGTGTGAAAGAGGACGAGAAATGTATCGAACTCACTGAAACTAACTTTGTACTACAATCATCGAACATCAAATAACTCATACTGAATTGTATCTATTTCACACCGAAGCACATGTTTGTTCTGACATGGTCACATACATATGTAAGGTCATATAAGTAGGCACTTGACATCTGCTGGTTCCCGTTTTTGAGACTCTAAGCCCCTACAACCTGCAATTGAAAATGATGACGTTCTTGATCTCCAAGAGTAACTTATCGAAAAAACTAGAAGGCCGCATCTGGCTTTCTAGCTAGAGGCACATGCGTGTACTACGTTCAAGCACATGAGTTCTCAAAATACAGGCATGTGCCACCGGCTAAAAACCAGATCCAACCTCTAAGTAAAAGTATTTTGAGTCATTGCGCTCCAACATCATCACACTTCTCATAACATCTCAAGGGATCTATCTACAGATGTTTGGATGAAACTCAAAAGATTGCGTCTAAGTGCCGTGACTGGCTTGGTTTTGTGTTTGTATCTCCTGCAATCAAACGGTGCTTAATTCATTAAAAATATAATTATAAATATAAAAAATTAAAAACTTCAAGAGATAGAGTGAAGAGAAAGGAAATTATTCACCTACTCAAACAAGTCTTTTGAGAGGAAAGAGAAACTGTGGCTTGGGTATGAATGCGTGAGTATATTACACTGCAGAATTCGAGCATTTTTCTGCCACAAATTTAAAAATCAGAACGCAAAAAGTACAGTTTATCTATCACATATATAATAATTCTGGACTACTCACTTAGAATAGGATCAAATTTTCTTAAATGCTGTTGCAAATTATATGAATTTGTCTCAGCAACAAGCTAAGTATCTACTGTAAAATTATTCTACAGTTTTTCTACTTGGCTAGCAATGCTTTACACAACTTATGTACTGTATGATGTTTCTAGTTTAAGCCAGTTCTCGATTCTATTTCAGAAACTAGAACATATACTTAATTCAAATAACATTCTCAACCTCAATCAAGATCTCAATTCTCAAAGCTCCTACCCACAAGCATCACACCCAGACGAACACAATTTGTACTTGGGTAAATCACAATATATAGAAGCTAATTTAAGTTCACGCACGGTTGCTCGATGGAATGAATCACTTGCTGCTTCATCTGCCGTCTGCCTTCAAAGACCCCGTCTTGGAGCATAATATCAAGATAGGAACACATACAGACATCTGGAAAGCCTGAAGCAACATACGTAATCATGCAATACATACTAAGAGCCCATTACAATATACGTTTTTGTTTAGTCCTCTATGCATGAAGCAGGGTGTGAAAGAGGACGAGAAATGTATCGAACTCACTGAAACTAACTTTGCACTCTAATCATCAAATAACTCATACTGAATTATATCAATATCATACCGAAGCACATGTTTGTTCACGGTCGCATACACACATAAGGTCATATAAAGTAGGCACTTGACATCTGCTAGTTCCCGTTTTCGACACTCTAAGTCCCTGCAAACTGCAATTGAAATTAATGGTGACGTTCTTGATCTCTAAGAGTAACTTATCAAAAAAATTAGAAGGCGCATCTGCTTTAGCTGGCGAAAATGCCTGTACATTCGAGCATGAGTTCTCAAAATACAGGGGCATGTGACACCAGCTAAAAGCAGATTCAACCTCTAAGTAAAAGTATTTTGAAGTCATTGCGCTCCGCCAACATCATCACACTTCCCGTAACAGCTCAAGTGATCTATCGTCGCTTGAGCACATTATCACAAGCATACTCGAATGAATTGCTCAGAGCTCAGAGGCGGCTCACAGAAACCACTACATATCATCGTTAGGGCCTTATAAGCTCCATGACAAACTTAGAGCCAGCCACATTCGGTTCAGAGCCAAGTTGCACCCATGCTCGCAGCTCAATCCTTCAAGCATGGGTGCAACACTGGCTAAGAAATGAATGTGGCAATAAGCTGCTGAAATGCTGAACCTACTAATTGTTTCCGCAACAATCAGGTCTGTTGATGAGAAAGCTGAGCACTCGTGCTCCTTATAAAGGCACTCCAGCCTGACTAACCAACCGACGTGTGGAGGTCCACATCCTTCCGTTTCCGACTCATCTGTAGATACCTTCCTACACATTGCTACCGTCTCTACCGAATCGCTGACGTTTTCGGGCACCTTTGTCTGTAATTGTTACTCTATACCAAGCTGCAACATAGCTGACATGTCAATGGCCTCAAAATCGCGAACACCCTGCCCCCACCTGCCTAACATAAACTCATATTGTTTATAAACATTTGGTGATCAATTCAATTAATGTTAAAATATTGAGTTGGGTTGTATTGTTTCTTTAAGAGGCCGAATCTAAATGACTTGCGCCCGCCAGTGTGAGTATTATTGACCTCACTGTAGGGTGTACAGCACCACCAGTCTCAACATGCAGCATCAGGACTAGATTTCTTGCAGGAACTACACACTACAGAGCCTCGAGTGTTGTATAGCTCTAGTACTTTCAGTGTCGTTAGCTGTGTCGCTCGCAGATCCAACTTCCACGTATAGCGAATGTGGAAGTTATTAGACCAAAAATAATTATTCTCGGCAGGACATAGGAGCCACTGTAGGGCCAAATGTCCCCTTTCCATTGGTAGAGAACCGGAAATAAATCGGTAACGTATGAGAGCCACGCTTGCAGCCGTCTGTGGTCCACAAGATGAAGAGTGCGTGTAAGATGCGAAATCCATTACAGATCAGCAGGTGCGAGATTCGATCTTTGGACACTGGGAGACTCCAAGTGCAGCAGTTGCAAATCCTTGTATAATCATTGCTGTGCCGGATCGGTAGGCCGTTCCTAAGTACCAAGTGCCCGGAGATTGGGCTCAAAGACTATTCCAGCCTCTGGAGAATCAGATTCTTTTCTCGATCCATTACAAATTCCATTTTAAAGCAAGAATCCGCAGTTGCTCCTCGAATTCGTGACTTGAAAAAAGGGTGCAGGTGACATCGGTGACAATTTTTCTCTGGAAGCACCTCCAAGACTTCCTTGTGCTGCCTTTCGAGACACAAGACTGGATCCTGGCCTCTAAAATCCCTGTTATTTCTTGAGCATCAAATTGAAAAATTTAATAATTAGGTGATTATTTTGTTCTGTAATTTTGGAAAACAAGACAAATTCGTACTGTTTTAAATTTTCTAGGTGCTAAAATTTTCTTTAATTGTCGACCAATAATTTATCTGTAAGTACGATGAAATCCCGGTACGTATGTTGTTAATGTTACCTACTTAGAGCCCCTAGGTAATGAAGTGATTGATAAGAATGTGGAGCGCCGGTGGGGGAAGCTGGTTCAGCATTTTGCTTCGTTGCAATATTGCACTCACAAGTACATAAGTTTCGAATACTCAATCTAGAGAGCATGCACGGATAGTAGATTGGAGCTGGGTCGCAAATCTAGCTAGAGCGTTGGAAGGCGTGTGAATGTGTAGAGGGAAAAGAATCTGGGTGAGAGATATGTTTAGTGGGGCAATCATCCACAAACATATCCCGGGATAACACGGTCCTGGCCTGGTTACCGGCGCAAGGCAACAGAAGGCGGATATTTCATGCGGCTCTCATGCATTACCGTGAGCTCCATTCAGCAGTTGCACTGCTCTCCCTACCGATCCGGATGCCTGGACCGAGTATATTTCACCTTATTTCACTTTGAATCGAATATTCTGAACCCGGTTCCTGTCTACATACGCAAGCTGGGCCACCACAGCTACCTACTGTACCAGCTTATGTGCAGAATATTACTGTGGCTCTCAATCCATGTTTGCTGGGAATAAACTCGAATTATGCATGGTAATGGGAGATTCATTACCCACGGGCCCAGGTTACAGAAATTAATTTCATTGCGATACTAGTTGTGCAGGCCCAGACTGTGATGCCATACATATGAAATTGCTCCATGAAATCCATTTTAAGAAGCCATGTTGAGATCAAGTAGGTTTGTGGACGGCATCCTGGCTGACCAGTGATACCGTAATCATGTTCGCGTGAAGTTCCATGAGCAACTTCTGTCAATGTACTTTGATGGTAAAGATTCAAGGAGTATTCTAAGGTCCTCACTGTCAGAATCTTATTAACCCCTGCTCCACTTTGTCCTTTCTATTGGAATGACACAATCCTGCAAACAATATTGAAATATATGGAGGACTGTGCGAACCGCCCAAAACAGTGCTAGATACATTAGTAACACAATTGGCAGCTCCATCTTGGGGTGACCAAATTCTAGAAGCTGCACATATATGGTAGAAGAAACTCAATTGAATTATGCAAGAATACAAGGAAAGATTTCCAACTAGTTGCATGGACAAGATGCACGCGGTCGGACCAATCTAATACACTCAACAACCTGTCAAACAGCAGTTGGGCCTCAGCTCCAGGGCTTCTGCTTTTCTGTACCAGTAAACAATGTGTTGCCCAAACCATCACGCATCATCAGCTTCTCTACCGATTTCTGCAAAACCTGAGGATGCTGGGTACTGTGTACCGATAACGTAACTTTGTTTCACAATTGTTTACTCTGACTTTTGGAGTAAGTCCTATCGCTACTGTCAGCTAAGCTTGTCAGCGAAATTCTACCTCCGCTACGCATTTCGAAGTCCTATTTTCATTTCAGCTACCTCAGTCTAATTTTCAAACCGGACTCAGGAGGATCAGATATATACCATTTCTTGGCCAGCTAGAATGGGGATAGCAGTTAGGATCAAAACGGTTAACAGACCATAAGCCCGGGTCACCTTCTACAGTTCCCAATATTGCAGGCGACGTTTGTGGGTAAGGGACGAGTACATTTATATTCGTGTCCGGAAAGTTTGAAGAATAAGTCTCAACTTGGTTTATTGCATCACAGCCACCAAATAATAAGCCATTGCCCTTGAACACCACTAGATATGCTTTTGTTGAAGAAAATGGATTAGCTGAAATGACGTCAGTGTATGCACATTCTTCAAGAGATATGATAAATTGAAGTCGTCAAAATTGACGCAGATGTTTACAGCACCGACCTATCTACAACGACACACATAGATTGCGGGCCGCCATGGTTGAAACGTTCCAGGCAGTTATGGATCTGTCTATTTCCCCCGGACGAGCGGTGCTTGGGGGTCGGAGGCCAGGCTCGGGGGTGGGGAGGGGACGGGGCAAATCTCTGCCCCTATTATTTGCCTTGAGTGGGGGTCCTAGTGATCTCATGAGGACCTTCTTAAGATAAATTGGGGTCTACAGCTCCAAATTTATAAATAAATAAAAAAACCAAAAAAAGATCCTAGTACCCCAAAACGGGGAGGGGTAGCAAAATGGAGCCCACCGAGCCTAGCAACCAAACTTGTGGTTGTGGTTTGGTTGCACCGCTCGTCCGGGGAAAATTAAGAGACCCGGCAGTTATGCTTATCTAAAAGGAGAGAGGTTTGAGAGCCAGGTGATAATTGTCTTTGAGGGAGAGGTACCTATTCTGGAGGCTACAATAAGCATATATCTCATATTCTTAAAATAAGATGTAGTCATGGAAAAGACTTGCATGTGTTAGTATTTAAAGATTGGGCTTAATCCAAGTGATTTTATAATTTTTTTGGAGTTGATATGAATAAATCATGAAATGTTAACCCCTAAAGCATCAACTCAACAGTTTTGGTATGATTTAGAGTCGAGTCAGGCTCCCTATGAGTCAAATTTTACCGGATGTGGCTGTAACTTTAGCATAGCATGGGGAATTGCCATATCTTTCTAACAAGACCAACTTTTACTTTCATTGGACGAGTAGTTTAGAAATAATTCGTGTTTAAAGATCAAAATTCAATTCAGGGCAGCTAGGGCAGGTTTGTGGCCGATGGGAGTGGTGTACCAAATTTGTGACAGTCTACAGTGACTTCCAAATGATCCTTTCTAAAATCGTTTCATAATTTTATTTTAAACTTGATTTTGAAAAATCCAACCGTAGGATCTTGTTTAGAGCTATCTAATTAAAGTATGTACCAAGTTTTGTAAATTTTGGCCGTATGGATCTTGAGATATATTCAATTGAAGTTCCAAGTTACATAAAAATAAGACAAATCAACAGTGATTGGGTCACCTTCGTCACCCATTTTTCCTTCATCATTTTCTCCTCCTAAACCAGCTGTAAAATTCATATCTATTTTGGATTTATTAATTTTTTGGATTTCTTTCCTCTACAATTTCTTTTCCATACAAATGCATGTATACATAGTTCAGATTTCAAAAAATAGATGATCTTCTTATGCATTTGTAGTGTGGAAAAAGAGCCAGTGTGTATGCATTTCATTTGACTCCCGTCATTGGAAATGTGGTTTTCCAATGCTTTTCTGTGATGTAATGTCTTCAATTTTTTTGAGCATACTCCCAACTCACTTTATAATCCAAAATTGAAGAGCCTCCAACCACACCGTACACGATCTCAAAAAATTGGTTGTTTCACTCTCCAAAGGGTGGCTGTCTCTGCATTGCAATACGAAAAAAAACTTTTCTCTCAAGTTCAAACCTTATGATCTTCCAAACGGTGAGGAGTTACAATCTAAAATTTTGTGTACACATACATGTACAAGTTATGTACTAGATCCTACGGTTAGATTCTTTAAAATACGTTCTAATTTGCATAATTCCACCTTGTACTATAACAGGGCAGAATTGAGGCAGAATTTGGGATTTTATGACCAAATACTTTAGGGTTTAAAGTAGAAAATTAAAAATGAGAAATGTGGAAAATAAGAACATCCAAAGCGGATATGTTAATCTTGTATATTCAGCGGTCAATAATCAAGATTGGAGGTTGTCGTAAAGATAAATTTTGGTTCTTCACAACCATTTTAGGTTGAATAATAAGGAACCACTTCATACCACCTACCAAAATTAATACTTCTTCTATAACTTGTTAACCACCTAATCCAATTATAAAAACGAATATGGTGAAAAAAATGCATTTGGTTTTCAACACTACTAAGAGTATTCTTTCATTGAAGAACAATGGGATCATCTAAATGTCTAAAATTAAAACTTGTTTTAATCCTTGATAGTCTTAGAATGGATGTTCTGAAAATTAAGACAAGCTTGATTTATTGATAGCCAAGAATATTTTGAAAATGTAAGTAGACAAAGTTCTTGTAGAGATACAATTAGTGAATACAAATTTGATAAAAGAGATTACGCTTTTGAAGAGGACTCGGAAGATTGGAAGAGGACAAAACTTTGGAGGATGGTTGATGGCTAAAAGAAAGCCACTAGAATGTTCAAAGATTTGAGGAGAGATTTTTTTACACAAGAATTATAATAAATACACATAGCAATGGTCACTCTTGTTGTTTGCTTTGCCAATTACTATTCTTTTTCTAGGGTTAAAATGTATGCTCCAACCATCTTCTTGTTTTTATACAAAAACTACAATATGCATTTATGTATTCTTTAACTTTATTGTGACCAATACACTAGTAGAGGATGCCAAAATCTAAGGTATGTTTTATCTACTTTAATATGTATTTGCTACTTTCACATGTGCTTCCTATTGTTCTAACAGAAAGTTATTAACTTTGATGAATGCATAGAACATATCAAGTCTAGTCATGGTAAGAAAGATGAATTTGTTTACAAACTATCAATGTTAGGTGAATTTACAAAAGGACAAATTCTGTTAATTGCTGGAATTAGTTCTTTTGATAGTGGTATATGTGAAGGTTTGCTCGCTCACATTCCAAATTGTATAAGTATAGAAGTGCCGTACTCTTATCGATAAAAAAATATGTCCATTATCACTTTTTCCAATAATATTCCAAGGTATTGTTTGGCTCTTACAAGATCAACCACATTGTCAAACATGTTGTTAAAGACTTTCTTTGACCATGAGATAAAATAGATGATGTTGCCTATTAGAATCAAGCCGCCTATGGCCTATGTACAACATTAAAGATGAGTATTTCTTCTCCCTTGGATATGTAATACATTTTTGTATGTGTGTTGCTCCTTTTCATGTCAAATTTATGTAGTGCTAAGTCAATTCATTCATACTATGCAGCTGATGATTGTTTCAATTTGTAGACATAGTTTTAGATTTGCATACTAAGTGTTCATTTCTTGAAGAGGTAAAGCATTGAAATTGGCACATATGAACTACCTCTTTAATCTCTAATCGATCATGATCATTTCTCACCAAGAACAGTCTAAAACAAGTTATTTCAAAAACAAGAATGAACAAACCAAAACTAAAGCTTTCTTTGCATCTTTAAGCGTAGAATCTTATTCAAGACTTCTAGAAGATCATGCACAAA
This sequence comes from Ceratodon purpureus, assembly GCA_014871385.1. Taxonomy (NCBI): domain Eukaryota; kingdom Viridiplantae; phylum Streptophyta; class Bryopsida; order Pseudoditrichales; family Ditrichaceae; genus Ceratodon; species Ceratodon purpureus. The sequence continues at coordinate 5,881,006 of CM026422.1, forward strand.
AAAATCCAATATATTTGACTACGCGGATTAGAAAATTATATACTTTGAAGTAAAAACATTGTTTTTTTATCCTTTCTAAACAAGATTGGCAGATTTTGACTTCTCTTTGTGTAAATATTTTGCACTACATAAGTTGAGGGTTGAGGGTTTTATAGTAATATAATGTGCATGATGTAAGTTACTTGTGCACCAAATTTTAGAGGTAGCAAAAAGATGTAGGATTGTGAAAAACGTATTTAAGGAACATGAGTTCATGTCATTGCTTATACTCATTCTATTTTTTTGTTAAACCATTTTTTGTAAGAATACAAATCCATGCGGTCAAAACAAAGGTTTATATCTATTCTTGAATTAGGAAAAAATAAAAAATAAAAAAAAATTATTTTTATCTTTTATACAAGAAAGAAAAATAATTCAATCCTAACCAAAAAGGATGAGAAAACTTTGACTCCTTTGAATGAAAATCTTGAACAATGTAAGATTATTCTTTGGATGATCTCACAGCCAATTATGCAGGTTACTTGGATAAAAAATACCAAAAGTAGTTATAGGATGTAGCAAAATATTGGAGTTGCACGAGGAGTCTGGAAAACTATTTTGGGCACCATACATACCTTTTTTGATGTCTCGTGCAAAAAATAAACAATATTCCACAAAAATCACATCCAAAATTGACATCGTAGAAATCTGTCCAAAATTTCAAAAAGCCTTGCCTGGGATTATGGCCAATCAGGGGTTAACCCCTAAAGGTCCAAGGTGTTTTGGCACCTCCAAGATCGAAAACTGCAGATTTTGACCACTTTATGGAAATTGATGTATGTTTTCAATACAATTTTCTTTTCTAGTATTTCCAACCGCAAGATCTTCAACCTAACTACGTGGACTAACACCATCTTAAATTTCAACCGTCGATCTTTACCATTTATGAGATTATAACGTTCAAAGATTACCTTCTTTTTTCTTTGGCTTTGCCAAAAAGGTATAGTCTAAATGGTGCCAAGGGAGACTTGATGATTGCTACCCCAAAGATTTTGCTCATATTTTTTTCCATGTAGGTAACTAAGTTGGGCACCTCCATGCAAAATTTTGGAGACTCATTTTGATTTTTTGGCCTTCATGCAAATTATTTTCGAGAAGGAGGTACAAAACCCACAAAATGGTCAAACTTAAATAACTTTAAAGATTTTTGGTTTGAAAATTTACATCTTTTAGTTTGTGAATTTTGAAAAAAACGAATTTGAAAATTTCTTAAATCTCAAATTTTGACAATTTTTGAAAAAATGTAAAATTACAAAAAACTTTGAAGCTTGTTCATGTAATTTTTGGAGGCTGCCCTTGTAAAATTAGTAAACTTTTTGACTTGGATAGTGATTTGGTTATGAAAAAATTTCTAATTTTTAAACTAAAAAAATATCCATTTTCAAACTACCTGAAGTTGAGTTGAAATCTAAAATTTCTAGATGAAGGTTCTAAAATTGGAATTTGGCTTTGCAAATTTTACTACGTACACATTACCGTAAAGGTAGCATCCAGTAAAAATCCTAGGCAAAAATATAACTTTCAACCCCTTCATCTAAGCTGCCTAAAATAGCAAAATGCAGTTTTTGCTTTCCTAGACCTTTAGAGGTTAAGATGACAATTTGAAATTGTTGTTTGAACATGCATGTGATGTACATCCCACTTATTTGTTGTTGCTAAAGTTCTGGATTGTTGGCCACTTCATCATAGGTGCAAAGGTTTTTGAAAAATTTATGCATAGCTCATTTCCAACTTATATCAATTATGGCTTGTTCAAAGATTATCTTGTTCCATTTCTATTGTGACTAAAATCCCCTTTAGATATTTAGTATTTTTGTTTTTGACATGCATGTGTCAAAGTTGTTAGTTGACACTTAGAGGTGTTAGTCATCTAAAGTGATGTAGGGTTTACAAAATCTTCATTGACCTAAAAAGTTGTGAAGAGATTTGAGGTAAGAATAGATTATTCTAGCTATGGTGTAAATTTGATTGTATTGGTGAGGACAAAAATTGAAGTGTTTTATTTGATGGTGATTGAGGAGTCTTCAAAAGTATTGGTAAGTGTGTTTAATCTATAATTTTTCGTATTGTTGGGGTTTAAGGTTGTCATAGTCTGTTTATTAATTCTTCTATCAAAGGCTCAATTATGGATTTTATGCGGAAATCAAAGTCCGGGGGGAAGCATAATAAAGTGGACCACAAGAGTGCTTAGCTCATTGTCAATTTCAGCCCGTTCTGTAAACACGCGAGAAAGTGGCATCTAAAACTTCTTGATGGGAAATTAAGTTTGAGATACGTAAAGTAGACTTGATGTACTACAACTTCCAAAATTTGCATTTGTAGTTGTTGAGTTAAGATACCTCTATGAACACCACAAAGTTGAACAAAGTGAATGCAGTCATTTAAAAAAGTGACCGTATTACATTGTAGTTTTGACAAAAATCACTTTTGACTTCGCGGGGCCCTTTGTTTGTACATTAAGCTTGTAGAAATGATCTGGGTGGTTGTGTTTGCAATCCTAGATTGGCGAGAAGTACCGCAGGGACGCTTTGAAAACACTGTTTTCCGCGAAACTTTTTGTGAGGTTTTTTTCACCAAACATTGTTTTTAAATTGGAAAAAACATCCTCTAAAGACAATAGAGGGTCCAAATGAAGAAATTAAGACTTTGGAAAAGTTCATTTTCATAATTTAGAATTAGCGGTCAGATTAAGTTTCAATTGAAGATGTCTATTTTAATAGACATGCCTGTAAGATACCTTATGACACCTTAAAAAATGACTAAAATGTTCAAAAACTACACAAAAATGCTCAAAATCAGCTTTGAGCTAAAAAAATAGCACACTTCATATTCACTTCCTAGTGATCACATATTGCACTTGGTGGTCCACTTTATTGTGCTTCCCCCCGTCCTCCTTGTTAAACTTGACATTATGGCTAATCAATAAATTCTTGTGGCAGGGTTGTACATATATATGCCTAATACTACTCATCATGTTTAAGAATATGGTGGGGATAGCTTTAAAATCCAACTTGTTACGTCTTTTTGGAGGACTATGACAATACGCTACATAATCAAATACTATGAGATGAGATAGGATGGATTTAATACATGAAAAGGCTTCTTTGAGGATTTTAGGGTCATAGAGCCTTTATAGGGCATTGATTTTGAATATGGTTTATTGTCCTTAACACTTCTTTCCATGAATATTTTGGTATTTTTGTCTTTGCTACTATACTCCGTATTCCTTTGAAATAGAAGATTCTTCTTTTAGCCATGTTGTTTAACTGAAATAAGTATATCCTACATGCATGCCCTTGATTTTAGATAAAGCTTGAATACAATGGAAGGGTATTTTCAACCTTGATTCTTCCATTGGAATTCTCTGCTAAAACTCTAAATTCCTTGAAAGCTTCAAGTGTTTGAGATTTGGCTTGCAAAAATTAAAGTCAGGTCCTATAAGTCAATGAACATGAAAATGTATTTATTCTTACTCTTAGAGGGTATAGGCATTGGTTCATATAAATCAAAGTGGATAAGTTGTGATGGCCTCAAGGCGAAAAACTTTGTTTCTTAACTTTGTTTCTTAACTTTGTTTCTTAAGACAATATTCTGTGTCAATTTTTATTTTTCAGCATGACTTTTACACCCCTTTTTTAATTAGAATCTTTAAGGTTCTAGCAACTAGCCTCCTTTTTGTCATTCAATATAGACTTTGATAAATGATTGTTCAATTTTGTAATGTTCAAGTATAATGTCATTGGTTGATATTTCAATGCTGCTTTGTGAGGTGGTTCATTGCCTTCCAAGTTCCAAGTGATTGCTAATGACGTATTCTCATGGTTGGTGAGTACTTCAATTGATAAGGATAGTACATGGTATCTATAGGTGATTGTTTTTCTTCATAAGATTGCTTTATAATCTATAATATGTGAAAATAATATAAAATAAACTTTGATATAAGATGCCCAAAGTTTTTAAAATAGAGAGTGGATTTTTCATAAATTTGTACCAAAAAATGTATATATTCATAAACATTAAAATATGCAAATTCAAAATTCAAAATTTCTTGACTATCTTTCATCAAAAACGCTTCAAAGGTGCCACTTCTATTGCAAAGAGTGAAAGAACCAAATATAAATTAAAAAATCAAAAAACAACATTTACAACACCAATAGAAACAAGAGACAAGTACACCAAAACTCAAAACCAAAATTTACAAATGGTGTTCATTTCTTTTTATACACACAAGCGGGCCAATTTAGAAGAGCTTTTGAAATTCATCAATACCATTTACATGAAGAGAGTTCTAAGATAAACAATATTATGGACAACATCTTTCGTGGCCTTATCGCTAATCATATAACAATCTTATTATGGTCTTGAACAATGTATTAGCACTATTCAAAAGTGCTTGGCAACTAGATTTTCACCTCTTCCACTATTGTGTTATTGGTATTTTAGATATGCAAAAATACATAATTTTGATTAAGTGTAAGGTGGAGAGAATAAGAAGCTAAAGTTGTTAATCAATTTTCCTTAGCCATTGCATCGCTTCAAAGTAAGATACAATGCATACAAGCACTAATAGAAATGAATAGAACTATTTATAAATTCACTACCTTCGTATTTAAGTTATTTAACCTAAAGTTCAAAAGAATCCTAATAGGGTTGATTTGACTTTGGTCAGGCTCTCAAGTATCAAATATAGAATTTATGAAGTTGAAACTTTTTGTAGATGGTGGAGTTTTTCCATACCTTTCCAAAAAGACCAGTCATGCTTCAAATTCCTTATACTTTAGGAGATATTGCAATCAAAGTTTGAAAACACTATTAGGGCATGTTGAATTCTGCCGGAAACCACAGTATATGTTCATCTAACCTCAAAATCTGCCCAAAAATTATTAGATGACAAAAACTTGAAAAATTCACCAAAAAGGGAGATTTTACTTTATTTCAAGTTTTGTTACTTTGTACATGTAAATACAATTTTAAGGCATGGTACTCTTGAGATTTTCAATCGAATATTTCTCCATATGCCTTTTTTACTATCAAAGACCGGCCTTTGTATTTGAATTTCAGCATACTCCTATAAGAAAAATCAAGCATTTCTTTAGATTTTGTAGGTTGTATGAAGGTAAAAAGTGCACGGACATATTCCTAATCCATATAGAAACAAGAATTTGAAGAGCCTTAGCTCAAATTTACTATTAAAATTGATTTTTTGTCTCACGAAACACTTCAAATCCAGTTTGCAACAAGGGAAAATACTTTTTTTTCCAACTTTGAACATTATGATCTCACAAGCGGTAAGGATTTTGGTTTGGACTACAAATACATGTTCAAGTAAGGTACTAGATCCTACAATTATGTTTGTCCAAAACACATCAAAACTTGAAAACTTACACCTTGTATTGAAAGAATCCAGTTTTTAGGATTTTTGGCAGTTATAAGGCCTTTTGACTTTAGGGGTTAAAATCTAGTAATTGATCTACATTATTTGCTTAAATCAAAAAACAAATTATGCACCTTCTTTGTTGCTCCATTCATGTTCATAATTGAAACAATGCAAGCATCTTGGGTTGCCCACTCACTTACAAATACAAGTGTGAAGGATTTACAAACAACTTCATTGTGTCCGAAAGTGATCGATTAATGTCATGTAGAGATAAAGAGGAATAAAGGGCGCAGGAATAAGAAAAGTCATTCTTCCTCAAAGACAGCCAGCCAGAATAACAAGAGAACAAACGTGGAGCTCCACAGTTGCATAACCACGTAGTACGTACCATCTACATCAGCTTGGAATTACCGACAATTCTACCATTAAACTAGCCGCTGCCAAAAGCTTCCTGTAGGTGTACCGCTATGCACCGCCATGGCAGAGTCGAATAAGATATATTAGTGGTACCATGTGTGTCTATGTCTGTGTCTCTATGTTGTGCACAGTGGATGCTGTACATCTCCCTACTCCCACGTATACCGCCTTCTTTCCCACCACGACTAGCCATGTACGGTGATTCCTCTCAGAACTCATAATTTCTCTATTATAATGGCCGTCGGTAGAGAGAGGTGTCGGATAACCGACAGTGTGTCAAAGGAGTAGAATAATGGCGGGCCTGGGAATCAGCTCCTAGATCCCTGACGTGCTGGTATAATACATCGTAAAGTATATTAACGGCTGTGTAGGCAGTAGTCAAGCAGTGCAGCAGCTTGAGTAGGCGGTGGCTCCTCTGGAGCCATGGCTAAGTTGGCGGAGGAGATGTAGAGGCACAGAGAGCAGCACCTCAAGCAGACGTTCGGTTCTAAGGTTTTAGCCAATTTTGCATGCACGCATCCTCATACGAGCAGAGCTTGGACCTGATTCATCTGAGCTTCCTGGTCAATTATCTCGTGAGGATACAAAGAGTTTGCGTGGATGCAATTTTTGGCTAAATTCTTAGGTGCGAACTTCATAAGCAGCTACTGGGTCCTGAATCCAAGCAAGTGACTCCAAGCCTCCATGTTTCTCACCTCGCCACTTGGGCAACTTGTTAAAGGTATACACCGTAGATCACTCGCTCTGTTCTGTTTATCAGGTAGCCTACTTTCTTCGTGTTGAGTTTGGGCTTACATGAATAAGCTGGAGCCTTGACGTCGTGGTAAGATTGGTTGTCGCGTTTCAGCGTGACGTCCTCCTTGTTGTGTTTTACTAGTTTTCTAATTTGCACGGCTTCCGTATTCTTTGGCAATGGTGCTGTAGTATTTTGCCATCAAGTTATTAAGACTAGTAATTTATAGTAGTGATATGCTAGTACATATCTTGAAAATGTGGAATACTCAAATTTTACTGTCATGTATACTAATTTTGTTGTGATATTGTTGCCAAGTCGAGGCATAATTCGTGCCGGTTTTGATCGCCTCTGTGTTTCCAATCAACATGGTGTTTTCATGGTGTTTTCAATCATCATGGTGTTTTCATGGATAGTTGCTATGGCCATTAACCTGCTGTAGCCGGAAATATTGCTAGTACGATACCATAGACGCCGAGTCTGCACTACTCGAACTTTCTTAGATATTTTGGAAATTTTGGAAGATCAGAGGATAGCACACATCGATGTGATTGCCTTCGAGTGTACCTTACAATTTTCTAAATTGCGGTTCAGTTAAATGGATGTGACGAAATCATGTATGGTTTCGAAATCGCTCGTGGTGGTGGACTTTCCTAACCTCAATTTTCATCACTTTTTGATGCTGGCAGTAAAGTTTAGTTAATGATCCATGAAAACTCACATCATTGAACAACTTATTTTTCCAGCATATATAAAGCAAGGATAAGCTTGTACTTGTTTGAAGCTATAATTTTGTGAATGCTCTTCACTTCTCAGCTCTCTCCTCTCCTCTCCTCTCTCCCATCACATGCAAGTTACACCACTTTTGAACTATTACATTGAGTAACTTCCTCTTTACACCACCAAAAAACCTCAAATTTTTAGTGCAAGTATAATGAAGTGCACTATCACAACTTCCTCTATAAAAACATCAAGTTTGGAAGCATGATAATGTACATGATATTATTTCCATTAGTTTAAGCCATTGGCATACTAACAAGAAAAATATGTGTACATAGAACTCAATGTGTTCAAATCCATTTAAAAAAAATTACTCATCATAATTTTCCCATGGATTCTAGAAATAAATCCTTGTAGATCCCAATATTTATTCATTAACCAACTCATTCTTCTACACACATCTCCACCACTCACTACAACCATACTAATAACACTCCATTTCATAATAACACCCTCACATAGTTGCATTATGCACTATGGAGTTAGATATAGGTGTATTCGTCGGAAGACCTGAGAAATATGCTATACTCTACGTTATATATGACCTCGACAATACCATCAATGCATATCACATAGGAAATATACCAATCCCACTACAGCACCACCGAAGACAGAGTGCACGTAATACAACATTGAAAGGCAGTGCCCTACCTTAATTGCACAGGCTGTTATGAGCTTGCGTAGGCATCTTCATTTGAACTCAACATCCTCGTAGAAGTTTCAACCAAGCTTCACAATGAATAGAAACTATTAAAACATATTCCTAAAAGGCTAGGATAGAGAGATTTTGAAAGTCACTGAACAAGAAACAAAAGATACTTGGCACAAAAGTTGACTCATAAATCCTTTATGTTTGATAAATCGTGAATATCGCCCACATTCTCTTTCATAATGTTTGAGACATATATTCATCAACAGTGAACATCTTGTGTGACCTTCATTCCCAACCTCCTGCTTAGATGATAAACCTGTCTAACCACTCGCATGGAGTCTATCCAATCCTATTTCAAGCCGACTTGAACTAGGAAATACTTAATCTTCCCTGTGACATGTACAACGCATGGATGCAAAAGAGTGAAGAGCCTGTACAGGATGAGCTTCTGCTGGAAAAAATTACGCTCAACTGCCGTCCTGACAAGTAAACTGGATAAACCCTTCTGAACTTTCTGTGCAGTGGCGTATAAGTTTGGTGCTCAGTGCCCAATATCGAGATCAGTAAACACCTGGCTTGCACAATGACAAGCACGAGGACATTATGGACTATTCCAGACTCTGCTTCCAGGTTAAAAAGGAAAAAAAAGATGAAAAAATAGTTCGGCAGGCTAGAACTCAAAAGCATCGTCCAAGACTTCAGCACAGCCATCCATGAAAGCATCCTCACCATCCTCCTCCATTGACAGGCGGATATATTCAGTATGAGCAAATCGGTCCCACTCAGTAAGTGTAGGATCCTCCCTTTCCTGCAGCAGAATTGAAAAAAGAAAAAAGAAATCAGCACGAATGTCATCAGATCAGCAAAGACGATACAATATGACAGTTAGAGTGAGTATAGATAGAACATGCTCGCCTACATACTACATTCTGCAATAAAAGTTTTAGATTAATGAGATCAATGTTGTCTAAATAGTTTTACCTGTCTGATAAGAAACGGATCTCGAGTCTCAAATGCCACAAATTTGTTGAGATTAAAAAGTATGTTGAAGAAGTTTCCCGAAAGTTTACAATTCTTCAAATCCCGAAGTGTAAGATGACCTTCCACCTGCAAACCAAAAGGACAATACCGTAAATCCCTACGGCAAAATGCAAAAATTAACACAAAAGAATACTCCAACATGTAATCTTCATAAAACTGTTGACAAGATAATATCATCTCTCTTGACGCACTCAAACTGTTCCGGACTGATAAGGCAGTCTTGTTCACAAATCGCTGTACAACTAACCTTAGGGCGAATCATGTCACACATTTGGCAAACAATGTCCTCGAATAACACAGGTTCTTGCGCCATGCATTCCATCCGATGCAGCTGTTCTTCGTAGAAATAACGCATTTCATTTGAAGTGATCACACCGTTGGAGTCCAAGTCCACACACTTAAACCTGGTCCCAATTTCATCTCATGTCAGTATACAATAGATTAAGAGAACTTCTCTTTACTGTAAGAGCAAGCAGACTGTAGGATAAACAGCAAGCAATATGAACCCACCAGTACTCGAGGCTAGTCTCCGAAGTCTTGTCTTCTTCAGACAATATGAACCAAACAAAATCCTCATACCCCATCTTTCCTTCAACTCCACTTTTAAACTTTTTTGGCACCTATTGATCACAAGCAAAGTTTGTTAGCAACTGGAGCCCAGAAATATACAAGGAGTTCAGATCTTCACGTGTTCACACGAAGTAAATGTCCAAATATTCGATATCTAAAACTTAGTTTCATTGTAAGTGACGGTCTATGTTGTTTTTTAGTGCTTCTAGAGGTCGCAAGGCAGGGCAGAAACATGAATGTCTCTGCCTGAGAAAATATGACAAATACCTGAGAGAAAATACGTTCTACAATTCGATATGTAAGTGCGTGGTTACCATATCGCAATAAGTCGTCCTTGTCAATCAAAAAATCATGATCGGAGTCCAACTCCCAGAACTTGCAGTAAATGACATAAAAGTGTTCGTATGAGAAATACCTGCGCACCAAAAATTCAAAGCATGTCGTTAATTATAAACTCTGTTAGTAAACTAAAATGGACCGACATTAAGACATAACAATCAATTGCCTGAAAATGCAAGGAGAGAGAAAAATATTGCAACATCGAACTCTGAACTTACGCGACAATCAAATCACATATGCATGCAGTTCACAAAATAAAAGGAAGCTAGAAAACATATTGCTTCAAGGCCTGAATAAACCCCTTCAAACAAAGTAAATACTCACTTCAACACTTTGTTAATGTCCTCCTCCGCATCGACTTGCTGCAATGCAGCAAGCAAATTGCTTCGCTTGATTTCTCTAAGCTGCAATCGTCCGTTACCAGCCTTATTACAATGATAGAAGATTCTAAATATCACTGTCTCAGCTGCAAAGATCACCAAATGAACATTCCACTGTAAAGGTGAGAAAATATCGCAACTACAATTCATCAATAAACATAAATTCACCTGCCTAAAGCAAATAGCAACACAAAGACAATAACAGCATCCGATAGTGCCCCGTACCATATCTATCTTGAAACTCGGGAGTATCATGCAGAAACTCTAAACCGTGATGCGTCAACAAGAGCTCGCGCAAAACGGGTCTAAGATCCTCCTGAACATATCAGGATCAAATAATCAGTTACTCAATTTGCAATAAGAAAATATTCAATTTTTAAGTTAAATTTAAGTATCCACAACTGAATCTCAGAAGTACGTTGTAGTGTCATTAACACAAGCAATGTGGAGGTATAATATGAGCAAAAGTCAACTTAGACCATAAAAGTTCGACGGCGTAGCAACCTGAGTGAGATAGTTTTTATCTTGCTGCCTCAGAACTGAAAATATCCGTGTAGCACCATCAGCTGTCAGCATGTTCTGATTCAGCCAGTAGTCTATCAACCTTTCCCTGCAACACAAGGAAATGGATTGTTAGTAACTTTGCTTGTTTTTTCTTCATTATGTATGAGCAACCTTACACATAAAGTAAAAGACTATTATTATCCAGGCTGTTCCCATCTCCGACAACAGGCAGGAAACCCCAACCATCAAGTACAAATCAGCCATTTATTACTACAAGATAAATTAAGATAACTAGCAGTGAAGAAAAAGTTGTAAGATAACACTTTCTAGCATTGATACTGTCTCTTTAAAAAGTTGTGAAGGATTAGATGATACTAACTTTGTAACCAGCCCAGTATTGTTGACGTCAAGCCTATCGAATAATATACTCGAGAAGAAGGATGGCAACTTGCATATCTCCTTCGTCACAGGCATGAATGCTGCAAATTCACGAAAAGCAAATTCATGCATAAGAAAACTGGAAAAGCTATTCGCTTGCCACATTTAATAGCAGAAAAAGAGCGAATAGTCGACAATATACAATTCACCGTCCTACTACACAGAGGCCAGGGTGAATAACGAACCAGAAGGTGGTAGACCATCGGGATAACCAGAGAATATCTGGTTTACGCGATTCAGGCATTCGGCATATACATCGTTTGGGGCAGGCAGCCCTTTCGGAAAGTAGAACTGCAAGAAACGAGTGACCCAGCATCCAGAATGACCTATCAGCACAGGCTAAATGAATGTTCTACGTAGCAAGCTCTAAAGAAAATAAATGTTGGACCGACAAACCCAGAGCACAGCAGAATATCACCAAAAGTTGTATACACTCCTCTAAATAGGCCCTACGTGCAGAAACAACATAGATAGAAAAATCACGCATACTCTTTGCTCTCAGAAGGTTTCCAGTGGCCCTTCGTCAGTACTATCAAACTAAAAGTAAAATCATCCAGGAACGCATGACCCGAACCATACAATCAACTTCTTCCTGTTCAAGAAGGTTGTATGCAGGTATCGATGGCCAACCTGTCAGATACCTGAGGAATTACTTCTCGAATAGGATCACTGCCTTTACTTAAAGGGGAGCCAGATGTAGTGGGTCCACTCAAGCGCCTTTGTGATCTTGGTGAAAGCTGGGAGGAGCGAGGGGACAACGGTGGAGTAGATCCCTCCTTAAAAAGTGCAGGATTCAATGATAAAGAAGTATGAGAAGGATTGCTTTGACTTTCTGGCGATGCTTCTCCATGAGCTTCTTGCAATAGAGCCATAACCTGGTTTAAAGCAATAAAATATTTCAATACTGGGAGTAAAAATGAAGAACAGAAGCGATAGTGCCAGATCAGAAGTACAGTGATGGTCAAAGCTTAGATAGATTAAACTTATGTATGCATAAAGACCCTGTACTGTAAGGCCGGAGTTCCCTAATCCACACTAACAATCCTTGTAAAATAAGACCCTTGAATTCTGCCGAAACTCCAATCGGCATAACACGGATTCTGGTTTGGCAGTTTGAGCAACTGAATGGTTGTAAACATTGACCTACGTAATTAGTCTTATGCGAACCAATAAGTAAATTCAACAATTCAATGGAATGAATCGCAGGCCGGCAAAATAATTATCCGTACAGAAATAGGACGACATTTCCCTACAGGCGCTTTTCAAATAAACCTAATATAATATCCCTGAAAAATAAAATGCTTCCTCATGCTTCGTCACTTTACATCGTCCTTTGCGGGCGAGTGTCAGATAAATAGAGATCATTAATCTTTGCTCGGAGTTGAATCCACTATGAACGTAAACGAGTAACTCAGAATCAGCAATGAGCTGAATCAGAATGGTAGGCAGCGAGAAGACTAAAACATGGAAAATAGAGGAAAAATTCAGCAGTAATACGTACCATCCGCTGAGCGTCCGGGAGGGAAAGCCATTGTGAGAAGAGGTCGCCAAGAAGCTTTTCTGCAGCTGGTTTGCCAGAGGGAGATGGTATGTCTTGTGGTAGGAACAACAAGTCGGAATTTAAGATTCCCGCGTCAACAGACATTGGAGTCTCCATCGCTCATGTGCGTCAACCACTCAACCGATCAACGAACACGGATATCTCTTTCGATGTTTCCGAAGGCACCGCCTACTGATGTTCCCAAATTTCTGCCCGATAACCTCTAATATCAGGATTCCTAACAACGATTGAGTCTTCCGTGCACTTCACGCTTGAAATTGCTCCAATCAACGCCTGACCGCGAAGATACAACGCGAATTGGAGAAAAGATCACAGAATACTAAACGCTGCATAGAAACAGACAATTACTCAGCAATCGCAAAATTATCGGCGAAAATTGCACACAAACTGCAACACAAGCTCTTCAATAAGCAACACGCTACTGTTGTCATATATCGATTCCTAAACCATCAAAAATACCTGCGAATTAGAAACACAACCATCACCTAGCCAAACTCGAACGCTGACCTCAAAAACCTAATAAACTAATTAAACAGTACTATGACAAAAAAAAGAAAAAAAAAGCAAACTCTAAACAACAGTACTAGAACGCAAAGCTCACTGTCTTGACCATGCAAAGAATAAAAAGTCGGCAACAAAAAAACCTATTCACCAGTTCCGACAAGGACTCTCCAAACTCGAAACACGTCGCGAAATCAAGTTCGCTAAGAAGTTGAAGGAGACTAGAATCACAGACACTCTTTAAAGCAAACTTCCAAAACCTGCCGTGCTTGAAAATGTCCTCTTACAACAATCCAAAAGGCTCGGTTGCAAAGCACCTAAATAGAAAGCGCAAAGCAAACGGCTAAACACAGAATACATACAGAAGCTTGAGGAGGAAACTCTTAAAACAAACTCCATCTCCTCCAAAAATAAGAAACCTTAATCCTCTAGTCGTCATCCTTGACCGTCTCTCTCTTCCAATACCTTTTTTCCTAAACGAGGAAAATAGATTTCACAAAAACCGTCTACTGCAGAAACTTCTTAAAAACGGAAGCCACCTTCTCCAACAACCAGCCTTCTCTAACCAGCGACCTACCGTCGTCAGCGCCTTCTACCTACCACCATCACCGCCGTCGACCGAAAACTCTTCCAACAATCTCAAAAACTCTCTCAACTAAAACACACAGCACAGACACACACTAAAATCACAAACCTCTTCTCCCGTTCTCAAACTCACATCAATCAACAAAACAACACAAAAACCTGAAACAAAAAACCGCCAAGCGAAACTAACCAGCTGCTCCGCGGTTCCCGGTGGCGGCGAAAGATGAACACCGAAATTAAAAGATCCAGACGCCGGAGACGACGCTCAAATATAAGCTCCCGGCACCAGATCCGTGACGAGCGCCTGGCGTAGTGGCGGTCGGAGAACGACGGTGACACACGACGGAACGAAGCTCCCCGCAACGCAAACACCGAGCAAATGACCGAAACCGAGTCTGCAACCCCCCTCTCTGCGTCTCTCTCTCTCGCACACCCGAAACCTGACCGAAACTCAACAATACCAAAAAACTCAAAAAATATAAAGGAAAATTATAGAAAAATGGAGAGAAAATTGAAGGGAAATTCCAAGCCTATCCAGATGGCTTTCCTGGACAGGCTGAGGCCGGCTCGGCTGACTCGGACTCTGAGGATTCAAATAGCGCAATAAATTAGTTACTAAATTAGTAAATTAGTGATGAAAGTCGTTTGAAATCAGAATCAGCGGAGACGAGATTCAGTGTGCGTCGCTCTTGGATGCCACCAAGAGCCGGCTGGTTCGTCGTGTGTGGGAACTGGATTTTGGTGGTCTTATTTACTTCCGTTGCAAGCCGTCTCGCGGGGTTCGCACACTTGGCTGTCCGGGACTTGGTCTTGGCATGAATCTAGGAACCTTTCCGGAGCGCGAAGCTTCAGTTTGCCTCGCTTTCTATGGCGAGTCGCTTCCGTCGAGTCGCGAGTTCCCCCCTTTCACACCTTGGCAGTGTTTGAAAACCGTTACTGTGCTCTTGTTCCGAGAATCCGAGAATGGTCGTTGCTACGTTGAAAGCGTTGCTAAGTTAGCCGAAATCCGTTATTGGACCCTTACGGTTTTAGGTGCAGTGAATGCCGTTGAAAGTGACGGTTCTGGGTGCAGTGACCGATTTGGTGTCTGCGCGGTCCGTGGATGAATTTGCGCCTTGGCTGCCCCGGGGTGTGCCCGCCGTGCGTAGTCTTGTTTCGTGATGCTTGGGTGTTGACTGATGACGTCACTTGTTCCCGCTTAGGGAGCAGATGGCCTGGACTACAATAACGTGGGAACCTGGGAACATTGCATGTGGGGACATCGTCATCTCGGGGGTGAATTTCTGTGGGTAAAGCTGGGAATGTTTCTTCACCGGTGAGAAGGAAAGCTGGACCAGAATAAGGAATAGTAAATCAACCATGCCCACCAGAATAAGGAATATTACCTATGTGAAATACCAAGTATCTTTCATTGAAATAAAATTAGCTTTGAAGGTTAATGTACTTAATAGTCATAATCTTTTGAAGAAAATTGAATTAGTTTCCACCCTGGACTCTTGTCCGATGAGGGTTGTACTCTATTATTTTTTGCAATGAATTCCTTTCATTTGCCTTCAAAAAAAAAAAAAAAAAAAAATCGAATTAGTTATGGATTCCAAAGAATATTTGAATGACTACTCACAGATTAGTCCATTATTATCTAATCAACAATCAACCATCACTATTCATTGATTGCTAAAGCAACTCATTTTCATTTAGATACCGCCCTGTACCAAACCTATTATCAGTACATGATTTTTGTCAAAAATCCTTATCATATCTGGTCTTTCCATTGATGTCACTGTCTTATATCAAATGCACCAAATTTTAACCGATAATTGCCACTATTGCATTTATTATCATTAATGACTTGAATTTGATGGTTGATGGATGTGTTTTTGGATGTGTTTTTGTGCATGGTTGGCTTCCTGCTCCTAACCCTGGTGGTCTTATTACTTTTTTCTTTTCTTAACCCCGGTGGGGATTTTCAGTACGTATTTTTGATAGCTATAGGGCATTTCTATAGGTGGATTTTATAAATAAATTGTGGTCAGAGGATGGGGCACCTTGTAGAAATGCCAAAGTTGGAATTTACAATTATATTATGGATTGTGGTGGTAAAATAATGGACTAATAGAAGTTGGTATATTAACTCTATTTGTAACTCTCCTCTACAACTGGAGTTCTTGTGGAGAATTTGCTAAATTTTAGAAAGACTTATGAAGCATTGCGACACTTTTAGTTAAATTTTCTAACCACTATGTTTGATAAAACATGTTGCCTTAAAGATTTACTTTTTTATTTGAGCTAACTTTTACTCAAACTTAATTTCAAAGAATTTTATTATATATAGAAGGTAGCTCTTAAACAAAAGTGATTCATAGAAACAAGCATTCACCGCTAGAGTTGTTCACCACTGGAGTTGTGACCTCATCATAAGTGTTTGTTTATATGAACCATCTTGGTCTATGAGTTTACCTTACACATTAAGCACTGTCAAACTTTGCTTTTAAAAAAACTATCCCACCAAACAAAGCCTTAAAAAGGCCATGTTTTGGTCAATAGTTTATGCATTGTTAAAAATTTATTAAATCATTGTTTGATTATTTCTTGATATTGAAATTTGAACTTGGGATGATTTGCTCGACTAAGTCTAATGTTAAGTTAAAGCCCGGTCACCTGAGCATAACAAAGAATTAATTGCTATGAAGTTTTCCGCATTCAAGCATTGAAACTCTTTACCTGCTAAGGCTTGACTTATCCTATACAATTATATCATGGTTTTAGAGTATAATCTTAGGAATTTTAGATTATGGCATTAAAAAAGGTTCTAAAACTTGAAGGTTTAAGAACAAAGGAACTTTAAAGAACTAAGGGCCGATTTACATCTAGAGGCCGGTCCAAGTTTCCTTGGGGCCAATTGCTTGAAATATCAGCCCATTTTTAGGTTGAGGCCGACCTCAAGTCTCCATTATAATAAGATTAGAACGGGGGCCAATTTTCCCATATGTAATGGCCTTCGGGCAAAGAAGCCGGGCCGATTCAATTAAATCTAGAAAATTTTAGCCCTTCTCTCTTTCTTTTCATTGCCGTTTGTACAAGATGGATGAATGAAAACATAAGATTTTAATGGTTATTGTGTTCGTCATGGTCGTACTTTATTTGACGTTTTGATTAAAAGTCTAAGAATCACCGCAATCAAACAAGAATATAGCCTCAACTACGTATATACACTTACACATCTAATATATAGACCAAAAAAATAAAAATAAAAAGGATTTGGGCTTCATTTGACCTCCAAATGGTGCATGAAATTAAAATCCCAGCAATGATTTGGATACAAAAACAATGAATTATAGGTGGTTGACATGAAGGAGCATGGAAGAACATCGTGGATGAGATCATCGTGGGCTCCTTCCTTGTACCCGCGAGGTGGTGGGCTATATTCCCCACGGCTTTGAGGATGAGTGTGATTGGTTTAGGATAAAGGATTCTTTATTATAAAACATTTTTTTTTAATTAAAATCTAACATTGGCCCTGAGGCCAAGAATTGGCCTTCCATTCTTGGTGCACCCAATTCACCAAGCTCGAGCCATGTCAGAACTTGCATTTTTTGATTCAAAAAATTCTGCCACCAAATTGGCCCGACCTCTAGGTGTAAGAGGGTTGTGGTTGATTTTTGCCTTTCGGCCAATCACGAGTGAGGATTTCAGCCGTCAAACGGGCGGAATTGGCCGACCGCTAGGTGTAAATCGGCCCTAAAGCTCAAACGTATGGGACTTACATACATCGTATTGCAATAAACTTGCGACTCTCAAAAACCACGTATAATGGATCAATATGGGGTGTTAGAGTGTTGAAATGAAACCTCCTATACTATAGTATAACTCTAATAAGGAGAGTTAGAAAGGGAGTTAAAATAACAACTCCTATGATTGGACAATTTTTTTCACAAAGCACTTGCAAACACACACTCTAACACCTCCGGCGGAGCGTTGATTTGATAATACAAAGCGGAGAAACGTGAAGGCTCGGGAACATTGGAGCATTGAAGCCAAGGTACTTGGAGCAATGATTTTCACAAGACAACTTTTCTTCTAATAGAGTTATCCTTAAAGTCACCTTGTGTTTTAAAAAGATACCATGAGTTTTGCTTTATTGTTTAATTTTTTTTTACTTCAAATAGTTGGGAGACATGGAAGAACTTCGTAGTTTCACTATATTCGGTGTGTAAGAGCTTGGTGGTTTTTAAACTCAAGGAAACTAGTTTTCAAGGATGGAATGACGGCAAAACTAGTTTTCCTTGAGTTTAGAGACCACCAAGCTCTTACACACCGAATACAGTGAAACCACCAAGTTCTTCCATGCCTTCCAACTATTTGAAGTAAAAAAAAAATAATACAATAAAGCAAAACTCATGGTATCTAAGTCAAATACCGGATGCCTTTACAAATAGCTCTAATACCCGTGATACTAAAGTGATATCCTCGTGATACTGTGTTTGGACTATGCTGATATTCTTGTGATAATCAGGCGATACCATAGCGGAGTCCGGGTACAGGGAGCTATTCCGGGACAGGGGAGCAGCGGAGGAGGACGAGTCGAAGGAGGAGAGAGACGAGGGTTTGGTTTCTCGAGGGCAGAGTCAGTGATTGAGCTTCAATGCTGTGTCGATTGCCGGCGTTTCGCATCGCTCCATCAGTTGCTGTCTCACATCGCTTGTGATTTCTTTTCATTGATCGAGGGAGTGTTCTCTCCTCTTTCATTTGAGCTACTTTGTGAACGTTTTCGCGGTCTACAATGGAGGCAAAGCTCGCGGACATCACCCGCCTCTTCCAGAAGTTCAAGGCTGCGTACGACAAGAATGATGTGGATACTAGCGATAGCCTCCTCTCTCAGATCAAGGTTCGTCGCTTTTCTCTACGGTGATGAAATCGGCAATTGTCTGGAAGTGATATTTAGGTTTTGTTTGTGCGAGTTAGGGTTTGTAGGAGATGGTGCTTGCGGGTATTTGTATAGGAGAAGGATTTTCGAAGTTTGAAGAGGAAAGAGATTAGGTGCGAAGCTTTTGTTATTGCATGGTCGTATGGTTATCTCACCGCGATGTTTTTAACATTTCAGGTGAAGTTGACGGAGCTGCCTGGTCTTCCACCGCTGTTTAAATCATCTCCAACGTCGAAGCAAGAGCTTCTTCTCGCAAGTATGTATAGGTTCTTGCTTGTGCTTTTGAAGGATCGTTTTGCGACATCGATTGTATATTTCTATGTCGGTGATCGCCTTGTTCGATTGAATGTGCTGTTGATTCTTGGCATGCCTTACGCTTTTAGAAAATTTAAAGCCTATGTTTGATTTTATCTAAGATGGCACTAATCTCTGGGGAGAGTGTAATAGAGTGAATGGCTGATTTGCTTAAGTACTGAGGCAGCGCTCCCTGTAGCTTTGCGGATTTTAGGGTCGATTTACTTGTGGCTTATTTTCGTGATAGTCCATCTCAAATCTTGAAGTTATTTGTAGCAGTGGGATCAGTTACGCAGCATATGTTTATAGCGAAGCTTGTGACTCAGAGTTGGTAATGCTCATAATATAGAGTATAGGAAGTCGCTATGTTTTGCGATGCCTCGAATTATGAATCTGTGATTCACATGTATTGCTTTGAATTCCTTAGGTTATGAATTCCTTTGATGCAGTTCTCACTTTCTTCTTTGTTGACTAGTTTTCTAACCTGCAGAATATTCATGTTTTTGGTAGGGGATATCTTTGAACATGCTGTTGTTTTGAGTGTGAAAATGGAAGATCAAGATGCATTTGAGCGTCACTTCCTTCAGCTCAAGTCGTACTACACTGACACGAGGTATACCTTCGGTTTCTTTGTCCGATTACAGTAGGAATGTCCAGCCTCAATACTCATCTTTGTCTAGGACAAATTTCATTTGATGTTTTAGGAGATATGATTCTGTTTTTCATTGTGATTTCTTGCTGTTGACATCATCGTCCTCAAATTCGGCTTAAAGTAGAGCATTTTGTTTTTAGAATTCATGGGGCTTTGTTCTTAAGGATCCAACTTCTAGTTCGTTTTCACATTCAGATGGAATTTACACATCTCAGGTTCAATTGTTTACTTGAGTTTTTGCTGATTTGCAGAGAGCTGATTCCTCCATCTGAACAAGAGTACCCCATTTTAGGCCTCAACTTGCTGCGGTTGTTAGTTCAGAACAGAATCGCGGAGTTCCATACAGGTGATTAATTTTATCAACAGAGGTGTTCTTTTCTATTTGTCCGATTGGTTTCGAGTGTCGGGATTTACTCCAGTGAAATGCCTTCAGGATTGCTGTACGTGGCCGTTGTTTTTCAACCTGATGTAGGAAACCGTTTTCAGTCACATCTGCCCAGGTCTGAACTGCTGATTGTAGATGTTTTATTCTGGTTGTTGCAAACCTTAACATCGGTATGGATTGGTTTTTCAGAATTAGAGCTTCTACCACCTGTAGCCCACGATCATACCTGCATAA